>JAXDDW010000018.1:915000-1515000 GCA_034670385.1 Hoplostethus mediterraneus
AAACAGGTGCATTGTGAAACCAAATGGGTGTTAGAATGTGGTGATTTAATGATTTTATTTTGCCTTATTGTGTGATCCCTCTTCCTCTCTCTGCCTTTCTCTTTTTTTTTAACCTTTATTCATGCAGGGGAAATCGACTTGCTTCCCATCCATACCATTACACACATTCACACATGAGACCTACCCCCTACAACCGCAGTCTGCTACTGTTTGCGGTTGAGCGGCTCCACTAGAGCTGCTGGGGGTGCCTTCCCTTCACATGCTTCCTCCACCCACCTTTCTCCCATCCAGTCAGGGATTCCAGTCACAAGCCTGTTCCCTAACCTCTTGGCTTCCAAACCCCTGTTTTTCTTTCTGTCTTTGTTTTTCTCTCTATACTATTCCTATTTTTTTTCCTCAGTTGGGGCCCAGGTGCTGTATAGAGCCTCCATGCCAGGAGTGAGTGAAATGCTTTCTGATCTTTTTTTTCTTTTTTTTCCACTGCATTTGCAATGACACTCCATCAATTACGCCGGCAGGCCAGTCAAAGTGTTGCCTTGTATCCTTCATACCTCCGGCCCATACTGCGTTCCAGCCCCCATGTGTGGTCCCGACCATGAATCTTAATCTTGTATCCAAACAGTCGCCATCAATTATCCTGGCTGCTACCGCTGCTAACTCTTCCCTGCCTCCCATTTTTCCCTATTAAAAAAAAAAAAGGCTTTTTTCCTCCTCACTGCAACGGAATTGCCTCGCCCGCTTACCCAGGAAATGATTTCTCAGCAGGCTTGTGGACCGGGTGCCACAGGTGGAAGATATGAGTGGTGTGCATGTGTGTGTATTTGTGTTTGTGTGTTTGTGTGGGTATATATATTTGTGTGTTCATACGTGTGTGTGTGTGTGTGCAAGCATGTGTGTTTGTGTGTGCAAGGGGATGGGGGTGGGTTGGTATTAATGGCTTGTCCCAGTCAATTTCCAGGGGCCCCTTCTTCCTTTTCCTGGGAAAATGAGTTTGGGAGTAGACAGCTCGTCAGGATGGCTAGGGGCCCAGCAGGCCAGAAAGAATATGGTTCAAAATCAGAAAAATAAAACACTTAGCAGGAATGCCTGCACCCATGCAACGCTTCAAATATTCAACCAGCAATGGGATTTCTCCAGACTAAACAAATATTCAAGTGATGATTGCCATAAGTATTGACTTAATTGAATATTAAAGAACAACGTCAAAAGTCTTTGTACCTTTTAAGTCTTCTTAATCAAATAGTCAAATTAAAAACTGCAAAATGATTGATAATGAAATGTCATATGATTTTATCTTGAATCTTAAATCTTTGATATGAATTTTTCATCACACTTCAGTAGATGTCAGGAATTTCAGCTTGCAAGTTGAGAATGAACAAACTCCAAAACTAAGTTTTAATGAGACCATGGGCAATATTAGGCCCATTGGCAGGCTGGTGCAACACACATATAATCCACTTCCATCTTCCTTCGAACACATAAATCTTTATTCTACAGGTAGAGCATCTCCACGTATCTCTCTTTTCTCCATCTGTCAGACAGTGACGTGATTTGTCATCCAGGACCCTGCACGCTACATGCAACAGACTTGTTTCCTGCTGTCAGTATGTATAGGTAATTTATTCCATTAAACCACTGGAACACATTGACAGGTAGACAGGCCTAGTGTTTATGTGTGAGACTTCAAGATGACATGAAAGGCGCTGCTGGCGACATCTGAAGAAATGTCTGATTGCATCACTGTCTCTCATCACTCCTACCCAGAGTGCCTCTGTGGTTGTCAATAAGCGGCCTAGTTTACAATAGTTTTTTTTTTACGATTTGTAATATGTAAACACTTTGACAACAAGCATACTCAACTATCTGTCTTTCCTCAGTAAAGGCTCAACACGCTTGAACTGATACATTTCCCCAAATCCACCTATCTGGAGGCATTGCTTGTGGGCAAAGCCTCTAAGAACGCAGGTGAAATCTGACTTCTCAAAGGTCCAATGCAGTTGTTAACCACAGAATTCTGAAGAAGATGCCTTCACTTTTTGCATTTTTTCTTAACCCAATTTAACTCAAAATGCAGGTCTACAATTGATTAGATTTTGGTGGTGATTCAGATATGGGATGTTTGCAGGGTCAAGAAATCAATTTAACATAACAACACAGAGGGCTTTCTGCTACCACTGTGCCTGATCACCCTATTCACATTTTAAAATGCTGCACTTGCTGCCTGTTAAATTTATTTGAAACACTGTGTTTACCCCTCTTAAATACACAGAAGACCAACAAAATCAATAACATAATGATAGCAACTACACTCCTCCAGTTATTTAACTAGTGAGCCGAGGTGTTTTTAGGACACTTCTGATGTGTATTTTTACATTGCATCATTTATAGATTTTTTAGGCTCTATGCACAAGATATGTCATATCAACTGTCAGTGATTCAAAGGAAGCATTGGGTGCCAGTGCTACTTGAAATGTCTAGCTGACCAGAGAGGCAAAGAAGAGATTTCTCTCATTGAGTTTAAAATGCAACTGGACCCGTGAGACACAAAAAATAATTGGCCTTCCACAGTAGCACTACACCGACATTTAAAACGAAAGTGCCAGGTAGTAGTTATGCTACCCTGGAGTAACTGAAACGTGCTGGTACCTCTGTTATGTTATGGTATCAACACGCAAGACAGTATTATTCTACCATAACATGCAATTATGATATGAATTTCAATGAAGCTCACTATTTCTTTCTTCATTACTTCCTACAAACAAAAAAAGCTGTATGGATGACTTTCTCCCCAGTTATCAGACAGATATCTTTTCAGACAGTATTCTTCACCTGCTCCTCAAAGACATGAGAACTCAATATAGCTTTTAAGGTGCTTGATTGATTTTTCTTTTTGTTATGACTAATGAAACAAAGAAACCAATAACGAAATGAATTGAATAATCAAAGAAAAGTGTCAACACATTAATCAATTATCAAAATAATCATTAGTTGCAGCCCTGAGTGTTTTATATTTAAGTGCTGGCCAAAGCGCAAAAAGCAGTTTCATGTCTGCCATGCTTCTTTATTGCACCACACACTCTGAGAGGAGCTGACTCTGATTCTGCTGTCCTTGTCCCCTTCCATCGGATTACTTTTAATTTGTGGCGGGACCACCCCTTCATCACGCCCCGGATCGATTAGTATTTGTTTTAAGGCTTAGCGGATGGATGTAAATAGCCAGGCGCTGATGCTTAAAAAGATATAGGTTAACACTCAAGCGGGCCAAGCAAGCAGCCGGGATGCGGATAGTGAATTCACTGTTGGTTGTAATCTATGCTCTTATTAAAGGATAGTGAAATACATCTTGTAATACAATAATGCACTCAGTGATATATTGCCAAATTGCAGGGCACTGCAGTGGTTCAGGAAAAGCAGTGTGTGTGTGTGTGCATGCATTTCTTTGTACATGTGTTTGTACATGTATGTGCGTTAGTGTGTGTTATATATCATCCGGGAGGAGAAAGACAGAGGGAGAGCGAGAAAATAGCTCACAGTGTAGGCAAGATATATCTTAGACCCAACTTTATATTCTCTTCACTAACTTACAAGACACTTGAACAAAATGTGGGCACATCCCGGTCTTGAACTCTCATATCTTAGACCCCCTACTGCACATCATGTACATTCACATACAGTTTTCCCTGTGAGATGAAAAGGGATTTATCTTTGGAGGCAGTGACCTCCTGGTCTTTTGGCTTATTTGACAGCGAATGTTAAAGGGCCGTTAAATAAGCTATGACCTTATCGACCTCTATCAGTGACGGAGGAGTTGCAACAGCATGAACAGGTCTTTGGCACAGCTTACGGAGGCCTGTAATTGATGCAAATAATAAAGTCACATTTTAAAAATAGCTAATTAGAGCAGAGATCCATAGGGACAAGGTAATGTATATTCTGATGATTTTACTCCTGGAATTATGCTAACTAGTCAAACCAATCAATGTGTTCTCTGCATGGTCACGCCAATTGGTATTAAAAACCATTGTAAGAATAAAAACAAACTCAAGTTTGTTTATCTGGTAAGGATGGTAGTCTTTAATGAGCAGCTTGCACAGGAAGCTCTTCCTTATCTTGTTCTTATCTTTGTAAGGAAAATCTATGCAGTTACTTTATTCTTCCTTTCATGCATTTAAGTTTGTCCTTTATTCCCCTCCACTATGTGTGATGTACCGCTTACTGCTAAGACATGCTGTGGCTGAAATGTCCCAACACCGTGGTGCTCCATAACCACCACTGTCTTAAAAATCTGCTGGATGACTGCGGAGCCTATTTCCTGCATTGCTAACAAACCTATCTTTGCCTGATTTTCTTGTAGTATGTGATGCACTTGTCCAATGTCGTGTGTCTAACCCCTGGTCAGGGGTGTAAAAAGTACCCAGAAATTATACTTAAGTTAAAGTATGGGTACTGGTACAAAATCGTATTCAATACAATACAAGTCAAAGTATCTCGTTAAAAATACACTTGAGTAAAAGTCAAAAAGTTTATAATTTTAAATGTACTGAAGTATTAAAAAATAACCTTTTTTATTATTGCAATGGATAGACAATTCTGAAATTAAAGAACAGAGGACACTTTTTTGCATTAAAATTACTACTGCTTAATGCACTTCCAGATAGAACCACATTGAGGTATACTAACATGGACAACATTTACATCACATCGCATCGTCCAGTTCTAAAGTCCAGTTCACAAATGCCAATTGTGACGTCTCAAAAGCCAATTGAGACATCACAAAAGCCAATCGTAACACCACGAAAGCCAATTGTAACATCACTAATGCCAATTGGGACATCACAAAAGCCAATTGTGACATCACAAACCATAATTGTTACATAACTAAACTAACATGGACAGCATACACAGCACAGTGTTCAGTTCTAAAGTTGGCTAAAGTACAGCCTTGGGAAAGAATAAAGGATAGTTCCATTTTTATATACTTGGGTTCAATATCGCACATGCTAAAGTAAAGAGATGAAAAGCATTTTTAAATAGTCACTGAAATGAAAAAATGAAAGAAATGTCCACTGGAAAGTTGTTAGCATTTTGAATCAATGCTAGTAGAAATTAATGGGTTCAGCTAGCCAGTATTTACCAAACCAGATACTGGCTAGGACGAAACAAAACTTTAGAGTACTTTGAAGGTCTGAATTTTAAATGTAAGGAGTACAAAGTAATAATTTTTTCTCGAAAATGTAACTGAGTAAGAGTACAAATATATAAACCTAATAATACGCAAGTAAAGTACAAATCCCCCAAAATAGTACTTAAGTATAGTAACTAAGTACAATTACTCAAGTACTTTACACCTCTGCCCCTGGTTTATAATATAGTGTTGATATCAGTAGCTCTGTCCTCTGTTTTTTATAAAGTACTTTGTGATAAACCAGTTTGTTCACGGTTGACTGGCCAGCCTTCAAAACTGATACGATCACAAGGTTTTTTTTTTCAAGCCCCACCATGTTCCTAGCTTCCTACGAGATGGCGTGGTGTGATGTGTGTCAAACTGCAATCAAGCCATGACATTATTTGACTTGCAAGACTAATGTAGACCAACTCATCCAGGTAAAGTCCTAGTACATGTGAATATGCCTTAACACATTCAAAATATTATTTTGATGTTGACAAATGTTTGCCTTCGGGTCAATTTACAATGAAAAGGCTCTGTAGGACACAGCAAAGAAGCCCATCAAGCTGGTTTTGTGACACATGATCTGTTTCATGCCTAATCTAGCTGACTTTGCTGCATATTTTAATTAAGCAGGATGCATTTAGTCAATTTTTCCAAATCGACCCCGGGTGGTGATGAATACCTAGAGTGCTGAAACAACAAGGTCCCTCAACATAAACACCGCCGTTCAGTGAACTTGAACAAAACAACCCACTCCTTCCAAACACTCTTCTTAATTGTTTGTAGAGCTAGTGGCGCGTTAATAAAAAAACACGGTGGGCAGATGCATCTTTGTTAAAAACTATATGTCTGGGCGGATCCTCAGTTATTCATTAATTGTGTTCGGGTGGCCCGTTCTGTAATTGTTTCTCCTGCCACACTGGAAGCAGCTGGCCAAAGGAGCTGAGTATTCATTTTCCTCTGACACGGCCAAGGGATTAGATGTGCTTTCCCCTGGCGAGGCTGTTTGGCAGCCACACTTATCTGCAGCGACTTACAAGGCTTATTGAACATTAGCATGCAATTATCTTTGATGGTCTAACTTTCCTGCCGGCTGACAAGACCCAATCATTCTGTGTTAGGGCTCTTCTGAGGGCACGGCATGAATACCAAGGTGCAAGGAAAGCAGAGAAACAGGAATAGGGTGCACGTCTTTTTTTTTGGGTCTATTTCTCAAATGAGGACCAACATATGTGGCTTGGCTTGTTTCATCTCTCTCTCTCTTTCTCCTACATGAGATACTGAGTTCTCCACATCCGTTAGATACTGAGATCTCATTTTGTAAGCGACAAAAGGCTGTTAGTTCCTCACAGTGTGACATGCTGTGTTAATAAGCATTTCTACTTGCCGGTACGTTCGTTCATTCGCCTTGCTAATACATTAAACACAGGCTGGATGCCGTCGGTTCTTATCGTGGCATCGAGGGAATATTTACGATAATTTGCAGTTCCTTTATAAAATGACCTCCTCCATCCGCATCATTTGGAAATTGCCGGCACACTTTGCAAAACACTGCGGGAATTGATTTGTCATTTTCCACCCAAAACTGTTGCTTCCAGCATGACAGAAAATATATTTCCCTTTTCGCCTCTTAGCTTGAAGCTTGTCCACTCCACACTGGTCCTTCACAGTGAGGTGGCATCATATCTGATTGGTCAGAATACGCACGACAGAAAAGTGTGGGGGCCAGTGACAAAGAAGAGAGGCAAAAATCATGCATATCACTGGGTGAAAAATAATAGGACCAGAAATATATTTTTCGGGCCGCCGGCCTGTTTGGGCCAATGACCTATCAACTGGCCTGAGTCAACCTCCTTAGTGGCCCCGGGGCCCTTATTGTCGAACCCTGTACCTAACGTTACTCCATCAGGAAGAAAACCATGATGTTTTTGAAGCCTACAATTATGGTAGGCATATATGTGTGTTCTAATGACATTTCAAACACACACTTCTGAGCACGTGTCCTGGTGTACCACTATGTGCACCCCTGAATATCATCTATCTGAGACTGACTATCACAAGGACGGGATATCACACACTTACACAATATAACTGAGATTATCCGTGGAAACATCACTGATGTCAGGAACATCGTGTGATCCAAATCAATATGTATTAAAAGGCACCCTCCACTGACCTCACAGACAATATGAACATTTTCAGACAAGGCCTTGTGAGTAAATCAGGCATCAAGGCAAACCTTGTAAACCAATCAAAAAAAGACACAGGTGATCGCGTCGCCCTGGCTGTGATGGGTGGAAACAATCAGGCGTCACTTTTTGAAATGCTTCCTGAGAGGTTTAGAAAATTGAAAGGCGATACCGGTGGAGGACTTTACTATGCACATTTATGCAGACTTCCCAAATTATTATCCCCATATTATTACCATTAATATCAAACATGTTTAATATGAATTGGGGCGGCTCGGCTCAGTATGTGAGTCGAATGGTGTGGTTAAGATTGAATCTGTAACCACCTATAATTTGGGCAGAGCATTGGCCCCTCAGATCTGGGATTTCCCTACCGACTGTCAGGACATCCAGATATGGTTGTTTTAATCGGCACAATCATCCTCTAGTGTGCCTGGGGCCTAAGTGTAAATCAAAGGCACATTTGATGTAATTTCCTCACGAAGAGTAGAAACGAGTTATCTATTTATTTCCCCTCACTTATAAAACCGATCTATAGTCTTAATACAATTTCCATCATTTAAAATGTTCAAGTTATCCTGCGTTGCCATCCCTCAGAGAGCAGCTAACTGATGAAGTCCTGCATATTGACAAGGAAACAGCCAACCAGGTCTAGAACTGAAGCGTGCCACATCACAAAACATATCTTCCTTAACACGTCATTTATTTTTAGCACTTTAGTCTTAAAATTGATTTTTAATTCAAACAAGTGTAATTACTCCATTACCCCAACTCGCCCCACAGGCAGAATTGTTCAAGAGAAAGTTTAAATGTCTCAGTGTGGCCATCTACACCACCTCGCTGTAGGTTTTAATTGGATACCACTGTATCTGTCGGCTTTTACCACTGAATCCTGACTGGCTTCGGAAGCTGCTAATAGCTTTATCCGGGCTGAGATCGGCTTTTCCTCTCTCTGATTACTCCAGAGCCCCCAGACACCTTCAATTAGAGACAATTCGACTCCCCTTTGGATCACTTAGCTCTCTCCACCCATCTCCTCCTCCACGTTTCCTTCGCTCTGTCTATCACCCATTTCCTCTGATTACCTTTTTGCTCTCTGACCACGTTAAGTCACGTATCAGAGAGACTAAGAGAGAGAGAGAGAGAGAGGGGATCGATTCTCTCCCCCTATCAGCGATCAATAATTGGTCGAGTGTGCGAAAGGGAGAGGAGGCAGCTCTATTGGTGATTGAGGAGATGTTGTCGCACCTGATTTTCTCCTTTACGTCTTGTTCACCTGGGGCCGTGCGACAACAGCAGTATTGATCCCAATTGGCCAGTGCTAGCTAATACAATAAAGGCAGAGATGTAATGTGGAATCAAACGCAATTATCTGCTGTCGCCACTTTGGCTGCAGTTGAGAGCATACACCGAGAGCTGCGAATGATAATGGTAGTTGATGATAATACACCGGGAAATCTGTGTGTGTGTGTGTGTGTGTGTGAGAGAGAGTGACTGCAGGGGCAGGCGGTGCAGCCGAGGCAGTGACCCTGTCTATCAGCAGTATGCCAGGTCACTGCGTCCTCTGCTTAAAGAATCGCACACACACACATACACACACACACACACACACACACACACACTAGTAAAGTGAGACTGTGTCCAGGAGAGGTTTATGACCAATGACCTCCTTCCTGGATTATTAACTACAGTCTGGCTGTCAACAAAGGGAGGAAGAGCAGGAAGAGAGATCCTTCATGAACCGAGGTACTGCAACACATACATGCACACACACACACACACACACACACACACAGCAGGCCAGGTATTCTACAAGTCAGACTGGAGAAAACCCATCAGCTAAAATATAAATGTAAAATGAAATGAACCGAGAGCAACAGAGAGAGAGAGAGAGATGGCGGCAGAGAGACACAGAAACGAGAAGACAAAGATGGAAAGAGAGAGAGAGAGAGACACATAAACAGGCGGTAAGACGGTGAGAAATAATGAGGATTTTAGTCGGAGGAGAGTGGTGTGATACGGATCTCGAGGGAAGCCTATGTGGGGCACTCTTAATCTGAAACCGTACCATTGACTCCTGCGGCTAAACAGGCCTCCCGCCTCACTTCCCTGACTGGAGTGAAGCCAGTCAACTGGTTAGAAAAGACTTAAAGTGGTAATCACTGAGTTCCTTGTTTCGTTTTTTTGGATCTGCTGTCATCTCTGGTGCTGAGCAATCGTTGTTGTGGTGTTTTTTTGCACTTTCCCAGAGATCACCTGTCAATCAAACAGTGTGGCCTGTTATTGTGACGTCTTTTCCCTTGGATTTTCTGTTGATGAAGTTTGAGTTCCTGTAGGTTTTCTCTGTCTGTTCAGCCGTGGTGGTTATCACTGCTCATGCTAACTACCCAGTTCATCTTCTATTCAAACCAAATAAATCGCTGTTGCTGCTGCCGGAAACGTAAAAACTAATATTCTTCTTCAGGATTTTTCCCGGGAAGCAATAGACCACAGTCATTTGCAAAAGTTAACTGATAAAAACCTCCAAAAGGCTCATCATTTGTAGGAGATGTGGCACTCAAGATTATATTTGGGCTCTTTAGTTTAGTTTATTATCATGCGTGGTGTGAAAAATGACCATGACATGACATTGCCAACTTGCAACACTTGTAATAGTCAATGCTGGGCTCATTACTCACGTCAAAACCTAGATTATTACTTCATGTTTCTTCACTGGGAGCAATAATTTGTTACACTACAGATTATACTGCTTTTCCATTGCATGGTATCCTCCCTTCCCTTCATTTTCCTCTCCTAAGAATGATCTGGAAACCAAACAGCATCAATGTCCAATGTTCTTGTCCTTTAACTTGATAAAATCGTAGTAGTGGGAATACATCCACCCAGAGAAGTCAATGTTTCTACCATCATCTAAGCTAGCTCAGCATGAGAGGACGTGTTTGGGATGAAATCTACTTTAAGTCAACTGAGGCACAGGTCATACGCACCTAAAGGTCAAAGGTCAAAGGTCAAAGACAGCATGACAGAGGACAGAATGTCTTTGTGGAGAACCTTGTCACAAATGTTGCCTCAGCAATGGAAATGGGTGTAAGATGTGAGAACATTGTGTCACACTGTATAAAACATGACCAAATAGACACACACACACACACACACACACACACACACACATTGATGGAAGACAAAGAGCTTGTTGAGTAATAACTGCACTATGGCCTGTACTTTGCTAGTTATGCTTCCTGACACACAATTAGATGTTAATGAGCAACAAGTCACAAAGAATGAAGCTCAAAAAGCCCATTTCCATCCGTCTCCATCTGCTGGGTTGGGCTAATGAAGTGGCTGGCGCAGAGCACCTGGTAAGGGAGAGGTTTACATGCACTATGAGTGTGTGCATGTATCCACCTTTAAATGCATACATGCACTCACACTCCCACCTACATATATGCATACAGTCAGTATCAGTATATAGGAGCCTGGGAACCCTTGGTGGCAACAGCCTGGTGACCTTTAGTCTTTAGTCAGGAACAGGATGCATGCAGGCTCATAGGGAGTCAAAGGCCATGCGAAGCCTTAAAAGTAATTCTACAATGGAGAGGTAACCACTTACCAATGCAAAAAATGAGTTACTTGTGTTATAACCCCCTCTAAATATTAGATTGATTTTGAATTATCCAAAAACTTTATCCCACTTCCATCTCAGATTTGTTTTTCTCTGAATTAGTGGATGTCCTCTCAGTGTAGGTGGTGAAGGGGTATAAAAACTTGACTTTCTCTAGGTGGATATTCTCACAACTTTGATGAGAAATGGTAGAAAAGTACCTATTCCTATTACTTTGATTTTTACCAGAGAAAATATGTCAATAACATTAGACATCAATATTACTTGATTTCTTGATCATTCACAGGAGAGGGAACTGACCAACGCTGATGTAAGATGTTGCGTTTCTCCACAAGAGTTCGGTTCATCTATTGTTAGGCATTGTTTTTCACATCATAGACAAAAAGGTACCAGGTGGACGGAATCCTTGTCGGGTTTAAACTCATTTCTGATTGAAATGAGACTGATGAGGAAAAATGCGAGAGGAGAGAGGAGGAGGAGAGATGAAGCCAAACTACTCAGATGAGTCGGCCAAGTCAGCCCAGCCAAGCTGTCAGAGGCTGGTTAGCGATTTGTGTCTAGTGTAACAGATATCTCTCCAAGAGCAAATAAGTCTTGCTCAGGACGGTGTTTTTTTGTGTGTGTGTGTGTGTGTCTGTGTATGGATGTGGGATTATCAGCTCTGTCAGCTGAGACTGAGCCGTTACTCTTCGCGTATCTGAGTCAGTGTAGACGCATGCACACATGCTGAAGCAAACACACACACACACACTCCTGTTTTATATGAACAGTCTCTCACTCTGTCACAGTGTCTCTCTCTCTCACACACACACACACACACACACACACACGCATAAACACATACCCTCTCTCTTTTATTCCGTCTCCCTCACCAACACACACCACCATAAAACACGTAAGCAGCCACCGCAAGTGAGTTTCTCTGACTGTACAGAGTGATTCAAATCCCTTCGTCTCAGACGGCAGCATGGAGATTTATGATAGATCGCGTCTCTCGCGCAGATGATGCAACAGCGCACACTGAAACAGCTAAGAAATAGTTTTTGACTAAGCACCGATGCATGCCAAACTGTCTCGGATTATGCCTCTGTGACCATTTACCCCAATTTACTGAACATTTCACCTGAATGTAACTGGATTAATTATTAAATCTATCCATAAAATAATGCTTGATGAAATATAAGCTGAAGAAAGACAAATAGAAGATCGAGTTTTGATTCCAAGTCAATTCTTTTGCCTTGGTTAACTTGCTTGACTTCATCCGAGTCTGACCAGGATGCTTTACAGCAACGAGAGCACTCAAAAAAGTACTTCGGAGATGCACTCACATGCTATTTTCTATTCATAGGTTGATGTGATTTCGCTCCCTCGACAAGATCTTGTAAGTCCGTAAGAGGGTCTGTCTGTTTTTTTTTTTTTTACTGTGTGAACATTCTGGCAGTGTGTGTAGTAAAGCAGACGCCGCGCGTTCTCCTCTGCAGATGCACGAAGCCGGAGAGAGAGAGCTAAAGATGACAGGAAGATTGTATATTTCACATGCATGAGGCGGAGAGTGGAAAGCCTTCCCCCGCGAACAAGAAGTGGGTGGGTGTGTGTACGGGTGTTTGATTATGTGGTCGTTCGGAGCTAAGCTGTCGTGCTGCTCTCGTCGCATTTAGATCGCGTCTCCTGGGTGGAAACGCTTGTTCATGCTTCTGCCATGTACAGTCACGGCGTGGCAACCTCTATCTCGTCACACAGAGACGGAGAGAAAAGCGAGTTTGTAGTGAGTGTGTGATTGTGTTTGTGGTGCGTTAGTGCTCTCTCTCTCCGTTTCTGTCTTTGCGTGTCCTTCCCCTGCAATATGCCTGCGAGCGTGTGACCATTGCATTTTTAATGAAAGCAAGCGGGGAGCGTATGATTGCGATGCATTGTGTTCGCCGTCGTTTCCCGACTTTGATTTGATGAAGCCGTCGCGAACGGGGGCCGGCGTTTCTTCATTTTCAAAGTTGGCATTATAAAGTTCAGGTACACACCGAGAGAAAAAAACATTGACCTTTCTGCCCGGATGCCGTCGGAATCGATAATCAAGGAATTAAGTGAATTAGAGGCTGGCAGGGGCATTTAGAGAGGCTGATGGATGGCGATGTGAGAGTGCCTGTAATGAAGTCAATAGCGCGAGAGTAATGCCCCATCACCCGGCACCGACAGCCCCCACACCTCTCCCCAACCCCCCCCACCCACCCTGCTGCAATACCTCTGGGCATCAGGGCAGAAGATATTAAAAAACTGTGGCACATCCTTTTCAAGGACGATTAGACATTTCCCCCCTTTGGTCTTCTTATTTACAGATTGCCACAGCCTCCACTGAGACGGCGCTGGAGCAGTATTTTGCAAGCCAACCTTCAGAGTAAAAACCTTGTTTAATGCTCGGTATTTTATTCTGCTGCCACCAGGGGAAAAAAAAAAGGGGGGCTTCTTCTCCCTTTGCTCTGACAAGTTGGCTTTGTACATACATTAAAGATCGTCAAACGGCAGCTAATGACTATTTAAAATGCTCCGTGCGAGCCATTTAAAACGCTAAAGCTGCGACGCATTTCCCTGCGCCTCAAACAGCAGTGTGCTAATTGATGCTACTCGATGAAAAAGCCCGGCGACCTGTTAAAGCGGCTCCGAAACGTGCTAAACCGGGAGCGGCGCGCCTTACCGTCTACCTCGGCTTACTGTGCAGCTTAATCAGCAACAGCTGCAAAGTACAGTCATTGCTGTTATCTCAAAAGCTGCCATTTTTTTCTAACAAAACCTCTTTTGACATGGCGGCGGCTTTTGTGTGAGAAAGGCTCTCTGTTCAAAAAGCATCAGAGAGGCATGTATTAATGCCGGAGTGAAAGGTGGCACGGTGAAATTAGCAGGCGCGTTGGCACAGTGCCAACCCGCGACAGACACAAAGGTCCGATCACCAGGGGGGGGGAGCTTGCGCTTCTATAGCAACGCCCGCCGGCATGTCTCTCAACTCCCTCCCGCTTAGTCTACTTCTCCACCACTCTTTGAGTCTTCAAAAGTCCAACAACGTGTCACTGCCTCCCAAAGATGGGCTTAATTACTTCCCGCAACACATTTAATGCATTAGTCATTTGGAGGAAATGCAGTGAATCATACAGAGATACGAGTACCAATGCAAAAGAAAGGCCGATCTTATTTTGCTAACAAAAGGACGGGGGATTTTTTTTAAGACGTGTGTGATAACTCGCTGTCACGCATTCATTTAAGATTCAGGATGGAGATGAGAGGAGAGAGAGAGAGTGCCGTTGCCATTTTTTGGTGTTTGACATTGTGGTGAAAATACACACACACACACACACACACACACACACACTGAGGAGGCATGGTCATAATGTGGACCAGGAGCCTGTGTAGCCTTCCCCAGTGGAGACATCCCATCTGTTTGTATTCTGTTTTAGGCATCATTAGACACTCTGCAGTGAGCCTGCTCCACATGCTAAAACTGAAGACGAGGAGACTACAAAAACCAAAATGCCCTGCAGCGACTGGTGCTCTGCGGTTGGCCCGCTCCACAGGAGTTGTCATAAGCTGACAACCAGGGTGGACAAAGCGTGAGCAAATGAAAAGAGGCCCAACTTGCATTGTAAATCCTTGTAGTGTATGATACATTGTTTTTTTTGTAGTTTTTTTTTAAGCTGGTGAAATTCTGGGCTGAATAGTGGCTAGTTGTTGTAGAAATCTCAGGAGGTCTTATTAGAGTTGTCTGTTTAACTTGAGACAAGAGAACTGCTCATGAGAGGAAAAAGGCATCATGTAAACACTACTTCCCCTTTTAGTCCCGGTGCAAATGTATCACACCACGTCAAACATTTTCCTGGCACTTGCAGAGTCATTCAGCAGGCTTTCCACTTTCTTATCCAGAGCTTACAATGAGTGAGCATGAAGGGGTTTGACATCTTGCTGAACGCATGGCTTGTGACGGGCACTGACTGTTTCTCTAACCACCCTGTTGCCCAAGGTGGTATAACGTTTTACTGTCAAACTGACCTGGGTCACATTGGTACAGCAGCACACCAGCACCATGCCAGGCCGAGCTCAGTTCATCAAATAAAACCTGTTTTTTTGACCTTGTACTTCGGTCTGGAATTGAAGCTGCACTGTCATTTTTGGGAGAGAGATATCGCATAGTCATGCATTGGTAACACTTCATAATAAGATTTCCTTAACAGATGTTAGTAAAAACATGAATTAATGATGAACAAACCCTTAACTAAGGCATGGATACATGTATTTGTGCTTACTAAGCTATTTACTAATGCATTTGTAAATGCTGCATCATTTTGTGTTCATGATGAATTTCCTCTTCGGTTACTAAACTATTTACCAACATGTTACAAAGCATGCACACAACTGTATGCATGTTTACTAGGCCATTTACAAATGCACTTATATGACTTAGATGATTACATTTACCTGTTGTAAGATGACAGCTCTTCTTGCAATTACTTACAAAGGCTTACTGGTCATCACAAAGCCCTCCCTACTGAAGCTTAGTCAAACACAGATTTATCTCAAATAAAAACAAATGCGATTTCACAGATATTGGTCCAAAATAGTTACGCGACAATCGTACTCCGAAAAAAACTGTATGTCAAGTCATTTTTTTTTAAGAAAAAGTTATTTTCTTTGACTATATCCACTTGACAAAAGTGTGTTTCCAGAAATGTCTGTCTGTGACCGATGCAGTGGTCAGAGTGTAGGTTGTACTCACCGTACTAACAGTGTGGTATGGTAACAGTATGTGTTTGTGCTTTTTTCTCAAGGAGTTAATAGAAAAAAGGAAGAAAATGGCGATGAAGAGTCAGCTCCGCCTCCAGCGCTGCCTCTCTCTTTCTTTGTCTCTAACTCTCTCTCCTCCATCACTGCCCCTCTTTCCATCTAATTAGATTTTTCTGTAACCTCACTGTTCTCGTCCCCGCTTTCAGTTTTCTTTGTCCGGCAGCAGCACTTGATCCCGTGTACCACCGCTCGCAGTGCAAATGGGATTTCAACCCACCACAGGGAGGGTTTTTTTCTACTTCTCTTTTTTTTCCGCAGCAAACCCAACAAAATGAAAACGAACATGTGGGTAGGAGGAAAAGCTGTCTGAGGAATGCAGAGTGCAGAGAGAGGTTTGCATGGCGTTGGAGTTAAAAAAAAACAAAAAACCCTTCCAACATGACTGGGCTCTTTAGAGGACTTGCATAACCGTCGGGAGTAAAGGGCAAATCCGTCAATGAATCCCCGCTTGGTTTTCCTTTTCCTGTGTGCCTCTAAAGGCTTTCCCCTTCATCTCTCAGCATTTCCTGACCGGTGTATTTTTAAGTAAGGTGTAAAGCGAACATGAAAATGAGCTCTAGTGTTCAGACGGTGAGCTATTTGTTCAGATGAGAGTGCTTAGATATCAGAAGGCTTCTCAGCTGTCGAAGTCTGACCATCTCCTCCTCTCTCCTCGATAACGCCATCTCAGTCCTCGCTCCATGTCCCTATGTCCTTTCTCAGAGTCCATATTTGTTTAAGGGCGTCTGTTACCCTCCCAATCACGTGATAGGGTTGGGTATACTGCCACAATCGACAATCGCCACTTGCATCGTCAGCAAAACAAAACAGATCACGTAAGATGCAGAGCAGTCTGTGTCTTCACTCATCGACAGTGAGCTGACGCTGAATGTAGTGTAAAGCTGCAGCAGGTACGTTCCAAATAGCAGCAAAAATGTGGACATCACTATCTAGAAATCACGTAACATGACTTCAGTTAACTGCACACAGCACGCTAACGTTTACCAACCCGGATACCAAAGGGGTGCGAGAGACAACGTTGGTGAGGTGCTTGCTCGCTGCCGTTCAGGCAGGTTTAGACGAGTTTCGATTCAATTTGTCCACTTTGAATGTTTCTTTCGATATGTGTGACCGCTGAGTTGCCTAACGCCGGGGACACACCGGACGCGGAACGGCGACGAATGGCCGCGGCCTGCAGCGAACCGTTTCGGCGTCAGGTCTTAAGATTTTCTCGATTCGTGAGCGAATGTATCAAGCTGGGCAGGAAGTCAGACACAGGAACGGCATAGAGCACCCGGTCAATTTCCAAAATATAACAAATTTCAAAATAAAACACCCTGATAGATGGTATTTCTGAGTTGTGTCTAAACTTTTACCGTCTGTGTCTAAACAGAGAGCCAGAGAGAGACCAAACCCCTACATTGAGAAAACCAGCTGAGATCGGCACCGTTTCCTTTTCTTTCCGCGTCCAGTGTGTCCCCGGCGTAATGCTTACTAGTGAGAATGCTTGTCCTCTTGCCATGTGGCTTTCTTTTTTGTTGTTGGCTGATTTGCCGCTGATTCACAGAGGGCCTGGGTAAAATGTGCACAAACTCCACCCAGGAACCCTTCAACAAGTGCATCAGGCCCGGCTCCAGGGGGCGCTGTAGTGAGGCTCAGCCCCCCCAAGCGATGTTCAATGCCCCCCCACCCAAATGATTTCAAGATGTTTAAATCCTGTAAGTAAATCAAAATCGTTATTGCATTATTTCATGTTGGTGCGCTATTTACCAAATTATAATTTTTAATTCTATTTAGGAAAGATTTCTTTTTTATGTTAGGCGGCTATCCAATACAAATCATATCTGTTTTGCACGTTTCCTTGACGTCTTGCGTCAGCAGGTGTCTCGCGAGTTTCAGTCGGGTAAGGTATGCTCAGTCGGTACAGTTTTTGCTGCGCGCGAATTGACCAAAAGTCGAAACGGATATAAGACGATTTTTCAAAGTTGACAAAAGCGAATTACCAACTCCAAATGATCGAAGCGAAGAAGGGGGAGAGGGAACCGCACCTGGGGTTACTGAGGCTAGTCCACGGAGCGAGGAGCAACAGGTTGTGAGTGAGTTAAGTGAGTGCGCGTGTCAGATATTATTGCCACTCGCCGTAGTGGATGTGGACTGATGGTTATAGGGCAATACCTTTTCTGTATGGGAAGTGGTTGTACTAAAATGCATAAGCTTGGAACGAGTTGCTATGTTTTGTGCCAATTAGATTGCAAGCCTTTATTTGTCTATATATATATATAATGTATTGTTTGGGTGCCTTTGACGGTGGTCAGATTGGTAATTTTCCATCAATGTCTTAATATCTCTCACCCCCCCCTATTATTCACAATGCCCCTCTAACAATTTTGCCCTGGAGCCGGGGCTGAAGAGCATCCTCCCTCTCCCTCCATCCAACCATCTCTCATCCACTTTGTAGCAGCAGGGGGGGTCAGAGCGTGGAGGAGAAGGCCTTCCGGTGATCCCATGACTGTTTTCCCAGTGCTAAGGTCAACTGGCTGGTGCTAGTCATGTAGTGAAGTGCAGGGTGTAGTGAAGTGTGCTGTGTGTGTGTGTGTGGGCATACATGTATGCGTTTATATGTGAGTACACACACACACATGCAGGTGTCGTTGTTTACATGCTTTTGTGTGTGTGTGTGTGTGTGTGTGTGTGTGTGTGGTCCACCTTTTGGTCAGGGCTAACATTTGAGAGCAGATCACATATTACCGCTGAAGCACCCCTAGCGAAGACAACAACCCCTCTGTGTTGAGATACAATTTTCTCATTCTGGTGATGGACTCTGCTGCCCCTCCCTGGGGTAAGGTTTAGAGAGAGAGACAGAGAAACAGATAGAGAGAGTTGGAAACACACACACACAGAGAAATATTGACCAAGAGGGACAAAGACAAAGAACAATAAAGAGAAATAAACCTACACCAGGCAAGAATCAAAGAGTGATAGGGAGAGGGAAAAACAGAATTACACACAGAGAGAAACATAGACAGAGAGTCCACTCCAGACCATTATTTGTCTTCTGAAAGTTGCAGAGGAAATATAAATCCATCACGGTAAGGCAGCTCTGAAGCCAGCAGGATGCCACCAACACATAATGGACTGCTTATGGTGATGGAGATTGAGGCACAAACAATGTCCCCTATAAGAGTCCCATTTATTCATCCTCCCCGATGCCCAACGTTGACACCAAGGCGTTTCTCTGGTCGATGTCGGGGGCCTCGGGGTGGCAAAATTGCCTTCATTGTTCCAGCATTCAACGGTCTTTACTCAATAGTCGCTTTGGGAAATGTTCCGGACTTATAGTGTTGTTGTGTGCCTTTACGTTGGTGGATGTCAACAGGTTTGATCCATGCTAAGTCACAAAGAGAGAGTGGAGTATAGAGAGGACCAGGAAATAGGGAGACATGGAGATGGAGGTAAAAAGAAGTATTTGTACAAATATGTTAGTGTGTGCTGAAGTCACGTGGACACATCCATCTTTGGCTGCCTTGCTTCCTTTCTGACACACACACACACACACACACACACACACACACACACACACACACACTCCAATCTACTGGTCCAACGTTCTTTTAGCCAGGAGGGGAGGATATGTTGCCAACATGTAATCCCTTCTCTCCCCTTTTCTTCTCTATGCACTATGCGTTTTAAGATGACAACTTGTTGTTCTTCTCTCTTTTGCACTTCCATCTCCCAGCTCTCTCCGGTCCAATCAGACCCAGCCAACCACATCCTCACATCCACGCGTGTGCAGGGTGGGCTCGGATCCCGAGTCAAGGCCTCGGCTTGGGGTGACGTGGCCGGGTCTTCGTGGCTGACCCCATCACACTGACTTTACCGCAGCCTCCATCACAGAGAGGAAAAAAAAGGCCAATGGAGGTCAGGGAGAAAAGCAAGGAGGAGAGAGCAAGGGCCAGTGGACGGCTTTTACCAAATATGCTGCATGTGCTGGTTTGCTGTGTTTGCATTCTCTTCAAATTGGCCTGAAAATCTTGTGTTTCCAAAGGCAGGTAGGTTTGTATATTAAAGTCAACTGAGATATTATGTCTATACAACTCTGAGTCAATCAGTAATAAATGTCACCTTGTTTAGAGCCATCATTTTAGTGCCCCTCTTTTGGCCAATCAGTGTGATTTTTAAAATGCTGGAATGAATGAGTGAGCTGCATTATGCCCTAATATTTAGCCAAAATCCGTTCAGCGGTGTCTGAACAGCGGTGTGCGCTTGTCGTCCATTGATTCATCTGACAAACAGACGAATGAACAGACGAGGATCAATCCATAATCCTCCCTGTGATTTCTTATTTCAAAACTCCAACCCAGGCAAAAAAAGGAAAGCAGGAAACGAGTGTAAATTCTATAATTCTCCTTCTAGATAAGTTGAGTTAAGTTAGTGTAGTTAATATAATACCATGGCATGATATATTCATATCAAGACTAGTTTTCCCCTTCCAGAGTTAAAAACATATTTCCTCTACTTCAATCAAACATTTCAAAGTTATTCGTTTTTGTGGAACTTGAGACACAATGACCAAAACCTGACCCTCATATACCAAACCCAAGAACATTTTCTGCTTTTCACTCACATTTTGCAAACAATTACACACAATTTTGTACTCGCAGGTAGTAGTACTCAGAGGTGAGTAATCAAAGTGGCCAATTGCTCATTTCAGTTTGAATTGTAGTGATTTTCATGTGAACACAAGATGTAGTGTGCGTAGTGTTTTGCAAAAAGTGTGAAGTAGATTGCAGTCTGACATGAGTCCAACATGATCATATTTTACAACAGGCTACTGCACATACGTAAGTAGTAAAAATAATAATAATAATACATTTTATTTATAGGCGCCTTTCTGTCACTCAAGGACACCTTACAATGAGTGCATTTAGTAGTAGTAAGTGTAACATAGAAAATGAAGAAAGAAAACGCTTACTTATAAGAAAACAAATTGAGGCAGACTGGTGGGCGGGGTGTGGTTGAGGTGTGGGCTGGATGCAGGAGAGAATCAAGCTAGTGGGCTATATGCATCTGGCAATTAAGGCCAATTGCAGGAAACCTTTCAACCTGTGTGTTTGTGTGTCCGGAGAGAGGAGGTCAACGAAGAAGTCGACAGAATGGAGCAGAGTGAGCGGGACCAGCACCGGCGGCTGACCCGCCCCGGGAGGATGAGGTCGGGGGCAGACCTGGAAGAACTGGCCGGTCGGGTTGGAGCTAGAATGCATCCCGTGGACCGGCAGCTTTGGTGCCCCGCGGATAACCCGGCGGCTGGCCGAGATGACGCTGGAAAGCGGCAGTCAAGACAGCCGAGTTTTATGTCGTATGGTACAAATAAAGCAGGCTGCCGGCCCGTTAACTCTGCAGGTGATTTATGGAGAACGCAAGCATGATTTTGGTGTCCATGTTCTCATCATTTAACGGGTACGCTGACCGACGGGCTGATAAGACTCAATTAGCCTTTTCTGAAAACGAGGATGTTTATGCACCATCCAGTACTTTTGTGCACTCTTCTATCGGCTCTGGCAGACACATTGGCTTTTTACAGCATTTCTTATATATTTCCACTGCAGAACAATTTCAATATGCATGCTGCATATCTATTCCAAACTATTAGATTATTTGCATTTTGCCTGCGGCAAACACAACAATGGGATTTGGCCCTGACATCTGCAGTCCACTCCCACTGACTCAAAGGACAGGCGGACGAATAACAACTTACCCACTGAATCTATTGGTCGTGTGTGTGTGTGTGTGTGTATGTATGTTAGGATGTGTATGTGTGTGTGTATATGTCTGTTGGATTATGTGTGTGTGAAAGAGAACGAGTGTGTGTATATGTGCGTGGGTTGCGTCCATGTGTCTATGTGTGTAACTGTGTACATTCTTGTGTGCGTGATAAAAAGATACTGTGTAGTTGTGTCTATGTGTGTGTGTGTGTGTGTGTGTGTGTGTGTGTGTGTGAGAAAGCATGTGTGTCTCTCTGTCTGTCTCTAGCTCTATGTCTGTGTGAGAAAGAAAGAGCATGTGATGTGTGAGAGAAAAAATAAAGTGCACGTGTCTGTACGTGCGTGTGTTTGTGTGTGTCTGCGCATGTACGTACGTGTGCATGTGTGTGTGTGTGTGTGTGTGTACGTTTGCGCGCGTGAGAGAGAAAGAGAGCGAGTGGTGTGTGAGAAAAGTGAAGTGTGTGTATGTGAGTAAGAAAGAAAGAGATGTGTGTGTGTGTGTGTGTGTGTGTCCGCGTGTGTGAGTGTGAGCGCTTGAGTTGTCAGAGAGAGTGTGTGTGTGTTGGTGTGTCTCGGTGTGTATGGATGCTACACATTGACTGTCTTGAGTGTGTGAGTTTATTGGTTTCCCAGGCTATGCTGCCAGGGTTCGTCCAGGATAAAGAGACTATTGTTGGGGAAAGACACACACACACACACACACACACACGTATAGACACAATGTGCTACTGTGTGTGTGTGTATCGTTTTACTATCTTCATCGCAATATGAACTTGCGTGATATACACGTCGCACAAGACTGCGATATCTACTTTAACCAGGCCTATAATATATTTCATAACGCGCGCATCACGTTGTGTCCTGTTGCTGCCTCCTCATCCGCTTGTATGTAGACCAGTAGACCAGTAGACCAGTAGACCAGTAGACCAGTAGCATTACACTCATTCCTACAGAGCCTCCCGCTGTGAAAACGAAAAACTGCATTCTACAATTTGCTCCAAACAGAGGATGACACACGATCACATCCGAAATGCAAGATCAAATCAAATCAAATCACATTTATTTGTATAGCCCTTAATCACCGTTACAGTCCCTAAGGGCTTCACAGTGCCCAACATGTGAAAATAATAAATGATTAGTACACGACGCGTAGTGTGGCGTAGAAGCACGCCTGCCATGACCATTGAAAATAACCCGAAAAAAAAGCTAGAGGTGCCTTCAGAAATGCCTCTCACGTTATCGCAGCCATAGGAAACCTGTGAGTGATCAGCCCTCCCCCTGTAATCTAATGAACTCCTAGAGTCTCCCAATCTCTCCATCTTCTCTCCGTCCTCAAGAAACCCCGTTATCTTTTCAACACCAAGCGTCCTTGAGAAGGCATGAGAAGGCTGCGCTGGAGACAATCAGTTGCTTTATTTAAGACACTGACTCTACCGTCCGTCCGACCCCGGTGCACTTTGATCAAAAGGCCTCCACCCCCCCACCCTCTTAAGGAGCCTCCGATTTGCTGAGCGCGGTGAAAATATTCTCACTTTCTGTATGTTGGGGAGGGGGAGTCAGAATATGCCAGTCTAGCATTATTCCTCAGCAACACATCTCATCATCATTTGCATGACTACAAACTGGGAGAAGACAGCAGGATTCTGGTGCTCGCTTGTTTTCGTGGACTCCAAGGGCTCACTATGAGTTAGGGAAAACAGATTAAAGTGTGTGTGTGTGTGTGTGTGTGTGTGTGTGTGTGCAAATGCAATGTGGGGGAGTAGTTTTACTATATGTAATTCAAATTTGGAGTTGGTGTTTTTAGTAGATTGTTACTTACTTAATCTACTCAATAAAACACTTGGTACATCGGTTCTGATTGAAAATTGGCATTGGTGCACCTCTACCCATAACAGAGAGAAGGAAGTCAAATGATTCGCTCATTCATTAGGAAATGATAAAGAGTCTTTCAATATCAGCGTAGTACCATATGGGACGGGGGTCCTTGATTTACAGTTGTGAACCGTTTTAAATTACATCCATTCCTCTATAAATGGCTCCTAAAATATGGTCTGATCTTCATCTAAGTCATAAAAATAACACAATATGATTCAACAAATAACACAAAAAAATGTCTTTGTCAAACATACTGCTCAAATGTTAACAGTAGGGGTGTAATGATACACTCACAGCTCATACACAGTGTTCACGTGTTGATACAGTGATATCATGATATTTTTGACGAAGTTTAAATGGAAACAAATTATGACTGTAGAAGATTCCTTCTGTATTGCTTAGGCATAAAACCTGCCAAAAAACAATATTTTCAACTTTCATTTCTTATAGTTCTTACAATGGTTGTGTGGCAGACGGGAGGGGGTGTGGGTGAGCCCTTGGCTGGATGTGGGAGGGAATCAGGCTGGTAGGCCGGTCCTCCTCGCATCCGACACCGGCTACCGCCAATTGAGACTAATTGGATAACAGCAGCCTGGGACTGATGTAACAATGTGTGTGTGTTTTTCCAGTGTGGGAAGGAGGCGGGAGAGAAGACGCAACACTGAGCTGAAAAGCTGCAGAGAGCGAGAGCATGCAGAGTGGCCTGAGTGGCCCGGCAGGCTCGCTTCAGGTCATATCGCGACATTTCGACAGGGTTGAGGTCAGGACTGATATTCTGCTGTAGAATTTCCTGATACAATTTGGTACTCATTGATCCCTCAATGAGGTGCAAGCCGCCCAGAGCCAGAAAAGCAGCCCCAAAACCACGATGCTCCCTCCACCGTGCTTCATGGTTGGGATGAGGTTTTGCTGTTGGTACGCAGTGTTTTTTTCTCCTCCAAACATAGCGCTGTGCCCTTTTACCAAAAACATCAGTTTATGTCTCATCTGTCCACAGAACATTGTTCCAGTAGCTTTGTGGAACATCCAGGTAGTCCATGTTTCTTTTGGGAGAGTAGTGGTTTCCTCCTTAAAAAGTTCCTTAGCTGTTAGCTGGACTCCTAGGAAGAGTAGCAATGGCACTGACCTTTTTTTCCTATTTGTATACAGCCGGTCTGACTGTCTGACAAAGGCAGACGGATGGAGGCTCCAATCTTTGGAAATGCTTTTCCAGCCTTAGGAGCCTTAACAACTCTTTCTTTTGATCAGGGCATATTCCACTTCAACAGATCTCTTCTTTGGAGAGCAGAAACAGTTGGTAACTACCCTTTGTGGAGTTTGTATGCCAGGACACCGCTAACCCACACCAGACTGTCAATCATTCAACTCCAATTACCCCCTTTGATAGAAGTCATTACCCTAGCAGTTCACAGCTTAGCTCTAGCTTAGGTTGTTCACGTTTGACAATACGTTCAATAAAAACATTTAAAGATATGAATACATGTGTTTTGTGTATTATTTCTTAATTCACACTTTTACCTATTGTTATGACTTGAAGATTGAAATAAAAATGAGACCATATTTCAGGAGGAATGCAGGTAATTCAAAAGGCTTCACAAACATTCCCTTGCAACTGTTGGGAGTTGAATGTCTGATGACTGACTGACTTGAATTTGGCTCCGGAGGCCCATGCCTCGCGCTGTGGGACAAAGGCACCGGGATTGCAACAGACAGAGACAGAGGGACAAACGCATTTCCAGTATGGCAGGCAGACAGGCAGACTGGCAACCCCTCTTATCGCCATCTGAGGGGAAGTGGGTTGCCAGGTTGGGATGAGGTCACACATGGTCTATAGCCCAGCAGCAGGGTTTTGGCCCTGCCTCATGGCTCTAACAGTGGGACACACACATACACACAGGAATTGGCAGCTCGGAGGAATGCTCTTATTCAGCACAGGGGCAACGGAAGTCTGTCAGAATGAAGCCGAACTACTGAGCCAAGTGCTGACGGTAATCACTGCGGCGCTGGCAGTTTTTGGGTTGACAGTTCAGTCTCAGAGCCATGAGGCGGGACAGACAAACAAACAAACAGACATATACACAAAAACAAATAGGCAAACAGACAGACAGGCTGACAAATACTCAGACTAAGGCACTGCTGTTCAAATTGTGTTGACTGAACAGATGACAAATTTGAAACATCGAAACGTAACACCGTATCATATCAGTTCACACCTATTTACACATTCTGCCATGTCCAGTCCCCGTTCAGCGCTCTCAAGCAGCCAGCGATGTTTGTTCGAATGAGCGAGGCGGGAGAAAAAGAGATGCGTGGATTGACAAAACCAGGGCTCAGGCTTTAAATGAGAGCGTACGTATGTGTGTGTGTGTGTGTGTGTGTGTGTGTGCCAGGCATATTTACATCTGCTAGACAAACAGCCTTAAACCACCTTGGAGGGCGCGTCAGATGGAGTGGGAGTTGTTGGGGGAGTACATTTTATGGAAATGGTGGACTGGCGGAGACCCCCAGACTACAAGCTGCATAATGCAACAAAAGAAGGGGATGATGTTTGTGTCAGAGTACTTTCTAATATTCATACGTTACATATTCCAACTTAATTGGAATCTGTCAGGGCGCATCGGCCATGAGTGGCATCACCGCAGCGGTAGGGCCGTTTCCACTCAGCTGATGAGATGCAATGAGAGAGAGAGAGAGAGAGAGAGAGAGAGAGAGAGAGAGGCAGGCAAGTGGATTGCAGAGCAACAAATGAAATGCAATTCAGAGTCAATGGGAGTCAAAAACACATTATGGCAAACCTGGCTAGAGTAAACCTCTAATGGGAAGATTGATTAAGATGAAAACATCCGCCAATTCACTTCCAACTGTTTCTTCTCTGTCCCTCTCTCTCTCTCTCTCTCTATTTTTCTGACACATGCACACACATAGTATATATACACACACACACACACAAGCAGAACATGTCAGAAGCTTTAACACAGGACAACTGTAACAGGATATAACAGGATACAGGATTACTGTACATTCATGCACCTTAGCATCCATACTAATGAGTCCATACGCACACACACACACACACACACACACACACACACATGCAGCACACATGTCAACACAAGAAAACTGTAGATAATACATTTATACATATTTACATGTACAGCAGGCTGGAATTTGCTGTTAATCCTGCTGTTTTCTTTAGCCCACTTCAACAAATCCTTACCTCCAAGCAGTGATGTAGTGGTAAAAAAAAAAAAGGGGGGGGGGGATGATTACCATCATGTGGGAATCAACCAATTATACTTTCAGAGAAGAATAAACACATACATAACCCATTTTTCCTTGGTGCCTCTTCTCTTTGTTTACATTTTTTCTGTCAGTTTTTGTTCATAATGAGGATTTCCTTCTCCCCTGGAACAAACTGATCATGTGATCATGAAAATGGGGTCTCAGCACGATCTACCACGCGTCCATAGGTGGCTTAGGGGCAGGCAAGCTGGAGCTCGTGTGCGGTGGAAAACGCAGAGGCTTCCGGGCAGCCAATTCCTGCGATTCCTGCATGTCCAGTGTCCACTCCATCGCCAACAAGATGGACGAGTTGGCGAGTTGGTGATTCTTGTTGTGTATATTCCTCATCAGGCCAGTGCACAGCTGCTGGCTCATCACATTCATGAACTGCAGAACAAGTTCCCCAGCTCAGTAACATTTCTGACCGCAACTTGGACCACGCCGCGATCCTTCTTGTACCCGCATACTAATAAAAGCCGGCTAAACGCACCAAGACCCCCAGCTGACAGTGGACAGCTGAAGTGGGAGGCCATAACAATTTGGCGTGACAGTGTAATGGAATTTACTGACACTGTAACCTCATACATCTCCTTTCGTGCGGAGGCATGTCTCCTCTTAGAAAACCATTGTGAGGGACAACAATGACAAGCTGTGGATCAGGACGTGAGCCTACTACCATCTGTCAAAGATCAAGCCCACAGGTCTGGGAACAGAGAGGAGTACCGCTTAGCCAAGCAGCGATTTAGCAAAGACGTGCTAAACCAAAATACAATTGAGAGACTGGATCGGGACTTTTCATAAAATACGAGGGGCCTCACTGCAGAGGTTCACCAACTTCAATCCATAAGCACAGGCAGCCCTTAATGCGACTGCACCTCCAGTAACCAATCCATCAAAATGCTGAAGTTTGCAGATGACACGACAATGGTGGGCCACATGAGTCCTGACACACCAGAGACAGGTCGCATGTCTTGTGTCGCGGTGTGCACCACAACAACCTGGAGCTCAACACACTCAAGACAGTGGAGATGAGGGTTGACTTCTTGCAGGCCAGCCACCTGCCAGCCTCCCCCTGGAAATGAACGCTACAGCTGTTAGTACGGTTAAAATCGATTCCATTCCCGGGGACCGCCATCTCCAACTCTGTTAAGTGAGACAAAAACATCTCCACAATCACCAGGAAGGCCCAGCAGAGGTTGTTGTTCGACAGCATAATGCTTCTACTCCTCCATCATGTAGAGTGTCCTCACAACCTCCAATCCTCTTGGAGGTTGGAGGTTTTTTTTTGCCAAAGCTGCCATCGTGGAGACAGTACAGAGATGCAACTTCTTCCCTGAGGCCAGTGACCTCCTGAACAAGCGCTCCCTAATGTCCCGCTCCACGACCCCCACCACCACACACACACACACACACACACACACACACATAACATACACTGGACTATCACATATCACTGAAACATCTCTTCACTCCCCCTACCGGACTGGACTGTTATCTCTCCAGTGGCATCTCTGGCATAATGAAATGGCATATTTGCACTTTTTCTCCTGCTGCTGGACTTATGCCCCTGCCATTGCACTTTGCACATCTACTTGCACCTTCTACTGCACATTGTTGTAAGTTGAGATGTTTATCACCTGCCTGCCCATGCTGCACACTGTGGAAACTCACTAAGTCTGCTGTCCATTGTTTAGTCCACTGCCTGACTGTGTGTTCTGCAATGTCCTACTGCACTAGTCCTGTGTGTCCATATGTACCATGCTTGCAGTCCTGTGGTTTATTGTTGGACTCCGCTGCTTGTGTTCAACACCAAGTGTCAAAGCAAATTCCTCGTATGCAACCGTACTTGCCAATGAAGTGTTTCTGATTCTGAGTTTGATACAATTTACTGGTGTATAGGTGCATTTAGGTGGGTGTACCATCCAATACATCCAGAGCTTAAAGGCAGTCTAGAGTTATATCATTTAACTTGTTGCATTTAATGTGTCACTCTCCAATGGAAGCTGCATCACTCCATTGCAGATGCATTGCATTGTGATGATAGTGCCGGATGTGTTGGATTTATTCAACTTATGAGGAAACAAAAACCAATGTTGCTTTACTTTTAACATTTCTGCGATGAAAATGTTTCATCAGTGAATCAGAGTTGCAAGGAAAGTTAATACAAAGGATAACCACGGTTTTATCTGAATACATTCGAGATCGTTGCATGGATCTCTGCACACATTTGCAGCAACACAAAGGTATTATGGATTAAACTGTGATCCTTTGTGATGACATCCTGCACCTTTTGGTATACGGTCATATAATCAAGGTAGTTTTCCATATGCATTTCTGGTCTCTAGTATGCAGCAGTGTGTAATCACAACACATTTGCCTGTCACTTTTCAAGTAGGTATACAAAACGCAAAGTGCATACAGGCACTTAATTTGTACAAAAGGTCATGGAGGAGTTGCAGAAAGAATATATAGTTGATGGCACCATTAACACATAATATGTTCTCCACAATGCATGCACAATAAAAGCCATTATCAGGAAAACTGTTTTAGTAGTAGGCTGAGCACTCATTTGGTGAGTGTGAAAGCTTTCTGCTGTAGTTTCTCATATGTCTCAACATGATTCAAACCTGAGTTCTCTGAACCATTGCTTTCTATAGATGTTTTTCTTCTGTTTGAAGTCGCTGGAGGAAAATTTCCTCTCACTTCTTTGGGTTACAGATTAACAATGCCTTTCCCTGCCTAAAATACTGTTAGCCAGTTTTATTGTTTGCTTCTTTGTTTTTCTGAGTCACAGAAATGTAAATCGTTGAGTTTAAGAGTGTAAGACTTAAATGTACGACTAGTAGAGGACATCTTTCGTATTTCAACACTAGAAAGCTCAAGTTTTGTTTGTGTGTTATCAGTGTTTGCTGGAGGAAAATCATTAGGCAAGGCGGTGAATGTTGTGATGATGTGGTGGTGATGTGGTGACTGATTATCACCTAAAATTATTAAAATGTTAACAAATTACTTTTACATAGTTTTTCTAATAAACGTTTTATCCAGTTGTCACAATGTTTGCTTATCTCTATTTTTTTTTAATCAAGTTTTGATTGCATTGCCCCATGTTCACTGTTGTACCTTCAGAAATTAATTTTACTGTTCTCCATTTGATACTGTGAAAGCAATTTTGAAATCTACAGAGAAGTTGTTCTGCACTTGATTCAAAATCCCCCAGAAAAGAGTAGACCTCTTCATCATGATATTTGGAAAATGCATGAGTTTGCAGTTTGAGATGGGAGAGATGGTGTGATTAAAGGTGTAGGTCTGAACCTTGTCACCGCTTCACTGTACATAAGGCCACTATACAAACCAAGGAAAGTGAAAGTTCAGTCCCTTACCTTGTAGACGCACAGCATTCACAGCAAGCCCACAGAAGGAAAGACAGAGAGAGAAAAATTAGTTCATTCTTAATTGAGAGGTCCCATTCTCCACAGCCTATGGTAATTAAGTCTTTCCAGGGGATTAGGCTACTACTGGGCTGACAACTCATCATTCCAATTCTTTTTAACAATACCCTCCATTGGCTTTATTTTCTAGTTAAACTGGCAGTGATTTAAGTCATTTAGCCTGAATCGGTGTCCTTGCTAAGAAGTTGTGCGTGTGATTTAAGAGAGTTGGGCATTTTGAGGCTGTTGGTTTCAAGCTGATACATAGATACATACTGTAGGCTGTGTAATAACACCCTCAACACAAGACTATACCATAGGACTACGGGCCCTTTATTTACCTCCACAAAAGAGCCTTTCTCAGGTCTACAGTACCCAGCATGCCAAAGTGATTACCAGTATTCTGTAAATAATTATATATAATTATATATAATTGAATACTACTGTGTACTATATACTTATGTTACTATTCAAGCCGACTGTCACCTGATTGATTTGCATGTGCATCATGGTTGGATCTGTGCATTACAGTATATTTCCATTTCTGTAGCTGTTATGTGGATTGGAGACACATTGCATTTACATTTTCTGACCACCTCCTCCAGAGTGTTTCATTTTTTTGGGCGGGCAGATCGTCAATGCATCTTGGGTCCATTTACACCTGCTTTGGATGTGTTTTGCTCTATCCAAACACAATCTGACCAGCCAGGATGCATGTTAATGTCAGGTGGAAGGGGGTCACAGTCACATATAGCACAAAAACACCTGCACCCACAAACAAACACATCAAAAGGGCTCAGATATTAACACATGCGGGCATGTAACTTTACCCTCCACACCGCTCCCATCCACACACAAATGAACACACACTCACACGTGCACATATAAACACACACACACACACACCAGGCAGCGATAGCTGGGAACATCTGGAGCTGAAGTCGATTGGAAGTCAAAGCACAAAGCTGGCGGCGCACCAGAGCAGAAGGTGACAGATCCAAGCAATAACAGCTATCTCCATCACTGGCCTTCTCTGTCCCCCCCCCCCCCACACACACACACACACCCCATCCACCACAATGACTTTGAGAAAGAATCACAGCCTCTCACCTCCAACACTGCAGGGTGCAGGAAGTTCAGAATCAAAGTCAAAGTAACGGCACCAATAAGCTCTAACTCAGAATTTGAACTCTGCTGACACCCACAGCGATACATAATACAACACATAATACAACACATAATGCAACGTGTAACACGTAATACAGTATAACGTGCCTGCCTTTAATTTTGTGCTTACAAATTAAATTACCAGCCCACTTCCAAACCAACATTTAAGAACATGTAGACAGTCTGCGCCAAGTCAGTACAGGGGGTAGTTTTTTTAAACCAGAGCACGTTCACATCCATCCAGTTCCACACATTCACACCTGCATAGTACAACCAGTCCAGAACTGTCAGCCACTGGGAGCTTCCCAGTACACCTGCAGCTGCAATGGAGTATGTGGAGGTTAAGTGACTTTCTCAAGGGCATCTCAGTGATTGTTGTTCTGGGAGAGAGAGTATATTTTTACCAGGCATAACATATAGCATATTAAGAGCAGTCCATGGTTATAGAAAATGTCAGGATAAAGTAGAGGGCATATTGGGTTTTGATGGCGTCCCACAGGGCCCTCCCTCAGCTTCTGACCCTGGCTACATAGTTATTACGCCCCCACCCCCTCCTATCTTTTCTGACACTCACAATTGTATACTGTCCAATAAAGCTGAAATGACATTTAATGAAATTGCATTCCACATTGTTGTCACGATGTAGCTAAAATGAATTTCAAAACAAGCCTGTGTGTGTGTGTGTGTGTGTGTGTGTGTGTGTGCACGTGCAAACAAAGTGATGAAAAAAGACAGAGTATAGGTGCATCAGTAAGCACCAGTCGAAAGCCTTATCATTTAAAATCACTTGCTTGGTGAGACCCGAAAAAATGTGATTGCACCGTCAGCTCTTTCTGGCTGACATTTAATAGAGGTCTCCCTCACACAAGAACTGGAGTCACACATGGAAGGAAATAGCAAGGGGGAATTCACGCACACACACACACACACACACACACACACACACCAATCCTTAGTGATTGGAGTTAAACTGATGAATCTAATTCATAATCCTCATAACAATGTACATCATCATCATGTTCATCATCTGTTGGATTTGTTGGCAAGATCATGTAGAACAAGTGTCGGCATGACAGGAACACATACAAACACTTGTTCTGGTTATGCAGGTGAATGGCAGGTGAAAGGTGACACCCCTATGAAATCCCTTCTCTCACACACACACACACACACACACACACACACACCCATGTATTTCTATCATTATATGGTCTTTGACTACATTGATTCCCTAACAACTGAAATAACCATAACCTTGACCCTCACCACCACATGCCAAACCTTAACCCTTACCCAACCTAAATCTAATCCTGATCCGAGCCTCGTAACCCCAAACTAGCCCTTTGTAGAAGTGAAAGACCAAAGTTAATACTTTGAAAGCCACTATATTGGAAACAGCAAAACACATTTGTCTCACAGTGAGGGTGCCACTGTTTATCCTCTGTGCTTTTGTCTTCTATAGACAAATGCCTACACAGGAAGATAGAGCCACGTTTGGGCGGGCTGACAAAAATGTGTTTATATCTCCTCCGACAGTCGTTCCACATAGCTATTTTTCTTCTGTCAGGGGCCAAGTCTCTCTCAAGGTGTGTTATCGTTTAGTGTGCTGAGGAAGTTTTTTTTTTGCTTGCGGATTGATTCTATGGGTTGAAGGCTACCCATCTCCTCAGCATCCTCCAGCTAACCCCGCCGGGCCGAGCCTGATGCATTTGTGCCCACATATTCTCTCTGTTCTCATCCAAAAACCGAAATGGGTGAGCATGAAAAGCCTCCTTCGAGGGAGGAGTGTGAAACCCTCCTTGAAGGAAAAATAGGGCCCTCCATCTCTCTCCTTTTCCCTTTCTCCATCTCTTTCATTGCTCACAAAGGCAACAGACAGGCGGGTAAAAATCAATTCCATGGAGCCACTGGATGAAAGTAGGGAAGAAAAAGCAAAAAAAGATTTCACTAGGCAAAAAACAAAAATAACTAGCGGTTGCGGCCAAAGTGTCTGGCTGGCTGGCTGGGCTTCCTCCTGTTTCAACACACACTCGCACAAATTTTCACAAAAGTTGAAAATGTGGCAAGCCAAGTGGGCAGCGGGACACACAAACTTCTATAGGGAGCTGAAACTCTATTCCATCTTTCTCGTTGCCTCCCCAACAACAACAAGGACATATATCATGAATGATGCAGTCCCCCTTTTGGGCCAATCAGTAATAAACATGTAATCGTATTTTGACATATACTGTATAATTGTAGTGCCCCCCTTGGTGTCATTTTGAGAATGCCAGAGGGCAGTGGTGAGATGCATCATTTCTGCAAGTTTGGACAAAATCATTGTTGTTAAATTGTATGTGGTGTATTTTCACCAAAAGAAAGTTAACTTCACTGCCATTTTAAGACTTTCCAGAAGGTCAAGCATCTCCATGGCAAGCGAAAACAAACAAAAAAAGTGATTCTCACTTTTCTAAGTTCCAGCAAAATCTTTTTTTCTTCAATTGTTATCTCAATATATTGACTTAAGAACAGGTGAAAAAAAATTTGCTTTTTAAAAAAAAATCTCAATACTACAGTGCTACAACGGCCCAAACAATTCCATTTTCAGAAACGATGCCAATTCAAAAACACATACGGGACTCCAAAACAAATACAACAATGGAAACGTGCTGCAAATGAAAAAACAAGCAACAGAAAAACGCTGCACATCCAGTCAACACAATGGAAGTTCTCCAGGCCAGGTTGATTTTCGACCCGAGAGAGTGTGTTTTTGAAGCGGGAAGAAAAGTGGTGTTAAGTACGGAAGCCGAGAACGGCCGTGCTTGCAATTATTTTATTAATGCCATTATCTCGAGAGTTAATTGTCATATTTGTGTTGTATTGGTGTTCACTGAGAAACACTGATGCCACCATTCTGTTTAAATTCACAAGAGTAACATGACATACATACGCTGCTCTGTGTTGTGGGTTTGGGAGTTTCAAAGCAAACCATATGAACTTACTTTTTATGAACAAATTGCCATTTGAGGACTGGATTGAGAACCACTGGTATATGGCATCCTTAGGTTTAAGGGTGGGAGTGACTGTGTATAGTTAAGTTATACCACTACAGTTAACTCCTCTACACTTCTGAAGATTTATTTATCATCTGTGCTGTATGTCTGAAAATTCTCTATTTTGCCAAACCCCCTTCTGTTTCTGCTACCCAGTGCAAAGATGCCAACAAAGCTGAGGAAAAAAGAAACCACACATCAGTGCTTCACATTTAATGATTCCATGGAAATATCGACGCACAACACATTGGTCAAAGCAAGCTTTTTATCAAACCTGAGATAACAGCGCTCTCACTAAGATAGCGTTTTTAAAAGTGCTATTGCTAATCACAGGCTGTGTAATGGAGGCTAATGATCCACAATTAGGCTCCATTACTCAGCCTTTTCCTGATTTGAAATATTTGACGTCTTTCCATAATGGACGTTGCAGACGTCTCTTTGCAGGGGTGGTTTAAATGGGGGGAAAAAAGTGCGGACTGGCCAAAATGTCCTCACGTCCCAACAATGTCCTTACTCCGAAGGTCTAAAACTCACGCCGGTCCTCACAAAGATAGAGGTACAAGCGCACACGCACGCACACACACACACACACACACACACACACACACACACACACACACACACAAGCAGCTTCAAGCCAACTGGGATCCCAAACTGCCCACTTCCAGGCAGGCATTTGGCTCTATCTGCATCATTGCACTGGTCTGTGTGTCTGTGTGCATGTGTGTGGGCGCACCAGGGAGTGCCAACAGCTCTCAACCGATATAAGGATTAACCTGCCGATCGATCCTGGCAACACAAACACCAACTAGAGAGAGGGTTGGTGGTGGTGGTGGTGGTGGTGGTGGTGGTGGGGGGTGGGGACTTGAAACTTGAAAAGCAGCAACAAAGGAGGAAGGTGAGGAGAGGAAGAGGAGGAGTGGAGTGAGGGTATGGTGAGAGAACGAGTAGGTGTGAATAAGTGGGAGGATAAGAAACAGAGAGGAGGGAGGTAGATGAGACACACCCAAACACCCAAACACACAAACACACATACACACACACACACACACACACACACCACCCGCAAGTAAATAGTGGCAGATGGACCGTAGCACCTTCCGATCCATCCATTCATTGCTAAGACTGGGCTCCATGCAGTAATGGCTCAGTTGAGAGCGATGTGAGAGATGGCTCTGTGTACGATGTTTATTTCTCCATCCAGTTTCAGTCCTTATGGGCCTTCTGCAATGCAATGCAACGGCTCAATATTCGCAATATTTCCTAGGTTGCCTGGTTTTTCCAAACACAGAAAACATCACTGCAGAGGAGCAGATTTCAGCTGACAAGATATCATTGGATTACAAGGCTCATTTCACCGTAGGTTCAACGTTTGCACACTAGCGGTCGGGCTCATCGGGCATGCAGATGGAGATGAAGATGAGGTTGAGGTGCCCTCCTACCATTCACTGTCTCTGGCATTTGAAAAGGGCATTCGCGGGAAGCTCTTAGGCACCACGAGCGCCGGCTCCATCTGCATCCCGTGATTGCTCTGTGGACTGAATCTAACCGGCGCTTTCCGAGCCAGTGGAGCAACGGGACCCTTTAGCGGCGAGGCGGCGAAAGTTCGCACACACACAGGTAGAAAACCATTTGTGCATTAGTACAAGTCTTCTCCATCCGGGGTGCTCGCCCACGTCCTCGTCTACTGTTGGATGAGGCCACCTCGCCCGCTATTCTACTCTCCGTTCAGCCAGAAAGCATGCTGGCCCTTACAATAAAAAAAAACCCCAAAAAACACACACACACACTCACTCAACCGAGATAACACAAAGACATGCTCGAGGGTAATCGAACGAGCAGGGAGGGCATTACCGGGCGAGACGGAAAAAAGACGGAACGAGCCACGAGGCGAGGAAATGCATCAAAGCTTGATTAGCTGTGCATAAGAAAGCGGGCCTACTTTAGTTTTTGCAAGTACTTGGCCCTTGCTGAGGCCCCAGAGCCTTTCACCCCTCGCCCCAAGGGCATGAAGAGAGAAAACTTGTGTTCTCTTACATGGTACATGTGTCCTGTAGCAGGGACGGTAATGTTCCTGATGACAGGCCCTAGTGATTTGTCCAGAACGATGGGTAGCTACATCTGTGGGAGATGCTATTAATGATGCACTGTACCGGCCGCTGCAGCAGGCTCCCTCTGAGCTTGTCAGATACACACACACACATGAAGCTATGAAGCTATGTAGCCATTCAGGCATGCACAGTTATTGTACATGTGCACACACACACACACACAGCTGGGTTTTCTCACAGGGACTGTACCTGTACACCTGATTCCACTTTGTAAACATGCATGAGTAGAAATGCCTTCACTTCTTGTCTCCCAACTAAGTCACCGATCACTACTGACAGACAGAGTGGGACATTCACACCAGCCTCTCCGAACACTTCCTGAGTTGCTGAGCTGAATTGATTGTAATGTTCTGTAACATTTTGATCTGATTCCACACAAGCGTGCATGAATGTCTTTTTTTTAGATTAGATGAAAGGTTAATGATCCTCATAGGGAAATTGGGCTATTACATCAGGAAGCAATAATAGGATACATCAAAGAGGAATAGGATATAAATAAGGATATGGCAAGTTAGTCTAACTTTCTCTGGAGGGAGCCCCTGCCCGCTGCTGTCGTGTTGTATTTTGTGCTTAAGTGTCAATTCATCACTTCCTGTGGGCAATCACCTTCAGGTTCAGAGGCTTTTCTACCCTGCCAGGAAACATTGACTACTTGTAATGTTGGAATGGAATGGAATTTCATTGGCACATTTATGTATTGGCATAAATACATTTTTTGACATCCAAAAATGTCAGTATTGGCCTTCAAAACCCCATATAGTCCCTCCCAATGTAAAATAAACACAAGCACATGAAGATAGACAAGTAGGAAGAGATTAAGAAATAGGGCGTGAGGGCAACAAGGCCTAGGTCGGAGAGAGCTTGGGGAGGTGTATGGAGCCTTGGGGCAGCGGGTAGGAGGGTGGTGGTGGGGGGGCATCTGTCCACTGGTTAATGTGCCATCTGTGAGGCATAGCACTGCCAGGGTCCCTAATCAGGCAATCCATCACCACCACCACCCCTCTTACCAACACTGTCAATTATACACAGTCCTAGGACCGACACCGGCCCCGTTCCCATTCTAAAAAGTTGCTGTAATTGTGTACTTTTAAGATTTAACTTCTGTCCAGTGTACCAGAATTACAATCCACTCAGTTTCATAGTTGTTTTCTCATATTTCCCTTTAAATTTAAAATATACAATTAAAAATAGCAATTTGGGTGAATCTGCAAGAAATCACCACAGGAGACGTCAGTGCCTGCCATCATAAATCTATGGCATCATCTGACAAAGAAAAAGTATGTGACGCATCTCATTCAAAGACATTGGCTGTGTCCTTCCTCCATAATGAGAGGCTACATGGTTATTCAGCTCCTCTTCTCTGCTATGTCACTTCTCTGCTCACAGATTTGTGTCCTTAACTCAAGTGATGCTTCACCAACATAAAGAAGTCTGCATGGTCATGTGATTCCATAAATAACATTGAATGATTAATGTCCTTGGTGTAAATGGGTTTTACCTCATAGCAGATGATGGAAAAATGCATTTTCTTGGTAAAATGACATTGCCAACAGGCACCACATTTGTAATTCCCAGTGGGGAGAAGATTAGCTAATGTAAAAGATTTATACAGGGTGAGTTTGGCTTTTATCGGAGAGGTTCTCACTTTTTTTTTTATTAGTAAGCAATGATGGGTTCTTGCTGATAGAGCCGGGGATTGTTCAATTACAAGTTGGTCAACAAATATAGACACACAAACTGGTATAAGGAGCACAAAACCTGGACAACAGACCAATGGAAAAAAGGAAAATGATCTGATGAGTCATCTTTCACTCTTTTTCCTACATGCAGACAGGTTTATATTTAGAGAAATGATGCCTTTAACCCACCATGTCTGTGGCTAACTGTTAAACATAATGGTAGATTGGTATTGTTATGGACCGCCATCTATTGACAGTCATTAGGTCAGATTATTGCTCCCCATGGTCTTATAATGGCCATGGAATATGAGACTAGTTTACAGGACGAGGAGCACCCTAGGGTGCAAACAATGTTGTTGATGATGTTCCTATGTTCCTATATTTCAAGATGATAATGGCCCCATATACACTGCTAAACAAATCAAGGGTGGTTTCATGAACATGTAGCCTCCCCAGCCACCAGATCTAAAAATCAGTGACCCTTTATGGGAAGTAGATGTCCACCTCCTTCATCCATCAAACAACTGGAGTCTTTCCTTCTTGAAGAAAGGTCCAATATCCCACTACACACAGTTCAGGACTTGGTGACAGCAGTACAAGCAGAATTCAATCTGTTCTGAAGGCAAAGGGTGGCCCTACTCCTTATCTGCTACTTGATATTCAGGTGTTAGGTGTTTGACCATGTGCCAACTGTCTTTTACAGCAAGGTAAAAGGTTAATGTGAATCCGCTACATTATCATCAACATTAGCAGTGGGCACATCAAGTCTGGGCCCTGAAAGACACTGTCTGAGTTTGGCTCTTACTACAGTTTGTCCAAGGTTGGACCTGAGTAGAAATCAATCTGCAGCTTGCATCAATGCACTGAATTTGGCCTTGTGAAAGCAATTATTGCATGTTTGGATGTGTACTTCGCTGTAACCTTCCCTTTCATAAATAATGCATAGGGGACACGAGGACAGAGAGCCCGAGTAAGAGGAGGGGAGAGTGAAAGGTTATGTGGTGTGTCAGAGTTCAATAGCGACAATGATTGTGGTGAGGGTTTGCGTTGTGAGGTTTAATAAGATATACCATTTAAAAAGGAAACATTCATTTCTGTCTATGTCTTCTATGTCTATCTCCTTCCCTTTCTCCTCAGTGTCTTTTGTATCGTTGCAGATGAGTTCTAATTTGGAGGCCATCAGATCACTAAATGTTCTCCAACTCTCTCTGGCTGAGGTCACCGGGCCTGCCGAGCTCACTCATAAACAAATTAATTGGCTCGCAAACCCTATTTACAGGTTCTAAAAACACACACACACACACATGCACAAACACACCTCCTTCATCGCCCCCATTTGACCCAGGTACCCTGTGGTCTGATGGGGGAGTGAACGGATACTCTACAGCTCTGCAAATTAACATTCCACTGTGAATGAATGATTGCTTTGAAATACCCAAAAAGGTTGAAGCTTGATGAATAGAATTTTAATGAGGTAAACATTATCGTTTTGTTTGACACTGAATTGCTTAAAGTCTGGGTACAATTTTCAAGGCACATTTGAGATGAAAATATAGAGTTGTCAGAAATCAAAGAATGTGTGAGCCCTTATCAAATTACCTGCATTCCTGTATAAATGGCTGCTAAAATATGGTCTGATCGTCATCCAAGCAATAAACACAATGTGATTTAACAAATTACACAAAAATATGTACTTTTACAAGTCTTTATTGAACATATTGTTCCAACATTAACAGGTTGAATTGAACTAAGTATGTCAACCATGAGATTTAGTAACTGGTGGACCCTCCTAGCAGCAATAACCTCAACCGAACATTTCCTGTAGTAGCTGAACAGACCTGCACAACGGTTAGGAGGTATTTAGATCCAAGAACTGATTCAGTGCATTGATATTTTTGGGATGTCTTGCATGAACGGCTTTGCTTCAGGTCATTGTACAACCCTATAATAAGGTTAAGATCAGGACTATGACTTGGTCATTCCAAAATGGGGCTGCAACAGAGAAGAGTGTCCCAACCCCGTAATTGAGATGCTGTAGATTCACCCTATTTGCCCAAATTAAATTCTGGTGTCTGGTGGTATGGGCACTGGTGGGAAATATTCTGACTCATCAAACCTAAGAGTAAAATACAAAACTGTGTCCTAAACAGCAGCAAAGCTGGACTCACCAATGATGGCTGAATTTCCAAAGACCTTCCAAAGTCTTGGAATGATCTGATGAACTCATATCCATGGAGTGTGCAGTTTACATCCCATGACATCCCATAACACAATTTCTGGGTTTTGAAGTCTCACAATTGACTGTTAACTCTTGCTGTCATTTGTGTGAAGTTGCCTAGTGCAGCTTTAACAAGCAGGTTTGTCACAAATTGCATGGGCTTTGATGTTCCTGGTATTGTCATTCAGGGAAGTGGGCAGGTGCATAGGTTCCAATAAGAGGGCTGATGACCTGCATACTACAAAAAGGGGTCTGCAAAGCCTTTTCATGCCATTAATTAATCCATCTGCTACAAAAAATGCCACTGTGACTGCCTCATCTACAAGCTCTGGTTGGTGAAGAAAAGGGCTCTTTAGCTAACTAGCTAGTCTAGCTCAGTGGTTCTCAAATGTTTTTGTCACAAGACACACCATTTATGAAAACAAGTATGTCCAAGGCACACCTGGCCAGCTCCCAAGGCACACCACAGAGTTAACACAGTTCATCACAGTTCAAAAGGAGCCCTTGTCACACAATAGAAGCAAGAAGCTATGAAACCAGGGTTGGTCAATTTTCAAAACTGAACAAAGCATTGGCAACATACAATCTAGCATATGACTGCTTCATCAATGGGTAGGGTTTTATTCCTGCTGCTGAAAAAGATAATAACGAAACTGAATGAGAACTCAGCTTGCTCTCATTTTGTTTATTTTGATTTCATGTTGTGAAAGCCAGTCTAACCCTGACCAGAACCGTTTGGTAGAGCACAGCTTAAATTCATCCTACTCTAAAATAACTTGAAAATGGTGCAATTGTTGGATGGAAATCTAAAGATTTCTGGGCTGGGCTAAGCCCCCAATGTTTCAAGATCCTAACAACGCCTCTGGTGTCTTATACGCTCAAATATCAGAACCCTTTCTGAAGGTAAAAACATTTCACATGATTAGGACACCACTGTCACATGATGCATAGCCACCACTCGTGGATTATTAGCTACAGTGGGTCCTATGTATTTACAGAGCATACAAACCAGTACATGTGACATTCTGTCTTTATATACAACTATCAATTCTATAGAAAATCTTATCTGTACACACTGCAGCAATCCAGTGTGATCCAAGCACAGATTACAAACAATTGAAGGGTCGGCACTTCTTTAAGCCCACTAAGGCCAGACTTTTGTTCCTCTTTTGTCTTTTTGATGTTTAGTAGTGTAGTCTTTTTCCCTTGTGGATGGATATGAATATGGATAAAATAGCCCTCATTAGTCATAGCCATTTGGTATGGTCTCCAGCAGGCAGTGGTAGGGATCAGAGTGAAGGGTAGGGTAGGTATGTCAATCCATTAAACTTACTCAAGGTATGATGCGTTTCACTGTATCACACCTTGGCACCTCTCTAGGGAGCAACCAGTCTAATCAGCAATGTAAAATGCTGATTGGTGTCACAATCTATCAATCTATCCTACTCTGCTGCAGATTTCAATGGACCAATTTCAGTACCCACCCACTCTTGCCAATACAGAAAGTTTGGTTTGCACTGGACTGCAATATTTGACGAATACAATCAAGGATACCATCTTTAACCGCTTGATCCACTAATTTTGTTGCATCATTGTTGCACCAGCATCTACATATTACTAAGAATTTGGCTGCACAAACGTCATTGCTTCATGACACAAGAAGACGTTATACTGCATGTGAATGGAACACAAGGACTGTGAATAAAAGCTGACAAATCCTCACACTAGGAGGGGAAAAGATCTTATTACAAATTGTAAAGATTCACGCTACATTACAAGTGTGTGAGAGATGGCTGGGAGCTGTTGTTCTCTGACATTTCATGACATATTTCCCTAGTGTGTAAGTAAATCATTTTGCTGACAGAGGCACAGGGACAATAAAATGTGCATTGTACATAATGCATACACATACATACGTGCTCACACACACGTATGCATGCAAGCACATGCACTCTCATGGGTTTGGTAGTAGCAAAATATAAACCTGCAGTTCAGACAGGTCTTTGAAGGAGGCCATGGGCAGAGGCAAAGGTAGCGGGCTAAACTCCAAGTATCGCTCCACTCTGTTTTCTTCTCTCTCTCCTTCTGTCTACACCCTCCCCTCCCCTCCCTGACACACACTCCTCACTGTCAGCTTGGGGCAAAACGGTAGACATAAAACCCCAAATCTCAGTTGGCACACATAGCCTTGATACGTACCTGGGCGTGAAAAGGCACACTGAAGTAGCAAAACCGTTGGATCAGGAGGAGAGCAGACACACTTGCTTTAAATTGACACACATGTGTAGTCTTCATGTAGCCTCTCCTCTCTGTGCCACTGAATGGAGAAGAGAGTGTGTGTGTATAGTCTTGTACTTCTAGTAGGGGGTTTGGGGTTAGGTCTTGTTTTTAGGGTTAACATTTGAACTAGGATTTTTAGGTTAGTGCTTATCTGTGTTTTTATTTTTTTTAATTTTGTTGACATATTTGGTGGTAAGCGGTTATTGCTGCTGTATTTGTGCACTTCACTTCCCAGAGATCATTTGACAATCAAACCAGTACAGTGACTTTTTCATTGAATTTTCCTTGGAACTGTTGATGAAGTTTGAGTTTCTGTAGGTGGGGCTCTTTTGTTTGTCTGTTTATCACAGCTCACACTAACTATGCAGTTCTTCTCAATTTATTCCACATAAACACACGCCAGAGGATTTTTCCCAGGAAATACCTACCCGGCATTGGGTGTTTAGACCAAGCAAATTTAAAAGTGTTCATAAACTGGGTTTAGGATAGATCACTATTGTGTTATATCAATTGCTGATAGAGAGTAGCAAAACATATTTACATGAAAATGGATTATTATGGGAATGAATGTAGTCAATGGAAGGTCTTATCCCGTAATGATATATGTGTGTGAGTGTCGCCCTGCTCTACCAGGCTGAGAGGAACAGGTGCTATGCTATGGCCAGCTGGGTGAGGGGAAAACACCACCCCCACTCATCCCCCCAAGAGAGCGTCCTCTACTAGACCTTAACCCACGTCACCACCAACTACAACCAGCAAGCATCTACAGCCTTCTCCAGTCACTATAGGTTTAAAACTAATTTGAAAACTAAGTCATGTGTGGATATCGTTGTTGAGAAGCTATACTTGGAGCACCCTTGAAGATGGAACCACTTATAAATTAAGCTGAATAAATGGTCCCCTATTTTGTAGTTGTCATGGCTATGATTTTTATGGTTTTTAATCAAACTGAAATGTTATATTCCTTTTCTCTGCATACTCTGAAAATAATATCAAGCTTAACAAGTCAATTAGTCCAGTGTTGAATCTTAAAATGTTATTTTTCTTGAATCAATTGTCAATTTCATAGTAGTAGAGCCATCCTCTTGCCTCATTTCATGATACTGTCAACTGCTTTTGCAGCGTAGAGACATACTGTCATCAACTGGATATATACCAAATATTAAGTATTGATAAGTCTGCGTACTGTACAGTATTCATCACATGCACTTCATTACTTCAGTCATTTCTCACAAGAATACAGCTCTTTCTATGTTATGTTGTAAGTGCCACTCTTGATGTTGAATCTTTGATGATTTTTGCTATTTTGATGATCTCACAAAAAAATCTACAAAAGAGTCTAATTTCTCTTCAGTGCCTGTTTGATCCATGCCTAGCAAATAAATCAAACCTAAAACGCTTCCTTAAAAAAGACGTTAAACCTTTTTAAGGCTTTTGATGCATAATTTAGACTGGTACAGAGGGAATCAATAAACTGACAACATATGAGAGACCCTAACAGAGTGCCCTGAGGGATTCCACTCAGCTGAAAATGACTCTATAGGACCAGGCCATAATTAATTCTAGGCTTTCTTCATTGATGTGTGTGGATTATGTGTCAATAGCATTTCATGAGACTCATTTTAAATGCAGAGACCTTGCTATGTATAAACAATGATGGGGGTCGAGCAGAGGCCGACGCAATTGACTCCCTGCAGGTACATGAGAGAGAGAGAGCGTGTTATTGAGTGTGTGATGTGTGCGAATGGCAAGAACAATAGCAGGGGAATAAAAACCCCAGCACTTAAAAGGAGCTGAATGAGGGATCGTGGAGCGACAACATCAGATATCACTGACAACTTTGCCACAGGGTTGATAGCAGGAGGGAATCAAAGATCCCTGTGATATGTACACCCTATTTTTTATAAATGATACAAGTCTGTATATATGTGTGTGTGTGTGTGTCCCATTGTCCATCTGTGAATGTTTCTATGAGTATAAAGAAAGATGAAGGGGGCCTTTGGACTAACAGAAGATCTATGGGTGTAGTAACGGTCTATTGGTGTGCATGTGTGGGTGGGAGCATCCCGTCATGATGACTTCCACCCCCACACACACACACACACACACACACACACACACACATAAACACACATACACATCCCGGGCCTCTGCTATCTGGTCTGTTTCTCAGTGGGGAGGGGGGTGTAGCTGTTTACTCCCTCCCCAAACACTCTCTCTCTCTCTCTCTCTCTCTCTCTCTCTCTCTCTCTCTCACTCTCACACACACACATTAGGCCATCTGGCGTGGCCTCAACTGGACCTGAGCCCAGAACCACTCATCTCACAACCGCTACCTGCATGGGACAACCTGGCCAAGGTACAGTATGCCTCTGAGTGCACACAACCAAGGAACTACGCCTGCATCCAAACACACACACACACACACATACACACACACACACTCAAAGGTGTCTTCGTCTCTCCCACTTATACATACATAAATAGGCCATGAAAATCAACGGCGCTGCTCGATATGATCCATCCTCATAAGGAAACGGGAGAGAGAGCCTTCATCAATCAGTAATTCAATGCAAAGATGAAGCAGAGGGATTGGTACATCAATCCATTTACCTCAAGACAAATATTCAAAGAGTTGTTAGCTTAGCAAGCATTCACCTGACCTAAACTTCAATGTTGCATTCAACAAACCAGTCTGCAAACTGGATTTTACATGGTGCAAAATCTGCCCACCCCGATGTTAGCAAGAAAATGTAAGAGAAAACTGGTTTGTCCTTGAATTATTAATTGCTCTAATGCTTGCAAAGCTTTGTTTGCTCTGTGTGACCAGAGGAGAAATAGTGATGAAAAAGCAATTATTCTATTAGAAACTAATTTTTCTAATACATTTCACACAGGTTTTCACAAGAATACCAATGTGTTCGAGTTAATTCCTTTGTTCACAGATAAAGTACATCAGTGCTATCTTGATTTGATTTCTAATCAAAACTAAGGGTTGTATAGTCTGAAACTAGGACTTCAGTGGAGCATAGGTGTGCATATATTAATGTTAATGCCATCACGCCAACTTGTCAACTTGTTCAGACAGTATGTAACCTTGTGTATCAACAAAAGGGGAAGAGGCTTTTGTAAGGTCTCTCAAACACATACACAGACACACACACACACACACACACACACACACACACACACACACACTGTAGCCCACATGCACACTCTGCAACAAGCCTGAGTCATCGCTAGCCAGCTCCATTTAAATTCAACAATGATAATGTTGGAGAAATTGTTTTAATTGAGGCCCTGAGCTCATTCGACTGACAGACAGAGAGTTAGAAAGAGAAGAAAGAGAGGAGATTTAAGCTTACCGTCCTCTTTAAGCCAACCCTCAGGAGCATCCAGACGAGAAGTTATTTGACTACTAAATCCCTTTTAATCTCACACATCAAAAAGCACCTCACTCACAGCACTTAGGTCTGGATCTGCTGAAATAACTCAGTTCCATCTTTTCAGCAAAACGGCACCACTTTCAGGCAATAAACCAGGAAGTGTCTGCTGGGCAATATATATATCCTACTTTCTTTTTGTGTCTATCTTTTAGACAACATATATTTTTGCCACCACCAATAAAATATTTTCAACTTTGTTTACCTCCCCATTCAGTAGTCAGAATAAGCTCCACTTTGTTTACTCCTCTATTTGATGTGACAGATTTTTGTCAATGCCATGTCAAAGAGTTCACTATCTAATATCATCGCCCACAAACTCTCGTCCTGCAGAAAAAGCAGAGTATGGTAATTTGTGTCAGACAATACACACCCCCCCCCCCTCGCCCCACCCAGTTTAGTAATACAAGGGAGTCAGTTGAAGGGATAAATTAGTGTCACCGCTTTCATCCACCTCCTGCTATCAAAGGAGATCTCCCCTCCGTAATGCACTGACATGCATCATGTTTGTTGGCTGCAGGCTACTATGCATGTCAAATCAAAACCAGCCCTCCGCAACCCTGCCTAGCCTCTGCATCAATCACGGCCCGTTTGTGCACACACACGCATATATACATACTTATACCCATACACACACACACACACACACATCCACATGCAAACACATGTGCAAATGCAAGCCTGTAAGCACATATTAATGCACACACACACACAGGCAGGCAGGCAGGCAGACAAGCACACACACACACACATACACACACGCAGGGGGCTGGCAGTTGATCACAAACGTGGAGGGCAGTTGCTAAAGCAAACATTCAGTCAGCTGCGTCTGTGTGTGTGTGTGTGTGTGTGTGCGCTGTCATATCTCAACGGCCAATGAAGAGTGTCAGTCAGACTGGCGTCAAATTAAAATGATAAAGGGAAGCCGGAGCAGAGGAAGCTTCATTCCAGTGAAGAAATGAAGAAGGACAAACGTGTCAGCCAACATCTGCGGCTCAGCGGCTTACACCTCTGCGATCACAGGGGAAGCATTTTGTAGGATGGGAGGTGAGACACTTTACACATACTTGCAACAAAAGAAAATCAGAAAACAGAAAATTAAGGTGATTGTCAAAGACTGGAGGCTTTGGGATGTGCATCAGTGAAGACCTGACAGGATCTTCAAAGGACAAATTTGTTATCCAAACATAAACCACTGAGCACCAAAAAAATGAGACTGGAAACTTATTTTTCTCTTTGCTTTCTCTTTCCCTTTGTGTTTTTCATTTAGAGTCACAACGACATTCATTACATTCTCAATTGATGGATTGGTTGAGAGTTTTCAGTGTTGTGCTGAAACTGTGAAAAGCTCATTTCCATTTAACAAAAAAAACGAGGAAAAAAAGACATTTGGATTCATTAACAGTTGACATGAGTATAAATTCCATCAAAAAATCTGGTTGAACACCAAATATTGATATGATAAAAAAAATCCACACTGGGGATAAAATGAAAGGATAAAATAATGACTACAAGTTAGTGAGCTATAGCGTTTTGAAAAGGATTTTAAGTTTCTGAATAAATCTTTTGGCATGCCAGCTCTGTCCTATTAAACGTTAAACATATTGAACAAAACAAGGCTGAGAATACATTTTAAAATAATCAAAGCACTCACTTGACACACACATACACACATGCAGTAGGGCTGTCCTGTTGTTTTCATATTGTTGTTTTTTTATTGTCCTTTCAATGCCCTTCAATGTATTTTTTTTATGCAATCACTGTTCTATTGTTTTAATGCAGGTGTAATGCAACCTATTTTTCATGTGTATTTGCAGGTTTTTTAGGGGAGTCAGGGCACAAGCTTTCCATTGCATTTAAATGTACTGTATTTTCTTTTTTTTTAAATGCACATGACAATAAATTTTAACTTGAATAAATGTCAACTTTGACGTAAGTAAAAGATTAAAAAGTCAACAATTGTAATATATATCTTATTCAGGCTTATTTCCATTAAGTCTCACATTCAGTAAATCTTTCCAGTCTTCTTTTCCATGACTTTGAACCGGTATGGTTGCCCTGACCGCTGTCTCCCACCCTGGGTCCTGACCACAGCCTGTGCCCTCGCACAACAAAGGAGCGAACATTAGGATCTGATGAGGAGAAGAGGAAGAGGAGGGCAAGGGATGAGGAAGAGCGAGAGAAGGAGAGAGCACAGGTATTAGCTGACCGGTGAAGCCAGCCTTTCTTAATGAGAAGGGATGACACAGGCGGCTTCACCCTAGCAGGCCTGCCTCGCTCGTCCACCTCTTAGCTGCCAATCACTCACATAACCAGGAAGAGGGGTGTGTTTGTGTTTTTCTTTCACATGTGCTTGCAGTCACTGTGGGACCATGGATCGCTTTCCATCAGTTTGTTTATCTGTCAAATGCAATCTCTCAGACACTACTTGGATTTTAAGTACATTTGGAGGAATGATGCATCTCACCTCTAATAACCTTCATCAATGCAAGTTGGAATAATATGAAATTTGGTGCACATATGCAGTCATCCTTGATCTAGAAATTTGCCTCCAGGACCATCAATGGACACCATACTAGATTTTCAAAAGCCACTTTAAACCTTGATCTTTCTGACATTTGTATACCTTGTTACAGATAGCCTGAAAGGGTGACTGCATCATTTGTGGAGGACAGCATGTATACTGTCACCTCGCTATTGTCTGAATGTGTGTGTTGTATTTAGGCGTACATGCATTTGCATTGAAAATTGTTCCCACATGCTTGCTTATCTGCATGTATGTGCACGTTTGTGGCCACATCTGTGTGTGTGTGTGTGTGTGTGTGTGTGTGTGTGTACGTACATGTTAAAGTGCATATACTCATCTCATTTATTCAGCATTTATTTTAGTTGCATCAACACTGTGGTACTGCAGCACTTCGGTGTTAACAGGTGGAATTTTTAAAGTCAACATAGTTTTACTTACTCCAATCATGCATACAACCACCACACCCCATCTCCTCCACCCCACCACCTAGAAAGCACGGCTTAGAAACTTAGAAAATTGGAAGACAGAGAGAGAGAGAAATTGTGTTCATGTTCAAATGTAAATAGCCAGCCCTGGAGCGAACCAGGTCACAACTAAATTCATTTTTTTGATGAATGTGGTGAGGAAGACCAGTCCCATTCTGTAATGCCCTGGTTGTGTAATGTGCCGTGCTTGGCAGCCTGTTGTAGCAGCTCCGCTGTCTTTTACTGTGCATTTGTATATATTTGTATATTTTTCACATTTTTCACATATTATATCATTATTTTTATTCTTTATTTTTAATATTCTTACCGCCGTTTTTATTCTTAGTTGTGCTATTGCACTATTGTTATTGCTGCTGTAACAACGGAATTTCCCCCCAGATTAATAAATCACCTACCTACCTACCTACCTACCTACCTGCCGATAGCATCTTGTGCCTGTATAAGATCATTGTATTCTGCACTGATGAATGACTTTTGCACTCTATCAACCTACCTGATGCTGTCTTGTGATGCCAACATTCATACATGAAAATGTGTCTAGGTGATTAACAGGTCACATAGCTCATTTAGCAAGGCATCCCACAGGGTCCTGTCTCATGTCACAGAGATACTTGTGTGATTAGACAGCCGTCATACATTGTCCTACACTGTATGTAACCCTTCCCCCTGGACCTTCCTCGTGTCAGTGTCCCCAGGCTAGCTGTCACCCTGAAATACCCTCCCACTGATTAAAAGCTCAGTGGAAGTCATCAATCATCATAGACAACCAAGAGGTACTGTAGAATTATGATGAATTCAAATGATCGTAATGGTAATGTTTCTGAGAAGGTGTGTGTGAGCAGGGTTGAAAAGTACTTGAGTAATTGTACTATGTCACTATACTTTTTTGGGGGATTTGTACTCGAGTAGATTTATGTATTATTCAATTTGTATACTTGTACTCTTACTCAATTACATTTTAGAGAAAAACAACATATATCTTTTACTCCTTACATTTAAATTCAGACCTTCCAAGTACAAGTAAGTCTTGCAGGTCCAACGAACTTTAGAAACTTTAAATTTGTATTATTTTTTTCATTGGCTGAACTAATAAATCCACGGCCGTACTTTATTTAAAACCAATAAGATCCCTATTAATGGAAAATGAACCTGTCCATACCCATGCTTATTGGTCCTTGTGCAAGACCAGAAAGCGAGGCTGTTTGATGACACCTGCTATCAGAATATGACAGTCAGAGAAGCTACAGAAGATGGCCACTAAAGTTACGAGTGATGAGAACAAAACAATCGGCACCCATCAGTATCTGGTTTGGTAAATACTGGCTAGCTGAACCCATTCGTTTCCACTAGCATTGATACAAAATGCTAACAAGCTTCCAGTGGACAGTGACCATAGTGTCAATTTAAAAATGCTTTTCAACTCTTTGACAAGAACCTGAGGATGTGCAATATTGAATTGGCTTTCCTGGTGTCACAATTGTTTTTAGTGATGTTACAATTGGCTTTTGTGATGTCAAAATTGGCTTTTGTGATGTCATAATTGGCTATGGCAGGCGATATGATTGGCTTTTGTGATGCCACGATTGGCTTTAGTGATGTTAGAACTGGCTTTTGTTATGTCAAAATTGGCTTTTGTGATGTCATAATTGGCTTTTGCGGCAATATGATTGGCTTTTGTGATGTCACGATTGGCTTTAGTCATGTCACGATCGGCTTTTGTGGTGTTACCATTGGCTTTTGTGGTGTTACGTTTGGCATTTGTGATGTCACAATTGACCTTTGTGATATCACAATTGGCTTTCGTGGTGTTACATTTGGCATTTGTGACGTCACAATTTGCCTTTGTTATGTCACGATTAGTTTTGGCGGTGTTACGATTGGCTTTAGTGAATTTAGTCCCCTAAGCTTTTTTATTATTGCAATGGATAGACAATTCTAAAATTAAAGAACACTTTTTACTTTTTAATACTTGAGTACATTTAAAAGTATAAACTTTTTTACTTTTACTCAGTGTAATTGTAGCTAGATACTTCGACTTCAGTAGGATTTTGAACCAGTACACCCCTGTGTGTGTGCTCACCTTTGTGTATATCTACACTTGCACAACTCTTTATGGTTGGATCTGCTGTGATAATAATTTTATTTCCCTGTGTGCTCCATCCCAGTTGCACCAGACACTGAGGAGAGAGCACCGTACCCCTAAATCTATGTATTGCTTTCACTTACCTTCATAATGAGTTAGCCTCAAGGAAAGATTCACTCTAGACATGCTTTTGAATGCCCGAAAGGCCCAGGGTCAATAATTATATTTGAAATGTACCTTTATTGAGATGAGAGGTGAATAGGGATGAATTGAGCCAAATAAGGGGCCAATGTGTGGGCACACACACACCAGTGCACATGTGCACACACACTCACAGGACAGTGCCGTTATGGGAAAGTAGTGCCAGTTATGCAGTGGAAAAGAACATTGCTGAACAGCCATCAAGAGAACTGTGCACTGTGCACAATGTAGCTCTCCACAATGGGACATTACTGCGGGGCTGAAAGGAAAAATGACCTTGTATGGTGAGGGGAAGAGACAGAAAAAGAGAGACAGCGAGAACCCATATGCGACTCCCGACTAAAGGAACAGAAAGAGAGGACGATCCTTGGAGAAAGAAAAAAGGTCAGAATTCCATGTCTTCATATCTTCTCTGGTAGCAGTGGTGGGTGATATGCAGCAAAGTGGTACATTGTAGGAGCAATGGCAGGAACAGCAGTGTTTGGAGGGGCAGAGGGCCTGATGAACCTGATGAAGATATCGTTTTTCACTGGAGACAGCCTCAAAAGGGCTGCTCATCTCCCTCCCTATCTATCTGTGCTTTGCTCCCCTGGGCCTGCACTAGGTGAGGCTCCCTCCAACACCATGTTGTCTTCCATCAGGCAAGGCAGCACGGTGTGTTTTTATTCATTAAAGGGGACAAATGAGCAAGGCCTTGATGGGCTGCGTCTGTCTGCTAACATAATGTATCTAAATGTGTCTGTCCTTGTAAGAGCAGGCAGAGCCAAAACAAAAGAGGCTGCTTCTATTTGGGCCAGTGGGTTTTATTGATTGTGCAACGTGAGTGGGAATTTGTGTGTGTGTTTATTTGTGTGTGTGTGTGTGTGTGTGTTTGAGTGTTTGATTGTCCTGCTTGTCTTGCTTGTGTGTGTAGGTGTGTGCAAACTAGGGTTCAGCCAATATGTGTTTTTGTAGGCCTATACAGATATTTTAGACAGAATTTGCCAATAGACCATATTTTGTACTAATATTAAATATCTTTATTTGATGATTCTTATACCAAATCATTGAATTTTTCCCCTAGAATTTTATTCTTGGCAGGATCGAAAAGCCTCTGAAACGGCATTTAGAACTATTCAGTGGCTGGGGGAAACTCCGGGATACTTTAGGATAGATTAGGCCTTGAAATGAATAATTAATTTACGTAAACAATTTAACAAATAAATGAATAAATACAATGTGCAAAGAAAATCTAATTTCATTACAGTTTCCAGTTACACTGTTCTTATGTAGTTGTGGTGAAGAAGGAACCTCCATCATATCGGCAGTGGACAACATGACTGGCCATTATCAGATAATTAATAAGAGGCCAATATATGAGCACACTGATATACTGATCTAACCAAAGTGCAAACTTGTGCGTATTTCTACAAGCTAACAAGGTAAAAAAAAAATGAAAAGCAGAGCCAGCGGAGGTACGTCCTGGGAGAGGCTGAGAAAATGCACCAGTGAGGTGTTCTGTTTACTCAAATGCTAATTCACACTTGTGCTAAAGCACACACATGTAAAATGGATTTCATGCACTTGGCTATAAAATAATGAGCACCAAGCTGTTTCTGGCTTCACTCCACATTTGCTCTCATATCTCTAACTCTGGTCTATTCACTATTTACTAGATTCTCCTCTCAGCTCTTTCTGTGCTACTGAAACAAATGATCATGTTTGATATTGCCCTGATTCTTCAATATCTCATTGATCATACTTGATATATTTTCAATTACATTTTGCTGCTGCAGCTTCTGTGTGAAATCTCCACACCCCAATTTTGTCATTTTTCATTTCTTATTTACTGGGATTTGAAAGCTCATACTGTCCTTTGTGCTCAGAATAACAGTTTCACAACCTCAGGGCCTATTCTATTTAAAAATGCATGGTCCTGAATCTAAAAATAAGGTTGCCTTTTTGTGACTCCTGAGAACGTGATTTTTTTTTACAAGGTTTCATCAGACAACAGCGAACAGTTTTCACATGTAATTGAAAAATAAAGAGCCTGAAAAGCTGTTTACTGCCTGATTCTTAGTGACCTGTACAGTAGATGATCCAAAAACCCATCAGGCAGACAGATGGATCCAGACGTACCTCGACAAATTTGATATATTGATGAGTGTGTGGTTAAACTTATAGGTAGTTTTCCTTGCTGTGCCATAGCACTAATATTGTTTCTAAAACAGCAGTGAAAGAATCAATTATCTATGTGATTGAGCCCAGCCCAGCCGTCAGGAATCCGAAGGCCCGGGACAGAATATACATATATATTTTATAGAAAAATGTCAAGATACTAAAACCAACAGAACAAGACCAGATTCCTGTTTGACACCCCCCCCCCCCCCCTCCCCCCCGACGGCAGGCATGATTGAGCCACTCAAAGACAACACTGTTTCAAATTGCACTAGGCAACTTCAAACATTGGCAGCTCCAAATGGCAACAAGAAATAATTGTTTGAAACTTTTTAACTTCACAGCAAAGAATTCCTGTAATATGGCTTCAGTGAACTGCACACACCATGTCCATGTTTACCAACCTGGCTGGTCTGTGATCGCTTTATACCTAAGGATACCAAAGGAAAGAGAGGCTAAATATCTAACACTGGTGAATCCAGGTTTCCCTCTATCGCTGCTGTTTTGGAGACAGTTTGTATTTTGCTCTTAAGTTTTGATTCATCACTTCCTGCGGGTGGAAAACTGTGCATCAATGCCAGAATTTCATCTGGGAATAGAGCAAAACATGGTGTCTCAATTGACACTTGTGATTTAGGCTGACTAGAAGAAATCTTTTTTTCATAAAAAACTTGCCTAGTACAGCTTCATTTTTACTTAAAAAAGATTGAGGCTAAAATAAGAACTACAATAAAAAATGTCTTGAGGGCATAGTGTAAAAAACAACTCCTTTAACTCACAATCAGCATAACTGAATTCTATACTGGCATTTTAAAAGCATTACTACAGCTCCCTGTTTTTTCTTGGGGGTCCTGAGGGGGAGAAGTAATGCTGCACTAAACATGGCATCGATCGCCTGATTGATCGTGGGTGGTCTTGGCACATGTCTGTTCCAGCATTGGGACACTGGGGCCAATGGCACCCTGCCATCTCATTATAACAGTCCCCTATAGAATTGATACCACGGGACTCTCTCTTACACACACACACACACACACACACACACACACACACGTGTGTATTCAGGCACGCATGCTTGTCATATGTGTGTGTATATGCGTGTGGGTGTGATGGGCCTGTACATGCACAAAGAATTGTGAGCATGCTGTTCTTGTTCTCCATGTACATAACATACTGTATCTATTTGTATGTGAGGTGTGTTTCTGTGCGTGTATGTGTGTGTGTGTGTTTGTGTGTGTCTTGTTCTGAGGACCAATTAGAAGCTGTGTAGATGTAGGGGGTCCACCTGCTCTTTGTCCCCTTATATGGTTATTGAGTCCAGCCAGACCCACCGCTGGCAGCCATGGGGGTCACGACCCCTCCCTGCACCTCCTCACCACTCAACCATGGGTCAGTGCTAATGAGTGGCGGGTTGGTAGAATAGGTAGCCAGGTCAACCCAAGGTCGTAGTGCCCCCCCCCACAACACACACACACACACACACACACACACACACAAAACAGAAACACACCTCTGGAGGGCCAGGCCTTTGATGCTGCGGCTGACTTTGAAAAAGATAAAGTTTACAGATGACGAAAAAGAGAGAGTGTGTATGTGTGTGTGAAAGGGAGAGAGATATAGAATGAGAGAGAGGGAGAGAGAGAGATCTTTAAAACATTTGACAGTTCTATTTACCCGCAACCTGCCAAACTCCTCCGTGTTTGAACTACTGCTCTTGACTCTCACCGCCGCCGCTGAGTTTGAAGTGTCATTAAATGCAGCAATGGATGAGGCAGCAGAGGGTGCCAACTTCGTAGGAGTGAATGCGAGCACACCCCGGCGCGGCGGGTCTCATGCACGGTGTTTGACACTGGGAAATGCGTCTGTCCCGCCTCATGTGCAGCCGCCGTGTCCCGGGCCTGGTTTATCCCCCGTCCCTCCCAGTTTACAATCGCTCTACCGGTTCTCTGTCTATGCGTCACCCATGCAGTCATTTACCGTTGAATATCTCCTGTAGTCAACACAATAGGAAAATCACTTAACCTGCACACACACACACACACACACACACACACACACACAGCACACAGCGCAAGGTCATATCGTGCCCAATGTGCCGTATAGCTGCCATTTGTAATAGTGATGGATCGGTTCATGTATCAATCTTTCATTTGAATGATGTTTAAAAATGAGCGAGTCGAAAACCGGCTCGACAACAGAACTAAATTGAAATTTCAAATTGCTTCAGTGTCCGCGGTAGTGTCTCTAAGCGAGTCGACGTACTTGTAAAGACATAATGAGTGTTCAGGACGAAGCCAGTTATCTGCCTCCCTTGGTAATGACTTCAGTGCTGGCTGGCTCCTCTCCAAAAATAGCTTTCATCAACAACAGTCACAACTGAGATTCTTAAACTTTCTTGTTCATTCATTGTCACCATTACATGACACACCAAACAGCGTACTACTACTGGTACACGGCGCAGGCATGACACTGTAGGATTTATTCAGTTCATTTAGCAGTTAAGTCGCTAGAGAAAGGGTTAATAGCTCAGCTGAATCGACATATTTCGATTGGACAAACCATCAAACTGTTCCAGGTAGGCAGTGCCACCTTTCAGGTCAAAACAGGGCGGTTTGTTCGTTCGTTGGGTTAGCGGTTCACTTAATGAACCGATTCGGTGTATCGGTCAGTGAGCGTTTAATCCATTTCCGGCTTCTACATAGGACAGTTAAATGGACACGTAAGCTAGAACACTGTAAAATTCTGCAGAGAAACACTGAATCGTTGTCATTGTTTGGATTTTTTTGACATGAAAACAGTCAAATGTAAATATACTGATTTTCAGCACAAAATGTTGGCAATCGGGAGATTCAATCAAAAAAGTAACCTTTAAAACCTCATATCAGGGACTAATAAAACTGAAACAAGACACGTCTGATCCAGTGGTGATCCAGTCTGTGATTTTAACCATCATCTCATACAGTGTTTTGATTATAGACTGGTAGATCAAATCGAGGCAAATTGACTCGCTGTGATTGAGTTTGTTTTACGTCCTCTTTCTCTCTATCTCCATTCCTTTCTCTCACAGGGTGTATATATATATGTTCTGATATATTTCTGCTTTGCTGCCTTCGCTAGAGCCGCGGGGCTTAGCACATTGGCTGTTTACTTTACCACTCAGCAAACACACACCCGGCCACACACACACACACACACACACGCTACTTTGGAATATCTATTGGTGGAGTGCCAGGTAACCATGCCAACATTCAACAATGTAACAGCGGGGAGTGTGTGTGTGTGTGTGTGTTGACATCTTTATGAGCTGCAGTGATCACACATACACACACACAGACACAGACACAGACACAGACACACACAAATACATACACACAGACACTCACACACACCCACCCACACTGTGTCTTCCTGTTTTCTAGACAGATACAGCAGACTCCAGAGTGTTTAGTGTTGTATGTGTCACATTGACACAGATCTCAGACCAGCTGTGTCCAAATGTTAGGGTTAGGACAATTGTCCACAAACAGTGATTTGGATATTGCTGTACCTTTGTCAGGGTGTTAAAACAGATCACTGATACAAATTGCACCGCAACAGTTGTCTACTGAAGGCGAGGCAACGAAGGTGGAAATGGATTTTGGCTAAACTGGTCAATTTAGAGATATTATAATATTTTGCTGTTGTAATTACTGTAGTTTCATAAAATACACAAAACAAACATAAGGCACTATAAATACATTATTTATATGTTTTCATACCGGTTTTTCCATTTGTAGATATGGGCTGAGATTAGTGCTACTTGAAATTGAATATAATCGTCTGAAATTGAATTTGATTCTCATTGCATTCAACTGTCTAGTTTTATTTTAGTCTAGTTTGGGGTAAACCTTCAACGCTCAATATGTTTTCAAATTCAGCTCTTACAATTCAAATGTATGTATTATTAGTTAGATTAAGTTTAATATACTGAGGGCAAAATCACTGTCGTTAAGCTGGTATTCAGATCAAACAATAAGTTATTAATTACAACCTGTGTTGAGTTTATCGACGCAGGGAGGCTTAGGCGGACTAGCTGTATGATAAAAAGGAGGCAGCGGGATGCATACAGGGCTCAGGAAAAAAGTGAATAAATACAGTGAACCAAACCAGCAGAGCCAGTAATGTCACTCTATCATCAATCACATTAAAAGAAAATAGCATGAAGAGAAAACAAACAGTGTGACAAAGGGAAAACTGCGTCAGAGTGACCTCTCCTACGTGAGCACATTTGGAAACAGCTTGCTTCCATTGTGCAACCAGGAACAGCTCCACCAACATTTACTAACTTGGTGACTTAGAAAGTTTTAGTGGTAATCCTCACGATCCTTCACTTTTGTTTGATTTTGCCAACATTTTACACGGCACTTCCCAGAGATCACTTACTGTGATGTTTTTTTCCTTCGATTTTGTGTTGGATTGTCTGTTTAGCCATGTTGGCTGTCACTGCTCATGCTAACTATCCAGTTCTTTGTTTGTTTATTCCAAACAAACCCTAAAAGTAAAATGCATCACTTTCCGCCTACCCAACACCAGGTGATTAGAACAGCAAATGTAAAAACTTCAGTCACTGCTACTAGCCTCTTTGGCAGGTAGCCATCCACTTACCAAGCACTCTTTTCTATTCGAGGAAATTCTGTATCGACTAGCAGTTGAGGTTGGTTGACAAAATGTTATATGGATTCCAGCATTTTGCCTACCATCTTACCTTCTTTGTTATTTAATCACCTTTTCTACCCAACCTTCAGCCCACCTGCCTGCCTTTCTTGCTTCTTTTTTCCACTCCCCATTAGATCCCGCTGAAGCAAACCCCGACACTAGTCTACCTGGTCACCTCTACCTAATCACCCCATCAGCCTGCCTGTCTGCATTCTATCTAGTTGTCTGTCGTTTTACATACACCTACCTGTACGCTCAGAAAAACCTACACACGTTATTACAATAGACGGTAATGGGAACAAATGTCTCCTACAAGTGTCCCTATTGAATGACCTATTTTCATGCACGTCTGCTCTGCATGGATTTGATGTTGTGACTCAGACTGGCGTGTGTGCCCTATCTAACAAACTAGGTGCACATGGGTAGGTGAACAATAATAAAGTCAGACGTAAAGAAGGAGAAAATAAGAGCTAGGTACACATGACCTAGAAAGCTGCGGGTCGAGCTTGTGCAAGTCAAGTCAACCGTCAAGTCAACCGCCTCGTACAGCCGACCAGTTAGACCGCATTGCACCGCTGAGAAAGAAAAGAACCGTACAATGCTGGCGGTTAACGCTCTAGATGAAGAAACATGCGGCACTCCCACCACCATCAGTGATGCTCATGCATGTGTGTGTGTGCGCGTGTGTGTGGAAAACATGCTGTAAAGTAAGAAACACACACACGACCAAGTGTGTTTGACTACATTATTTGCCTACGAGAAGGCAGCCGACCAACCCAAATATTGCCCCAACCGCCCACGTGACGAGAACGGCTTTACACACAGATTGTCCTTGATTACTTTCAGCACACAAGGTAAACAAAGCTATTTGTGCCAATGAGAAGAAAGATGTGTGTGTGTGCATGCCATTTGTGTGAGCACATGTGCATATGTAGGCATGTTTCCTTCTATGATCAGCCCTGTATAGTAAATAGAGCAAAATCACACTAACTATGTGAAACATGTGGAGCACTGAAGCAGATGGGGAAATATCAAAGGAAAAATCTCTGCATCCCTTGAGTGTTATGTTAGGTCATATTGATTTTAATTGTTTATTTTTTAAAACTTTTTTTCAATGCATCATGATTTTTGTTGCAGCTAAAGTATATAGTTGGGTATTGTCCTTCCATAGCTGCTTTCAAGTCAAGACTACAATTAGCCTCCTACTCAATCCTGCCACGCTGACACTAATACAGACATGGCCATATGCACATGTGCAACCTTTCACACGCACAAATACACACATGTTCACACACCGGCATATTAAGTCAGTATGTATAACGTCTGCAAACATAAAGAAATGCATAGGACCACAGTGCTAAAGTAGTGAGAGGTGAAAGGTGATCTCTCTCTCTATCTATCTCACTCACACACACACACAGAGATGCACACACACACACACACACAAATATTGTGTGTGCACACGTGTGGAGGTGGACACACACAATATACACAGTGAGAGTCATTTCTCTGTAGGACAAATACATGGGGTGAGAGGTGAGACAGTAAAAGTACATACATTTAGTGTGGGTACCTTTTATCTGTGTATCTGAGTGCAGTTTTATCCACAATACTGTCTCTGCATTATTATCTTATGTTATGATGTTATGAGCGTGTCTGCTTGCGTGCGTGTGTGTGTGTGTGTGTGCGTGTGTGTGTGTGCGCAATGTAAGTCTGTGCTTCTGTGTGTCTGTCCCGCTGTGTGCAAGTGTGGCCCACAAAGAAGAACAGTGTTACTCATCACATCTGCGGTCATCACTGAGGTATAGTGCCCATGGGGATGAATAAAGATACACCACATTACCTGCAACACAGACACACAGAGAGAGAGAAAAGAAACATGAGTACAGCTAGGGAGCTCATGGTTGAATGCTCCTGTAATTCTGCAGTTATTGCAAAACATAGTACTTTCTGCACTAATTGTGAGAGGACAGAGGACAGTTGTACCATCAACAAAAAAACATTGGCCCTCAGGACAAGATTAGGGCAAAATAAAAATGTGCATTCATCAAATGTACATACGTATATTTTGAACTTTTATCAGTAACATATAATTCAGATTTGTGTAAAAGTGCCCTGAACAGAACTGGAGCCGTAGCACAAATGGTACCAATTAGCCATGCCGGCGATTTTTCTTTCCGTCACTGTCAGCAAATGGGTTTTCCTGTGTATCTGATGAACTGATCACGATAAGAATGAAAAACACGTGGTTCAAAAATCAGTCAGTTCAAGCGATACATTTTTTTTTCCCAATTCTGAAAAATGTTCATGCCGACATACTGTACATATATACCAATTAACCGCACATGTATACACATTTTAACAGATTTACTGTACTCAGTGTACATGTATAACAATCTCGGTGCTTTCGCGCAAATCTGAACGATTCGCGTGCCCTTCACCTGGATGATAATGTTGACGTAACCGATAAATCAGCTCTGAAATGTTGTGCCTTCCACCCTGTAAACGCACTGGATGCGTCAACAACCCAGTTTATTGAGAGGAAAGGCTACTGGAATGTGCGAAAACATAATGGCTAATGGGCATCTGCTGTTGATGGTAAACAAGACGTGGCAGATTTCAACTTCTGTTCCAGTCAATCCGATGCACAGCAAAATGTGCTGCGGGGAAAACAGGGAAAGCAATCTGTCAGGTTTATTAGGCAGTTTGCATAAAAGCTGAGGGAGGAGTTAACATGAGGGTGGAAGGTAAAGACTGGCAGGTAACAGCCAAATGTCTCTCTCTCTCTCTCTCTCTCCCTCCCTCCCTCCCCTCCATCCTTCATTCTCACTCTACCAGACAGACAGGTTGCCTATTTGGTTTGGCAGCGGCAGCTAAATGCAATCTCTCTGTAACGGGGGTCCCGGCGATGTTTAACCCGTTCAGGGCAGTGAGACGAGGGAATCAATCACTGGGTAAAAACAGTCCGTCCACACAGCTGCCACCTTAACACCTATTCCCATGGCTGGCTGACATGGAAAGCACCCACGGGAGGGGGGGAAAGGGGTCAAACCCATTCAGCGTACACCCAACCGTGGGGAAATGTCAGCAAAAAAAAAAAAAAAAGAGAACGAAAAAAAGATGAAAGCAATTTGGTGGCTTGCTGTTGGTTTGGTTGGCCCCTTGTGTGTGTGTGTGTGTGTGTGTGTAATTGATTGACCCTTTAAAATGCCTGTTCTTTGGTCTTGGGAAATGTAGCAACCATTATTGAAATGTGATTTTCAGAACTTGCAGGAGAAGAAGTCGACACATAACTGATTTTCCATTTCTACATGTCTGCTCTGCGGGAAGCCACTGTACCTCGGTGTGTGTGTGTGAAGCCTGTTCTCGTATCAGGTTTGTAGTTAAAGTTAAACGTGGAGGTTGGTGAGGCAGATTGGTGTATACACTCGCCTTCAACCCCCGACGACCCAGGTTGAAGTCCTGACTCATGTCAGCGAAATGTTTTCTTCTTTAACCATGACCAAAACTCTTACTCTGACCTGAACCAAAGTTGTCTTAGTTGCCTAACCAAACAAGCTTTATTTGAGTTTGGTGAACGTGCAGTGATAGATGATGCGGCTGGTCATGCATAGTTACGGTATGAATCAGGGGTACATAACTTTATCAACTGTAAGATATCATACCACCATTGTTGTGAGAGTATGGTGTGTGGGCAGTGATGTAACATGTTTCTATATTTGCAGAAAACATTCATTTATGTTTTTGTCACCTTAAAAGACCCGAGGTCCTATGACCATCAGTTTGATACAACTAGTGCCCAAACGGCCCTAGGCCTTTGCAGGGTCCATAAGTCATGTAAAAGAGGCAAATAAAATAGCAAACCTAATGGCATATACACAGTAGTAGTAGTAGTAGTAGTAGTAGTAGTAGTAGTAGTAGTATAGTATTCAAACACTATAAAATACAACAAGCATGCAACTCACATGGTGCTGAAGGATAGCACACTTTCACACACAAATGCATACACACTTCATTTATGATATTCAGTAACTATGTATTCTATCTATATATCATATAGAGAGAATATTTCCCACACAAAAGTAACCAGCATAAGTGTTGTAACTTGTTATCAGAGTAATGGTAAAGAAGACAATAGGCTGATGAAAAATGGTATTCTTTATGCAATTTCACTTTATGTAGTATATGTTATATTATTAAGTGTTTGTAAGTTAAGTTGTAAGTTAAATCAATGCATTTGTAAGCCAAAATCGGTTACTGATAATAACGTATTACATAATTATATATTAACAAAGCTCTAGAAACAAACGTAATATCTAAACACTGAATGTAAAGGTTTTGGCATGGACATCGAAAGATATTGAAGATTGGCGCAGAATATTGGCTATTGGCAGCTCCAACGCAAAAATATTTGTATCGGTATTAGCCTTGAAAAACCCCAGAGCAGTAACCTTGGAGTGTACTCTGAATTTCATATCATCCAGATTTATGTCCGGTTAGAAGGTGGCTTACACCTTAGACTGGGTTTAGGTGGGTTTACCCTCCATCACATTCCTGTGTGAGTGTGTGTGTCTACCACATAGGTGATACGCATGTACCTAATGTGAGTATGTGCACAAGCCAGCGTGCACACATACTAGCGGTCATTAGTATAGGGTGAGTTTTCAGGGGCCACACCATTTGCTCTTGTAGACTATAATGCCAGAGGCGATTCATTCAGATTAAGTCAATACAGGGTGGGAGGAAGATGAAAAGGAGGCGAGGAGGAGGCAAACCTCTGACTCAGACCACAAAATGACTCTCTTTTTCCTCGCATTGATGCCAAAACCCAACCATTGTAGTTGCGATACCCCTGAGGTTCTCCACCGCTTGATTTGTATCTTCAAAAAGCCAAAGCTAAAGGCCTCAAAGAGAGGCACGTCAGTTGTGAAATCAGCTGAATTAAAGCCCGGCTTGGGTTTTTCTTCAGGTATTCCAGACATGTTCAGGTACTGTTTTGTCCCGGGTCTCAGGTCAGTGTCACAAGAATGTTTTGGCACACATCCTTCAACAAATCTGGCTTTAAAAAGACTTTGAGGTGTTGGAGGGCAAGCCTGTGAGAGCATGGTAGTCTGCGACTGGAAGAAATGTGACATGAGTGATTTGCTTTGTTCATATTAAGGGGAATCGGCAGGCAGCCACGACCCTCAGCATTCTACCATCACCTATATGCACCTATCAGCAATTTCTAAATACTGTTTATATGTCTGAGTCTCTTCCATGCTTTATTTCTCTCTCTATATCCATTTATTTTACTTTATTTTTTCCACACATATAGTGTAGATGCAGGAGTCAAGGCACCCCTTACGCTACGGATTAATTGTGACTCAAGGCCAGAGAACTAACCTCTCTGTTTGAGCGTTGATGAAGCTGGCTGGTTACTGACTAAACACTGTTGTTGTTGTTTTTTTAATGATCACCCGGGTTCCCTCCGCCTCCTCAGTTTCTCTGTCTCTTCCACTTCCGTTCCTCCTGCTTCTCCTCGCTTATTCTCCATTTGCTCGTGGAAGCGGTTCCAGCATGTACACCGTCAAAACAAAATCGAATCAAATGAAAAAGTGGATAAATACGCGGGTAAAAGATGGATTGGGAGAACAGAGATGCGGGAGATGCCGCGTTCCCATCCCCTGACCCGCCCACGCTGTCAGCCGAGCCAGCTCAACCTGGAGCCGCGGGGCTTCTGAAGGTCGCATCCTCTCTTCCCTTCGAAAATCAGGATAACGTCAATCGATGATGACTTCATATTTTGATCGGTTTCCGACACTGGAATAGTTTATTTTACACGACGTGTCACTGCAAAAAAGTCATAATATCACTGTAATGAGTAAGCGTCAAACAGTGGCGGTGATAAGCTGCACTTCTCTCCCGCGGCCAGTTAGTTCTCTGCAGGTGCCACTTAACAGAGCCAACACCACCACTAAGTAAAGGTCACTCCACTTAGTGAATGGTAAACAAAATGGAATGCGATGCGATGCGCAGCACGAGAAGATGGCGTTTCTATGGTGTGTGTGTGTGTGTATGGGTTGGTGATAATAGGGTTTGGATCTTGATTTTCAGACATTTTACACATTTGCCCCACACACCCAAACAGGTGTTCTACTATTGACGATTAATGGTGGAAATCAAAGAACATGCAATTACAAGATCTGATGATGTGTTGATGTCTGTCTGTGTAAGACAAAACTAGCCCAGGTTGGCCTGTGGGGGGAAAAAAGCGAATTTTTTTTATATTTATCTTTTTTTTTTATCAATTTATTTTTTATTTATGTGAACAAGATACACCTTATGCTCTCATTGGGAGTAATTTGAGTGTACAAGTTACATCATTCCCTCGTTTCTATCCTCATTTTCTATCACTTTTTGCAAACTTTCATAAAAATTCATGCTTTTTATTTAGTAACGTATTACCTGTGCACCTTTTATATCTGTCAGGGGATATTTAGAGGTAACAAGAAAGCGTGGTATGAGGATCGTTTCCCCATTCTGTGTTCCATGTAGTACACACAAAATGGCTGCCCGGCTGAAAACAGGGAGGGCGAGAGGAGATACCGGGGCTGCCATGATAAACTGAGGTAATAATTCCCCCCCCCCCCCATCGCCATGGCCACAGAGGGCTAGCCTTGGCCCCCACTCCTCCTCTCCCTCTCCCCCCCAGCTCTCCCTTTACACAAGGAAGGCAGCCAATATGGGCCAGCGTGGCACATCCTTCCCCCCCTCCCGATAATGGAATTGCCTGGCTGTAATAATAATTTGAATTTCACGCCCCGGTGCCTCGGTGCGGAGGGGGAATCGCCGGAGCACGGGGGGCATAAATTAGCCGCCGCGCGCCGCGCTGATCGATGACTGCCCCTGCGTCCGCCACCTATTGATCTGAGCCAACTCCCGGGGACGCAATCATACCCTGCGTCGGTGCACGCACACACACACACACGCACTCACGCACGCACACGCACGCTCTCTTCGCCAAAACGTAGGAACGAGAACGGTGAAGGGTTTATGGGCGTCACCGGTGCGGCGTTGTGCCCGGCCTTTGGAAAGTCCCTGGTAAAATCTGGAGAAGAGAAGTTACACCAGTAATATGCGCGAGGCGTGTTTGTGTATGTTCAGCCCTGGGCAAACATGCAAGCCGATTCTGACGGGGACAGAATAGTGTGTGTAAACAATAAAAACCTTTAATTAGAGAATGACAGGTAAACAGACAAAGGACCAAAGGCACTTATAATGCCTTTACACATCATGGATAGTAAAACCCTCTCACCAGAATCAGCCTGCTTGGAGGGTAATTCACTGGAATGAGAGACTGTTGCTGTAGGTCTTTCCTGGAAGAAATGCTCTAGTGCACAGTAAGTGATGTGTTTTACATTTCCAGCAGAGATTTGTCTGGATAAACAGAAGAAGAACTGAGGTGAGTCTGGATGAGCAGCGATACCCATCATGGCTAAATAAGACAAAGAAAAGAGCACCACCTGCAGAAGCTTTATCAACAAGAAAACCAAGGATGAAGAATCTCAAGGATTACCACGTTAAAAGTATATAATCCTGTGACATAGCATTTGGCAGGTTAGAATCAACCTATTAATCAACATAAAATAATGAAGGATATGTATATAATGACGTGTGTACGTATGTTAAAATATCAATAAAGTTCATAACAGCAGCAGAGAGAGAGAGAGAGGCCTACGAGTGGTTGTTGAATAATGAAAACATTTTTCCTTTCATCCTCGATGGCACAGGAAAACCATTCTCCATGACGGTTACGCATCGTGCACGTAGACATTCATGCATACGTATGCGCACAAAAAAAACCCAATAAAACACATGTACAATAAACAGAGTCACACAAAGAACCACTAGTTAACTTAACTAATTAAGTATGTTCAAAGCAACAATGGTGTAATGGTTGCTCCAGCCAAGCGTGACCCAATGGGTGTATCCAGAAGTCAAATAAAAAAAACATCACGCACTGAGCAAAGTTACAAATACCAGCTCAAGAGGACAAATCTTTTTGACAGACAGACGGGGAAGGTAATTTCTCTGACCTTTCTACAGGTCCGTGACTCGCGGGTGCAGCAGGAATTGCGACCGATAATGACGCAGAATCAATTCTCAGCTCAAGTCTATTGTTCCCAGGTGAGAGAGGAGGTGGCGGGGGGGGATCGATGAGTGTCATAGAAGTCCCTGCATGATGGAGCATGTATAATCCTCGGGAACGTTCACATATCACGCCGGCTGGGCGTCGGTGGGAAATGGCTGCAGGATCGGACTTGTCTGCAGGCGAGGCTGCTAAGACCATTCCGGCGTTATGAAAGGACGCCTCAAAAAAAAAAAAAAAAAAGTCGTCCGTTTATTAGAAGATAGTACTACTCATTTAACGAGCTGTGACCAAACACCAGGGTTATAGTCAAATGCTGCGTTTGCTGCCGCGGCAACAGAATTGCCCCGCCGGGATCATTAAAAGTTGAATCTAACCTTATCTAAATAAAATGTGCAGCACAGTGAGATACTTTGTGACTCAGGTCAGGAAGTTACAAAAACTGGTTAGACGGGCCTCTTTGTATTTCCGTTGAGAGTTGTTAAAGCCAGATGCAGTACAGTATACGCAAAAATACAATACTACACAACAATAAAATATCATATGCTTACTATTTGCCATCTATAACTGGGAACTGTACTGAATACATCAATAAACAGTCAAACTAAGTAGATGACAAAGATGACGATTCCGCTGTGAGAGTGAGAGACCCAGGTAGACGAGAAAGTGAGAGAGCACCCTGGGAGATTAGATCTCGGGCCCTCCCACAATGCATCACAACGTCTGGAACCGTCTGGAACGGGCGGTCATGCCAATCTGCTCCGTTGGCATCAACACCTTCGTCACCACTCTTTCCTTTTCAGAGCGTGTACCTGTATAACTCTGTTTATTGTTATTGCGCTGTACATTGTGCATTCGATACAGCAAAACACCTCAAGGAGAAATGTCTCAGAAAATGTCCCTCCATACCAATTACCGGCTGTCCCATTTGATAAGCTTTCAATCTCCATTATTGTTCCATTCGCAAGCAACACAAGGCCTCCACCGAAAACAGCGTGCTGCAATACAGGTCGGCTGATGGAAGTGTTGCGGCCAAGATGGAAGTTGTGTCCTCTGCGATCGGACCGACCGAAAACTGATATAGATCGGTGTCTCATACATTCTCATCATCTATCCGAAGATGGGTGAATTTGTTGTTGGGTCGACAACCACGCTGGATCATGAAAAGATGAGATATATAGACATAATGCCCATCATAATATTTTTCCGGCCCAGGAGGAAAAATAGCTGAAGGGCATGGATTGTGTTAAGAATTCCCTTTCAACCTTGTAGCTGTTCTCAGTGAAGATCAGACAAAAACAGAAACAGACTCACACTCACAAATGCAACACGGAAAGAGACAGTATAATGCGCCGCGCGCACTAGAACGGAGGACCACTCGCATACACCCGTACGCACTACGCAGCGGCAAACGAACACACACTCCATTTATCCTTTGCTGAAGTTTAACTTGGCTGACTTGTTCCTGGCAGAGGACTCGGTGCTGTGGGTATTGAGAGATGCCAGGTTAAGACAAGGTGGGCCATTAACATAGTTTGTGCTACAGGGCCAAGCAGGGCTAACCGGGGGCTTCCTCTTTTGGCGTCCATTGTCCTCCAAAGGTGTGACCTCCCATTTGTCTAATGAAATCAAGGTTGGTATCAATTCAGTTGCAAAACAATTCACACAAGAATGACAGAGGCTTTATTTCTAACAATTTCTTGAGATCGGATGTACAATGTTTTTATGGCAACTCATGAATTGGGCTCTTTTGATCCATGTATACATATCTAAAAAACCCTCACCCACAAAAAGAGAAGACAAGGAGATCAAACATATGAAACCGGGGCATCCTGGTGGCTGTACTGACTAAAGCACATACCATGTAACCGCAACATCCTAGGCTCAAGTTGTGGTTCCAAAGCCCCAAAGTGTCCACCCAGTTGCAGGATTCAGCCCACTGGCTTTTAGGCATATGTTTGGCAACACCATATGGTGTTTCCTAATGAGGAGATTCTGAGTGCCGGTATCAGTATTCCACTCTCACTTCCTCTCCCCACAGGAAGCTGCCACACTTGCCCCACGTCTCTCATAAGGAATTCATTGCACATAGCTGGCCCACTTTGTGAAAAAGTCTCCTCGAATCATATAAGCTGGGAGTTTCTGTTTCAGTCAATCCTCTGTGTACTGTGTGAAGCTTATTAGACAGGCTGTGGCATTACAAGAGGATTTAACTAAGAGAGCGGTGCTTGTCCAAAAGCCTCTTCTCATCTATTCCACTGAGTTTTGTTCTTTGGCGGAGCCCCTGAAAAAGAGAGGCACATTTCCACAGGAGAAAGGGTTAGTTACAACCTGAGAACAGAAAGGTTGGAGAGGTTGTAACTAACCCCCAGGTTTCTTCCCAACTCAACGCGTATGCATGACTTGCTAATGCATTGGCATGTCCACATTAAGAGCTAGTAGAGCATGAGACTCTCAGTCTCAGGGTTGTGGGTTTGATCCCTAGTGTTAACTATCACCCTTGTAAGTCGCTGTGGATAAAAGCGTCTGCTAAATGACTGTAATGTGATGTGATTTAGGTATTAAGAGATGAATCAAGTGCATCTGATGTGATTGACTTCATATTTAGTTATATTTTCATACAGGTATACTGACGTGCTCTTATGTGTTCAAAGTTGAATTTCAAAAACCTACTTTAAATGCACAACAGGCAGGCTGTGGCACTTCTATTATGGATGGGGCCACTCTTTGCACCATGGGAAGTGAAAGGTGAACCACACACACACACACACACACAGGAACACACACCTAATCACACCTCTCTGGGCCAAGTCAAAGTGCGTTTGTGTCTCAATATAATAAGTTAATCACATCAGTGTGCTGCTAATCAGAATAATAATACCTGCTAGCCAGTCCCAAACAAGCTGCAGTTAATTAACAAAAAAATGATTTTGGAGACCCTTGAAAGTCATAAAAGTCATTTTCAATTCAATCATAGTTCAATTTATAATTTATTCCTGTTATAACTGTTATAATATATATCAAATATCACAAAAGGTTATTAACATCAAACATAAGCCTCAGAAAATATGACATCATTTCATGCTTAAAGTAGATTCTGCTGAAATCAGAAACCAAAATAGCTCCCCTTATCTATTGGCTGTCCTTATGAACAAGGTGAACCCAAACCAGTTTGTCCCTCCCTTGGAAAAGGGCAGGTATAAAACGTTTCACTCCTCAGCCACCTCATAAATAACCTGGGTGAATAACTGAATAAATGAGCCTGTTCATTAGACATTTAACCAGATAATTACGTGGTGAGTTGCAGAGCCGAGAGCTCGGTGGCGGGGCGGCTCTCTTCCCGGCTTGCCAGTGGGCCGCTAACCCAGCCATGACATTGGGCGCTCCTCATCAATCTTAATGAGGCTGGCGTCACCACCGGACTCAACAATGAGACGCGCACACGGAAATGAGTGACACACTCATGCACACATGCACACTGTGGAATGAATGTAGGAAATACACAAAAAGACACACACACACACACACACACACACACACACACACGCATGCACACACACACACAAGCAGGGTTGCAAAGACTCCATGGAGTGAGGTTGTTTACTTTTACTACTGCATCTGTACACACATGCACACTGTGGTGCATGTGCCTGCACACACACACACACACACACACACACACACACACAAGCAGGGTTGTAAAGGGTTCATAGGGATGTTGCTTTTATTGCTAATGCATCTATAACCAAGCTCAATGTTCGACTTCAGCTCAACTGTAATGAGTTAAAAACACATTATTTTCTTTCAGTCTGCACTAACATTTACCGTACATGCAATTTGACGTAATTTACACTGTAATTCTACAACTCCATTACCTTTAAAAACGTGTTTGCGCATACCCCCATTCACGAACTGCCGACCACCAGAATCCACATTGCCAAAAAGGCATGAAAAAAGCCAAACTTGCAACATATGGATACTGACCCAGATAAAATAATCTTCTGTGTACGCTGTAATTTTGAAGAAGTGGTTTTGCCTGTTTGTATTTTTTAATTATCAGACTCAAAACGGGAAAAAAAAAAGGTTTGACTGCTGGTGGTGACAGAAGAGAGAAGAGACATTCTCCTCACTCGCTCAACAACTGCCACCAAGATTCCTCTGAGCAAGGCGTTTAAAGGAATACACCTTGTGTCCCCATGTGTACATCGTAGATCGGTCCTGATGCTCCATGCAACACTTGGAACAAACCGGAATGTCTGTACACCCTAACTATGTTGAGTGATAGTAACTGACCTTATAGTAATAAAAAGTAGTTCGTGTTTTTTTATGTGGCTTGTAGATTCATACATTTGTATCATTAACTATAACTAACAATATTTTTGGAACTTATATTTCAGGTAAGCAACCATGTATTCATCCACTGTACACAGCCTCCCCTTGCCCTTCACCTTCACTTCCTAGAAACAGAGAAGGTAGAAACAGAATGTTGTTTTAATATGATATTAAGTGTAAATTGTAACAATGTACTAAACAAAGTGCCTGCATGTAATTGAAGATTATTTCTGTGGAGCTGCTACACGTTCTCATTTTCTCACTTTTGAGATAATGCTGGTGGCCTACTATCACTTGACATAGTGTACGCTAGTGAACGCAGGAGGATTCGTGCTAACCGAGGATTCATCGGATGGTGACTAAACCGACGAGAACCTACAAGGTTCACTGTGAGAACAACAAATCAGGAGCCTTATGGTCTATAGTGCAGCCGGGGAAAATGAACACATTGGTTTCTTAACTGATCATGTAACATCAAGTACATCAAGTTTGTTCTCCATAAGTAATGTTCTCCACGAGGACACACAAATTGACAAATTGATATTAAGCTATAGATCTACTGGGGACACATGGATGATTCTTATGTTTATGTTCTGTCTATGGTTACAGGTAAGGTGACCAATGAACCAATCTCCTGAAACTGTTCAGCTCCCGAGGAATACATTTCTGTAAATGAATGAGCAAGAAGCAGGATGGTGCTGAAGGAGCAAAATGTGCTCAGTAAATCTTTGCTATGTAAATAAAGGTTAAAAAAAAAGTACAAAATCTAGTTTTGCATATTATAAATGTTTGTTTTATGAAAATGAAATTTCACTGCAGACTTTCTCAGAATGAACATCGTTGGAGGATGGGGCTCTTCACATTGGACATCTGAGGACACATGCAGTATGTTTCAGCACAGACACACACACACACACACACACACACACACAGACACGCACACAGAAGGCATGTGGTCGTGTATGTTACACGTCCTTGGAGCTAATCGCTTTCAACTGCAGCAGGTTGACATTGTTCGGCACCAAATGTGAACAAATTAAATGAGGCAATTAAAGAGTGAATAAGCCGGCGTAGATAATTGTGGCCCGATATGCCAGCAGCAATCACAATGAAGCTGCCGTTCTGCTTGGCTGGCTTAGTGATGCTCCGCAAGCAGCCACAAGATTGTGTGTGTGTGTGTGCGCGCGTGTGTGTGCGTGTGTGTATATAACATACACCACTCAGCCCGAATTCCAAATGCATTCTCTACAAACACATGCCTTAACCTTCAGGGTGGGGTTTCAATATGCTCCTGTCAGAATCAGTGTCATGTAGTGTGTGTGCGTGTGTGAGAGAGAGAGAGAGAGAGAGAGAGAGAGAGAGCAAATAAAGAGAACAAAATATCAGATTTTGAAGTAATAGGTAATATGACACTTTGAAAGTAGAAAAAGATAATCTGAATGAGAGAGAAGGAGAATCTGAAAACGAATCTGAAAAAGAGTGAATGAATGTGAATGAAAGAGGGAATCTGAATAAGAGGGAGAGAGCAGACAGAGAGACAGCGATAGAACAAATGAGGAAAGGCGAGAGGCAGTCTGGCAGAAAATTGAGACGGTCTGAAATTTTCGCCTCACCCTCATCCCTCTGGGTTTATGGCTCATGAAGCCTCTTGTCATTGGGACTTGCCAGAGAGCCGAGTTAACAGGGCCTGTCCTCTGCCCACCAGTGGAAGAGATATTCCTCTTCATTATTATCCCACCATGGAGACATAAGGGTACACAACTGAGATACGAAACAATGCCAAAACAAACCGCAGCCCGTGTCAAAAAGAAGAACCTTGGTCTTTACTAACCTGTCCGACCAGTTTGTTGTTATGTCTCCTTATGTAAGAAAACGCGTCACGACGTGAGCCAGGTAGACCTGCAACCGCTGCGAGATTTTATCCTGGTTTAACGAGCTGTCGCACACAAATGGAGAAGATCGAAAGTGAAATTCCAAGATCCTAGTTTTTGTTTTTAATGCAGTACTCAAAACTGGACTTGCCCAGTAAAGAAATGTTCCACTCGTGCTCTACTAGCTCTTAATGTGGACATTAATAAAAGGGGTGTAAAAATAACTGTGACTACCATTTCCTTGCCTGAACACCGGTTCGTTCAAAGTGGAGGCACATTTTGAATTTGATTTAAATTCTAAAATTCAAAACAGTAGTCTGACTGAACTTTCTGGTGTTAAAGTGGTGATCCTCGAGATACTGTTTTATTTTCTATTTTTTTGTTAACATCTTCGGTGCTAAGCAGTCATTACTCGCATTGTGTTTTTGCACTGCACTTCCCATAGATCACTTGTCAATCAAATAGTGTGGCCAGTACGTGACTTTTTCCCTTGCATTTTCTGTCGACAAAGTTTGAGTTTCTATAGGTGGCGCTATTTTCTTTGTCTGTTCAGCAATGGTGGCTATCACTGCTCATGCTAACTACCAGCTCTTCTTTCATGTATCTCAAACAAACCACTGTTAACCACGATAACCAACCCATGTTTCGAACAGGAAATGTAAAAGCTTTCATAAACTGGGTACAGGGTGAATCACTATTATATCAATTAGCAATAGCGAGTAGCAAAACAGACAAAGTCATGGATGAACACTTGAAGGAACTCATTTTATCCATCCCACATGGTCAGTTTCAGACAATGTTCCAGCGTTTGAGGCACTCCCTCCATCTGCAAATCCATATATGAGAGAGAAAGGGAGAAACAATGACACAGAGAAGATTATTCCTTTCAATCTCTCCTTTACTTATTCCTGTAACAACAAAATCAATAGCGTTCTTTACCACACTCTGCTGTCTGTGTTGGTGCTTGTAATGACACGGCGATAATAGGAAAAAAGCAAGGGCACAAAAGGCAATAAAAAAAGGACAGCAAGGACAGCTGATGTGTTCAGACACCGCCATGGCCTCTCTCGCAGAAATAGAGAGGCCTTCAAGACACGGGGCGTCTGGCAGCTCTACTATAAACTTTGAAAAGATCTGTGATGAAGCCACTTGCATTTTCATTCAGACAGTATAGTCAACGCAGCCAGGAAAATAAGCGTTGACCTTGCGCGCTTACAGACGTACGGGGATCAAACCATTCATGCTTGTTTGGCGAATGTGAGTCACGCAAATAGCATCGCTGACATAAACAACAGCTGCTGCGATGTGGGTGCGCTTAATCTGCGACAAAACTATTTCATGAGGTATATCAAATTAAAGCTAATACGTTAGTCTCACACAGGCTGCAGGGTGGCACGAATCTAACAGCAAGTGTCCTTGAGCAATCCAACCCTACTGTAACAAAAGATCATCAGATACACTAGATGAATTGTTTTAATACTGGACACTTCTCAATTTGTTCCAAAGCGATGCTCTTGCCGAGAACGTCGGCGTCGGTAGGACGCGTTCAGCAAGGAGGAGGGAGGTGAAGTTAGACGTGTTGAAGACGAGAACTCCAAACCAGAAGCACATTGTGCTCGCTGCAACCTCCCCTCCTCCTTGCCGCACCGCCGCAATAAAAACAACCTGGCCATGAAACTCCCTTTTTTTTCCAAGCCCCCCTCTTTCACTCACTCTCAATCTCCTCTCCTGTCTAGAGGGAGTCGAGCAGTCGCTGTTGGCGACCCGCCATGTGGTCCTACTCTGTTTGGAATCGCTGGCTTTTCCTCTGTGGGGACAAATGGAATCTAATCAGTCTAGCTGAGGAATGACAGGGTCACAGGCCTGACTCACTGGCCAGCTATCTCCCCTCTGTCTATTTGTCAGTGGTGTCAAATGGAAGGGGTGGTTCAACGTGTTGCTGGGCCAACAGATCAGTCTGGTATAAGTGATGCGCGAGGCGGAGAGAGGAGCCGGGAGGAAATAGTGGTGAGGAAAGGAAATAAGGACGCCCACGGTGCAGCGTGGGGGTTATCAGGACGCGTTAAAAATGTCATGAGCTAAACAAGCTTGCAGAAAGGGTCGGAAATGTGTACACACACGCGCTCGCATGCACACACACACACACACAAACAAACAGTCTGAACTCCTGACCCAGTCAAAGGAAAGACAACACACTCGATACAGATACACATACACTCACCGGCCACTTTATCAGCTACTCCTAGTCGTTAACACAAATAGCCTGCTCCTCCAAACAGCGAATCATGTGGCTGCAACTCAATAGATAAAGCATGCAGACATGGTGAAGTGGTTTAGACCAAACATGAGAATGGGCAAGATGACCGTGGTATGATGGTTGGTGCCAGACGTGGTGGTTCCAGCTGAACCCTCCTGGGATTTTCATGCACTACGGTTTCTAGAGTTTACAGAGAATGGTGCAATAAACAAATAACATCCAGTGAGCGGAGGAGCAGTTCTGTGGCCAAAATCACCTTGTTAATGAGAGAGGTCAGAGGAGAACGGGCAGACTAGTTCAAGCTAACAGGAAGGCTCTAATAACAGCTCTTTACAACAGTGGTGTGCAGAAGGGCACCTTGTTGAATCCAATGCCGCGAAGAATCCAGGCTGTTCTGGAGGCAAAAGCTACCAGGTATGACCCTACCTGGTAGAAGATGGACACATGGACACAAGCATACATGCACACACATTTCCATCTGTACAATAATACATTTGAATACAAAAAATATACAACGCCACGACTAAGATGGTCCTTTGACGAGGGCCTTCCTCTTAACGAAGCTGTGAAGAGATGTCTCCCTCTGTCTCTGATAACTGGCTACCCAGAAGTGATGGGAGAGGAACAGGGGAGGGGGGGGGGCAGTACTACAACCCCACAGCTATAACACTATTAGCCACTGTTAAAAGGGGGACAGTGTGTGTGTGTGTGTGTGTGTGTGTGTGTGTGTGTATGTTGGGGGGTTCTCATCATTATAAAGGGAGACTGGGAGATACAGGGGGGGAGGTAAGGGCCTCACTGGAGGCCCATCTCAATGTGACCCTCATTAACAACACCCGGGGTATCTGAGTGTGAAATGAGCAGTGTCTATATCAGTATGTGTGTGTGTGTGTGTGTGTGTGTGTGTGTGTGTGTGTGTGTGTGTGCGCGTGGACAAGGCAGTTAGAGGACTTTACCATGCCAGAATCAGAAATGAAGATATGGCCTTCCCTTATGTTTCTCTCTGTCTTCCTCTCAGTCCATTCTTATTACAGGTGCTATCAGGAGCCTTTTTAAACATCAATAGATCATCGTCAAATTAATTGTGATACCTTTGTATAAGTACCACAAACATATGAGACCATAGTTGAGACAACTGGTGCTAGCGATTTTCCAAATTAAGACCACTATTTCCCAAAAACCTGGTTGCTTCATGTCACAAAGAGGATGTTTCCCCACCTCCATATTGGACGTGATTTTTTCAATAGGGCCTTTCATCTCTTCCACCATCTGTCATTGCAAGAAACTCAGAAAGTCCTACATGTAGTATCTTCAATCTGTGCAATTCAATGGTATTCATTGTCTTTCATGTCTGTAGCAGAAACCACCTTTTCTAATCTGGCGTCAGCCAATATAATAAAGGCTTTTGTTGTATGTAGCAGACATGTGGTTTGTGTACAACAGTGAACTCATGTCTGTAAATGTCACACAATGAATTGTGTGTATGTGCATGTACAGTACGTGTCTACATGTGGCTGCAATGCTTGACAGTGACCGGGTAGCTGAGGTTGAGAGGTTTATCTGCCGCCATGCCAGTAACTCTGGAAAGCAGTGGCAGCAATACAGGCAGTTAGCATCGATAATTAGCTCACTATATCAGCGGTCAATATGCTCCCCGGTGATTTAGGAGGTCATAACCAAATGCCTTGTGACTGCCTGCCTCGCTGACAGGCCTCCAACAGGCAAATAAATCACCCAAGTCCCGGACATGAATACGATACAAGCTTGCAGCTACATACACATACAGGCTGACTGAAACATATGTCGACACAGTGGTTAGCGGTTTGTCAAGTTGTCCTCCAATAGGTCCTCGGGTTCGACCACACCGCGGGGCCTACCTGCTGGTATATCCTTTACCACGATACATAATTAATGCGGCACTATGCAATTTCTGCACATCGGTGGCCCCATGGGCAGCGAGAGGCACCTGTTTGAATTTTGAGGACCCAAAAGTCCTGTAACATGAGGTCAGCAAACTGTGCATAACACGCCCACTTTTACCAACGCGGCTGGTTTGTTATCGCTTCATACCAAAAGGCAAAATATTTAACGTTTCCCACAAAAAGTGGGAAAAAAAGTGCCCATTAGTGCCCAAGATTTCGCTTACTCTTAAGTGTGATTTGTCACTTCCTGTGCAGGGAGAAGTTTTCCTGCCTGCTGTTTATACCAGGTACCCGAATTACACTCGACAAATAGGGGCAAATCTACAGCGTTTCAATTAGAAGGGATGGGGAAAACTCCTCTCTGCTGCATTTAAGCTGAAAAGATGCCTATATGAAGGCGTGACTGCTTGTTGGCTGACCATGCAGTCTCAATCAGTATTATTTTCATATGTTGAATCATTTTCGTTGCAGTCGGCTAAAAAAAATCAATGCTAATCAATGAAAAATCGATCAAAACTTACATGGACATACCAAGCAAAAAGATTATGCCGCACAAAATACTCTTGAGATCAATCAGTTCATCTTTTATTCTCTGTCAGGGCATCTGAACAGCCAAGGGCAAGCATACATTAGAAGAAATACACTTATGAATTCACCCATGTGGGGGGGGGGGGGGGGGGGGGGGGGGGGGGGGGTAAATATAATTGTTGCATGCTGTTACTCTGAAAGCAAATCATTTCATTGGCTACTGGGTCGTTAACAATTATTCCAGTGTTGAGGATGCTTGGTGTAAAAAAGCCATTTGAGCCGATGGAGGTTGTTGTGTAGGAATAAGAGGTGGTGTCATATTACAGAGATAAGAAAAGAACAAGATAACCCTGACTGACTGAGCAGCGGCGAGCTGGGTGTTATCTCCTCCCTTCAGAGAGAGAGAGAGACGTGGAGGATGAGGCAGACAGAGAGATAGAGAGAGAGAAGAGGACGAGGTGAAAGAGAGGGAGGGAGTGGAGAGAAAGAGAAGGAGAGATGTATGATGGGAGAAAAACGAGAGAGAGGACTGAGAGAGTGGGAGAGGGAGAAAGGAGGAAGGGAGGAAGGCAAGGGGAGAGACAGAGACAAGGGAAGACGCAAAAGGGGGAGAGAGGGGAGAATGGAAGGATGGAGAGAGAGCAAGAGAGAAGGGGAGGAAAGCAGGGAGAGAGAAAGGGAGAGATGGAGGGAGAGAGGTGTGTCAGAGGGAACTGGATAGAGATTTTGAAGGAAGATAGGGAAAAAGATAAATGGAGGGGAGGAGACAGAAGAAGGGGAGGAAGACGAAAGAAGAGATCAAGAGGGAAAGCTAGGGATGGAGGGAGAAAGTGATGTGTGAAAGAGGTAAAAGGAAAGAGAGATGGAGGGAGAGAGAGAGGGGGAATCAGGGAGAGACAAAGAGGGAAGGAGAGATGGAGGAAGAGGAAGAGAGACAGGGAGGGAGGGAACAAGATAGACAAGGAGGAAGGGAGTGAAAGGGGAGAAAGTCAGGGGAATGAGGGAGGAATAGAAAGAGAGAGAAGGAGGGAGAAAGTGATGGGAGAGAGAGAGAGAGGGAGGGAGAGAAAGGAGAGAAAGTCAGGGGAATGAGGGAGGAATAGAGAGAGAGAGAGAAGGAGGAAGAAAGCAAGATGGAGTGAGAGAGGGGGAGTGATGGGGAGAAAAGTGGGGAAAAAGAGAAGAGAAGAGAGGCACAAAAGGATAAAAGTCAGAACAGACAAGTGATGATGTCACAATTACACACTTGCACAATGAAAGAAACAGGAAGGATTGTACAGCACACTTAGTGACCAGCTGGAGAGAGCAGTCCCTATCCACACAGTCATCCCTCCACGGTCTCACTGCAACATTTAAAATGCTACACTGCTTCTTACTCATTTGATTCAATTGTGACTGGGAAGCTGAAGATGATTATTACTGTCACTGTGATGGGGTGACGGGTTTAAAAATCAGACTGACCGAACAATGTCCCAATGACACAATATTTCTCATGATTGTAGCCTGGATCACGATTTGATGGGGGTACGCGAGTAAACAAGTCATGAGCAAAATAGTTTGGTCAAAACATTTTGATTCCTTCCTTTTATTGAAAAACTGTTAAATAAAGAAAGAAAATAAAGACTAGGCTGACAAAATCAGACATGGAATGAATGAGGAGACTCCACGCGATGGAGTCACGGTGTGCTTTTGTTAAAACGTCAATATTAGTTTAAAGTTGTCACGGATCAACAGTCTGGTTTCTACAGCCGGGTCCAACAGGGCTTGCAATGGTTCTTTATACATATATCTGAACTAGCCATATACTATATAGATACATTTTTATTTTATTCATTCAGAAAAAAAAAGCACACTTACTCTTTTCCAGCAGCGCCGTGCTTCAGAAGGGAGGTTTTAAGAATTGATTAAATCATTTTTATTTGACTTCACACTCAAAGCCGGTCACACTGATAGTGCAGATCAGATCAGTGAGGACAATCAATCCTCCCTACACAACGCTGTAGCCGATCATCTGACTCATATAGCGTCATGAGTGCTCACCCTCACCATCTGTACGGGTTACACAGACTTGACGACCGGTTGGATTCGGGGGGGGGGAACGCACACTGACTGAGTTCTGACTTCTGACACCGCGCAGCCCAGGAAATCTGGCGGAAACGTTGACTGTCACGCTACCGCAACACCGAACCAAAAACGCAGAGGTGAAGCATTTCATTGCAACGGAGTCATGATGCGATACCGTGGCTGCAATCGCCCCCAAGCCTAACTCTGTACATGTAAAGGCTCCTGGGGTTTGACCAGAAAAGAACTGAGAACACTACAAAGTTGAGCGGACACAGGTACTGTTTTGGGAAATATCTCCCTGAAAATCACCCGGGTGTCTTGGGCGTCTCAGCACCCATTCCCCCGTGATCCTCGGACCTCTTTAGTGTTTCCATTACATGAACTTAGAAGACAACAATGGGTCTGCATAGGCCTTCATACAGTCAATAAACCTTTCTGGGCAGAGTGGACCAGCAATGCACCGGAGACCATATCGCCCATTAAAAACGTTGAGTATTCTCTAGCGATTCCACTATACAGCGTCTTTGATCCAATTAGGTTGATGCATATCTATGAAAAAAAAAACATTCAACCCAAACGGAAAGAATATAGACACACCAGTGCTTTGATCAGGATGTACAAGTGCAAATGAATATCGATACTCCAATAAAACAAGCCAAAGTGGAGACAAAATGATTTAAACTTCAAAGGGAGCGTGGACTTGGCAGGAGACAGATAAATTGGTTAAATTGCAGTTCCACAAGTTTTGCCGTGGTCCAGAAATGGCTCGGGTCAAATATGTGCATTGCACCCCAAAGTTTATATGCAGGGTTATTCAATTCACAATATCGAACACACACACACACACACACAAACACATAAAAACACACACACACACACACACACACACACACACACACACAAACACATAAAAACACACACACGCATACAGAATCAAAATCAGGTCGCTAGCGCCCATTCATTCATTATTCAAGGATCTGTAGCTTTGAATTAGCAGTAAGGCACACATCTTCATTAGGGATCCAGGAGGCTTCACACACACACACACACACACACACACACACACAAACTCTCTACAGTCGTGTTTGACTGAAAACAAACTGACAAGAAACATCAAGAGGAAAACAGAGCTTCCTCCAAACTCACGGACATCAGAAAGAGAGTCTCCCCAAACAGCTGACATGGCAAAATGTGACAGCTCCAAGGAGATCACTCGAATAGCAATAACACCATCACATGGCAAAAAAGACAAAACAAACACCTGACAAAAAGGTATTTTGGAAATCTCTCAGGAGTTGTTGTTTTTTTTCCCAGTGTACCCGAGAAAAAGTAAAAAGATGCCTTTGAGGAGCGAGATTGCAAAGTTGCCAAAATAAAGTGGGAGATTTGTCGTCTTTATCTGGCTTTGAGGTTTCTGAAGGAGGTACATCCAGCCAGGGAGAGATTGGCTTTGAGGCCCCAGGGCACACGGTCTGAATACAAGCCCAGCTCTGACAGCCTTTTTGTCAACATGGAGGGCATCTTCAACACCATGGATTACTTTTTTTTGAAATACAACATGTACGACTTTTTCCAGCTCTCATGACAAACGTGATGGATTACTTTTTCAACTCTGATAACATCGACGTGAGGATTTCTCGAACCCTGTGAACCCCAAACACAGTGATCGTTGCTCCTTTCACCTTCTTACTCACCGTGGGCTCATTTTTCACTCCAGTCAGACATACGACACTAAAAAAAACGGCTATAATTGTGACTCAATATTAAAAAAAAGTTGACGTAGGAAGGGAAGGGAGAACGTGTCTCATTCAGTCTGGGTATTCAAACCAGCAAACTTCCGGTCAAAATCCCTCTTGGCTACTGCCACCGTAGCCATTTTTTCCCAAAACAACATTCCTGTGATTCCTTTGGCAACGATGTGTCCACTAGCGTCCAGTTTTCAGATACAACACAATGAGCTTCTGATTCAATTTTTCTCAAACGGTTTCATTTGACCCTGGTCTCCTGTGTTTTCCCCCGTTCAGCCCTGCCCCGTTAAATGTTTTCCTCTGGATGTAGTTGTTCATCTAAAAAAAAAAAAAACCCTGCGTGGAGGTTGCCGGTGCCGGTGCCAGGCCCACGGGTATGTTTTGGCGAAGTCAACTTACCGCACGCAGGGTGGAACAGGTGGGAAGAGAATTCCCCAGCTGCACATTCCAGACAGTCGGCGTGCGGGCGACAGGCAGGCCGTGTTCTGTGGGGAGTGTGGACGGGGTGAGGGGGGGTGTCACTGGTCCACAACTGTGGCCTCTTTGTGCCCAGGGGACTCTGCCATTACAAAGGATTACACCAAACCCCCCCCCCACACCCCACTCCAAGGATCAGCAAACCGCCCCGAGGTAGGCAAGCAGATGGAATGACCTTGACTCTGCCAGGCTGTTGTTTTGTTTTGTCACTCAATGAGTACAGTGAAGTGTAATATATGTGTGTGTGTGTGTGTGTGTGTGTGTGTGTGTGTGTGTATGCATGTGTATGTGTGTGTGTGTGTGGGCGTGCGCATACACACAGGAAACTTCTGGTTCTTCAGTGGTTTTGAACAATAGGTTGATAAGAAAAAACGAATGTCACAAGGCGCTGCACAACAATAACACATGTATAAAATTGAAATACAAATAAAGAAAAAGATTTTTTTTTTAAATATATGAAAAACAGCACAGAGACAAAGACATGTTACAAAATAAAATGGTTCCAGTACAAGTGACTTTTTAAAAGCTTCTTGAAACAGCAGCTGACTCTGCATCTTTAACGGCTGAGGGGAGGCTGTTCCCCGATGGCTCGGCCTGCCTTTGTTTTCAGGCCAGAAGACGTGAGGGATCTGATGAAAGGGACACAGTAGATATGTGTAGTGCATTATAAGTGATTACAAGAATTTGAAAATCGATGGTGTTATTAAAGGGTAATTCCGGGATTTTTCAACCTGGCCTCTATATCCACAAAATCGCTTTTCATACCTTTAAGTAGATCCCAAACGTTTCTGAGTTTCTCCGGTCCATCGGCTCAACCGGCAGTCGCGTAACGGCGGCTCGAATGGCGGCAACGTAATCCGTAAAGGCATCTACTCGGCCGGTCAAAGTACGTCCACTAAAAGTGCTTGTTTTTTGTCACGGACGGGCTCAGGTTGTTATTCGTGTTATTATCCAAATGTCTGACAACATTATGGAAAGGAGTCGCTACAGAAACAGCTCGGAAAACGAGGACGGTGAAAAGGATACGAAGATAGTTTATGGAAGCGAGAGGGTGAACCAGCTGCTGCAAGTTCTAGCAGTTCCTCTACGTAAACTCAAAACTCGTCTCTCCGACTCACGTATCAACCGTGATTGACATATCAGACATTTGGATAATAACACGAACTAGGCCGAGTATGCCTTTACGGATTACGTTGCCGCAAATAGAGCCGCCGTTACGCGACTGCCGGTTGAGCCGATGGACCAGAGAAACCCAGAAACTTTTGGGATCTACTTAAAGGTATGAAAAGCGATTTTGTGGACATAGAGGCCAGGTTGAAAAATCCCGGAATTACCCTTTAAGAGCCTTTAACTATGTGTGCCATAAAGCACCAAAAACGGTTCCCCTATGATCATGAGCCAAACAACCAGCTTTGGCTCTTGTTGTTAGTGTGTACGTGTGTGTGTGTGTGTGTGTGTGTGTCTGTGTGCATGGTGGTGTGTTCCTGCCTGCTGTCCAGCCAGAAAGAGATTTGTACCACGTGGACTACTTCGGTCAAATCTCCTTTTAACGGACTACAGGGTCGTGGAAAAGCGAACAAGAGGAAAGTGGCAGTGAGATTAATCAAGGTGAAACTTTTTAATGAGTTTGTCTTTTATCTCTGGGCCACCAATTTGAGTCAGCCATGAAGGTTATAATGGGGGGGAAGTGGATACATCTTCTAACAGCCCCCCCCCCCCCCCCTCAAATATTAAGAAAATGGACACTGTGGCTCATTAGCGGGTTCCTCTAATGAGCGTCAATAATCCAAAATCATTATGAAGATTAACTCAGGCAGAAAGGTTGGCCATCCATTGTCTCTGGGAGAAGGTGTGGCATTTAGAAGTGAGGCCCTAAAGCTGCATCAATCACGAGGCGGCGGCGGTTAAGCCGAGACTCCGGGGAGAACAGAAAAGGTTAAAAACCTTGATACGCGAGAAAGAAAAACAGATAAATAAAGGCTTGTGATTTATGCTCCGCAACAACAGGAACTACGGGGGCCATTTGTAAATCAGCCTGTATTCACAGTCTGTGAGCGTCCACGCCGTGAGACTCACATGAAATCCAATCACCTTTCATTTGTCTAACTTGTCGCCGTTGTTATTGTAGATCATGCCGCCACGCATCGAGACCACGAGCGCCAATATAAATGACCGGACGACACCCCCGCGGAGCTTCCGCAGAGGCCCGGGTCTTCTTTATGGTCCGGCAGTCGTCATAAACCATAATTTTTATGTAATGGACTCTCAAGGTCCGGCGCTTTTACAAGAGGACAGACACAAAGACGATCTGATATGGGTGTGGCAGTGGGAGAAAAGGCCCCCCTGCTAAAAAAAAAAAGTATACTTACAACTTTGCAGTCCTGCCAAAAAAAAAAAGTTCCAATGTTGAGTTTCAGTGTTTAAACTCCAGCAGAACTTACTTCCCCTTGTGGCGTCACAGAAAACCAACTTTATTGTTTAGTCTAGTCTGATTCTCGATCTTACATTTCTGACAACTTGTTTACAGCATGTCTGGCTTGAATCGTGTAGTGAAATTTAAGATGCTATGACAACAAAACATCGTCATCAAACCTCAGAATTGCTGTTTTTATTTTCACTTGCACTGTGGATGTGAGCAAAGTAAGAGGATCACCTTATACCAGCTTCGACAGCCCAGGTACGGACCGAATAGAAAGGTTCAGCTGAGTACCCGCGGTTGTTGGAAGGAACACAATAGAGTAGCTCCGGCCTTGAATTGATTTATCTATATGAGAAGATGCCTGTAGACGTGCGGGTGTCCGAAACAAAGCGCTGTGTTAATTCAGTTAACCTCTATTGTTCTGTGCTGTCACGCGGAGACGGCTATTGATTTCTCTCTAGCTGTGCATCAAACTCTCCACCTGCACACACACACACACACAACCGAAAACTCGCATACACACACACATACACACAAGCATGCGTGCACACACAGAGCCAGAGCAGCAGAGGTGTGAATGTAGGAGAGGAATAAAAAGAGAGAGAGAGAGAGCGATAGGGATAGGCATCATGCTGCAGAGTAGATCAGATATGACCTGTAGTGGAAAGAACTGATAGCAGTCATAGGGAGGCTAATCATTAACCAGCCAGAGAGAGAGAGAGAGAGAGAGAGAGAGAGAGAGAGAGAGAGAGAGAGAGAGAGAGGAACACACACACACACACACACACACACACACAGACAGGGTTGTGTTAAGCAAGGCTCCAATCCCAGTGGGTTCTATAGTTATATTCACTGATTACCATGTAATTACGGCGCGATTAAGCTATCTGCTAGAACTAGCGGCTCTGTTGTGGCCACAGCAGCAGCGTGAAGTACTCTGACTGAACCTTCACCTCCACTAAAACACACCTTTCAAACGGGATTTCCACCAGGACGATATATACCTCCGTTCAGGACTGGAAGAACTTGCTCAACTGGAAGGTCTGGAGACTTTCTAGAAGCTTATGCTGTTGATCACTAAACCAAGCCCCCTCTTGCAGGACGGTTCAGTTTGAGAAATTTCGAAAAGGCTCCTAAAAATCAAGTGGTTGGTATTTTATAATACTACTGTGAATACAAGTACGATGCTTTCCTTCCCTTTAACAAGTATCCACAAAAACGCCCTCTGGGAAATAAAAGCCTGTCTGAGAAATGCAAAGGGACATCGGCTAGCATGGCTAGTTACCTTTTGAATTGTTATTGTTGTCTTTCTAGAAACCTCTGCTCATGATATCCCAAGGTCAGGACAAATAGAAAGACGTGCACACGCACACGCACGCACACACACACACACAGACACACACGTGGTCTCATTGGGTTCACTGAGTGAAGAGGATATAGAGGGTCATAAATTTGTACAGGGTCGGTTAGTCAAGAGGTCAGTCAAGGTGACGCCGGCCACACGCGGGCAGTTTGCATGCGTGTGTGTTGCGTGTTGCGTGTGTGTGTGTGTGTGTGTGTGTATGTTACGGGGTGTTATGGGGCGCGACGGATGCTTTACGCGTCCCAGCTGTCGTGTTGTGAACCCCCTCCCCCCCCCCCCAAACCAAACCACCTGCCACCAACCCCAACCCATGTACCGTCCCCTTCTCCAACCACTTCAAACCACATGACAACCATCAGGCACAAAAAAAAAAGAAAAAAAAAAAGTTTTTAAAGTGCTGCTGGCGAAAAAAACAACAACATCTGCTTCTTTTCTCGTATCTGTCATCAGTTTGAGTCAGACAGAATCAGGCTGAGCTGCAGTCCAAATCCTTCGCCACACACTCTGTCTGCTACGGTTAGGAGTTATGAGTTTGTCTTTGTGCACGGATATGAGGCAGATACGGTGTGGTACTGTCAATGCTGAGAAAAGAGACGTGAGCGACGTTGTTAACTTTAACACAAACATCAGAGAAGCACATTCATACTTTATGCATGCACTATATTCTCAGAAGAACTGCAAAACTTTAAGGCTATATAATAACTTTAATGCTTTAATGCTCTTCGGGAATATTGTAGACGGACCCACAATGCACCTACGCCGCCAGGACGCTCTGCTTGTTGATTTGCATTAAAAAAAAATCACCGCCTTTAATTTTTATGTAAAAGAAAACAGCATTCATTATTTACAGTGTGCAAGCCTGCACTGCTCCCCCTCTTCTCTCCGGGGTGTACCTGCTGCTTTCATGAACTCGGAAAAAAAGTGGCTGCGAAAAAAATAAAGCCGGGGCCCCAGCAGTGTCCACGCTCCTGTAGCCGAAACGCACTGTCTAGACAGCGCATCCACAGAGGGAGGAAACAGTTCCTATGTCCACACAAATCGTGACAAATCACTTTGCCCTAGACGACAGAGCAGAAGCAATATAGGCCTTGATAACTGTGAAGGTTGAAGAGAGAACACAGGTAAAAAAATAAAAAGGGGGGAAAAAAAAAATCACTGAGGGGGGATTATGGGTGGGTTTTTTTCGTGTGTTTTGTGCGTCGTGTGTGTGTGTGTGTGCGAGGGAGAATAGGTGGCTTATGTGCAGGTGTCGGGGGGAAGTGTGTGTGTGTGTGTGACTATGTGTGTATACTGTACGTGGCTGTGTGCGAGTGTGTGCCGATGAATCCTCGTTTCTAGAAGACCAAGCAGGTGACACATGCTAAAATGGCTTATCGCTGAGTGCTGTGACACACACACACACACACACACACACACACACACGCAACGCACGCACACACCTACAACCCTCCCTTGCCAACTGGAAGCTCAGAAACAACACACACACACACACACACACACACACACCACCACAAGCTCCACCATGGAATGGGTCTCTCCATGTCTTAGTCTCTGGGGGTCTGGGTCACAGGCTGTGTTGGTATAGGGGCCAGAGCCTGGTGGGTCTCGGAGAAGAACCAGGCTGTTACTGGTCTAGCAGCGACTCCCCAGCCATCTGCAGCATCATCTGCTCCAGGTACACCAACACAAAGTCCAACACGCTGAATGAATGACTTATTGGCCCTGGCGGTGGATTTTGTTGTACAATCTTCCTGGAGATTCATGCATAATGCAAGAGCACATTCAACACAGACAGTAAGACAATTGTTGTGGTGTGAAAAAACCTCATAACTCCCAGTTTTGGAGGTGTTTTATCTTCAATTTACATTTTTACATTCATATTGTAGGTATCTGACTTACAATGAATCCAACTAGAATCAGCTTTAATTCCTACATCACCAAAAAATGACATACAACCAAAAATAAGGAGTGCAAAGCTTCGTTCCTGTTCCCAGAGCTAGACCATAGATCACATAAGACCTAAGCAGAGAGGAGGAGAGGTTCTGAAGCATCTCCACTTGCTGATGTGGCTAAGAGGCTGCAGCATTTTAATTAGGTCCTTGTTGAACTGCCATGTCTGAAATTTCTGCTGTAGTAATCAAGTCAGAGGCCAGCTGATGGCCTAAAAGTTACTTCTCCCGCCGCCACGAGATTTCACTGTGGTTGCATTGGAAAACAGCTTTTGCATTTCTCTACATTTCAAATTGTTTGCTGAAGAGTCACGCTAGCTTGTAGAAGATTCATTTCAAGTTACCTGGTTTCCTGATGAACATTAGATTGTTTTATTTAGGTTTTGCATATTGCTTGTTTGACTTTTTCGTTGTAGGTGGGCTTAATCCTTTGTTGAGGAGGCAGAGGGAGACTGGTGCTGGTGGGGAGATGGGAAGGGAAAAAAAATCACATTTTTCATCAAGCAAGTGAAAACTTCTGCAACTGGGATGAGATCATTTCATTTTCCAGTGCAAATTGACTTTTTCTCTTGAATTCATTTTGTCATTTTATTGATACTAGTGGATCAGCCTCGCTCTGCTTTGTTTAGGAAATCGCTCAAACAAATTAAATGGAAACAATGGAAACCCCAAGTGACAGAGTTTCACTTGTTTTAAGAAAAATAAAACCTTTATGCTGAATATGACATTCAATTCTGGACTTGATGACCAATGTGTTGGTGTGGACATTGGTGAAGAGTATAAGGAAGCGAATCAGTGCACAGGAAGACAAACCGAAGTGAGCAAAGGCGAGCAAACGACACTCTCATGAGGGCACAGACGGAAGGCGACTGACAAATTACGAATACAGACTTCCGCCACCTCCTGGTATGGAGACTCATTTGCTCTCACGCAGGCGCAGAACATACATGCATGTGGGCCGTCAGCTGTAGTCTTTGTGGTGTGTGCAACTTTTACAGGCGTCATGAGGCAACATGAGGCGACATGAGGCGTCATGAGGCAACGTAAAGAGATCTAACTGTCAGTCTCGGTCGCTGCTAGTCGGCTTGGTGTGTGTGGGCCTTTTAAAGTTTGATGTGGTGTGTGTTCAGATGTTGTGTGCGAACCCTCATCACCTTTAATTATAAATATACACAAACGCACAGAGACATGAATAAACACCCCATGCAATTACAGACAGACACACACACACACACACACTCTATATCGCCCCACAACCCTCCCTCCCTGCTTTCCTCTGCTAAGCTCAGTAAGCATGAGACACCAGAGAATCCCATTCATCAGGTCTACTCGCTAGCTAAACAGATGGGGTTTGAGCAAGCTCCCGCAGCCCCCCCCCCCCCCCCCCCCCCCCCCAAGAGAGATTACAAACCACATCCACTAACAACATTAAAGAGAGACAAAGTGTGTGTGAGATTTAGACAGATTTAGAGTGTGTGTGTGTGAGAGAGGTATGAATTTAGTGCAGAAAGATTTGACTAGATTCAAACGTCATCTTGGTTATTCTTATCACATATGGATATATTTGTGTGTGTGTGTGTGTGGGGACCATCACTGACTACAGTCGTTCCCTAACCCTCTGCACTACACACCTAACCCTAACCTAGACTAACCTGTACTATTTCCAGGGAGATTCAAACTTTTTGAGCAGCACGTCAAAAGGTTAGTTCGGTCTTGCTTCATTCAGTTGAGAATCATTTCCAACATTAGAGCTTCCCTGTCTTTTGAAGGCACTGAAAAAGCTCTTCATGCTTTTGTATCCTTTAGTCTGGACTACTGCAAACTCACAGACTACTGTATCTAGACGGCAACTGGTCCAAAACACCGCTGCTCGTCTTTTAACCCAAACTAAACGTAGGTCTCAGATTACTCCTGTACTGGCTTCACTTCAAATTTCATTTTAAACTCTTTTTAATCACGTCTGGCTCCTGACTATATTCCTGACTTCCTGTGTCTGTACGAGTCTGTGAGACCTCAGGTCATCTAATCAGACTCTGTTAGACATCGCTCGTGTTCGTCTCAAAACTAAGTGTGATGGTGCCGTTGCTGCTGCTGCCCCTGCACTGTGGAACAACCTTCCCCCGGATGTACCATCATCTGATTCACTGGCCACTTTTAAAAAGCGACTAAAGACACATTTGTGTTCCATTGCATATCAACTGATGCTAGCCCTTAGTTTGAACCTTAGTTCTCTTACATGTTTTAGTATTTTTAATCATTTTATGTTTTCATATTGTTTTACAAGATTGTCTAGTCTACTTTGTTTTTACAGTCTCTTTATTTTTGTGTATTTATGCATTTTGTGAAGCGCATTGTGACCTTTCTTTAAAAAGGTGCTATATGAATAAAGCTTTACTTACTTACTTATATTCCTAATTCTAATGTTAACAATAAACCCAAGTCCTAACCCTAAACTAACCATGAACTGACCAAAATGACCACAATTTTTACATCAGCAGCCCAATTTTGGGACCAGGATTGAGAGAAACTTCTTCAGGTGGGAGAATGCCACCTATTTAGGCCAGCGCAACTAAACCCAACCCTGAACCCTGAACCCTGAACCCTAACCCCAAACTTGGCAGATCCATCATCATCTTTTAGTCCATTTGAAGCCATTTGGTCCTCACAAGTATAGAAATACACACAAACAAACACTCTTGACAACTCTAGCGACACATCGCATAAGCTGCGGTTTTGGTCCAAGCAGTGCGTGAGGACAGATTGTGCTTTCTCTGACCGAGCTAATCTGCGAATCAGCAAAATGGAGATCACTGAGGCACAACAGTGGCAGTCTAAATTTAGAAAGCGACTAAGACCCGCTGACAGGACTCACAAAGGGGGCTGGAGGGAGGGGAGATGTTCGGCCAGCGTGGCCCACTTACAATGCCCCAGACAAAATACTGACAAATAACTCTTGACCCCGATTCTTTAACTCTTGACCCTGAGTCTTTATCTGAAAACAAGCATTCATGCTATCAACATCAAGCGAGGCACGTTGAAAAGGTTGTTTGCCTTGTACAGTTTACCAATTGAATGATGAAGGGAGGATGAAGCAGGACGGATTCCCTCTCGCAGTTATACTTTCTTGGTGAAGTAAAAAGCTATTTACCCCCAACCAATTCCAAATAATGACAGCGTGACTCCCCAGATGGATATGGTGATAGAGCTTTCATACAAGCGGCTGTGGCTGAATGATGCCATCAGCTCTCAATTGGCAGCACGGCGGAGCAGCTTGCCATTGTAACAGACATTAAGATCCATGTCGGCTTTAGCCTCTTCACTCAGAGTATTTGGGTGGAAACAGCAAAGCTCACTCTGCTGTTCCCCCGAGGGACTGGGACACAAAGGCAGGCGGGGAGGATTTATGCCAGCGCACTGAGACTCTGTCCAACATGTCTCCCCCCCCACCCCCCTCACACACACACACACACACACACACACACACACCACACTCCACTCTCTACTCAGCTGGTATCTGTCAAAACCATTATCACATCATCCCAGCTCTCTCAGCGAGTACTGATCTCACCGGACCAACCGCCCCAGCCTCTGAAGACGAGCTGAGGCACGGGTCCACGTTGGCACGGAGCTATTGTTTGACAGGGGATGGCGTGCTTGGATCGGCGCTGGGGATGCTTCTCGGATCGGATATCGTTTACAGTCACAGAGCCCTCCCTGGCTCACGAGACAGATGCTTTTAGACATGGAGTAAAAAAAACAAAAAACACTTTCAGACATGTGTTAGTGTTTAGTCTGGTTGAGTCTCAAAGTTTCTCAAGATGACGTGTAATATTGACAAAGGTCTTCAACTAGTTTTTGGCATAATACCCACATGCGCCATGTTAACATCTTCCTGTGGCTGTTCTCGGCAGCCCCTTCTCACTTCTCACTCAACGTCTCTCTTTTATGTCTACGGCCCTGTTAGATGTTGCAGCCAGGGCAATAATAATGGAATATCAAATAAATAATCCTCTGGTGGTCCTAAACCAAGGTTCTTTCTTTGGTGCTATATATGATTTCTGACTCAACAAAAAAAAACAAAATCAGCCTGGTCTCTCTGCCGTCAGCAGTCTCCAACACCTAATATATCTGTGGCCAGAACGCCAGCATTAACAACGCGGATCTAAAGACAGCCTGGACAAGACAAATAAGACATCGTCAATACGTTTCAAGCAAACAGACTTGCCTTGGCATAATTTCACCGGCTGTACTGAGTCTTTCCCTTTACTGCAGCATCTTGAAATCCAAATCCTATGTGAACTGAAAGACGCTGGTCTATATTTTAGCCTGCGGCCTAAAAACGGCGAGCTCCCCGATGGCCTTCATGAGCAATAAAAATGTACCGCCGGTCCGTCTGAGTAACTCAAAGCGGCTGTCACATGGTTAAACTGTTAAAACTGCCAGGCCGTTTCTTTTGCACCACATAAGGCGTGACATCGATGCCTCTCTTTCATATGATCGGCTTCATGCATATGTTCCATGTATGCTGCGGGAACCCTGACTCATCTCATTACAGCTGTGAATAAACAACTGCGTATTCAGTCGAGTGAGCAACAAGGTGCCAGGTAGGTACTGGAACAGTAAATGAGACACTGACAGGGGCGAGTTATATCTGGGGCCAATTTAGTTGCCGATGGAGCATAAAACCACCTGGTGAAGCGTCTCCTCTGACTACAGATACGAGCGACTGTCTTAAGGACGAGAGAGGGGAAACCATATTTGCTTCTTAGCTCCCGGTGCTGAGGGAACACCGGTCGGAGACTCCCTGATATGTTTCAACCTTCACACTGTTAAAAACTCTTTACCAGTTGAATCATTAACAATGTTCAATAACATAACCAATACATATGGTTGAAATGTACTTTGTTTATTTCATTTGATAGCCAAAGACTACATCATAGGCCTCTGAATCATTGCGCAAGGTTAATATTATGATGGTTCGGAAATTTTAAATTTGGACCTCTTGAAATTTGAATTGACTAGCCCTGATCTAGACCTCTTTACAGGCTATACATACAATGGCCTGTTGATGTGATTTGGCATAATTGGTTGAATTGACTGAATGCTCTCAATTTCATAAAACCACGAATCAACCAAAAAAAAAAAAAAAAAAAAACATATGACAGAGGAGGAAGAAAGGCAAAAAAAAACTGACTTTAACTTCCATGCAGCCTGAGGGGGTAAAAGTCATCTCCTGCAGCAATATTTTAACCTCATACTTCTGCAGTACAAATCCCATGATCCTAAGCATTAAGTCAGTGTAGGAAAACCCCTCCAAGGCTATCCATCCCGAGCACCAGCTAGGCCATGTCTCTGCCTGTGCTTATCGTTTCTCCCGTTTCCCTCTTAAATCTCCTCGACACAATCCAATACACATTTCACAAATAAAACCCTCATCGCGTTTAATTATATATATCCCAGTATTGACTTGAATTTCAATACCACTGGTTCGCAGTTCATTAAAAGCCAGCCGAGTCTGAAATTGGTCAATATTATTTAACAAACGGCCTCCGCAAAGAGGGGTTACTACTCGCCATCTCAGCGACTTCCCACATTTGATTTCAGCACTGGTGCATTTATGTGGGCACATGGGAAGGAGGTTATTTTCTAGGAGCCACTTAATTACCACGTCCTCCCACCCTTTCCCTACCCATATCCTGTATCAGTTCCACTAAGAGGCATAAAACTTAACAAGTATGAAGGACATTGTAATTGGCTGCTGTGGGGCATGGGGGGAGGTTAAAGATGGCTGGGTGAAAAGAATGAATGAATGATGAATAGATGAATGAATGAAGCCATGAGCCAAACAGCCACTCCAAACACTGATTAATGGATGAAAAATCTATCTATCTATCTATCTATCTATCTATCTATCTATCTATCTATCTATCTATCTATCTATCTATCTATATATATATATATATAAACGTCTAGTAAATATCTAATATGTCACAATCCAAAATAATGTTTGCTTTAGCTTGAGAACAAGGCCTTTTAGCTTTGAAAAGCTGAAATGTCTTGCAATGCCGGTTGCTTGCTTGTAGCACTGGCCTCCACCATTGAGCAGTTGAAAATGTGGGGAGGTGGTGGGGGGGGGGGCAGTTTTTCATCCAAAACGGCTGGAAAATGTATAGGCTGGAAAATGAGACGTCTCAGCACCTGGCCTGGCAGCAAGTGACGGTTGAGTCAACGGTATTAATCAAAAAACTCAAACAACCCCCCACAGATAAATTATGGTCATTTTGTGTAATTGGAAAGTAAAGAAATCTTACTTACTGCACCTTTAAAAGTGATTATAACTGCATGTACCCACTTCAACTGATTGGGCCGACTCTTAGACCCCCAAAATCCATTGGTCTTTTGAGTGTTTCGACCACGGAGTGCAGCAGAAGGAGTCAAGACAGTTGCTTGGCGGAAACAATATGCCCCTGTGAGTACACCATGTGTTACAAAAATGGGAGATAGCGCAAAGCAATGCACTGTGAGGCCACGTTCATGCACAGACACACACACACACACAGTCACACACACGCACGCATGTGAATGAAAAATCATTTCTCTCTTGCTCTGACTCTCATTCACACCCATATATATACACACCCAAGGATGCACAAGCACACACACACACACACACATACAGTAGGGCAAGTAGAGGCTCTGGCATTCTGTGGGCCTACTGTGCAGGCAGACAGAGTGGCCATTGTGGGGTCTAGGTGAGTAATAACGCTTGTGACTTACTCACACGTCTTGGCCCGGGCCCCCCCCGTTCAGCCCCGTTCAGCCCCGGCGCTGAAAAGGCATCGCTACCGTCCTGTGGGAAAGACGAAGCCGACACGAAAAAAAGGGAACGCAATATTCATCCTTTTGAAGCCGGTATTAGAGCCTGAACAAATGGTTCGGTTAAGCGCCCCGTTTGTATTATCACGCACAATACAAAATGGAATTTGAGGAAAACAATGTAGAACATAAATGTGGATTTAATTGAATATCAAAGTAAAGTCATTATTACGAAGCGCGCTGTTCTTGCAGGATAACCACATTGCCGAGACAAAAGAGGAGCCGTAAAGCAACGGCACTATCGACGGTAATATCTTGATGAAAGCAGAGTGTTATATTTGCCAATAACTTGGCATGTGTTACATTTAATTTTAAGAGACATTGAGGGGAGAGTGTGGTGCTCATATGGTCTCAGTAGGCAAGATAGATAATCCTTTCACTCATATCCGCAGGACAGAACGACACACACATGCTAGCGCACACACACGCCAGGTGACACCGCGAACAGAGCCAAAGGAAATATGTTACATCATATCCTAGTTCATATGGAGATGCTTCCCATGATGCACCAGCAATAGTGAGCCACTCAGCGGTAAAAAATGGAGATGTGACGGGTGCATAGGATTCCCCCCACTGCTGACCTGGCGATGGGATCCCATAACACACACGCGTATGCATGCACAACGAGACAAGACGCACACACACACACACACGCAATAACTCCAAGATAGGTGCATATGAGCAAAACCACTTTATGAAATATAGAGATGAAGTCATCTGAAAGGAAGCTGTTTTTACAAATTACAAAATCTTATCTTGAACGGAGATACTTTCCTGCATAGATTCTCTTTGGGCACACAGTGGCTGGCAGAGGTCAAATGATTTATGGTGTGTGTGTGTGTGTGTGTGTGTGTGTGGTGGGTGGCAGGTGAAGAGGCATCTGAGCTCATTGTCATGCTGGGAGAGTCAACCGAGTCAACTCTGTCCTCAAGTTTGTACCCAGAGCCTTCTAACACACACACACACACACATAAACACTTTCCACATTGCTCCCAGGGCACTAGTTACTGTGGTAATGGTGCATCTCTCCCATCAGTCTAAGACTTCCGTGACCCCCTCCACCTGGTGTGGTGGCATCGCATTGGAGAGGAAGAAGAAGGCACAGAGGTTGTGTTAGTAAGAGTGATACTGGTGATACTGTGTCTCATTTTATACTGGATAAAGTGACGCACACACACCCTCTTCTTCCACTGGCTCCTGGACCGGGATTACCTTGCAAAAATCAAAGATAGGTCCACACAACATTCTTGCTCCACCAATTTTTATTATGGTAAACAACGTTTCGACCAAGTTGCTCTTCGTCAATGTTGCAAGAATATTGAGCGGACCTAATTTGATTCTTGGTTGATTTTACCCTGCGAGCATGAAGTGTATTCACTGTGGTTACAAACTTGCAGTGAGGGTGTGAATATAATTACTGCAGAAACATATTTGTCTGACATTTACGCTCCAAAACTGGCCAGTTCACCCAGGAGGCAGGAAACAATTTTTCTTGGAGGAAACTTTTTTTCTGTTGGTTTATTTTATGCGGGAATTGTGGGAATTGCTGAAATTCCCTTGTTAATGAATGAGGTCAAACGGATCTCAGCAGCAAAATGCTGTAGATTGTGCCCCGCTTTGTGGAATGAACATGTTATTCATATTTTTAAGGAAGTCACAATTTGGCATTTCAGAATTCCAGTCCTCTCACTGTCTTGAATGAATCCTCTGTTTGGAGAAGGTTCAGATAAATGAGGCTCTTCTGGACATTCCTCCTTCTCCATCTTCTGCCACACTGTCCTGTAGTCTATACAGCTCAAGTATCCACGTGCCCTCTCTCTGACCCACTAGCACCACTTTGTATGGCTCATAAACCTCTGTGCTGCCCCCCCCTCCCCAAACACCACCCACCAAGCACCACCATGGGTACAAAACCAGCCTTGGTCACTCCAACACGACTGAGTGACCAAACTCAATTACGTGACTCATTTATCTCCGCTGGGGCCGCCTGGCCCCCGTGGCTCAAGTGTAAATCTCTGCTCCCAGTCAATAATCTATTCTCCATCTCCTCCAAGGGCCCTCCGTTGTCATTAGCCGTTCGTTTGGCAGAGGAACGATGGATGGAGAGGGGGGCAGAAAAAGATGAGGAGAAAAGAATGGAAAATGGAGAAAGAGAGGGGGGGGGAGCGGGGGTGGAGAGACCAGAAGCCATCCATCTACCCAACGACTTGTGGTCACAGTTCATTATGGGTTGTAATACAGTCCAGCACCATACACAGCCGCCGTAAAGGCCTGACAATGCTCTGAAGAGGCTCCGGTTGAGGCTCCGGTTGAGGCTGCTGGGTTTCCTGGTTCTCAACAAGGCTGGATGTAAAGCCTGGCCAGCGTGTGGGCAACATCAGGGGAAACAATCCTCTAGTATTCATTAAATAGGAACTTTTGTATATTTGTTCCCCCGTGTCTCACTCTTATTTGTTTCCTTGTGCATGTACCGTTTACAATACTTCTTTGGACTTGCAGAATTTCTAGTTGCAGCTCTTTCACGCCCACTAGCTCAGCACTCACTGGACTGAGACAGCGGCTGGGATCGGGCAGAGAGCCAGCGAGCTCGCTCGAAGACAGACTACCGATGTTGCTGTCGGGGGGAATGAGTGTGTACATCCCAAATAGGGAGTCGATGATTACCGACAGTAGCATCAGATCCCAAACTAAAGATGTCATATCAGATAGATAATTACAGCTGATATAGCGGCGTGGGCGGCTGTTGTGCTCCCCCAACAAACCCTTGGCAATTAAGCAACGAGTGGGCATATTCATCCTGTTGTCGGAGACGGCGGTGACGGACAGGATAATGAGTTTCCTGAAACGCGTCAGTCTGGGATAATGAGTTTTATCCAGGAGAGGTTCACTAGGGGGGCTTAAGGAAGGCTGCCGAAATCCCGGGCCGGGTGACAAACAACTCGAGGCGGTCAGTGGAGTGTGCCTACATTTGAGGAAATGGCATCATAACCGCCGGCTAATGCAGCCTATTATTTTGTGTGACTGGCTGTTGAGAATGAAAACTCCCAGACGTGTTGGCATGGCAATTTGTAAAAGCGATCACTCCGCAAGATGGGGAGGTTGGACCAGTGTTTATAAGCTATCAGCAGCTGGCAGATCAAATGATTGGCTGATTGTTTGTGTATCCATATATGAGCCCCCGTAGAGATAGCCGGTCCCACGAGGAATGCAGGGGGGGGGGGGCTTTTATATTTTACTGCACTGGATGGTTTCAACCCATAAGGTTTTTATCAGCTGTCCAGAGGGTATATTTTGCACATTTTTTCCACTGCCCTGTGTTAGTGCCCTGCGGTATGGGTAATTTCTTTTATTCTGCTGGCCTGTTGTTGTGTGCTGCAGCTGGCAGAAAACTTTCGGGTGCCAACAGCGGGGGCTCTGCCAGTCACTGGGCACAGCCGACTCACTCTGCACTGCTGCAGGCGGTCGGTCGAGTTGGATAGCGTGGCAGCAAAGGCGAGCATGTCTTTTAAAGTGGTCATGAAGGCGCAAGAGAAGAGATGTCTGACTGTAAGTTTAATGTCGTCGGGTGCATCTGCTGCCGGTTCAAGCGAGTGCAAGTCGCGGACAGGCACAATAAACAAGGCTGTGAGAAGCAGAGTATGTGTGTGTGTGTGTGTGTGCATTTGTATCTACTAGTGTACATCAAAACGACAGTACATCCTTGTGTATTTATTTGCATCATTCAGCAAAACTGCACTGCGACTCAGCTGTAGAAAACCCCCTCCAAGCTACCACAGTAGAATTCAGTCAAAACAAAAGAAAACGGTGCATGAAAATGGGATTCAAGCAATAGACCCAGACTAATTTCTGAGCCACGCATGTTGAGGTCTGTCACTTAGAGCGTGCGTAGGTACATTTTCTTAAAAGGTTTCCAAATGAGCACATCCGTTCAATGGTCCTACAGGTTATCGGCTCAGAGGTAGCCAGGTGGAATAGCCGCTTTCCCTCCAGTGGAGGCGGCGAGCCAACGATCAGGAAAATCTGCATTTGCGTGGCGTTCAGGTTCTACTGCTTGCTGGTAATGAGGTGAACGCTAATTCTCATTGGTGCACATGGCTTGATGCAATGCCGCCATTACGCACAAACTTAGATGTTCCTCTCAATGAAAGGATTTTTTTCAGCCCCCACACAAACAGACACACACATGGACACATATGAACACACGTTGACACACTAAAAACACTTTGGAAGGTAGGTTAACTTTATTTTAACTGCACTAAAATAGGGTAATACCATTACTATTACACAACGAGTAGTGCTACAAATTAGTATGTTGTTGGTACTTTTGTGATCGCCCCTCGTCATATCAGATTTAAGTTGAATTATCCAACAACTATATCAGCAAACGATCCCCCAATTTGTTTTTTGACATATTCAGTCATCATCTTCTCACTCTCAGCTAGTTTAGATGAGAATAAGTGTAAATACCACTACTTTCCCTGGGTGGAAGTATTGCTATTACTTTGTGTTTATCCAGTAAAAGAAAATTGGACATCAACATTGATTAGTTCATTGATTTTTGAAGGTAAGTTTGGGGGTATAACCAAATATATTATGAACAGTGTAACAAATTACTGGTCCCAGGGAATAATAAGTCAAATAATGGTATTACTTTTGAAATGAGCAATGCAAAATAGATAACTTTTTGTGAGTTATGAGCCCCAACACTAACTGTGACCGGTTTGTCACTGCAGATGCAGAGATCACTTATAACTCACAACAGAGAGAGAAACAAAGACATAGATACTGTGCAGAGAAAGAGACAGAGCCAGAAAGAGAAAACCTCACAGAAACCAGGGGAAGCTTTCCTTTCCAAGCTGCAGACAGAGAACATGCCAACTTTCCCCCCCGCCGAGTTAAGGACCTGTGTATAGCAGCTAGTGAACTGTGGCGATCAATGGCTTAAGTAAACACTGCACGGCTGGCTTACTAAACCTTTACCAGCCTGGTGAGAAAGATGTATAAAGGGGGGAAAAAAGCACCTTCACAGTTATCTGTCAGTTTCCACTTGTAGGCAAGTTGGTGAATAAAAAACAGTTCAAAACAACATAAGAGCATCTATTAGCTTAACTACCGTGGACATACAGCATGTGAAGAATCGGCAACTAATACTGACATTTGTAAGTGAAAATATGTGTTGGCCAGAGTGTGCTAGGTGTAGCATTTTTAAACACCAATATATCATTGTCAAACTATTTGTGATACCTTTCTGTCATTACTGTAAACAAATGAGACCATGGTCGAGACGATTGGCAGCCTCTATCTACTCAAAATAAAGACCGCATTTCCCATGACGCCCGTTGCTTCCTATCACAAACAGGAGAGAGTTCAAAAAGTCAAAGCTTTTCTCTTTCACTTTGCTGAAAAGGATAAACATGTTGGAGGGGATTTTTCCGTAACTCTTTCACTGCTTCCACCACCAGGAACTCTCAAAGCTCTCGTGTGTGTACAGTAATTATACTAACGTCTCAAAATGATTTATACATAGCATCTTTAAATGTACTGCGAGGGAAGTGAAACATCATGAATGATACAGTTAGAGTGTATTAGAGTCCACCTAATTATCTTGAAACAGGATTTGTCTAGACTTGCTTGTAGATTGTATTTACTGTTGATTTGAACAGGAACAGGCACCACGGGCGCAGTCTGACCCTACGGTGGAGCAAATACTTTCCTCTGAACGAGCTGGCTGTAAATGCTTACTTACTTTATTTAACTCCATGCGTGCATTGTTCAGGGATGGATAAATAGTCAATACCCTTAACACACACGCAGCTGCACATAGGTGGAGTATGTACAGTATGTACGAGTGCTGTGGTAACATGAGAATGCACATAATCACACAAAAACATAGTTGCACAGGTGCTATGTTTAAACTTTAAAGGGGAGATCACTGAAAAATAAGGCTGACTCATGTACACTGTCTCACATGTATGCCAAAGCTGAAAACAGTCTCTCACACACAGAGAGAGAGAGAGAGAGAGAGAGAGAGAGAGAGATAGTGTGTGAGATCCATGCACTCCATGCACTTCTGCAGGGACATAAAGCTTCCCTAAGATGCCTCAAATGGCTCACTGTGCATCAACAGGTCATGTCTATATCTTAGGGCTAACACACTTAGTAACCCTCTAGCCTTGAGATGGAGAAACTCTTAGAGGGCAGCAGCGTCTTTAAGATATTATCATCCTCGTCTGTTTGAAGAGCTGCAGCCAACCAGCCTTTGTATTCACCGCGACGGCTCAGTCAGACGAGCATCGTTTGCCGTCGGGTGAGTTCGCACGGCGGCGCTTGCAGCCCGACAACCGCCTCAAAAGGTCAAACTCTGTTGACTTTAGCGAAGAGGTATCAAGACACAACAGCGTGAGGACATTGAGCTGACCGCTGGCGAAAAAGAAAAGCGATTGATTCTATCAGCCCTGTCATCTCATCTTGAAAAACCCAGCACTTGCCAGCATTCGCGGAACATCAGAGAGACAAAACGCTGGAGCGGCGTCTATCTGACAGGATGCCCTCAGGCCTCTATGGTGTTGGAAAGCACAGAGAGAGAGAGAGAGATAGAAGTGCGCCTTGGCTGAAAAAGCCAACTTGCCCAGAGAAGACAGACAGTGATATAACATCGTAATATGTTCTACTTGAGATAGTGGAAAAACAAGATATCTCTGAAAAGCCATGAACAGACAAAAGATGTACACAGTGTTCGTGACATGATTGGAAGATAACAATTGTATCTGTGTGTCCCTTATAACCACAGTATGGCTACTGGCCAGGTTAAGGTCTTATTCAGGTTAACCTGTTACATGAAGCTTTGATTCCCTGTGATTGGGTCTCCCTGTTGCCTTGAACAAACCAATGAACACCTGTGTCTCACCCATAGGTACAATTGTCCAATAAAAGGTTGTGGCTTCCAGCTACAGCTAGGTTACTTCAACTACAGGAGAAAGAAATGACAATCCCAGTAGTACTAGTAATGCTGAGCAAGTCTGAGTTTGCACAGATGGCAGAAAATCAAAAAAGAAAGGAGTAAGATGTTTTCATGCCACGGTAACCTGTTTAATGTGAGTAACCTCTTCCCAACTGTGAAGCATGGGGGAGGGAGGGAGCATCATGGTTTTGGGACTGCTTTGCTGCCTCGGGGGCCTGGACGGCTTGCAATCATTGAGGGAACAATGAATTCCAAAGTGTATCAGGAAATTCTAAAGGAGAGTATCAGGGTAACGGTCCGTGATCCCAAGCTGAAGTGAGGTCTCGCAGCAGGACAATGATCACAAACACTGAAGCAAATCTACAGCAGAATGGCTTAAACAGAGGGAAATTTGCGTTTTGGAAAGGCCAAGTCAGAGTCCGGACCGTAACCCTATTGTTGTGGCATGACCTGATGCAAGCCGTTCATGCAAGACATCCCAAAAACATTAATGAAGTGAAACAGTTTTGTAAGGAGCAAAATACAGGTCAACTACAGGAAACGTTCGGTTGAGGTTATTGCTGCTAAAGCACCACTACATCTCATGGTTCACATACTTTTTCCAATCCAAGCTGGTAACATATGAACAATATGTAGAGTTTATATACACATTTGTGTGTGTTATTTATTAAATCACATTGTGTTCATCTATTTCTAAGACTTAGTTGAAGATCAGACCACATTTTAGCAGCTTTTTATACAGGAATGCAGGTAATTCGAAAGGGTTCACAAACTTTTCCTTGCAACTATACATATGACTTTCGGTAGTTCTCAGTTCTCTGTTTTATTATTACTACAGAATCAAATAATAGCACTGTCGAACCACCTGTACAAGGCAATTCATCTGTAATACATCTAAACTCTATGATGGTTTCTTTCCCCCATTAAGATTTTCTCAACGGTCTTAAATGTGTTAGATATTTGGTTGTAATGCGTTTAATTGACTGGGATTTTTAACCCAATCTATTATCTCAAAGTAAATGCAATTTCTAATTAACTTGAAAAACATATTTTCCCAACAGAATCCCACAATCAGTATTGTTTTCCTATCATCATCCCTTTGTGTTTTAATTAACACAACATGGCTTCAGTGTCCTCTAGTGACATCGCTTGGAGGACAAACTCAAACTCATTAACTTTTAATAACCCAAAGCAAATGAAAATTGAGTAGGACTGTTTACAACTTTGGCATATGTGTGATAAAGTGTACATGAGCCAGTTAAATCCCTTTTTAAAAGTTAACAGAAAAAGAAAGAGACATGGACAGAGAGAGCGTATGAGTGCATGAGCATGAGTGAGAAGGGCTAGAAGGGGAAGGCAGAAACCATATAGACTCTCCATTAACGCCACCTTCTCTCTCTTCCTACTGAATCTGTCATAACTCTAACTGAGCTGCCGTTTGCTGTGATGCCCCACATCAGATCTGGATGTCCCACCATAATAAACTTTTATGCATTGTGTATACGCTGCTTGCTCGGCATCTATTACACAGCCAACCGTCCTGGTAGGGGGATCCCTCTCTGAGTAGTCCCTCCTGAGGTTTCTCCCAATTTTCCCTATATTTTTTTTGTCCTCTGTGAGGGTCTAAGGCTGGGGGATGTCGTGTACTAACCATTTATTGTTTTCACACGTTGGGCACTGTGAAGCCCTTAGAGACTGGAACGTCATTCAGGGCTATACAAATAAATGTGAACATATTTGTCTTTTCCTCTCACATATTTTGCACATACATGCATCATTGAAATCCACATAGAAAAACGGTTTCTATGCGGTGATGATATATACATATATACAGTATGTATATAGTTCTTTCTCATTATGCAATGAGGAATGTGGGAGTGAACAAGGTGTGAAGACTCATAGTTACTGTCAAAGGAATAATTTTGATCAATTATTGATGTAAGACAATAGTGACTCAACCAATACACAGTTCACAAACGTTTTTATATTTGTTGTTCAAAACTTCCACAAAGGAAGTGATGCAGTTTATGTTTTCAGCAGTTAGGATGAGCAGCGAGAGCCACCAAGAACAGACAAAGAAAAGAGCAGTAGCTACTACAACTTCATCAACAGAAGTGACCACACTGTTTGATTGCTAAGTTTGATTGCTCTGAGAAGTGCACTGCAAAAACAGCACAAAATCAGCAATGACCACTTGTCAAGATGTCACCAAAATCAGACACAAAAGTATCTCACAGATTTCGACTTAAAAAAATTCTCAATAACACAACTTTTACTTCCTTTTATTAAATAGATACTGCCAAATAAAGAATAAATATGATTGATTTTGAATGATTTTAATGGTGCCCTGGTATAGACGAGTGAATGACTGACCTGAATTTGTCTCTTGATGCCCACAGCGTTGTCGCAATAGCACCGCGGTAAAAAGAAGGCCAAGTGTCTCTGTATCGTCACGATGATGTAAACTCATGACTTTGCCCCAGTTTGAGGGCTAAGAGTGACAGTCACGGGGTCGTGTATTCTAATAACTGTCCGTGTACTGACAGAATGAGGCTGCCCATTCCCATCGCCACAGCATGGACCAATCAATGAGAAACATAGGACACCCAGCTGAGACTGGGAAGAGGATTTATTTTATATATATTTTTGTTTTCATTCAAATGTGGTAGTTCTATGCAGTAATGTAGTAGTGAATGAAAAGGTGGGTCAATTATGACCTCCAGTCGGTAATGATCATGACGCTAGCAACCACCATGGTGACCAAAACTCAATTATACTTTCAGAAAAGCAATGTGTTTTTTTTCCTTGAAAGACGCCATATTCATATAAACTATCAGTTTGACACTATTATGATGTGTACTAACAATTTATATCAGCCTAAAGAGGTGGGTAAACTCTATACCACTACAGTCCTGGTACTGTATGTGTATGTGTATGTGTTTGGAGAGCAGTATTATCGTATATGGTAAGAAATTCAGATATTTCTGATTTTATTTAGGATATTGCTTTTGAGCTGAATGATTTGTGAAGCATTTTCATCTGTGCTGTATTGCGAATGAACAAGACAGTTTTATTATTATTATTTGAAGTAGTACTAGTAGTAGTGATAGTGGTAGTTTCTTAAGGATCAACAGGTATGTATACCTCTCTGCAGGAGCTCTGTACTATACTACTATACAGCTAAATAAGGCATTGGAATTGACTAAGTAGAGGTTTGCCATTACATACACAAGTTTGTACAGCTGAAATCCCCTACATTGTTTCTAGTGCTGGGATGAAAATGACCAACCTTTGTTTGAATTTTGGATGTTTTCTGATACGTACGAAGAAAGACGTCAGAAAAGTGGTCATAAGCCCGGAACAGTATATTATTATTATTTCTGGACATGCGAGGCCTGTGTTATCCACACCATGCCATCCTAACTTGCATCCGGTAGGTGTACTGAGTGTAGCACATTCTGGGCTGTATTTCCCTCTTCTCTGTCTGTCCATCTGTCTATCTATCGCCCTCCCTCTCTCCTAGGAGATGGTAATGGGATCTTAGCAGAAGCCTGATTAAAAGGACACTTCCTCCTTGGAGACCACCAGACAGTTTTCTTTTTTTTCTTCTTCTCTCTTCCTCGGAGCATCGGAAACCTTGGGTATGGGAACAGAAGGGCCTGATAGCGGGCTCACGCAGTGCCAACTAATTAAATTAAGCCTCCTTTAATAAAAGGGGAAGTCAACCTAACGCTTTAATCCCAACTCTGCCATCAAAGGAGTGGGTAAAAAAAGAAGGCAGAAAATAAGGGGAAAACACACAACCTGGAGAAACGAATTTCTCCCTGTTACGTTACATTCGAGCTGCCCCTGAGCTACATTCAACCTCCCACTGAAAAAAAAAGAAGAAAAAAACACAGAAGAAGCAGATTGTTTTTGAGGAGTACAGGAGTTGATGAAGTCAGAACTCTTGAAATAACATCACAAACTTTTCTTGTCTCGTGGCCGAGCGTTGTCTTTGTAGTTTTTTTGAACTTTCTCTGCTTGAAGCTGCTTCATGACGTGCACCACATATCCCAAAACTGTAGCAGTGACATCCCACAACAAAACTTGTCCTGTGGTTTTTTTTTTTTTCTTTGGAATGAAAATTATTGAGAATTAATGAGCGTGAGGCGGTTCTCCACCATGATCTCATCAGAGGACAATAAATCCTGGTTGTGTTAATTACAGCTCAATGAGATCTCTACACTCAAGTACGTAGGTGAACAAACAACTTGGCCTGTAGCTTACAGTCAGTGAGTCACTGCTGAGAAAATCGCGTTTTCAACTTGAGTTCGTCTTCTGAATTGGTACTTATAGGAATACAGATCAAAAGCATTGAAAACCGAATATGTAAAGAACTGACAGACTTTAGTGAAGTGGACCTGTGGCTGGAAGCTTGTTGGTTCAAATCCCTGGACTGGTGAGGAAAATTTGGGTATGTAAAGTGAATCTGAAATACTCTCGCCTCCCTCAACATATACAGCTGCCCTTGAGCAAGGCCATCAATAAAAGACTATGGTTGTACCGGGCAACTCCCAGGTGTGTATGAAGTGTGAAGTGTGAAGCGCATGGAGCTCAGTAAGTTTTTCTTGGATAAATAAGGGATAACATCTTTTAAAAATGAAAGAATTCAGATGATTTAAAGGGGGAATGCCCCTTTAACGTGTAGCTATGGTATCTTAGAAGTCTGCTCTTCAACACTTGGCAGTATCCTTTCTTATTCTGAATCCTTTCAGTAAAGCAAAAGGCTTCCAGGCATAACTCTGAGTCCATCGCTCTCCATATCTGGGAAGGAGGAAATGAAAAGTATTGGAGGGGCAAAGGGCAGCGGGAGAAAGTCAAAGGGATTATCATAAATTTACATGATCAAACTCTGTGCTTCATGCTTTAAGGAGATCTGAGAGGAGATGAAAACAAGTCCAGTATCGAGGCAAGTCTAACATATTTAGCGTCAGTGGATAATCAATCAGCTTGTGATGATTTAGCTACCGAATCTAAAATAATAAATCTGCTTCCTGTCATTTCCAAGTCAAACACCGTTCCATCCATACGTGCTGTGGTATACTGGGCTAGTCGGCACTATGTGACACTGGCTGTAAGCAATAGAGGGAAGCGCTGTTCTCCCTTGGTCCAACAGGCCAATGAAGGAGAAAGAGAGAAGAGTAGGGAGAGAAAAAAGCGAGAGAGGAGAAAAAGAGCCTCTCTTCTCATCCTCATTATGTAAACGAGGTGCATGACTATTCCACCGGGTCCCTGGAGAGTTAATTACCAGTGGCTTCTCAGCCTAATTGGCTGAAACTAAAGAATTTGCCATTTCTTATTCCCATGCTACTCCCCACACCCACCTCCCCCCATTCTCTCTCACTCTGTCTTTCTCTTTGTTTCTCTCTCTCACAGGCGCCTTCACCCTCTCTCCCTCTTTTCAACCTGTTTTCTTGTTTTCTCCTCTCTCTTCTGTCTCTCTGCTCTCCTCAACGGCCTTCCAGCTTTGCTTCATGCCAGTTGAAAATCTGGCACTGATGCTTAATTTGAGCATCTGCTCAAACTGGCAGTGGATAAGCAGATTTTTACATTGCTAATTCCAGCTATTTGGCTAGACTAATCACTACTGGATAAAGAAGAGAAAAGGGGGCTAGGAGTTGCCCATCACTTAGAAATAAAAAGAAATGAGAGCTGGCATCTCGTCTCCTTTTAATAGATGCAAATTCAATCCAAAAAGACAGGTACAACAAGTTGGGAGTAGGAATGAAAGCAGGTGATGCTGAGGAAATAACAGGGTGTACACAACATTAAGAAAGCAGGAAGGAAGAGGATACTTTGATTTTCAAGGGAGAGTGAAAAGCAACCAAAAGCTATCTTTGACATCCCTTGCACAAACAAATAAAATAGTTCTCTCTCTGTCTCTCTAGATGTCTTTGACACACACACACACACACACACACACACACACACACAAACACACACCATCTTTGAAAATTGTCCAATAACAGTGAATACCTGACATCCATTCATCCAGATAGTGTAACGTTGACTAACATAATTGAGGCTCAAGATTATCTTGCTGTCAGGTAGAAAAACTCCAACTCCAAAATGTCAACTTTTCAGGAACTAAGAAAAGCAGCCTGGTACTGAGCTTGACAGGCGTGCATTTTTTTTCTAATTGGTTTTGAAAAGGTTTCATAAGTCCAAGGTTTACAGTTGTTTCCCACCCTGCAGAGGAGCATGTAATCCTCCATGAAAAACATAATGCATAACATAATCAATGACTGTGTATCCTGCATGGAGTCTAGCCAAGCAAAGTAATGAGTTTTAGTTGTGTTTATCTCTTTATATTTACCATATATCCAGCTGATAAACAGCATGATTCACAGGTGTACAGGTGACACATCACTGGTTGGCCGAGGTATTTCTGGATAGTCTGACCTTTACAAATGTCTGTCATTTCCTGAGGTGTTCAACTATCTCAGCATTACAGCTCTTGACAGCATCTTTCTCTGTGAATATGAGCAGCATCCTAGATTTGGTGATTTCCGCTGCCGCAATGAAATGTGTCTCTTTTGATTTGATTTTTAGAAGAAATGTATTTTGCTGCTGTGGTAGATAAAAGCTGTGTCACTGTGTAAAGGACAGGTGACACTAGAGCCCCCTCTGACATAAATAGTAATCCATGTTATGAGAATACAACCATTTGACGGGAAACAGGGCGAGCGAGAGAGACTGGCAAAATGGTAGAAAGAGGCCATGAAGGACATTGATGTTGTGTCCATTCAGATCCCTCTACTGGCCACAGTCTATTTAATAAAGTGACAGTGAGGAGCTGTGGATTATAAGGAAGCAGGAGACAGACGGGGCCCATCAGTTTTCATGGACACAGATATTTGTGACCAAATACCGTGAACCCAGGCTCATTTCACTTCACACGAGATCCGTTTTACAGCACAAATAAGAAGAAAAGTGCATTTTTTTATTAAACAATAATTCAAACAAAATCATTTATGGACCTCCGTCATGTGATATACCATTTTAAAGCTCTGAATGCAATGATCAATATTAATTAACACCTAAGACTCAAAATGTCCGCCTGGACTTTTTTGCTTATCTTGACTATAAAAGGGTCAGAAAATGTCCTGTGAGTAAGTGCTTTTTCCCGTTTTTCCAGAAAACTTGGAACTTTCAATATCTGGCAGTTATTTACAATTTACTGCAAGTTATAAGAGTGTAATAACAGTTTGCGGCCTTCCGGGTGAGGCGCGAGTGAAATTACCGTAATGACACCATATTGGCTGTAAAGCGCAACGTCTCAGCTTTCAGAAACCGTTGGAATTTTTCCGATAGCGCAAACCGTGACGTAATTATGGTAATCCAAAGTGCGCTTGCGCAACGTGTCGCCGACGACACACTCGGGTTGTGTTCGGAATGGTTCACTCGTTCACTCACTCACTATTCCCTATGGAGTGTTTGTCAGATAGTCCACTATATGGGCAACGACCAACCGAAGTTTCGGACACTACGCTGAACATCATTGCATCAAAAAAATGCACCGGATATTCATGTGACACAAGTGGAGGCACCCAGCATCACGTAAACAAACCGAGCACTCACGGCAGCAGGTTGAAATGTACTCAGGTAGTATCGATTTTGCAGTATTGAATATTAAATCACAAATAAATTGTTGAAATTCTAAATTGAAATTGCCGCCTTCTGCCATCTTCACGACTCTCTTCTTCTTTGGTAAGACACAAACGCATTGCATTGTGGTATACGGGAGAAACTGTAGGGTACATCGTCTGTTCACTACAAATTGTTGTGCATTGTGGGTATTTTATAGTGAACTAAATAGTGAATCAAATTAACCGTTGAGAATTCGGACACTAGTAGAAAATGGCAAATGTAGATTTGGAGTAAATCAGAGCCTGACTGAGTAAGAAATGTTCAATAGGAATACAGAATCAAATCAGACATCAATCAATTAGACGTCCCACATTTGCTGGGAAAAAAGAAAAAAAACACAGAGACGTCCAAACAGGCAGAGAAACACTGAGACCAAAGTACACTTTTTACATTTAAGGCCCTGATCGGGGCCTTGCGGTGGCGGGGACAAAGCACGATTAGCTGGGCTTTTAGTTAAAAGCCCCAACATAGGTACAGCGGAAATGCTGCTCTGCACTGGCATATCTATACCTTCACAGCTGTCCCTTTAAAGATAACCACCATATTAAACATGTCCTGCTAAACACTATTCAGTGTAATGAGCAGATATTGAAGAGAAAATGAGAAACCGCAGGACAGAAGGAAACCGAGAAAAGAGAGTGACAGAAAAATAACAATGATAAAGGTAGAATAAAGAGAGGAAAAGGGGAAAATGAAAGAAATTAATCCCATGAAAGAGGATGCTTTTCTTTGTATGTTTTCCAAAAAAAAGTATGTTATTAGCAACTTTCTTTCTGGCCTAAAAGTGTCAGACACTCATCAAGCTCTGAGGTGTTTAAAATGTGGAGGAATCAAATTCACACTCGGTGGTCAGCTTATTAGAAATGAATGTATCGGTAACAACAAAAGGACGAGGCCATCTGAGAGCACATTGGGAATATGCCTGACATGGGGATGGGCTGTGTAGAAGGATGTATCCAGGTATCCAACATTCACTCAGGACCTTGATGAAGACACAAGGAGATTGCGAAATGTATTTTTCTATACATTTTTCATTCTTTCAATATAGGTAAAGAAAAAAGAGACTAGACGATTGAATTCCGAAATTCATGATTTTTTTACACCCTAAATAATTCATTCATCTATACAAAGGATAAGGTGTTACTATCCCCTGTGCCTACACCAGGGCGAACGCTCAGAGAAACCCAACTCAGATGTTACAAGAATAACACAAAACCCACCCACTGAACACCGTAGCAGGTCAGGTCAGGCCACACCGTCATAAGCGTCACTTGTCAGGTGCCACCATTCGCTAGCTACCTCGTCTAGCCAATAGCACTACATGGCATAACATCAGGGTTGTCAAGTGGTCACCTTCCTTCTACGGGTCTACGACACTTCAAGAAGGCTCCACGGTCTGCCATTAACCTAACCTTGACCTAACATCATGCATTGAAAAACAGGGAAGTGTGTGTGCGTCGATACCAAACGCAAGTACTAACTCCACCTATGCTCGTCGACCTCACATGCCACAGCAGAGAGAGCACATGCAGTGTGTACCTGAACATGTATTCTACAGGGCTTAGTCTACAGCTGGCCCTGCTGGCTGGCCCCGCTATTCTGCGACAGTTGCCGGGGGCCCGGTCAGCTGCCAGGCCAGTCGCGTTCCTCATGTATACCATTACAGAACATATACCACACAATGCCAAACTCATCTCAACTTCCCTCAGTACAACAAAGCTGCGTTTACCTTAGCATTCTCTCCAGCTTTCTTCTCATCACATAATCACTCCCTTGATCACTCTGCTGCCTGAGACATCTTCCTAACTGTTTTTAAAGTCTTTTTAAAGTCTGTGTAAGAAAGGACTTTGCTACAAAGCCATGACAACTGACTTCCACAGGCCGTAGCTTTTCTAGCTTTGATACACTGAAACACTGTCGAAGGCCACATCGGCTGAGGCATCAATCCAAATCGCAGGGGCCACAATTTAAATTTTCCTGGAAGCCCTGACATGTCTATCTATACCTGTAATGCCTTGTGTCACCTCCTGCCTAAACTCCTGACATTGATCCTTATCGCTTAGGCTGGCGTTATACCATCTTAAGCTTTTGACGGGTTTCTTGGACACTGCTGGACACTTCATTATCTATGAAAAACCTTTGTCTACCACCTTCCCTTTTGACGTACTTGGCTTCACTTTCTTCCTAGGCCTCTTTAGATTACTATTCAACTTGTTCAGTAAGTACAGGGAGCTTTCAAAGTCATCGTCATCACATCATTCATATATGCTGTGATTGGTGGGAGACGCAGTCCTCCCTGCAGCCTTTCCCCACCCACTACCCACTTTGATGCCCTAATGATGACCTCCATTACCATAGTGAAAGCTAAAGGGGAAATCGTAATGCCTATTTCCAGATGCTGGGAGTATACTCTGCCCTGCTTTCTAAAAGTAAGCTATAACTAACGTCCTTATAATATCTGTCACTCTAAAGGAAATGCCTCCCACAACAGATTGTGTGGCATTAAGGAATAAACTCTTTGTTCCAGGCTTCATAAGCGTCCATAAGAACCTCCGGTCCGGTGCACTTTTGTACAATCCTCAGCCCCTTCAGCCCCGGGGCTGAAGAAGCCCTTGCGTACCTCACTACATCTTGTACCTCTTTCCACTTTGGTGGGCAATCATCAAATTGAAATTCAATCTTGCCAAGTGGTAGAATATCGACCTCAACAGCAGGGGTGCTGAAGTCCTGCAGACTTTAGTTTACTACATGCCACTGGACTTCAATCAACTGACTTGACGTACTTCTTAGGAATGCAGGGAATAATTATTGGAACTTAGAGGGAATGCAATTTTCTTGCTTTGCTTTCATGTATTTTACACATCTATTTTCCAAATAGATCTCTGGTGATTTTTGTTCCATTTTTGTTCCCTGTTAAAATGATAAAGAACACAACATATATACATATTTGGACATAGGCTAAGGTATGGTAAATCCCAGTTTGCCAGATCGGTACCCTTGCGTGAGGCCTTACGATAGCCAACTGAATACCAGGGAAGTTTTGGTGGCTCCTCTCACTTTGTTGCAGCCGTGGAGTGAGTGTTCTTCCGTGAGCGCAGATCTTTGACAATCACACCGGAGCAAGATGAATGAGGCTTGTCCAGCGTCATGCCAGCTCTCAGTAAGCGTTCCTTCCGGTTTTTCCTTCTGCTCTCATTCCTGTTCCTCACTCATTACTCTTCCCTAAACAGTATTTGTGCATCAGCAGAGGTGGGGGGGTAACGTTTCGGCCCAGGAGACAGCTGGTTACCTCCTGCTTGCCTCACCCGGCATGCATTAGGCTGATTATCAGTACTGTCAGTCAGCGGACCCTCCACCTCTCCCTGTTGCCCTAGCTTCCTGTGGCCTGTAGGGCTGCACTGCTGGACGGATCTAGCGCTCCCCTGAGACAGGAGGGAAGGGAGAGGAAGACAAAGCCTTTCAACACCTCAACAGGAGAGGAGAGAGGGAGGGAGAGGGAGCGAGGCAGGAGGCTACTGCTACTTTCTGATGACTTTCTACTGGTGGATGCCCACAATACGAAAGCACTTGACTGAGCACTGGAAAGAGAAAGTGGTGATCCACGTCGTCTCTAGTAAGACTGCAGCGTCTGCTGTAAATGGCAGCTGCCCAGTATGATCGTACCGGGTAGCTCCACAGTTATTCTGGTCAAGTTGCTTCCACAGTTGCTCTGAATTCCCTTGGGAAACTCATACAAAGAATCTTCCTGCTCTTTCACTTGTACATATATTGTACATGACTAGTGGAGTAATCTGCCTAATCTGTCTTGTTTCAAAATAATGACACTTTTCTAGAAAATTGAAACAAGTGAAATTGCATTGAAAACAAGTAGAATTATCTCACCCTGGAAATTTTTACTTTAAAAAGATCAAATACCAGAATATTACACAATATTGTACAGAAAATTGTGTTTTTCAAGAGGAATAGTTTTCATAAAAGTTCTACAGTGCTCTCTGTAGATTAGATACATAAACACCCCTGTATGCATTTATTATTATCATCATCATTGTTGTTACCTTTTATCATTGAAAACATACCAAAGCCTCGCAAAATGACACATACACAACCTAGCATGGCCTTCTTCTCTCCAGCACATCATTAGCCTATATTACTGGACCAAAGCCAGAGAGTCAGTGGCTAGAAGCACTAAAATAAAAGGCCGTCCCAAAACCTTTGATCTTTTGTTAAGCTTATGCCATTAGTGTAGAGAGTCGCACACAGTGGCACGATGCCTGCAGTCCCTTAGATCTGGCTAACGAGGAAGGCGCTGGTAGTCCTAATAGAATCTTTCCTACTCTTATCTGTATTCACTTCAAACAGCGAGGCATGAATGGAAAACAAGCTGGGGGTCTGTCTTAGGGAGGTGAGGTTGAAGAATACTTATGGGTTTGGGCTTTTTTCTACAGGCTGGGCTGCTGAGGCCCTACTACAGTGCGGCAGATCAAAGTTAATTCCCCGCTTAATTGAGCTGAAATTGGATGAGAGCAGGCAGAGACTGGCTTTTGTTTTCCTTTGTGCCAGCAAACGAGCTGGATATCTGTGTGTGTATTTGCGTGTGCATGACTTCCTGTATGTGTCGTAGGTGTTCTGCAGCGCAGTCATGTCTGCTTAGGTGTGTGTGTGTGTGTGTGTGTGTGTGTGTGTGTGTGTGTGTATATATCCATGCCCGTGTGTGTTTATTAGACGGAGCTAGTTGTTGTCTCTCTCCTGCCTGCATGTGGCCTAGCATAAGCACAGCGGTACGCCATAATGAGACTCCTCCTGCCACTCTCCTTTTCAAGGCCATGTCCATGTGTTGTGATGTTAATGAGCCCTCGCTACCACAACCCGCCCCCCCCCCCCCCCACCCCCGCCTTAATTGCCCTCTTTGATCTACCACTAATTCCACTAATTAGGAGCCCAACTTCCAAAGTTGAACGTTTTGCTTTTGCCTACGAGTGTGCCCTTGCACATGTGGGTTTGTGTGTGTGTGTGTGTGTGAATGTACAGAATAAAAATAAAAATAAAATGGAGCGTAAAAGAGAGAGAGAAGGCCCTCCCTTTCACTTCTCATCTGCCCCTCATTGCACCTGGCCTGGGTTATGTTGGTTGGCTTTGGTTGCAGGAGATGAAAAGTAGCAAATGGAGCACATTCACCCGGCTCAAACCGTATGAGCCGGGTGAATAGGCTCATAGGGTTTACCACACATACACACACACACACATACAGCCGATCTGCAGACACTGTAGCAAACAGATACAGTTGAACTATTCTTCTGCACTGATTACCAGATGCCTAAGTCTGTACATAAACACATGCATCCGTGCACCCACACACAATTACGTGCACAAAATGAGCAACGCATCAACAAATTAAGCTCAGAGACACAGGTAAACATTCATCAACAAATTAAGCTCGGAGACACAGGTAAACATTCATTAACAAAATCAGGAGGACATGCACAGTGAAGCAACTTCCCACAATTCTATATCCTTACACATTGCACAATGAGCTTTTTCAAACCATCTCAAATGAGTTTAATCGCACTGTGTGAAATCTGTCAAAAAGTTTTTAAAAAGTTCTATCAGTGCAATCCTTGGAGAATCCAAAGAGAATCAGTTCCTTTAGGACCCTAATTGACATTTTAATAGCAGTGGATTCTTACAGAAAAAAAGCCCAATACGGCTTTTTGAGTCCGTAAAGATTCAGATAGAATTCCTATTGGATCCCTCTGGATTTTGCACAAATCTTGAAAGATGTTTTGACTGAAGAAGCCTGGAGGCGTGGAGGGCAGGAGTTTCCAACGTGGCAACAAATAGCAGTTATTCTGGTCAAGTTGCTTGCACAGTTGCTCTTGATGCCCTTAGGCTGCACTCATATGAAAGATCTTCCTGCTCTTTTCACTTGTTGTACGTACTCCTAAATTGCATTGAGCACATACACACACGCCACATACAAACGCATACAGCCGTGAACATGCGTTCGCAAATGGACGCACATACAAGTGCACCTACATCAAAACAGCCGCCCTCCTTGGCCTGTGCCATTTTTTTATCTGGCAGCATTGTCCCTGCTCCATATGTATGAGGGAAGAGACAGAACTGAGCACAATCAGTGCCCATGTCACTGGAGCAGCCCTGCCCTGCCTGCCCTAAAAAACAGCTGACGCATCTCCATCTCCCCGTACACAAGAGTCAATACACTCAAAACGAGGGCAGCTGGAAATCGGCCAAAGCTGTCTCCTGCTTTGTTTTATAAGCATAATAATTTGAAACATGAACAGAGCTTGAATTGTTAATATGGCCGCATTCAAACCAAAACACCACGTCTAGCTGCACGCGCAGACTTCTACAATGCGATCTGGATCTAATTCAGTGTTGGGCCAAATAAGGTGGTTTACAGTTAATTAAAAGGGAGTGAGTCCTAATGAAAACAAGTGGCCCTAACCTGCATCCAGAGTCACACAGGGACATAGCTTTATTGGTTTCTCTGAGTAATCAATATTAATCACTGGCATAAAACACTAGGGCTTAAGGCCATCTTCTAGGCAGTATAAACAGCCCCTGGTCACTTCTCATTCCTCTCAAACTGAATTGTGATTAGCTAAAGGCACCGAATCAAGTAAGACAAGCAATTAATAGTGTTGTCGGACAACTGCAATGAGAATTTTGGCCTGTGCACTTCATCAACACATCGATTGTTAGTTACGCTACACAGGATTTTCTCTTTGAAACTACATCGATCGATCCATATAAGAAAAAAGAAAAAATTGTGCTTACTTTGCGGTGGTTGAGTTTTATGGTGTCTTGCCCAAAAGAACAGAAAAAAAGAAAACAGGAAAAAGAATAGGCTTTGTTTTTATTTGCTGTGGCTCTCATGCACTTCAAACAGCACCAGAGCAACCAAAAAGACAACCCCGAAACAAACTCCTCTGAGAGGTTGAAAGCAGAGAAATGAGGGGGGGGGGGGAGGGTCAATATCTTCAGGAAAGATGCTAATAACATGGATAGGGGAGAAGAGGAAAGGCAGCAGCCTGACACAGTACAGCCAGGGGATCCCATGCCAATCGGAGCATGGCCTTTTAGCCGAGCGCTCTGTCAGAGATGCCAGTTTGACGGACGACACCAGCCCCAGTGACATTTCTCCAGGGCGGTGAAAGGGGGATGAGAGGGTGAGAGATCACAGGTTGTAAAAGAGAGAGGGTAAAAAGCAAAAGAGAACGTCTCCAAGCGCAAAGGGATGAGGGTTATACTTGCAAATTTGAGTTTAATGTTAGTCAGTTACTTTACAAAAGAGAATATTGCACCGTTACATACTGAGGGCTTGGAGCTAAAACGGTGTAACGGGTGAAAATTAGATCTAGTAGATCAAGTTAAAGCTCTTGAGATGTATGAGGTATGTATCTCTTTTCTGTGTATTTATTAGATGACATTATAAATAAAAGGTAAGCCCCTCTTTATTGATCCATTTGCTGTCTGTTTATGTCTGAAAACCCAAGAAGAGGTAAACAAAAGAGAAAGAGTACAATGACAAAACACACTGTGCCAAGAAGAGTCAAAGAAGGTTGAGTGAATTGCAAATGCATTTTTGTTCACTAAAAATCTTTGGTTTGGACCAGATGGATAAAATTGTGTGTGTGTGTGTGTGTGTGTGTCTATTTCTATCTTTATGATGACCACGATGAGGAAAGTCTTCAAATTGAAAAGTGGTCCTTATTTTAAGGGAGGGCTTGGGTTTAGAGTTGAGGTTAAGCTTGTAGGAGAAAGGGTTAAGGTTAAGGATTAGTGATGAAAGTCACATAGTCAATGAAATTCTTAAGTATAGTCGTACAAACATGCCTGAGGCGGTAGCTCTGACCTGGTTAAGCCTGGACCATTGCATCAGTGTTCTGCAACTCCACACTGACCACATCTCTCCTCTGCCCTGCCGTTCCCTCCTCTTCTTTCCACTCCTCTCCTTTCTTCTCCGCACATCCTGATTTTGCCAAGTCGCCGGTGGCCTAAACAACTAATCAGATCGTGTCTCTAGTTATTACTTCATCACCGAGCTCAACAGTATTTTCCCCAGCAAGTAGCTAACTCAAGCAAGACTCAAGCTAATATCAAATCCAAGGACGTCAAGTCGATATTTGTGTCCTTGGAGAACGTTCTTCCCAAATTGCCGTATGGAGAATGAACTTCTCAAGAACACAAGCACAGTTTGAGAGTGTACTTGACTTCAAACGATAAATTAAGGTTTCAACTGGCTCTGTAGACTCTCTGGTGCTGTTTGAACGTGATGCATTGCCTTCATCTCTTGATTTGGAATCATACTTAAGCTACACTATCAGGTCTGGCTCACAATCGGCCTTCTAACTCCTCCCAAAGGTTCAATGGAGTTGAGGTCAGGGCTCTGTGCAGGCCAATCGAGTTCCTCCACACCAAACTGGTCTAACCATGTCTTTATGGACCTCGCTTTGTGCACAGGGGTACAGTCATGCTGGAACAGCGAAGGGCCTTCCCCAAACTGTTGCCACAAAGTTGGAAGCGCCCAATTGGCTAAAATGTCTTCGCATCCTGTAGCATTAAGATTACCCTTCACTGGGCCGAGCCCAAACCCTGAAAAACACCTGAACTCAATAATTAGTAGGGATGTCCACTGATTCAGGACACAGGGATGCTATTGATAAAGACGCTCAGTCAATTTAGTTGCTAGGTGAGTTTGTTTTTTAGACTATTTTTTAGACTACTATTCCTATTCCTATTAGACTATGCTAGCTTGCTAGCTAACTTTCAGCCTACCGCATGACTTGCTGAATATAAAGCCTCCGCTAGCAGCTACTGGGTACTGTCACTTTGCAGACGGTAACATCACAAGTACAATATTGGAGGAAATAAAGTGAACAATTACCTTCCATTGTCAAGTCGATATCAGGTTTTTGTCAGACAGCATATTTTGAGGTCGGACTGAGCTCTTGTCCGTCTAGCAGGTGATGTCTGTCTCACACAAGTCGATGAGGAAAATGCATGCCTTCCTGCTATGGTAAACATAGCGAGCGTACGTACCTAGCTAACGTCTAGATATCATTAGCCTACGTCAAGCTTTCTACGCTATGAGTTTACGTTACCTTGCCTACAGTTTGGGCAGGTAGCCACATAATGATGCTAGAGATGTGTCACTTTTGTTCATTTTGATGTAATGTTACCTTTAGATTACATTAAAGTGATATAGACAAAATTAAATTGTCAAAAAAGTGGTGGGGACATGTCCATATCAATTATATAGGAATCTACACCCATGACTGTGTGTTCCCTTCTCCTACATTATTTGCTTGGTCACTTTTAACCTTTTGTCACCTTACTTCTTCTCTTACTCTTTTTCCTCTTCCAACTCCCCACGTGTGTGTGTGTGTGTGTGTGTGTGGTATTCGAAGCTCATTTTGGGTCATGGCTTACCTCAGGGTAAATCAAGCTCTGCCATTCATGCCCCCCCCCCCCCCCCCCCCTTTTTCTTCCCATTTCTTCCCTTCCCTCTCTTCTTCCCATTTCTGACCTCTGAACTTTCTCTCATTCTCTCCCTTAAACAGCAGACAGTGAGTGGGGGAAAAATGATAAAATATCCTGGCAACCAATCAATGGTCTGGGGCTAGAAGACAGCCATATCACACCGTACCTGTATGGGATGCATGTATGGTGTGTATTGCATCAAATGTGTCTACATCATGTCCAGCCCTCTGACATACTGTATGCACAGGGATGTAAGCAAAACCTTCAGTGTTGTGTGTATGGGTGTGACTCATGGTTTATAAGGATCATGTGCACATAATTACAAGGCAACATATTGGAAAACACTGTGGTCGATAGCATTGAATCATACAATGCAGCCTACATACACACACACATGATGTGTGTGTGTGGACACATGGAAAACACACACACACACACACACACACACACACACACACATTCCACATTCTAGACTTTATAAATGGAAGAAGCTTCAGTATGAGATGGCTGGGGAATAAAGGTAAGAAATGGGCACTGGTTTGGAAGAATGAGATCTGCGCTCTGGTTGGCTGCAGCCTCGTGGTTTTATCCCAAACGTTTTTTCAGTGCTGCACAGTGTACCTTATCACAGATGGCCTCAAAGAACCAGCAGAGCAATCCATATTACAGATATGTCTAATAAGGGGGAATATGTAGATGAAGATAACCATCAACCATTTAAAAAAAAAAAAAAAACATTTAAAAGTTGCATTCACAGGAGTTTTGGGAAAGTTTGAAATGAGTTGAAGAAGGGCAAGTCATGAGTCTCTGAGTTGTATTTGTCATCCATCACATCTCATAGGTGAGATCTCAAAAATACTAGCAATAGCAATGAGCACTAAACTAAACCAAGCAGAGTTCTACTTTACACCTAAATGATTACGTAAATGATGAGATACTTATCTATCTGGCCCAGGTTGGGATACTAATGTGTGTGTGTGTGTGTGTGTGTGTGTGTGTGTGTGTGTGTGTGTGTGTGTGTGTGTGTGTGTGTGTATTGGCTGGCATACAGCAGGAAGTCAGGCTAGCCTCTTGGGCCCCCCAGGGCCCTCACTGTTTGAGTCTCCATTAGGCTGATGGGGCTTGGCAGCTGCGGTGGCCGGAGTTAGCGCTGTGCTTCAACCCTCCTCGTGGCTATGCCTAATTAAACCTAAACCTCAGCCCTAATTTAAAGATAACTAGCTGCAGGGGTAGCTGCCATCACCATGAGCTGAAATGAGTGCTGTATAATGTATGTAGTAATGCATGTTAAATGGTGGTTTGACAGAATGTTGACCAGTTGAATGAAATATACACATAATATGCGATTTAGTAGATGTTTTCACACAAAGTAGATGTTTCCATTGCTTTACAGTACCATGATTGCATATAGGTTTTCCCTCTGCAAAGCCCCAGTGGGAATTGAACCTCTAACCAAGTGAGAAAGGCTGCCATTTTTCTACCTAACTCAGACCAAACACTGTGGTCTTAGATTATGTCTTTCTGCAAAATGTGGGATCACCACACCACAGTGGCGTTTGTAAAACACCCCGACAACATTCATTCAGAACCCATCTTAAAATGCTTGAATGTTTGCAATGTTTGCGAGCGGGGTGTGTATTAGCAAGGCACCACTTAGAGTATGGTGAGCTAGTCTGAACTGACAGAATTCGAGATTTTTTAAAATCTTTTTTGATGGAAAAAGAAAAAAAAAATATGACCTGGCCGCTTTTTTGGAGGTGCAGGGCAATAAACTGTCCAACCCCTGTGACCAGCCCTGTGTTTTCCCATTAAACTATACTGACAGCTTGACATTTCCCAGGGTAGAGGGCTCTGATTCAGGTATGTTTTATTCATCCTATTGACTTCACATTGCTGCCGAGCCAGACGGAGAGCGAGAGCCTGAATTGAGGCAGGCGGCTATGAGAAGGAGAGCAGAAGATACCTGTTGTTGTGTTTACCGCTCAGACAGCCAGACACAGCTCGGAGACAGCTGGGTGACACACACGATGTACTCATCACCATGCAGACAGAGAGATGGGAAGATATTGCCAGCACTGAGAAGTTGAAATTGCCTATTTACTGACAAAAATACAGGCAAGCAGGTACAGTTGCAACCACCTATATTCCTCAAGGAGTTTTGTATGTTGATGCATCATGCCTTTAAGGAACTGCATAGAGACTTACATGAAAAGGTGGAGAAAAAAAATACTAAATCATAGCAGTTACATAGTAGCAGTATGTGTAAGCTTTGTCTGACAATCAGCACTTTTATATGGCAGTTTTCAAAGCACGTTCCAAAGAGGTGAAAATACTACACAACAACTGCAAAATTATTTAATGTGGTAAAGGGAGCAGTCTCAAATATCATGAAAACATGCCGCTCAAAAGCCGCTTGTATGCAAGGCCAGCACACAAAAACACTGGTGTAAGAAGCACAAAACCTAGACCTTGCAGTGGGAAAAAAAGTGAAATGATCTGGTGAGTCATCTTTCACCTGTTTTTTTTTACATCCATACAGGTTTACATTTAGAAAAACCCAAAAGATGCCTTCAACCCACCATGTCTATTGCCAACTGTTAAACACGGTAGATCTGTAGTGGTAAGGACAGCCATCTAATGGGAGTCATTAGGTCAGATGATTGCTCTGCCTGGTCATATAACAGATAAGGAATATGAGATCACTTTAACAGGAGCACCCTACCGTGCAAAAAACTGCTCCCTGGTTTCATGACTACTATGATGAAGTCAAACCCCAATCACCACATCACTGAACCTTTAGGGGATCCCCCAAAGACTGGGGGCCAAATGTATAAACGACGCGTACACACACGTTCGGCATAGGAGGGAGGAGAGGGAACCCAGCTCTCGCTCCGGGGTTTGTATCCTAAGCCAATCAGTGGCTTTGTGCCCAACGACTTGGGAGACACAGAGCCACCTGCCCAGATGGAACTTGGTATGTCGCCCAGTTTGGATCTTATTGTAAGGAATTAGGATATGTAATCGGATTTGCAATAAAAAAAAAAAACTGGTTTGCACTTTGTTACAGTGTAGCCTCCTTTTATGAACAGATTCTGACTATGAAGACCCTGGTGCCTCCAGCAAACAGGTTGAGGTTCAGGGAGCCTTTATATAGTGACATTTCAATAACCTATTAATTGGTCATATGTGACGGTGTAGGCTTATTTTCCCTCCCCAATAATGTACGATTTTGGGCACAAACCTATTTACTCAAGAACGAAATTAAGGCTTGTCAAACAAAGGTTGCTAACCACTCACACATCACCATAGTGAACGTTTCTTTAGGCTATAAGCTGCACCCTAACACAATGTAGTGAAAGAAAATGGCTCTAAATAAAATGTCATCCAAATTGACAATTGCCTTGGTGTTAAGACCATCTTTGTCAATGAAACAAAGATGTTGCATTTTGGGAAAACCCGACCCAGAAAATACATTTTCAATAGCTGAACCTGGTCTGTGCTTGATTTATTGTAATTGATCAATCTTTTTTTGGGGGTGTTTTAAGTAGTGTGGCCATATCAATCAAGTGCACCTCAACTCGTTCAAACAAGTAAGTACGACCATATTCAGATCTATTTTTCCCCAGGTCTGGCTCGTCTGGCCCTCCCCACCAGAACAATGCTCATGAGACAAGTGCGCCCCTCATCTCCAGGCCCGTCACGTGGGGGCTGGGAGCCGGGAGCCACCGCCGAAGCCTCCTCCAGGACAAAGCACTTGGAGCAGGGAGACACTGCGGGCCTTGTTCCCCCTCGCCTGGCTCCTCGTCAAGTGGGTGTTTGCTTACCGGGAGGACCGGGACCCCCCCTGGAGGGGATCTCAACACACAGCCTCCACTCAGTGTAACTCCACAACACACACACACACACACACACACAGAAACATAATCACACAAAGTGAGGATGAGGAAGGTCCACAGATTGGTATACTGGGATGTAGAAGTGACAGGCTTTACTAATAGTATCGTCATGCTGTACGGGACTATGGATCCTTCCATACGCTCGTCCATCTGTCCGTCACACGTGATAATTCAGACGCCATTGATTCGATTTTGATGAAACCCTGAGAAAAAAGATGCATCTCACCACTGCATTCTTTCACAATTACACTGATTGGTCCAAGGGGGCGCTACAACTACATGTCAAAGCAAAGTGATATATTTGTTACTGACCGCAGAGAGAGGGGGACCGCATCATTTCTGAGGGATGACAAGTTCACTGTTACCTTGTTTATGTCCTACCATATCATACCAGTCTATTATGTGTTGTATGTACTGTGTGAGCCATTTTCATTGTATGCAAGGTCAGTATATTGCTGTTGATGCTACAACCCTTATGAAAACCTTTCCAAACCAGATGCATCGGCTCAAAAATGCATTGCTGTCAAGCTAAAACCACGGCTGATTTTTATTTTTATTTTTTTAAGTTTACATTTTGGAGATATGAGGTTTCCACCCAGCAATAGCGACCTGCCGCAAATCTCTGTAAGTCGCCAATATGTCTCTGCTCAAATGCCATCAAGACAGATTCCTCGACATGTTGCGTTGGTGTGTTGCCTGTAGCCGGCATTCGATTACAACATGTGTAATTTAATCACGACCCCTCGTCTGCGTACCGAGGTGGCCGCGGGGTGATGCCGTGGAAAGCTACGAACACGCACCGGCAACCCCACGCCAAGGCGTCATGGTCAACGGCGTCCCGGTCCTCTCCTCCTTCCCGTCTTTGTCTTTCATTTTCCCTCTCCGCCTCCTCCTTAGCATCTGGCTAAACCTCGGCGGTGTCCTTGCTAACGCCCTCGGGTGAACCGGGCCATGTCAAACCCAAATCAATCAATCACTCAGCAGCAGCCGCAGCCGAGAGGAAAAGAGGGTGACGGAAAGGCACGGGGATGGAGTGAGGAGCGGAGGGAAGGAGGGAGGTAGTTTCGGGGGTGAAGTATAACCTCCGGTCCTCCCTCTCTCACCTTATCTTTCTCTCTCTCTCTCTCTCTGTTCCCCCTCTACAGCCCGGTGCTTCAGCTTTTCACAGACTCTGGAGTCAGCGGTCAGGTCACAAGACAGACTCGTGCCTGATTCTAATCAAGAGGTTTCACAGGAGCCGACGCATCTCAGAGGAGAGGGGAGGAGGAGGAAACGAGAGAGGAGGAGGAGAAACGAGGGGAGATGAGAAGGAGAGGACAGATGAGGGTGCAGAGGGGAGGAAACGGAAAGAGGAGAGAGCCTCGCCAGCCTCGCCCAAAAGCCTGGGTGAGGCTGTCAGCAGGTGTGTGTGTGTGTGTGTGTGTGTGTGTGTGTGTCCTGTGCAGAATGAAGTGTCCCTGCCAGAGTCCCAGCTCCCCCTCTGGGCTGCCGCTGATTAATTGTCCATCCAGCTCCTGCGATAGCGGGCCGCTTTAACCAAGACTCCTGAGACGCTCACCCATGTCCCGTCCACTCCCATCTCCGCCAAAAGATACCTCCCCTCCCGTGTACCTGCCTGCCCTTCTCCGGCTAAAATTAGGATTTTTTTTTCTCCCCCACCCCCCCCCCCACCCCCCCTCGTTTTTTTTCTGTCTCACTCTGGCTGCTACAAATAATCTTACATCAGCACCCCTTTCACCTTGCCATGGGGGGATAATGTCTCTCTGTGGGTGAGAGGCTTTGGAACAAAGGGAGGGGGCTGCAAAAACAGCACGATCCGCAGCGTGCTTCCTCCCCCCTGTCTGTTTACACGTGCACAGATATGTGTGTGTGTGTGTGTGTGTGTGGCTGGCTGAGATAAAGCACCCCTGTCTCAGGTAAATGGCCAAGCACAGTGGGAGGTGGGGGGGGTTGGGAGGGGTGGGGGGGTCGGGGCAGGGTTGACTTTGGACCTGGGTTGCCTCTTTGTCAGCCTCCCCTCACACCACATCTACCCCCACCCCGCCTACCCCTCCCCCCCACACACACACACACACATCTTACAGTACATCAGTACACGTGCCATGTACTCTAATGTACTGTATGTCTGGAGTGGGCGAGGGACAATGTACAAGTTTAGGATTCTCAAATGTCACATCCTTTGTTTGTTTTCTCACAAAACGAAACAAATTCAATCAAGTTTGGTTGAGATGTTGCCAAAGAGAAGGCTAATCAGGATACTCAACCCCCCGCTGTGATGATCTGCCATGCATTTCGAATCAACAACAAAACATCCTGACCTTGCTAAAAAGATCTCATGGCTTTTCTACACAGTGAACAAAGACCGTCATAATCAGCATTGCCTCCCCCCCCCTCTTCCCCTCCCTTCCCCGGCAAGCTGCAGAGCTATAGCAGCCTACCCGGGCAGCTATATAGCCAGCCCGCAAAACCAGCCAAGGTCAATTGCCTTTTCCCCTCCTCTCATCCTGTGCTTTATGTAGCTTCACACCCAGGGAAAGAGTGCTGCGCTATTTCTGCTCTGCTGCAAGGTGACTGCTGCTTTACACCGGTGGAGGCGATAGGCACACAAGAATAGGCTGGGAGGAAAAATTCTGCTAGTTTGCTGAAATAAGTAGTAAGTAGGTGTAAAGTGAATTTGAAGTGTACTAAGAGTTAAAGTTACTTTTTTCATCTGTATTTTAAAAAAAAACCCTGAACATGTCCATCCCCATCATGCAATAAAGTTACTACACTGATGTTTCTTTTGCTGTTAGCTATCCAGCCAGTAAACCATTAAAGCTGTAGCTGATGGATGGCTTTTTGGCTAATGTTAAAGGGGCGATAAGAAAGATTTTAACTGCCCCATAGCACTAAATGACCCTAATAGATCTGCGGGGGGTTGATAGGGTTGTTGATCATACTAATGACTCAACAATTACTTGGCCAGGTGCTGAGATCTGGCATCCAAAAAAACTCACTTCCCCATTCTTGGAACAAAAAACTTGGACTTTCAAAGCACAAAGCTCATTTCAACTGCTCAGTGATGGAGGGCGATACTAGGAGACCCGGTACCTTTCATTCTCAAGCTAAAGAAATACAAAATAATAAAATATAATAAAGTATTATAATCTTCTTCAATAGACACTTCTGTTGGATTGCTGTCCTTACTAGTCAGGTCACTTGTGACTTTATTGATTGTGCCAATTATAGGCCACTGTTGTTCAAGGGGACGGGAAGGTTGGGGGCAGTGCCAGAGACCTGTCACTGTTGTTGTGATTCCTCCCGGTCACCGATAGAGGTCAACAGAAGCCATAGATTACTTACCGCCCCTTTATCCAAGCTACTTTCATGAATAGATTTGAGCATTTACTGTCACGGTTAATTAACGCTACTCCACACGCTGGTGCTTTTTTGCTGCACAAGCATTTTTGTTTTTTCGATTGGCCAGTTTCTGTTTTGGTGCTTATGGAGACACATTTTTGTTCCCTGTAATGGATGCAATTTAAGATGTAATGAAGCGTAATACCTGAGTCAAAACATAAGTAGACCCAAGTTTGAAAACATGTACGTAGAAATAAAATGACTCAACAGAGTACAAGTTCAGAAAAAGCTACTCAATTACAGTTATGACAGTAATTTGGTACTGCCACGTTTGCTGGGAACCAACACCGGCGCAGGAAGACGCAGGGTTGGATCACCGGACGACATGGAATCAATACTGAAAGTTATTTTCTCTTTGCGATTATTTTTTACTCCGTCCTTTCTTGCTCGTTTTCATTGTCTCAGCCTCTCTGACTTACTTATTTTATCACAGCTTTGTATCTGCTCCACTACATCCCCAATGAAAAAATCACTATAATATTGGTCTAATATTCTAATAAGGATTTATTGTGGTACTCAGTAGTGAGTTTATATATTGTACTTTATGGTATTTGTGATGTCCTGTAGTATTACTATAGGATTTTCTTAGGGTTTTTTGACCTATAGCAGCTACATGATGTTTGTATGTTTTTTTTAATGTTTTCTCATGATATCTTTTTAAAAATGATCATAGGATGACTATAGGTGTTTTTGGTAAGGGATAGCAACCTTTGTGCAGCCATTTGTCTTCACTCCGTAGATACACTGCTTCCCAGTAAATTCTGAATCTCTCTCTATTACAGTCCCTTGCTCCCAGATGTCTCCTTACAGCTGCCACGACTGACTGCAAACTCATTTATTACAGGTCACAAATGCCAAGTGCTTCATTTAAAAGGACGCCTTCCCCCCCTCCCTCCTCCAAGACCAATGAAACATCAACCTGCAACAATAGCAAGCGGAGCACACTGCTCTATCGGCAGGCTGGCCTAGCGGGTTAGCGAGGCTGACCCGTCGCCGGAAAGGGTCACAGCTACGGTGCCCACCAACACTGCTGAAGTGCCCTTGAGCAAGGCACTTAACCCCCAAGAACTGCTCCGGGGGGCGCGCCGTTCAATGGCTGCCGCTCTGACCTGAAAATGCATGTGTGTGTGTGTGTGTGTGGGGTGATGTGTTGTGTGTATATCTAGACAGGGGTGTGCAGTAAAAAATATTCAATGCATGTGCATGTGACTGTGGCAGACTGGAGGGAGGGGGGGGGGGTGAGGCTTAGGCTGGACTCGGCCAATTAAGGCTCATTGCAACCGGGCCTTTTTTTGGGGGGTCCTGGGAAGGAAAACGTTTGGGAAACCCCAGTATAGGCATACTGAGAGATGAAAAGTAAAAAAAGAAAATCCTTACGTTTGTTTGTCTTGACGCATTAAACCACAGCTGCACACCTCAACCCTCAACCGTGTCACATCCCAAGCTGGTTCGTGTATTTATACGGGCGCGCAAATCGCCAAATCAAGATTACGCGTGAAGCATGTGTTCCTCCGGCCATCTCCAATATCACTCAAAGCCTGTCTGTAATTACATTGTAAATGCAGATTAGCTATGAATATTTTAAAGGGGGATTACTAAAAGCGGAAAGAGAGAGAGAGAGAGACAGAGAGAGATGGAGAGAAATCAGCCCTTCAGCACACACATCCACATGCAAAAGAAACCATGAAAAGCTCATTTGAAGGTGGAGCCGTGCTTTCATGGCCAAGTTGTCAGCCTATTATCATCCTTTTATATGTTAGCCACTGTTATTAACTGTGAGCGGGAACAGAAATAATACACAAAAAAAAAAGTGAGAATAAAACAAATCACTCCAACTTGTCAGGACGTCACTTCAGAGAGAGAAAGAAAAGGCAGACAACCTCTTATCGTTGGACTTTCATTCTAAAGCATGGCGGTAATGAGTGTGTCTTAACAAAGATTAGCCATAATTTCCATTGTCATTTTAATTCTCTCGCATTATTTGGGGGGCTTACAAAAGCCAGAGATGAAGGCAGGGGTTGGGAGGAGGAAGAGGAAGCGCACACTGCTGCAGAGAGAGAGAGAGAGAGAGAGAGAGAGAGGAAGAGAAAGAGAGAGAGAGACAGACACTGGAGCTCAGTTTGGCTGTCAATCACCCTCTAGCCTTCAAAGCATACACTCGCACACACACACACACACACACACACAGCTGTGCTTCCCCATACCTACACAGACACACACACACACACACACACACGCACAACATTTCCCAGCCTCCTTGTCAGTTCTAAACCCTCAAAATGTGCTTGTCAAAAGGCCCCGCTGCCTGACAGTCTCCTCCAGCCATTCGGAGTTGCGGCAGAGGACGAGGAGGAGAGACGGTTCTCGTTGTGAGAGGAGTAGAGTAACAACAACAAAGCGGATCCGGAGTGTCACGAACTAAACCGACGTACACGACGATGATGCGTCGGGACTTTCAACATCTGTATTTTTTTTTTTGGGTTGAACGGAGCAGAGCAGAAGAAGCGTTCAAGCGCAGCCGGTTCGCGCACGTTCGCACAGACTACGACGCGACCCACGTGAAGAAGAACCGTCGTCCTGTAATAAATCTGAAATGTAGACGATACAAATATCACAGCAAAACTATGAATCCCTAGGTGGATATTATAGGCGTATTATAGTGATAACACAGGAGATAAAAACTAAAAATAAAGCACAATACACACACCTGTACCACAGACACACTACAAGTCCCTATAGCAATATTATGGGAATATTATAGTGATACCATAGGATATTAAAAACACCATAAAGTATGATAAGACTCACTATTGGCTACCACGGGCACACTAAAAGTCCCTAAAGGAATATTACAGTGTTTTTTGTTGGTAGACGGTGTGTTTGTGTGTGTGAGAGACAGAGAGGAGAGGTCGAGGAAGGGTTGCCCGACTGATTGTCAGTAGACAATGCATCACTTGTCCTCTTTTTCATACTGTGGCGTGTGGTTGTTTGTGTCCCTATCCCATTACAACACACTCAAAAAGGCAGGACGTGAAAGGATCTACGATGTGAAAGGCCCTGAGGATTTTATGTGTTTTTGCGCGCTGAAAATTCCTCAGTGGCCCTCAACACACATTTGCCAGCCTAATTAAAACATGGCAGATTGATTTCACCACCACCAAAGCTCCGGCAGCATCTAGACCCTTTTTGTTGCACAGCGGCTATAAGTATTTCTATGTGTGTATGGATCTCAATCTCTCTCTCTCACACACACACACACACACACACACACACACACACGCACAAAACATCAAGTACAATCAATTCCGTGAAAGCAAGGACACAAAGCACAAGGAGAGAGAGGGAGATAGAGGGAGCAAAATAACAAACAGCATTCAATTTCAACAAACCTCATCAAATCTGCAGTAATCTAATGGTGTTATAAACTTCACCAAACAACGGCCACACAATTTGCACTCTACATACACAAGTGATGAACGGCTGTCCATATTAAGCGTGCACGGACGTTGGTGCTGCTCCAAATCCAATTATGACATCCTCCGCAATAAAGAGACATTTTAATAGCCGAGATCACAATGATGCATGGCAAAACACATGCACATGTTCGGTGCATATGTGACTGCAGCTGATAGATGTCGGTATGTTGCTTGGAAAGGTCAACGTATGATCCAATCATTTCTGCAGACAGCAGACGGTCCTCTTGGTTATGAGCCCATCAACACATCAAAACTGGAAAAGACTGACTGCTGTTATCATCCCTGACGAAATAGAATAATCTTCTACTAGGTTTTTAGAAGGATGCAATACAAATATAGCGGCAAAGTTACAAGTCCCTATAGGAATATCATAGTGATTTTCATTCAGGGACATGTGGATTGCATTGTGGACACATGGACTTTTGTTGCCAGTTGTTCAAAACAGCTGTTTATTTTTTGAGAAGTAGACGGACTTATAGGGTAGTTAAAAGGGAAAATCCCCCATAAAACACTTCAAGTTTGTTCAAAGAAAACAGTTATGGTGATGTTCCTCGCATTTCTGGCTCAATTTAGTGGATTGGTGGATAACGGATAACCGGCTAAACTAAGACGACATGATGTCATGTTGATTTCCAGCTGAGCCCCAATGGAGGTTGATAGCAGAAAATGTTTCAACCATCTTAACACATCAATGGTAAACATCAGGCTTTGGTGTCAGCCCCTCAAAATCAAAGAGCAAGGGCTTCACTCACCATTTTGCACCGACAGAGAAATCTATGAAGAGGCAGAGAAAAACTTCCTCTCTTGGTCTTTCTATCGCTGTTGCTATCACTACCAGTAACTGAACTAGAAGTAGACTAGGCACGTTGAGGGGAAGTGGGTTCAATAAAAAAGTGAATTACAACATCCCCAAAAGAGGAAAAACAATAAAAATGGTGGATAAAATGGCTTCCTATTTCTGCAGCATCGACATACAATAGAGTCTGAGAGGAAGTCCTCTCTGGCTTTTTCTCACTGTGCTCCTCTCCCCAGGGCGTCTTTTAGCTTTTATCATTATCATGGAGAGGAAAGATCAAACAAAAATCACCAGAAATCTATTTGGAAACCATATCAAAAATAATTGCACATGGGAAGCATTGAGGAGCAATGTTCTCTCTCCCCGCTGATTTGGTGTCCTTCATCTAATAGTTTATCTCACTGACCAAATAATATCATCTTGTCGGTAATCGTTATTGCTCCACATTGTCCCCACAAATTTAAGCAATTTATATAAGCAAGATTGGAGGTTCTGGTGGCAATTGATATTAGAGGCAAGGACTTTGCCATAGTTTCGGGGGTTTAGTGAATCGATGTCCTGCAGTTGAAAGAGGCGCTCTTCATCTCTGCGCCGCAGAGGAGAACAGAGTACAGAGGGATTCACGTTCCCATTACCAACCAATGGAAGTGGATCACCACTGAATCAAAGGCCACTATTATTCCAATAAAACGCCAGAGACAAAGCGGGGCAAAGGTCCTTCAACAATGACTGCACGGAGGGCTTTGTGGAGCAGTAGTGCTGTGTGGGCTGGCAAATGTGACGCCATTCTTTCATTCTGCCTTGGATTAAAATACAAAATTTGAAGTGCTATTCTTCAGTGTGGTGAGTGTGTAAAAAAAGAAGTCCCTCATCTCTCTCTGACTCACTCAGCCACTTGTAAACATTTGGATGTACTATGAACTCCTACATCAGCTCCACGCTGGAACTGCACCGGCAACTTCACTCACGATACTGTGGGGTAAACACTGAAACTCACCTTTACCCACCTGACAGACTTCTTTAAGATTTAAATTCACCGCCTACATCAGAGTTAGTCATTTCACACTGATGTCAGCTTTATGAAAATAGGATATTTTAAGGAGAAAGAAATTCAGAAATTCTTTAAAATGTAAAAATGTAAAAAAAATTTTGTTTATATTGGTGGTTTGTTACCTTACAATGATCACTGACTGCTGGAGTTTAACCAGCTTTTAATTTAACGCAACATTACACACACAAACACACTCTTTAACACACCGCCATATAAGTTGGATACTGGGAGGGAAATAAACTAAAACACACACACACACACACACACTGAGCTGAATTTGAAATAGATGACTTGACAATAGAGTTTTGGAATAAAGCCATATGTTTCAAACTCAGCAGCTGTAGGCATTTCCTATTTCCATCCTGCAGTATATAGCTGTAGTCAAATAAAAAAGGCAGCACAGTGGAGGGAGACTGTGGCGCTTCAGAACTGTAAAGACAGGTACATACTGTATATATAGTATATTATTTGTGCCATTTTATTGTGGAGCCTCTAGACATGAATGATGCATCAAGGAAGAGGCACCCTTGTACCCTGGAGCATTTTTATATTAAGACAACAGTAGAAGTGCATTTGTGTGCGTGTGTGTGTGTGAGTTTATTTCCCTCCCAGTATCCAACTCATATGGCGGCTAAAGAGTGTGAGTGTGTGTGTGTGTGTGTGTTTTCATGTTATGTATCCAAGGCCTCAGAAATGCACATAAACTAATACACACACACACACACATACACGCGCGCTTATATACATGTGCGCACCTATTTAAACACACGCACGTTTTCTGTCTTTCTGTCTCCTTCTCACTGACAGGACTTAATCCGCGTTCAAAACGATTACCACACTGATATTTGTATTATCTGCGCTTCTCTCTCTCTCTCTCTCTCTCCATCTGTCTCTCCCTCTCTCTCTCCTCGCTCACCGAGAACTTAACTTCAAAATGCCACAATATTCCGATTTGAATTCAGATCCCAAGCGGAGGAGATGGTATCATTCTATCTCTGTGAAAGTGAATTGCCTGTCCACATATTCTTCAGGCTGGACATATTTAGGCGACATATAAACTCATGTGCATTTTGTAGTGTGAATGGGAATCATAGTTTGTTCGTTTGTAGTTGTTCCTTTTTTGCCATTTCCCTTCGCACAGTATCGGGATCATGCTGCAAACAACATCCACCTTTACAAGCGTGGAGAAAAAAAAGTGGAGAAAAAAAAGGGAAAAGTGGAAAAAATGCCACCGTGTGTGAGATAATTCCCCTTGTTCCCAATGGAAATCAATTCGTTTCAAGAATTTCATGAGTAATCTGCATCATTCTGCCTTGTTTCAAGATACTAACACCTCTCTAGAAAATGTTCTAGAATTACTAAAAAGATCTCTAGAAAATCCTTTAACAAGTGAATCTACATTGGAAACAAGTGCGATTATCTCACCCCAGTTGAAATCATTTTTTTTTTTTAAAGAAAAAATAGATTTTAACATTGAATTTTAAATGACTAAATGTAAAGTTGCACAAAAACGCACAAGCGTGTAACCACAACACATCCCTGTCTACCTCTCTCCTCTAAGCCGTGTCTCTAACCCTCTAATTCAATCAACGTTTGTCCCCCGTGAGCCACGACTGACCGTAACGCGGTGCAGTTTCACTCATTTCAGGGATTTAACAAGTGTCAGTATAAACACGTAGAATAAGACAGATGATTCCACCAGGACGAAGAAAATTACAATTGACTCTTGATCTTGAAACAAGTTGAAGTGGAACCCCCTCACATCAGTGGTAGATTTTCTGCATTCTGCATTTTCTGCAGAAAAATAATATTTTAAGACTCAATACTAGATTAGATGACATGTTAAGATTTTTCTTTACGATTTGTATACATTTTTTCCGTATTACCCTAATCAAACAGTCGCATTAAGAAAAGCCTTGGTGGCCAATCTGTTAGATGGAGAACACCGTGCGTAAGGGCCATCACTGAACAGTCTTGTGATGCTCTGAGACTGTAACCGTGATCAAGGGCTACACAAATAAATGTGATCTGATTTGATTTGATTTGAAAAGGAGGAGACAAGATACTATGCACTAGATAGGTGAAACAAACGTTATTTGTAAAGTGTCAATCTGTGGGCATTTCTATGATTTAAACACATGGAAACGCGTTCTGTCTGTCTCACACGCACGCACGCACGCACACACACGCACGCACACACACACACGCACACACACACACACACACACACACACACACACACACACACACACACACTCTCTCTCTCTCTCTCACACACACACGCGCGCGCACTTCTCCTGTCTCTCGGCGAGAGCACCTAAAGATGACCCCGTGCATAAAGAGCGCAGTGGTTGTCAAACTGTGATCCGGGGACGCCCAGGGTTCCTCTATTCAATAATGAGGAGTACTTTCATTTCAATCATTTCATTTAATAGATATTATCCCAATTGGAGAATGTATACAATCGACTGATATGTTTCACTCTTCACTGTTATCTCCCCGTGTACAGTTAAGACAGTTATACAATTTAATGCTAAACCAACAACAACAACAAAAATCTTCCCATAAGCGTCCCGGGAACTACATTAAATCAAAAAGGGGTCAATGGAATAAAAACGTTTAAGAAGCCCTGGGCTACAATTACAAAGCTAAACCGATACTAAGCACACTGTTTAATGAATCAATAAAAACTACAGGACACAGCCTATTATCACAGCGACCGTTCCCCAGCATTATTTTAGTCTGGAAGGAAGAAGAAAAAAAAAGTCCAAGAAGGAACTTTTGAAACGGTCAGACTATCCATCCAAGACAAGAGCAAAGTCATGTGAAGCAGCGCTGTCTCTCGTCTGTGTGGTTTGTCCACCGAGTCTCTCCGCGGCTAAAGGACACGTGTGATGGACATTCAATGCCCTCTATTCTCTCCAAATTCAACAGTGCCGCTCTGTGCATGAAGGAAACAGGGCAGCTCGCTCGTTTGGATTCACTCAGCCCGTCGTAAAAGAAATTCTAGACTAAATATTGTTACCACCATCCACTATGTTATTATCGTCCCTACTAACCATGTTTTTATTATCGGAGTGCTGCTTATTTTGGGGGTAACTGTTATTGATTTCAAGTACGTCCTCCCCTTGTTTTTTTCTTTCAGAGGAATGTTAAGGCTGTTATTGCCTGTGAAGATCCTCCGGCACTGAGGTTCAGGATTATTACCGAAAATGACGGCAGAAGGTGCAAAGATCTGGATCTGTCAAGGTCCAGTACCCTTGTGGTTGAATAAAATGAAATGAAATGGAAAAGCATAATGGATGGATAGTTGTGCCACTGCGCTCCGTGCGCAAAATTGCGCACCGGCGGAGCGAGGCTATACTCGGATGCCGTTCACTCACCTGATTGAGAAGAGCTGGACCGAAACAAGAAGCAAGTCAGGAGAAAGCCGAAGCAACACAGGACAGTCGTTCGCTTCATTTTTGTGCTTGGCAAGTAACTCCTTTAAATTCACATGTCCAGTGGCGGATCCCTCCTTGAAATAGCCGTAAAAGATGAAGCGTTTGCCCTTAATGCCTCTTCAGCCTCTCAGTTTGGGACTTTTGCTGCTTTTGGTTAAGTTTACAATTAGTCCGTCTGTCCTCCGCCTCGCCTGTCAGTGCCTTCTGGCCTAATTTGTGACTGAATGTGAAGCAGAAATATCAGGATATTAGTTTCCAAAGCGCGCTGTGTAAAGCTTGTCTAAATAGTATAAAGCAAGGCTCATGCAATTACTCCCGACTTGGATACAGTATGCAGCTGGAGACTCGCATTCCTCAGACACACCCCCTTGCACTGGGCTCCTCCTGCGGACACTCTGACTGGCTCAGGGCGCCAGACGATCACCCTAAACCCCGCCCTTTATAACTCTATAAGCGTTGCCATTGGTTGACATAAGTTGCCAAAATCCCCTGAATTTCTTGCGTCGGCTCCGTTGCACCTGTCACACTAAAGACAATAGAGATAAATGCTGCTAAAAAGATTTATACTAAGCACCTTATAATGGATAACATAGAGATGAATATACCTTAGAACAAAGGTTCTCAGGCGGTTTTATTTCATAGACCCTCATTTCATACGATTTTACCCATATGGGAAGATTTTAGTTGTTAATTTAACAGTGAATTGGATAACTGTCTATACTGCATGTGCGGAGATAATGGTGGTGAGAATGAAACGTAGAACAGTCATTTTAATATATTTTATAATTTCTAGTGCATTAAATTATAGTGAAATTATTAATTTTGCTGGGGGCCCCTGGAGCCCTTTCAAGGACCCCTGGAACCCCCTGAAGGACACCTTGACAAGCACTGCCCTGGGCTACATATTCTACCATGTTGATTCCTCTTTTTTAAAGCAGCTTAGTATTTTAAATGGTCAGGCAATGAAGAGAAGAAATTTTGGTTATAACCCAATATATATTTTTCATTATACAGCTCAAACAAAGTTATTCATGTTGGGTTTTTTTGTCCAAGTTGTCAGTGTGTGTTGCTATTGAAAGTTGAAAGTAATATTTCTCATGTCTCCATATCCACAGTAATATAGTGTATCATTTCCCTTGAGTAGTTCTATGGAAATAACACCTTGAAAAACATTTTGTGAGTATTATTATTGCTATTTGTAATAGTTTGAAGAACAGAAAGGTAACTCAGATGATGCAAGCAAACAAGTGCGACAAAAGGTTATTACTTCCTGAACCATGTCGCCACCCTCTTTTACACCTGAGGAGAAGGGTGAACACCTCCTGGAGTTACAATATGTCTATACATCTGGACAGAAACCATGCATACTGACCGCACACACACACACACACACACACACACACGCGCATGCACGCACACACACATGCACGCACGCACACATGCACGCACACACACATGCACGCACGCACACACACAAAGAGAGACAGAGAGACACAGCAAAAAAGTCAAATACTTTTGACTTTAAGCCACACTTTTGAAAGTGTCACCATTTTAGGTTTGATTCATCATTAATCCCAATAAAAAACTGTAATAAATAATCTATTTTTCATGTATCTATTTATCAAATTCATTCTGAGTAACATGATTTCCTGTACACACCCTGCGATGTAGTGGAGAGTAAATCCACCTAAACTCAGTTTACCCACATCTTTAGGGTGACAACTTTATGATATGAATTTCATATTATGCATCATAGTCAGAATATATAAAGTACATATATATATATATATATATATATATATATTTATATATATATAGTATCAATTGGATGTTCTATGTCCATGTTCTATGGCTATGGGGTCTTTTAAGGGATTAAAGCATAAACCTATACTATCCAGAAAGTAGAAGTGATTTTTGGTCATATCGTTATCCTTTGGTGGTGGTGTGGCTTAGATGATCACTGACTGGAGGTGATAGTTTACCCATCTTTTTATTTACCGCTACATCAGAGTATACGCCTGAACAATAATCTACTCAAGACCATGAAACATCAGGTCAGTCGTCCCTAGAGATCTTTCAATGCTTCCTGGACTATACAGATCATGTTTGCCTCTATACCAGAGATGCATTCAGCTCTCCCACTCACATTGTCTTTCCCTTAGAATACCCATGTCCTTTTCTGTCCAACTGATCCTTGAACAGTGAAGTGAACTTCCCTGAGCCAAGTGTACCCAAGACTTTAAGAAAATGGGATGCAGGCAGTTTTCACTTCGGAGAAAGTCAAAAGGGTCTGCTGTTTTTCAGCTTCATTGCAGAATTAATAATGTACTCAAAGTGAGGGGCGCTTCTCAGACCTCTATTGCAGTATTGACCCTTCACCAGAGGGGGGCAGTCCATTTCTCACCTTATAGGGCATGGACCCAGCAGAGAGACACAGCAGGGGGGGGCAATCCAAGCTGCCACAAACTAGTTTCCTGACTCTCTGTGTGACATTGGCGTCCTATCACATGGATGCTTTATTTAATATTCCTCAGCAGCGATGAGCTTTTAATATCACTGACAACCCAAATTGATTAAGAAATATGGAAAAATGAGATCTGGCCGCAAGCTACGAGGAGAGGCTTCAGTATAAATGTGCCCCAAATGACTGCCGTTTATCATTTTTAATACCAAAAATGCAATTTAGCAACGTGGTGTATTTTCATTATACATTACGCTTTAAGAGGCACCTTCTGACACTATCACCCTAATGCTGTCAATTAGATCATTTATTCCAGAGGATTATGAGAGGAAATGAGAGAAGGGTTTCATGTGTTCTACTAGGCCTTCCCCAGTGCCTGCTGTACGGCTAATCTAATATATAACACTATGATTTGTTTAATGGATGAGACTTTGCTGCTGCAAAAGGCACGCCAATAAAAGCCGGGGCCCTCCAGAGGCTATTGTGCCTCATAATGATGCCAGACACACAATGTGAGAGTTATGAAGCAATTTTTTATCATGCGCCACATTGTTTTGCTCTGTTGGTGCCGTGCAAGTAAAGGCAATCTCTCCCTGCAGCACAGCAGCTCTCTGCCACACTTAGATAAACTGTCAGCATGATAAACTGTCCAGCCACATGTTGCAGAGACGAGGAGAAGTTTGGGGAAGATAAGTATGTATCTTGTACTGATGATTTGCCAATTAGTCGACTAATTACAGTTATAGTCAGACATTTTCTTTAGTTGATTAGTCATTTACTAATTTTGTAATGATTGTATTATTATTATGTTGTTTGAGATATTTCTGGGAAATTATGAGTGCATCTCTGCAATTTTGACCTTGTTTGCAAATAGGCATAGGTCTTTAAACATTAGATCTAAAGTGAACATTTCACATGATCATGGGGGGAAGCATTTGTTGATTACTGATATATGAGCACGGAACGGAGGTTCAATAGGTAATGGACTGTGAGGTCCTTGGAGAAGTCTATTCAGAAAATCAAGAGCATGTCTTGAGGACATTATTAAAAACCTTCAATGAGTTATTCATCTCTCAACATGGGAGTCTGCATCTGCATGTGTGATGTTGTCCTTGAAGCATTGCTTAGTGAGTGTGAGGTTCTGAGAGATTCGCTGTAATGAATCCCTGTCTTAAAAGTAAACTAGTGAAAGCCAGCATTCAGCGCTAAATTGTCTCTTTTTGAACAGGACAAAGACGATATGGCTATGGATCCATACAAAAGGCCCTCCAATGGCTGATAGCACTCCAGGCCTGTTTTCATGCCTCTGAATGCTCCTATCTTTCCAATACAATACCAGAAAAGAAGATGAATACTTCTTTCAGAGAATAATGTATTTCCAATTCTTAGATGGCAAGGCTGCAAAAACTGAGAGGCATTTGTTATTGTCAAAACAAAATGTTTTTTTTTGAATAGATAATGCTGAAGTAGGCTAAGGAAGACAACCAAACAGCAGAACGACTATCTAAACACTTCAGAGCGTTTCAAAGCCATGGTCTTTTTTACACACTAGTCAACATAACATGCCTGCATGCAACAATCGCTCTATAAACCCTGATAAGAACAATACTCTTAAAGTCCATGGTAGCTCTTTGTCATGTAAAAGGTAAATATCAATTCATCTCAAAGTTATTATTATTTTTATTTCTTTGACCATGGACAACATGCTTGATGTTTCCAAATTTATTTAGTGTGATTTATTTAAAGTATTGTCACTAAAATTTGGTTTGTGAAAGATGTTCTCATGCCACAATGCTACATATGAACTCCCAAAAATGAGAACTGTGCGGTGTAGATTGTAATTGATTGTATCTACGTCCATCAACATTTCTTCTTAGTTTCCAAGCTACGCCTACATCATCAGAGCCAGAGGTCAGCCTCAATTACACTGGAGCTGGCAGGGATTCAGTGTTGTTGCTCAAGGACACTTCAGCAGGGCGGATGAAACGAGGGTTTCACGGTCTCTCTTCTCACTACGCCACCCTGATGTTGTTTTATTTGCATCTTATTGAGGTCTGTAAATATCAGGATTTCTGCAGTTTAAAAGGGTCCACAGAAGAATCAAAATAAAATGCATACCAAGTCATTCATTCAAAACATCTTTGGTTTAATCATTGCTTGAAGGACACTGTGTGTAGGATTTGAACACTATCTGATACACTTGACTTTAATATTACAACGGAAAAACATAAAGAATGTATCTACACCCTTACTATAGTGAAATTAACTTGTTTAGTCAACGTCACTTACATGTTTTGGTTAGGTTTGGTTCATTAAACCTAGACATTGGAGTGGACAGAGGAATCAACCAGAGTTATGAGCCATAAAAAACACTTTAGACACTGCAGTGCTTGACTCCCAGCCCATGTACAACAGAAAAAGTGACGCTATTGCTTACTATTTGCATCAGCTTTGTGTGCGTATCCAACATGATATATGCTCTCTCAGTAATCACCATGCAAAACAGGAAACGTTTCATAGCAGAGACTAAATGAGAATATTTGTATAACAAACCATGTCACAATTGATCAGGATCAGGAACCCAGAAGCTTTGTGACTGACTTTAGCAGATTAGTTTAAGAGTTCAACATGAAGATGAGCTGAGATGCTAGATTCAGCACAGAGATGAATAGTTTTTATACACTCGATTTAAGCTCACAATAATAGCTGTGGAGTGTTATCTGTAATCAGAAGCAGTGATTCATTTACTGCAGGATTGCATGGCATTACACTTGTTGTCTCCCATCCAACTTGTGAAATCTTCATGTACATCACCGTTTCATTTTCAGACCATCTCTTCAGATTTCTTTCTCTTTGGATATTTTACAAGGTAACCATCGTCTAGATTAATTATCTGAACTCATTTTAATCTATTTGCGGAAAGTCATTTGTAATCATCACAGGCTCAGCTAGTGTACAGTATATCACTGTTGTCAGATGAAATCCCCATTTCTCCAAACGGTGCATTTTTTTATAGAATCAAGAAAAGAAAGTTCGTTTATAGAATGGATTCAACAGGTGGCAAGGGTCGTGAAACCTATTCAACGTATACATGACATTGTGATGATGAGATTTTGACTCGACAGCTGTGATGCGCTGTGAAATGGAAAGATGCACCGTGATTAAACAGCATACTGGGGAAGTAAATCACATTTCAGATCATGGCTTTCGCTATAGCATCACATCTATCAGCATGTACAAAAATGTGGATTCCCGGGAACAGGGAGTTGTAACCAAAAGCAGTAATAACACCAATTCATGTACATAATGCCTAGTTTTAAGACACTTTGTTTTTTTGTAACAAATTCAATCCCACAGCTTGAAAACAAGAACCACAAGCACCTCAACTTAACGGACAAAATGCCCCATGGAGAAGAAATTAGAGACTGATTTTGGGAATGTCCATGCCCATACCCAGTATACTGAACCCACAGGGTCAACTCTCCTATTCAATTCTATGTGTGTGTGTGCCTTTTAGTTTATTTGCCTCCCGGTATCAAACTCATATGACGGCTAAAGAGTCAACTCAAACTCCGACTGGCCCTGCATGCGCCTGACTCACTGAGCAATAAGCAGCATTAGCGCATTACACACACATGATTACGTGGCCATTTCCTCAGTGAATGACTCTCATCAGAAGTCACTGAAGAAGCCACTGAGTGTGTAATTGTTTCCCATTAGAGGAAATGTTGGCTGCCATCGAGTCCCATCTCGCTGCAGAGTTTGCTGACGAATGCTCAGTGTCCACTCAGTGGAGCGGGCTAATTCTTCTGTGGTTTGTGATGGAATTTGCTCAGCACCTCAGAAACCACCAGAGCAGTTTTGGGATGATGAGGAATCTGTAATCGGGAGGAAAATGACACCGGGAAGTGAGCAAGGGTTCGGGGGTTGGTGGTGCTGGGGGGTTCAAGAGTTTAGATGTTAGTTGATTCATTGAAATGACCGGACTGTAAACATAATCTGTTATTGTCAAGGTCCATAGCTCACCATAACTCAGTGATGTTTACGTGGCAGGGTGTGTATGTATGAGCCATGTGTATGAGTAAGTAAGGTTCCTAGTAAGGGTTCATCGCAGGAATAAAACCCCCCAGAAAAGTGTGTGTGTCCATGTGACGTGTCTGTGTTCATACTTATGTTCATTAGTGTGTCTTTATGGATGTGTGCAAATCTGTATATTAGTATACGGCTTCCTGTCGCTATGTATCTGTCTTTCTACAGTGTTAACATAGTCTGCAGTGTTGCACACACACACACACACACTTCTCTCTCACACACACACTCTCTGAAGCCTGCCCTGCAGTGATGAATCATTAGCATGCGCCCTTGTGAAGGTGTTGTAAATTGGATAGCTTACATTGCAAATTACAGGCCGGTCAAAAGTTCAAGTGAGGCCAGCCGTGTCAAGTGAGACTTCAGGATGAGGTGGAGAGAGGACTTTGCTCAAGTTATTAATGGCTGTCTGGCAGGGCTTCACTGAACTATTAGGCTGATGGGGATGGGAGCAATAATCAAAGTGGCGCTGATGGAGTTTCCCTTTACGCTGCTGCCATCTAGAGGACGGTGATGGGAGTATCATGACCACTGTGGGGAGGAGGGGCTGTTATAGACTCCAAGATGAAAGTTTAATGATCCCTGCGGGGAAATGGCATCATTGCAGCAGCAGAATCAAAGAAATCAAGACCAGGATATGGAAAGAAATGGCAAAAGATCATGAAGAAGATCTATCAAAAAGAATGGAAAAGGGGGAAATACAATGCATAGTCAACCAAAGGATAGAATAGAATAGAATAGAATAGAATAGAATAGAATAGAACAGAATAGAAGCCAGCAAACTCAACTAGATAAGACTTGGCTAGAATAGAATATAATAGAATACAATACAATACAATACAATAGAATACAATACATTACAATACAATCCAACAGAGATGTAATTTGAAGTTAAGGATTGGACATGTTGGGAAAGTGGTGCTTTTAGACATAGATACAAAACTATACTAGAGTTAACCAGACTATACCAGACTAGACTATCACTTTTGATCTGTAATAGTTCCATTTTCATTTGAAGTCAAGGGTGGGCATGACCTCAGGTATCAACGCAAGTCATCTACCGTCAATACTTCTGACAAAATAATATTAATTAAGAAAAGAAAAACTCAGATTTTTATATAATCACATGTATATTCAAAAAGCAACATTATATGAAAAAGGCGTCCCTCTGGTTTGGCTTCCCTGATCTTTGATAGCAGCACGCCACCACTGGATGGCAGTAAAACACTGAAGTTGAACAGTGGTGAGTAGTCTGTTAAAGGCGTTAAAATGAGTTCAAATGATTGCTTGCTCTTTTGTCATGGTGCTCTATGTGTTCAATGCTGTGTGTGTGTGTGTGTGTGTGTGTGTGTGTGTGTGAATAGGCGCATGTAGCTGGACTGGATAGAGAAAATTGGAGAGAGAGCGAGATAGAGAGTAAGAGAGATTATTACCACATATTGCATCCTGATGCCTCCCATAGCCTGAGCATGGTCACCCAGGCATCTTAGTGTATTTATTTAATAGATATAACCCAGCAGTCCCATTGAGAATTCAAGAGAGACCTGGCCAAGAAAGCAGCATCGCAGCTGACTTAATTAAAGTTGTAGGAAAGCAACATATGGTGATGTACATGGGCAAAAAAAGACAATCCAGATCACATAGAAGGTATGTGTGAAGTCAAAATACACCACATGAACCCTCAAAAGACAACAGTCCAATTGCAAACCAGCAGAATCAGGGGGCAAGCTTACACAGATCTTGGTTGATAAACATAGCAGACACAGCTCCTTATTGCCTTAGAGTAATAACAGCAGGTTTTTGGGAGACTGGCCCATCGGTCAACTTATATGTTAAGTGATGAGAACATAGACCCCAAAATCACCCATGTGTACCTAGTAGATTGTTGGCTCTGGTGCTCCATGCTAACCCTTCACAATAAAAATGAGAATTTGTAGCCGCTGTAAGCTAAATTGTCATCTTGTCGTTTGAAATGATATTCAGTCTGGCCGTTTTGTGTAGGAGATATGGTAAAATTTATGTGACACAATGTGACACAAAAATAACTACCAGTTGCTACTTGCCCTGTTTCCATAAGAGGTGAAGGTGTGGGCGATGGCTAGACTGTGTTCAGCAAAAAAAATCTCGGCACAGTGGATGACAGTTCTGAAAATAAACACGGATACCTCGGCTATCTTGAGTTAATGTTAGCAATGATAGGCCGTAGAATAAAAAACACTAACAACTTTTAATTACTCAAAGGTCCATCTTCTCGCTTTTGAGTTGATGCCTGCCGCCTACTACCTTTCAACATGTATGCTAAGGTATTAGCATGGAGAACCTGAGCCGGGAGACAAATGGATTATTAGGGTGTCAGTAAGTTGACCAAGCTTTAAGTTCCTTCATAATTATTTCAAGACTGAATAAAAGAGGCCATCTATTTCAGTAATGCTGCATTCCTTCCTAGACGAGGCCGTCAGAGGACTGGCTCGTTCGTTGGTAGACATACATGTTTTCACTGTCACATCCATAGTGACAGGACTATAAAAATACTTCATATGTCGCCGCAGCCTTAAAGTCATTGTGAGAACGTGTCTTTTCATGTTATTAAACAGTTACACATCAAGTAAATTGACGTTTTCTGCTGCACTTTAGTTTCTCTCAGCCCTAATAGTGCTGTCACCTGTGAGAAAATAATTCTGGTTTCAGAATACGGTGATACTGAGAGCCTCGTATTAGTGTTGAAGTCAGTTACTGGCTTTTGCTCACCTCCTAAATGAGGGAGGACAGAAACACGGTGACACGAGATTCAATCATACAATACCTCCACACAGTAGAGATAAATTACGGTTAATATGGTTGTCAGTTAATGAGGGGCACCGGGAGTCTTGACCGGCATGAAGATTGCTCTGAGGTAATGTACAGGCCACTCATATAAATAGTGACAAGCGCAATTACACTCAACTGCCAGTTTCAGAAAATCATCTCAGGGAGTGGTGTAGTCATTTTCCCTGCACATTGTGGGAAACTCCTCACTTGCACTTGCAGGTGTTGAGAGCGAATAGTTTTACCGGATGGTGCACTATTTGCTCTTCAAGGGGCCCAGGTAAGCCCCAGCGCTGGTTAAGAGTGTGTCAATCTTTCCATCAGAGTCCTCTTCACTGTTACCTTGACCCCAGAACCTCTAACCACAAACTTAGAAGCGCTGACATTTGAACGAAAGGTGAGGGGAGCATGCCAAAGTGCTTGCACAGACAGCATGTTTCCTTTCTTTACTTTCTTTCGGCTTTCTCTTTTTTTTCCTGAGTGGTGAGGAAAGCTGAATGTGTGCTGTACTGCTCTGTTACCCACTAAATATCCACTAAACAGAATCTTTATTAATTGATCAACAGCAATATGAGGCAGCGCTGGGGAGGCAGTAACCACAATGATAGTAACTACTGTTGATTTTTTGAGTATTGCTACTATTTTGAGAACTTAAATACTAACTTTCTTTCTTACTTACTTACTTACTAAAATACTTACTCTTGCCTTAAATAAATACTTACTATTACCTTTACATGAATTTTATTTTTACACTTAAATTTAAGGGGTTCTGTACTTACACAGGTTCTGTATTTTACAGTGAAACATTTGTGACTGTATTAATACAGATAAAAAGTACTATTCCCTATCCTTGGGTTGATAATGACCCATCACATAAAATCTTCATGTTGAAATGTTCAAAAGGTGGCTAAATACTTCACTAAAAAGTCACTAAAAGTCACTAAAAAGTCTACTGAGTTTCAGGTGATACTCACAATAGTGAGAAACTATTACAACTATAACATATACAACAACTATAACACAGTTGATAGATATTTTCCATCAGGGTATAGCGTTGGGTTCAGGGTTGAAAATGGGTTAGGATGTCAGTCTGTGGAGATGCAGCAAACAGGCAGGCACGTGATATTTGTTGAACATTTTACTTTTTGTCACCTGATAACAATCAACTATCCAAATAACTTGAATAAGTAAGTAAATATTAGTACTCTTTCTGCCTCCGGTGTGAGGTACGGCCAAGCCAAAGCTTTCAGATTCACTGACAGTCACTCAGCGTTATTTCACTGCAACGCTTTTGGGTGTCAACCAGTATGCTGATACCTGACAACTGCTGGAAGTGCAAAGCCAAACACTTGTGTACAAAGTAGAAAGCAGATGCGTTGCATGAAAGGTGCAATATAGCTCTAAAGCTGCTGTGGACTGATTTCATTTTAATTGTTATTTCCCTGTCAAAGTGAGTGCAAAAGGTAATGTAGTGTAAAAAAAAAAACATTGAGGTGTTACGGTGGCGCGGGGGATTGTATGTGGCTGGCTGTGTTGTTGATGGATGGTAGAGTGCAGAAAGGTACAGATACACTGGTTGTTAAGCACCTGTACAGAGAGACCAACACACCGTGTATCCCCAGCCCACGTTCGGCTGCAGTGGATGTGACGCTTGAAAAAATACTTACGTTTTGGCTTGTGATGTGAACGGAATAACAAACTGACATTTGCTTCTGTCCTTTGGTTTGCAGTATGTGTGGTTGCCCTTTGAATTATTTGTGAGCGATTTGAACTAATTTTGTCGTCCCTCGCTTCTAGATTCTGCCCCCGACAACAAGAAACAACGGTTACTATACTGCTGCAGAAATACAACATTGTCAAATTGAAAATAAAAGAAATAGCAGGTATATTTTTGGGAAATGACCGATCCAAACTGTTTCTTCAAATAGTGTGTCCCTCAAACCACTGCTGCCATTCAGAGGACATTTGTAATGAATGTGGGATTAAACTGGTGATACTTCCTTCTCTTTACTTGTCTGTGTAAAAAAAAAAAAAAAAAAAAAAGGTTTTGTGTTCACATTTATTTCCTGTTTTCAGTTCAGCTCATGGCAGCTGTGTATCCATTTATGTCAAACCACCAGTGCCTGTATGTCCCCGCATCCCAATGCCACACTCCTACTGTAAACCTATGGCAGTCTGCTGCATGACAGCCCTCAACTTCTATCTCGCTTCCCAATATGATTTCACGGCTTAAGTTGAACAGCAGGTGTGCACTGCTCCACAAAACCTCACTTTCTGTCTTGTTTCTGTCACGTTCTCTATCTTCAGCTGCATTCATCCCTCTCTCTCTCTCTCTCTCTCTCTCTCTCTATCTCTCTCTCACTCTAATGTGCAGGTTCAGCCTCAGCCCCAAACGAGCGCAACATTTCCATGATATAATCTTTTGGCATGAACTTCTAAATAAAACAGCTTTGGAAACCGTTTTGAACTGATATCAGGAAGATATTTTTTCAACATCGGCACAGGCTGACATCTACTTAATGTCAACATGTTCGCTTGGTTAATTTCCTAACTTGCTTTTCCTGTCTCTGCTCTCTCTCAGGTGCAGTCATTTCTGTCATTCTCTTCTATACCTTTTCCCAGCTGTGTGTCTTTCTGCTTGTTGTTTGCCTTCCCCCCCCCCCCCCCCCCCTCCCCCTCCCCCACCCCCTTGAGATGGCTGCATAACGTGGGTAAGCAAAGGAAGCAAAGTGGAAGTTTCCCCACAGTCCAACTTCCTCCCCACACGAATATCGCGACCCAGCTCTTTGAGAGCTCTGACCACAAACCAGCCCCGCCATTAGGCTTTTGCAGTAACTCTTCCTCACCGACACAGTTGGCCTCAAAAAATCTAAACTAGCAGCATGCGCTATGAATTGCCTGCTACATGCAAACAGACAGTATATATGTATATATATATATATATATATATATATATAAATACTTAACCCTAACCCTGACTGCAGGTGTTCATTTGTGAGTGTTCTTTTCTCCCTCTGCGCTTGCTTAAATTGAAAAGGTTTGGAGGACCTTTTATTCCATTATCAACATCATATGAGTCCTTCACCTATTACACCAGCACAATTACCAAGGGAGTTGACATAGAAGTGGGTATGTGTGGAAAGCCTGTATAAAACTCACTCAATCATGCCCTTGAATCAACCACAGAAGGGCAGATTACCACCCGGACCAGTGCATTGCGCTAACATCAATATCCCCCAGTGGTTCACAATCTTGGTAGCCCCACCCCTTCTACTCCCTCGCTTCCCTTTTCCCAAACACTGACATTATACCTATCAATCACTGAAATGCATTCATCTTTTCCCAGGATCCCACACTGCCCTCACAAATACCTCACACAGCACAAATGGCACAACACTTTCCACTTGTAGTAACTTACAGTATATGGGTGTGTAACAAAAAAGAACTGGGCGTGTGATGTGTGAGTGTGTGAGTGTGTGTGTGTGTGTGTTAACTGGTGTGTGTGGTGAGGTTGTAAAAAAAAAAAAAGGCCAGTCCAAACATCCACCATCACCTGGCAGGAAAAACAGGAATGGGACTCATCACCATGTGATTGCACAACCTTTTGCTGTGGATGAACTCTGGGCTGAAAAAGATCTGGAACTGCTCCCTGCACTGTAACCTGAAACCCAGAGAACTGGCTACTCAGTTTGCTCGCAGCTCAGACAAAAGCAACCTCATTTGTGAAGCGTTCAAAGTTTTTACCGTGGCAAGTCACGGTGTTCATTTGAACTCAAAAACATATTAGTCACTGTAAGTTGTCTAGTTAAGTAGGAAGTTCATACATTATCTGCAAATTGAGCAACTGAAATGATTAGGGTTAAGGGTCGGGGGTTCTTGGTCCCGGTACGTTTCACTCTGCCTGGTTTTACTATTAACATGCTGCAAATTTGCGATCTTTGTCTGACCACAGTACTGCTGTGAAGTGTGCATGTGTCGCTGTTCCTCTTGAGTGTGCGTGCGTATGTGTGAGCTGTGGAGATGGCAGTAGTTTCCAAGCCTTTTGACACCTCCAGACAGGTCTTATCGTCTAACAGGATCTGTAGAAGAAGAGGTATGGGTTGCCCAAACACCAGAGGAAACTGACAGAGGAAGTCTCGCAACCAGCAGCGCAAAGGCTGCGTCGTCGGCCCTCTATCCTCAGGAGAAAAACCCCGATTGGCGGTGTTCTGCTGAATTATTTCGGCGCCCAAGAATATATCATAAATGCTTCCACTCGGCGGCCACTTTATTAGGTACACCTCCCCGTTTACACAAACGGCTCACTCCTCCAGACAGTGAGTCATGTATAAATAAAGTGTAAGTGTACGGCAGGCAGACGGGGTCAAAAGGTTCAGTAACAGGTTCAACAAACACATTAGAATGGGAAAGCCGCGTGATCTAAGCTGCTCTGAGCCGCGGTGTGATTGTTCAGCCTGTCCCCGTATCGAGTTCGTAGTTATAGTTACTCGCGAAGATCACGTGAGTCAAACAGGCAGGAGTCTGACATAGAAATAACACAGTGGAAAGTAAAGGGTGTGAAGGCCTGGGTGGTGGATGGGTGTATACAGTTGCCTTCAACTTTGACAGTTGCAAAGTTGGAGAGAAGACTCGGTGTAGGTCCTGTGGGCTGCGCCTCCTTGATCAGAGAGGTCAGAGGAGAATTGTAAGACTTGTTCAAAGCAACTGTTATGGTGTGGAGAAAACACATTATGTCTCTTAGAAACCAACTGAGCATCATTTGAACATCACCGAGTACCTACATGTTGTTGCTGACCAGGTGCATCCCTTGCACCTGGTCACGGTCGACCCTTTTTCAAATGGACACCTTTCAGCACCTTGTTGAATCCAGGCCTCAGAGGTTAGCAATAGCAATAGGTGTAGCCTTGGTGTAGTTGGCTGTATTTTCCAACTATTTTAAAACTGAGCTCCGTTTGCTACAGCACTTCTAAAAACATATACCTTTAGTGTTTGAAAGAAGGTAGCACTTGACTGTCAGACATCGCTCAAATGATTCATTTGAAAAGTGGGAAATGATGGTCTGAAAAGCACCATATATTCATACCATAATAACCATAATCATTTCCTTGATCATCTTTAAAATAGACTTGCTTCTACCGTGCTGCTAGCCTCTATCACACAGGCGGTATTTTCAGACTGCTACACCACGTCCTCACCTCAGCCACAATGACTGCACTATGAAGCTTGAGTTGAGTTTAGAGAAGTGGTGACTTAGCCCTCAAGAGGAGAATGCATCGCATGTACCAGTTAGAAAACATGGATTATTTACAGTCTTTGATGCTCACTGATAATGGCAATGCAACACGACTCTCTGATATGAAAAGACCCAGCAGTATTTGTTACTATATTTTCATTTCAGAAAGAGAGCACACATTCTTTGCAGTCTTCAGTTACCTGGGCAAAATAAAGCTTTATTTTAATTGGAGCTGAAAGTAAACAAACAACATCAAATCATCAAACAACATGATTTGGATGCTTTTTGCTTTGCTTAATTTGCTTGATTTAGAGGAAGTTCAAACAATTTCTAGCTCTTGATATGTGTTTTGGCTGGAAAAAAAAAACTACTTTTTTCGCCAGAAGAGAAAAGACCCACGAAGAGAGGGCAGGTTCGTTGTTCCTGTGTTGAAACTATGAGTCAAATAGAGATATGATCAAGAGAGACGGGAACAAAGAATAAACTGACAAGCAGGTAAACAGAGGGATTGGTGTCTGAACATCAAACGATACAGTTTGGGGTCTGTTAAGGCTTTGCACTGCTCAGTTTTGCTACCACCTTCAGTGAGCTTTGATTGTGTGTGTTTATGTACTGTGTGTGTGGGTGTGTGTGTGTGTGCGCGCGCGCGTGCGTGCGTATCATGCATAGATTAAAGTATCGGGGAGGTGAGGAAGGCTGCTTCTACGTTTAGAGGCTTTAACATGCTGTAGCGCCAACCTCACAGACACAGACTGAAAAAAAAAAACACCAGACACACACACACACACACACACACACATCATTACATTGAAAACCTTCAAGGCACGCCAGATGTACAGTATGAGTCACTGAGAAAGGTTTGGTGTTCACAGTCATGTGAAATAATTACAATGTGTAACCTCTCCCAATGCATAAACTAGGGTTGGACCGGTTCTTGAAGTTGATAGTGATACTGATATGTGTATTTAATGACGCTGCCGGTATTCAGTATCATTCAATTTGTGTGTGTTTTTTTAGGGTTAGGTAGGGAAAATTCTGGGATACAATTTAAATGAGGAATTCATTCACAAAAAAACGAATGAATAAAATCTGCAAATAAATTAAAATGTTTTTATGGTCAGGAAGAAAACTCCATCATATTGACAGTGAATGGCATGACCATGTCCATATCCAATATTCAATGAAAGACCAATGTCAGCCTGGTATATCGGCAAACTGGATAGGATAGGTTTAATCCAGTTTCACAACAATGGACTAATAGTCCCACTCTAATAATCTTTTTCAATAGAGAATATCGCGCGGACTGGGCTAAATTCATGCCCATGAAACTGGCCCATTATGGTTTAAGATGACTTATAGGGCACATTCATAGTCAGTCACTGCTCCTGACATGTTAAGATGTTCTGTAGATAGCAAGGACCAGGACTAGATGAGACTGAATGCCATTCAATTGAGAGCAGAGATGGAATCAAAGCATTAAGTGACTTCTTCTTTACTGTAAAAATACCCTTTTCAAACTTGTGAAAAGACCCATCTACACATCTATATCTAACTCTGTCTCTTACAACTAAAACCTTTCATTGCGCAAAAAACATCTTGGTCTCATGGCCATCCTCGGGTATGTGTCCTTGCATGTTGGTCACGATACTCAAGTGTTTCATGGATTTTCCCCACAATAAAATGTTTTACTTGCAAGTAAGAGATGGTTTGCATGTTTTGTAGAGAAAGGTGTCCTGCACGTCACCAACAATATGTACAAACTTCTGTTTTAAATCTCAAAATTCACACAACAGCCAAAGCAGTAAAATCAATGCTTTAATAGAGAAAATCCCATGCCTTAAAGATGTACGTTGTATTCTTCACAGCAGTGTGTCTTCATTTAATGTCAGGGATGTTGAAAACAGGCCTGAACAATCCTCCATCTTCCATCACCATATTCAGCGTTGGACCAATTTAAGTAATTACAAATTTCCAAAGCATTGCAATTACTTTGCATTTTTTTGACAAATAAATCACATATTTGATGACATAAAAATAGATAGCCTATGCAAATACCTGAGAACCCTCCAATCATAAGATTGTCATCGATATGAGAGATGATCAATCGGCACAAATTGCTGGTCCATTTCAATATTCAGTGCCAAAATATACACCATTTATATATTATTTATATAAAAATACAATGTCCCTGAACCCTTTCTTTTACATCATTGTTTGTAAGCATTTTTAGACTTAAAAAACACAGGAATTTCACAAAACTATTAATTTACATTTGAGCAGAAAAATTCAGCACACTCATTTTAAAATGTATAAACCCCCCCCCCCCCCCCCCCCCCAATCTGTAACAACGGTAATGATTTTGTTTCAAGTAAGCTCCTCACTACACGATGAGGACTGGTAGAAAGATGTCTACTTTTCTCTTTGTTCACACGGCTGCTCCAGTTAAAGAGTTCTATACAACACTCCTACAGGAAAACAAACAAAAACATCTCTGTGCATCCCAGACAGTCTCCTTTACAAATATAATCTGAACTCCAAATGAAAATCCAGCCTCTCACTTTCACAGACACAGATCGTATATTATCCCATTTTAATGTGTTGTTAGTTTTAGTCTGCTTATTCCTTCTTCCCCCAACAACGAGGATCCTCCTAATTCAGCGCAAATAATGTGGAAGGGATTAAAAGAGAAAAATCATTAGCATTAACTTCAGATTTACAATAGGACTGTTCAAAGGGACACATTTGGTAGGAGGACATCTGCCTAAACAGATAAGGCTTTTAGATAATAACTCAATATGTACAAGAGTAATGCATTAGAGGAATGTATAGAATCAATATCACAGCTGCAAGGCGTAAACAAATTTCAGTGCCAATACGTTAAGAGACAGTAAGCTTTTTGTACTAGCTGGGCACCAATCTCACAAGAGAGAAGCAACATGTAAACAGAGAGACAGCTGCCTTTGATGATCACACGTAGAAAACGCAGTAGAAGAGAATGCCACTGCGTTTAGTCTTAGAAAAAAATCAACCGTTTTTGAGCTGTGTAGTAAACCCACCAACCCGCCAACTTCCACTGAGTACTGATACAGTATAAGCAATATGTAATGTCCCACAGTTCAGTAGACAGCAGAGCAAAACCTACATTGAGTCTTATTTCTGATTTTCCATCTTTTCCAACTATTGTTCATGACTGAGACCAATAGGACCCATTTCAAAAAGACTAATTTGTGTTTTGTCAAGATTATCTGTCATTTCCCACTCTACCCACACCTTACTGTAGCAACTAGAAACCACCATGGTGTCTATTGTAAGTGCTTGGACATAAAGTACACGGCTGAATGCCTTCACAACGGGAGGGAGAGAAAGTGACCGTCGAAATGCTGCGTCTGTCTTTACGGATCTTAAAATCTCCTGTCCTTCAGCAACACGGAGGAGAGAGTTGGAAAGTGGCTTACCCTTACTCTCCATTTCCCTCTGCATACTAGCAAGAACAGGTTTTACAGAGGTGATCTGGAGTACTACAGCTCTGGGAAGTGCCTTGAAACTGGTATGGCAGCAATGCTCGCTCTCTCTGTCTCTGTCTCTCTGTCTGTGTCTCTCTCTCTCTCTCTCTCTCTCTCTTGCTCCCGCTCCCCTCTTTAAAAGGTCACACTTTAATGTGGTGGCATTATGGCAGTGCAGCGAGCAAGATTAAGAGAGAGAGAGAGAGGAAGAGAGAAAAACATTAGTGTATGCGTGTGTTGATGTTGCTGGTGGTGGTGGTGGTGGGGGGGGGGGGAGAATAAGCAGCCTGAATCAAACGTCTATCTGTCTAATAATACAACAGCAGGAAACCAGCACAGGACAAACACCTGCCATGCACAGCCTGTCACCTATACCCAGACATTCTATAAGACTTGTTAAGCATTTTCACACTTTTATTTCATGGCCCAATTTTAGCTTAGGTGCTCCATTAAAGCTGGACTAGGCAAGAGTTTTCAGGTGCTTGTGACAGAGCACCGCAATAAGAGAGTCGGGCTCTGCGGGTTCATCGATGCTGGCAGAATCTGTGCATCTGTGAGGACGTATACACCGGATGAGTGTATACATTGAGATATACATAGCATTGTATACATAGCCCCAGTGAGACGCTAGATGGCGTTGAGCTTGGACATGCGAAAATGTGTATATGTACGGTCGATCTATCCCACTCCAATAAGCCCCGAGCACCTAAAAAACATGCTAGCACACTTGTTATGTAAAAATAGACCTGTCTTACACCCGGCAACAGAGAAGGGAGTCCCCACCCAACCATGGATTCCAAACTAAATTCTGGTGTCGGGTATGGTCACTGGCTGGAAATCTTCTCCGCCCTACAGGAAGTGACAAATTCAAACTTAAGAGTGAAATACAATACTGTCTCCAGCAGCAAGAGAGCGCTCCATCTAGAGAAAACTCCAACACTCATCCCTGTGGTGTCCTTTGGTATAAAGCAATCCCAGACCTGCTGGGGTAGTAAACATGAGCATACTGCGTACAGTTAACTGACATCATGTTATGTGATTTCTGGGTTTTGAAGTTTCGCAAAAAATTAAAACCGTTCTCTCTCTCTCGCTGTCGACACACAAAGTAGCTTTAAACAAACTAAGACGAGCAAAGACGAGAGCTGGTTCTATCTGTGCTTTCGCACTGCAAGCAACATGATTTACAAGTGAGTGACCAGATGTGTAGAGGGTCAACAACATTGCCAGCCTAGAAAAGTTGGCCACACTTGAACTATTCATGGTCATCAGATGTCAACAGCTAATTAGATGTCGATGCCGCAAAACAGATGAGAAGTTGATTCGAAGCTTCCCAGTTCTCAAAAACCTTTATTTAAAAGACTACAGGAAGTAACATCTCATAAATGATGCTTGGAGAATGATTGCATTCATCTAAGCTTTGTTCTGTTAGCACTTGCTAGCGATGCTAACTCATCAAAATAATGTACTGTTATAGAAGCCAAATACCAAAGCAGGCAAAGAAAATCTACAATTTTCCTGCTCAAAACTTTAGAGACAACTACACAGATGCGATCAGGGCCTCTCGCGACGCCCACAATAGAGAGACCCATCAACTAAGTTGCTGCAGCGTAAAACGCACAGTAACAAATGGCAGAGAGCAAATCATTAGTAGCGAGACACCGTTGTTCTTAGGGAAATCAATGTGTGAGTGTGAGCCGTAACATTGAGTGTTGTAACTGAGCTGCATGAAGCACGTGCAACACGCCACTGCCACCAGCCTGGTTCACCTAAATAGCACGCCTTGGTGTTAAAAACTGTTTCAATGCACTCAACATGCCAAACATAATAGGTTGAATATCTAAATTCAATAAACAAAACATACAGCTACTGAATTCATAAATGGTCAATGATAGTATATTAGATTTACTTTATCTATTTACTTTAACTACTTGAATACTTCATTTACTTTAGTTCTGTGGTAAATCACCATTATCTAGTTCACGTCAAAACTAAATTGTATTTAATCCAATGCAGTGGCTTTACTTCTATTCTTATGGATTCATAACCAGTGAATTCATAAGAGTGAAAATGTATTCACCACTATGTGTACTGAATAAACATTTTGATGGGTTTGATCTCATGGTTTTCAATTCAAGTCCAAAAATCCCACCCTGCCCTCGTCCTTAAAAAGGATGGTCAAGGGACAAGGACAGTGCTAGGAGGGGACAGTGTCAAACAAGACTAAAATGAGGAACTACTCAAAGTAGTCTGATAGCTGCTCAGTTATACAATTACAGAATATTATGAGAAATAAACTTGAATTCCTTCCTTTCCAAAACATCTCAATTAAACACATAGAAAATGTGTCTTTGGCCCATACCTTCATATAATTGTTCAGAATCATAACAAGTAGCGTAAAAAGAAGTCAGTGATTGTGCTACACTCGTCTTTTGCTGTTCCAACCATCCAGCTATGTATTCCTGGAGGTCTGGGGGTAAGTATGCGACTGTGGCTGCTTTCCCTTGTCATTCTCTTTCTTCCTGTTCATCCCCCCTTACTGGAAGGTGTGCTCACCGCGGACTATGTGAGAGGAGAACTCATATCGGTCTTTACTGCGGTGACCACAGATGTTGCACTCCAGCGGATCTCTGTAACCGTGGCAGCCCATGTGGATGGTGTACATGACGTGGTCCAGGAACAGCACCCGACAGTGGTCGCACTGAAACGCCCTCTCCTCCCGGCCCTCTTTTCCGAAAACCCGCACTCCATCGCGGCTCACGGACCTCTCTGTGGCCGTCCTTGCCCCGCTAACGGGTGCCGCCTCAGCCGTCCGCTCACCTGTGTAGACCACCGCCAGGTTTGCTCTCGACTTGGGACCGGGAAGGGAGTTGTTCCCGTGGTAATCCAGCTTTTCCTGGGGGCTGCTGCGAGCTGAGTCGGCCGAGTCCAGTCCGCTGTTGCTGGGGGAGTGCTCCCGGCCCGGCTGGAGATGCTGTTTGCCTAGCCTGGCCATGGCAGTAGGGCCGTTGGAGGTCGGGTGCCTGGGGAAATCAGGAAGCAGTGGTAGCTGCGGAGGCTGCGGAGGCTGCGATGGTGGTGCCAGGGTGTCACGGCTTCCTGGATGCTGCATTCGGTGGCCAAGGGGGAGGACATGGTGGAAGAGGGGGTTGACCATAGGCACCACCTCAGCGATGGAGAAAGGGGGACCTGGATGGTGGATCATGGGCCGGAGAGGATCCGATCCCATGTAGGTGATGGCGTTGTTGATGGCCTGGTCCATCATGTGGGCGTGCATCAGCTCATTCTCCTTCTCATGCTTCAGGCCCATCTCGTAGCCTAGTTCAGGGTAGCTGTAGCGCACCACCTTCTCACCTGCATGAAATGGATTAGCACTTTGATTGAATAAAATGAATGGGTTTGACCAGATGATGCCATACTATAAGATGCCAAACAGAAAAACATTAGATGCAAGAGTAGATGTGGTGTGGTCCTTTAAATAAAAACAAAATCTCCATTCCTGTCAATCAAACATAGTATTAATGTTTTGGGGCTTGTTTTTCTTGTTTTGCACTTTCTGCTGTTCTGCTGTGTGCAGTCTAATGGGGCGGAAAGCCCCATCCACTGTTTAACCCCTCCAGAACAGGGATGCGGTGAGCTGTTTTCTCTCGATAAGAGCAATGGCAAAGTTACAGGTGTACCTAACCACAGAGTGAAAAACATTTCCTTGCTTCTCTGTCATCCGTTCGCTGTTGCTTGCTCAATCTCTTCCTCTCGGTCTAATAGTGTGGTAAATAAAACTTAATAGACAACATTTTTTAAAAGAAACAACTTGTCTGTGCTCACAAGCAGGATAGGACTATTGTGTAACAGTACAGTACATATTACGATATACTGCTACTGCTCAATTAAGTATCAGGTTCATCTGTCTCTGTCCAGACAAGCAATGCCTTCATTTCACACGGCGCTTGAGACTGCTGAAGTAAATACCATAGTCACAATACTCTGAATGGCCTGCACACTAGTACAATGAAACGGATTTCTCTGCAACTAAATCATTTTAACCTCCAGCACCACATCAGACGAGCTGACCCTCATCACAAAAGGCAAAGCTCTCTGCAACTGTTGGGATGCAATTTCACAAAAGTCTTATCCTTTAGCTTGTCAATGTGGTTGTGGAGTGGAAATGAGGGCAAACTAAACAACTCCAATCAATCAAACTGTTCTTCACTGACAACACCTCCAGGTACCTACAGGTGTATGTGAATGCTGTGGATATATCGGTTGACTGCCTCGTCTGGGCTGATTTACTCACCCACAAACTTCTGAGGGGTGGTGCTCTTCCTCTTGCCCACGTTGCTCTGCAGCCTTTCGATGACGGGCGGCCGATCAAAGGTAGCCATGGTGCTGGGTTCTGCCATGGTCCTCGGCTCTTTAAGGGCCTCATCTAGAAGGGTTAAGGAGGAGAGGGGGGAGAGAAAGGGTGGGAGGGTTAAATCACGGGGACATCAAGACACTGGGCAAAAGTGCTACACTGAACAGAACACTATGAATGGGAAAACTGAAAGAAAATTTGAACGTCAAGCTTCTCCTGGTCCTTTTTTAACCCCTCTAATCACTGCCTGTAATTCAACCATAACCATACCATAATCAATCATTTGAACAGAAAACATGAATGGGAAAATAAATAAATAAGCAAATACACAAACATATAAACAAAACAAATAAATAAATACATAGTAGCCAGGCAGATACTGCAAGTTAATGTCAAACAAATTGTGTTGATGACCTCTGACACTATGTTCTTGTCAGCATATTATTTATTTCATTCCTGCTTTTGATGTCCAACTGAAGAGGAGGGGATTAGCCTGAGCCTGTGTGAGTGGACTGCTCCTGATGAATTCAGTGTGGAGGTGCATGTATAATTCTCATTACCTATCGGACCACTGTCCTTCATATTTACCTGGGTAAGGGCCGGTGTTGGTGGTTGGGTCCATGCCAACATTCTGCAGATAACTATGGCAGCGCTCTTTATGCTCCTCTAATGAGGTCCGTTGCTTATAACTCCGCCCACAGTAGTTGCACTTGTGTGGTTTGCCAACTAAAAGTGAGAGGACATTAAAGGGAAAGCCGATTAATTTCATTCATCAGTGCGCAGACAGAGAAAGTGGGCAACATCCTCTGGGATGATGCAACCTACAGTGCATAGTAGTGAACACTTTGAAGAAACAGTACTACAAATGAATCTAGAGCAAACCTCTGAGATCATGGATGTTCCACTACTAGTGTAGAGGATCCCACACAACTTGCCAGACAAAAAGAGAAGGTGTAGGCAACAAACTCACAGATAATTGTGCCAGAAAGTCTGCATCTCAACGCCTTATTCTCTGGAACATAAAGCTAACTCCCACTACTGTGGCAGACTGCGCAGCATGAGTGAAAAGGGAAGCTGATCATGCATCCCATGGTGGTGGTAGGAAACTAACTCCAATGTCAAACAGTTATGGAGGTGGCGCATGATTCATTCTGTTGTTTCCTTTCCATTCCAGTCCTTCCCACCCGCCCAGGTGGGAAGATAAGCAGAGGATGTCCTTTACATCCGCTCAGTCAAGGAATCAGCCCATCCATCCATTTGAATTGCTTGTTCACTCAATCAATGAATCAATCAATGAATCAATGAATCAATCAATTACGTTTATCATTATTAAAAAAGGTGGCCCATTTTAAAAAATGTCTTGATGTATAATTGTCAAATTAATTATGATAGCAACCACTGCTGCTACACCATGTCCCCTGCCAATTTCATTACCCACCCCTCACACCCCACCCTACCCCAGCCCACTGCTTATTCACACATAGCTTACTGCACTACTGAAATGCTTTTCTCTCGAAACCAAATGAAATCAAGTCATGAATGATTTTGAGTGTTTTAATTACAAGTCACAACTACTTTTTCAAACACATTAATTTGCAACATATTAAAGTGAAACCTCTACGTAGGCAGACACAACAGAGGAAATTAGTCTGTCTCCTGTATTAGAATGATCTCAAAAAGGGAATGTAATGACTCAAAGGGACTGGATGAGTGATGTGAGTGAACCTGACACCAATGAGGCAATCTAGTAAGAAGTAAGAAGTTCATAGAAGCTGTGTGGATGATCCAGTGCTCTGGTCGCCGTGAGAAGAGAAACCAAACATGTTTCAGTCTGAGGCATGGGGAGGCGGTAACCCACACACACAAACACACTAGTTCATTCTCACATAAAAGGGATGGTGTGTGTTTCCTTTTTAGATTTTAAAATTGCTTCTAACAACTATATTGTATTGTACAACTAGAAAACCTTTATAAAAACATATTGTGTATTCCCTTTATAATCTATATTCCTGGGTTGCATTTCTCCAGTGAATTACATTTTCGTTGTGAAAGTCTGTGAAATATAACCCACAAGTTACAGAATGACGTAGCCTCCATGGTCCATCTTCCATCAGCAAGCACTTTTTGAGTGAATCATGTAGCATGGTAATAGGTTATCTGGTGTATCTGCCATTCAGTTTTGTTGTGGTCTATGAATGACAGGCGATTAGCAGCAACTGAAACTACAGTTCTTTTATTTCTTTCTGAGTAGTTGACAAAACTAATGACAAAGGGTTTCAATATTTCTAAAGTGTGAGTAGGTGGAGTACTAGCAAGGGCCATAACAGTAATATTTATTCTGGGTAGTGAAAGAGAGAAGTTTTCAATGAAGCGTCATCATGGAAATAATTTGCTTCGTCGCTTTCCGGAGGTGAAAATACAAAGGTGGAGTAGACCGCACAGTGGGAATAACTCACAGGTCGAATCAAATATGACTCTCTTTCCCTCTGTGGCTCACACACACACACACACACACACCAACCAAACTGACACTATCTTCAATACTTTTTTTCTTATTTACCAGACCACCCACTCATGACCTTGTGCAGATGTTGGACGGAGCTGAAGAATTCACCTTTCAGCTGCTATTCTTGTTCATGCAAATTGTCTGTGCACTCAGACTCACTTGGCTGCTTGAATTTGGCTAATAAACGGGAACTCGCTCTACTGTATGCCCTCTTATCTTACACAATGTACAATCCTTTCCTCTCAGATAATGCATAGTCTATCTATCTATCATCCCACCAATCGACTATGCTCAGTCCTGCTGGAAAAGGGATTTTTCCAGTGAAACATTCAACCTCAAGAACGGCAGTCAAACGAAACACCCTTTTGTTCCGCCACCCCTTTCGTTCTACTTATTTCTCTTCTCTTATCGTCTTTTTCCATACCTAACTTCTCTTTCCACGTTTTACTTCCCTCTTTCGGTGCTACACCTGTCACCCTGGCAAGGCACCAGGTCAGGGTTGCCAGGTTTGCAGCGCCAGGCAGACCAAGAACTTTGACGTAGGAGAGCATCATGACAGCCCAACTCCCCTGTACCACATCCAAATTCCTCACATTCTTCCCTGACTGACTCAGGTAGGACAGAAGCAACTTAAGACCCATATGCTGTTACTGAAAAATGCTTGTTTGTCTGGATTGAGTTTGATTAGCCCTTTCATCCTTTCACTTAATTTCTTCGATATTTCTTGTTTTCTTTCTCCTTCTTTTATTTCCCCCTCCCCTTAAGAGAGGCTTTACATAAAATGTAAATGCTTGGAAATGTCATTTTTAAAAAAAGAAGATGTCCTCTGAAAAGGGGGGAACAAAAAGAAACATTTAGCCTGGGAAAACAGGAAGTGAAAGAGAAAAAGGTCATGGTTGATCGTGGAAGACAGATGTGGAGAAATAGATACAGTACCAAGAGATGCAACAGATGCTGCAATCCTACAACAGCCTGAGCAACAACTGAAGTAGACAGAGATACGCACGCACGCACACACACACACACACACACACACACACACACACACACACACACACACACACACACACACACACACACACACACACACACACACACACACACACGGTGCATTATGTGTGTTTGCGTGCACATCTGTGTGTGCGTTTGCATGCGTGTATCTCTGTCTGCTTCGGCTGTTACTCAGATGCCTCTGCCTTCAAAGAAAACGCTGTATGAGTAACCCCTGTGGGGGCATCACGGGCAGAAACGAGGGTACTGTCTGACCCGTATTTCAAAAGAGAGGGGAGCACATCCTTTCTGATAAGAAAGTGGGTTACAGCTAAGACAGCCAGCCAGCACTCCCCGTGTGTCTCTCAATAGACACAGAGAGTTTCCTCCTAAGTGAGTCGAGCAACTTGGAACAGTGCGTCCTTGGTTCCTAACCACAAAGCTCTCAGAGAGCTGTCTACAACACACACTAAAAAAAGCCCCGGCGCTGCATCTATCCAACAATACCGTATGAGACAGTCAGCTACAGGCACGTGTGGCTACTGTGGCTAGCAAAGCCCTGCTAGCTCTGACATAAGCACACAGTTCACAGTTCCCAGTTAACACGAGCCTTCTACTGATCTATTCAAAAGCCTCAGGAGAAATACATATCTCAGGAGAGCGTTATGGAGGTGAAACCATAGTACTGAAAAAGCCTAAAGATGGTATCTTGAAAAATTTAAAAAAAAGTTTAAAAAAAAAAAGCAAACCCAATCACAAACAGAGGCTTTATGCTGAAACAGGCAACTGACTCATACATGCTTCCTGCAGTATACGTTATCTGCATAGGGACAAGGTTTAGCTTCCCAAAAGTGCATTTTAGTGCTGAGACATCTTTGCACTATTGATTACACTCAAAACAAGAGGCTCTCATAGCATATTACTATATAATGTTAAGGAAGTATATTAGTACTGGATCTGCCGGATACGGTGATGTACCACTATCAATAAATCCAAGCATTGGAAACCCTACAAAGACAATTTTAGGGTTAACATTGTTATGGGGACACCCTGCTCGGGTACACATCATGGGTGATTTTTTTTGTCTCTAAAGCGACTATGATGGAATCAAGTGTCCTTCTGAGTGATTGAAGTGAACAAGGAAGAGGAGGAAGAGGAGGAGAGTCTGACCTGAATGAGTGCGCAAATGGCCGGTGAGGGCGTCGCGTCGTCGGCAGGCGTAGTTGCAGAAGGGGCACTTGAAGGGTTTCTCGCCCGTGTGCAGCTTGATGTGTCGCAGCAGGTTTCCCTTCTGGGTGAACGTGATGCCGCACTGGTTGCACTGGAAAGGCCTGTCCCCTGAAAGAGGGAGACAAAGGGAGTCAATGCCACATTCGTCATGGCTGAAGTTGACATTACTTCTCTGTAACTGACAGCTGACACTGTCCCCCTGCGTGCAGAAATGACCCTGAGGCACATCCAAACCATTTAACACTTGAAACACCAAGAGGGCCATCAATTTAGAATTTTGGTTCAGCTGTCAAAATGTCCCTGTGTGACTTTTTCTGGACCCACTTTCTGTATAAACCAAAGGACAAAGGAACAAAATAATTCAAAATAATTGTTGATGGTAAAGCTTCAAAAGGAAAAGCAACCTATTTTCCTTTTTCAAAAACTGTAAACTATTGTTATTATTGTTGGAAGCATGTACAGTATTGCTGTTACGCTGACCCTTATCTCGGGATGTTCAAGATGTTATCAGTCGGCGACAATGAAGCGGCGCCATTTGGTTGAGCTATACTTTACACTGTGCATTCACGACATTTATAACTGCTGCTTTGGCTGATGTTGCGGTGTCACGTCTCCACCCTGGTAGCGCACTACCCTTGGTGTTTGCGTGTGTATGTGTCAGTGTGAGTGTGAGTGTGCGTGTGTGGTTTTATGCGCATAGTCTCTCATCACACACTTAGGTCACTTATAACTGGGGCGTCTCCATTCCTAATCTGACCATTATTAGTCATGCAGTGTATTAGCCAGTAAAACGGCCATGATAAAAGGCATTGGAAATGGAAATACTCTCATATGTCAGGCCTCAGAAACCAGAATGAACTGAATTAAATTACATTTAATCTAATTGATTATGAGAGATGGATAAAGATTGTCACTCAATATTCACTCAATATGACCATATTTAATCTCCTTACTCTGGCGATCTCAATACATGTGGACCAATGCTTTTGTTCTCACACCGCACGATGATGCAGTCCATTAGACACTTCCCTATCTGCTCTTATTTGCACCATGCACAACTACATACAGCACAATTCTCTACTAGCGGCAACTCTTATGATCTGCAGCCATTTGGAAAAGAGAAACATGATCCTAATGCTGTGACGGCCAGAGCAGTGGCGTCAGTTGAAGGGCTTGGGAACAGGTTGTGGGGGATTCCAGGGATTTTTTTTTTTCCCTGATAATGATTCCAAGTGTAAGCTATTGTCTTTGAACAAACAGCAGAAAGCACTCCACACCCACTGTTGAAAAAAAACAAACAATTTATGACTCACTCTCGAGCCAGAAAAACATACACAACGTCCTAATTTCACTCATGAAACTCATCTGAAAGAAATAAAATATTGTATGGATTGTGACGGCACATGTTCGTGCAAAAACTGCTTCTTCATGATATTAAATTCTTTTTCTTGGCTTTTGTAAATGAACTAAACTGAAATTGGGGTACCATTTGTTTGTCGACTTCCTGCATCAGCTGTTCCATCTAGCCCAGATATCTCATCCTGTAGGTTGTTTGGGCTGTCAGTCATGGGTTCCTCCAATCCCAGTCCTTCCTCCCCACTTTGGCCCATTCCCTCTGCTGCCGTGCTTCTGTCTTCAGCCTCCTCTCCTGTTTCCTCCTCCTGCTTAATTGTGGGTTCTGTAATGAAAAACAAAACAAGGCAATTCTACAGTGGACAATTCTCAAATGCTTAACTCATCTATTGTACATTCATTGTATGCATGTGAAAGGTACTTTAGACGGCTAACTTTACTAAAAGGAATTTTGCTACCATACATCACTGTCACTGTTACCATAAACTAAAGGGTGGAGGTGAAGGATCACAAACAAACATAGTTCTATACAGTTTCCATGCACTACTCTTATTACGTGGCCTGGGCTAGTCTGGATTGGATTGAATTGGATTGAGCTGAGTTGGCCTAGGATGGGCTGAACTGACCTGGACTGTATGGAGTTGGTCTGGGATGGATTGGCTTGGTCTGTTTTGGACTAGGTTGGATTTGGGATGGAGTTGGTTGACAGGGTTAGCCCCGAGATGAACTGGGTTGGACTAAAATGGAGTGGGATAGCGGTGTGATATATCGCGTGATAGACAAGCAAGAGAGACAGAGAGAGAGAGAGAGAGAGAGAGAGAGAGAGAGAGAGAGAGAGAAACAGGCCAGGCTGGTTCCTGGTTGTCTCTCTGTCCCTGGGGAGGAGGGGAGTGTCTGAGGCACTGTGGCGTAACAACTGGCTGGCAGTGGGAGGCTGCCTGGGACGGGAGGGTAAGAGTGTGTGTGTGTGTGTGTGTGTGTGTGTGTGTGTGTGTGAGGCCAAACAGGAGTGTGTGTGTGTGGGCGGGAAAGTATTCACCACCAGCAGTCTCCAGTTATCTCCAGTTATCAGTCACCAGGCATTAGGAACAAATGCTCCCATTTACACAAAAAAATATATTAAAATGCACTCGCCCCCTTACACACACACACACACACACACACACACACACACACACACACACACACACACACACACACATTACCTTGGACCTCCTGTCTGGTCCCAAAAACCACTTTGATTCTTAATCAGCCACAATGTACACATACAGCTCAGTCAGCAATTTAAACCAAAACATTTTAGTTTGGCAAAATATTCTGCAGTTGAAAATCTCGACTTTCAGTGACTTCTGAGAGAGCCTGACCTGGACACTGTCCGGGTAAGTCTAACCCATCCTGACGATCCTGTTTTGAGATTCGCGAGCGTAATAATCACAAGGTGAGCGAATGTTTCACCGAAGCCTCCCATGCACCCACATCCTTGTCCCCTCAGGCTTTGAGGCTCCATTAACCGAATACTTGTTTTGTCACCGCCACAAAGCCGCAGCATTCTCAAGACAGTTTTTTTCCCTGTTTCCGCAGTTTGCACTGAAGGAGCTCTTCTCCCAATAACCACCTAACGATCGAGCTTTGTCTTCCAAAGCTGTATCCTGGCAACAGGGAGCAGACCTGAACACCCGTCACTATTCATCTCTTTACATGTTTACATCTTTCTCCTGCAGGAGTGATATGCATTTAGAGGAGGCTAAATTTGAATTGGTTGCTGCGACAACAGCAACACCGAAAACAGGGAGATGCACTGCCCCTGTGTTCGTGATAGCTAGAGCGAGTGCAGTAGACATCTGGGTTTCCCACAATCCCCATAAAATCCTGGTTAAAGGTCACGATTTCTGGACGACAAGCAGCATGTGGTTCTAAAGAGGACGTTCTACATTGTGGCTATCTTACCATCTCAACTGTCACCTCGGCTAAAGGGTGTAATTCTGCTCTCCTACCATCCATTCATACCGGACAGAAAGCACAAAACCACGACTATTGGTGTACAGTTTGTTTCCAAGCTGGCAAGTTCAAGACTTGCCACTGAAATGTGACACCGCTCCCTGATTACTTTCATCAGAAGATGCTGCCTGTCTTTTGTAACAAAAGCTCAGAAAACAAATCGTGTTAGGCAACCTCCAGGATGACAACAGCTCTTATCAGTGAAGAGTATCTCCCTGCGGGACCACAGTCTAACATGCCTCCCTGTATCTCTGAACTTGTAGGAAACAAGTTTCACTTTTTTCACCTCCCTCTGCTCTCCTTTTGTCACTTAGTTTCCCCTTTTTCACACTTTACTACTTCACGGTGACATGGCTAAAGTTAATCTGAGACATTCAGCACAGCAGAGGGAAAGGAACCAAGCAACACTTCTGACAAGGGGCTGGATCGTACTGTAGCTGTTCACAGCAGCATGTTTACGCTGAAACTCTCACCAGTAACTGCTCACGCTCTGTATCCTCAAATGACAGCAAATTTAAAAAAATAGGTTTGTGTGTGTCTATTTGTGTGAATGTGTGTGTCTGTGGGTGTGTGAGTGTGTGTTTTGGGGTTAAACTGATATGGGTTTTTGAAAGCCAATATTATATTTTTTTCTGATATTCAATATTGTATTCCTGCCACAGCCTCTGAAACAGCATATAGACCACCAGGTGACACTAAAACTCATTGAAACCCAGGATAATTAAATTCTTTAGCTGGGTTAGCAGCTCCCTAAGGCAGAGTGACCCACCGTACCTTATTCAACGGTAGGGTGAAACTCTGGGGTGCATTAGGCCCCAGAATTAATTTACAAAAAAACCCAACATTGAATTGTTCAATGTTGGGTTTTTAAAGTTTTTAAAGTGAAAAGATAATAAAAATGAATTCAAAATATCAAAATAAAAATATCAAAATCATATTTTACAGGCTGCCACCCCTGAAGCTGTTGAATAAAATCCTCTCATAACACACTGGAATGATTTCTCTGGTCAGCCATCTGATATAAACATAATAACAATAACACATATTGACTAGCTGTGAGGACGAAACTCCATCATATTGCAGGTGACTGGCCAATATCAGATTTTTAATAAAACACCAAGATCGGCATAATACACTGGTCTAACCCTAGTGTGTGTGTGTGTGTGTGTGAGTGTGTGTGCATTGTGTGTGTTTCTATTGATTAAACACTTACGACCGGGGGAGCTAGGACCCTGAGGTGTTGTCTCTCCGTTGGGTGTCGACAGGTCTGCCAGCATTCTCGAGTTGTCCTTCCTGGGAGAGCATTGGCCGTTACCTGGGAGACAGATAGCAACACTGCAATCTTCACTGCACTGTACAACACAGCACAGACATCCCTGTTGTCATGTGAAAACAAAACTCACAACTCCAACTTGGTGATTTTTCATGTTTTAACTTTTCTCTATGGCTTGAGAAAACTTCATAACCCTCAATCAGGGAGCGTTTGCAGCTTTGGGGAAAACACATTTCCGTCGGGTCGGAGGATTGTAACACCGGTTAAGCCAGAGTTGAAACCAACAATTAGCCTGACCAGGAGCAGGCTAGTCTGGATGCATACGTTTCCATGGTAATTTTGCTCAAGCTTAATTATACCTGCTTTGTGGAATCAAATTCCCAGAAAATAAACCTGACTCACTGAAATATGCCTGCTTTATCCCAGCCCTCAAGTCACTGAACCAGTGATGTCAAAAGGGTGATGATGATATTGTTTCTCTACTTGTTTCTCCCAAATCTATAGTTGATACTGGGGTGACCCAGTACATAAAATAAACTCATCATTTCTTAAAAAGGAAAAGTATATAGAAGTAAAATGTCTAGGCTGAGCATGTCCTGTGCTAAGCAAGAAGTAATATAGCTTTGTGCAAGCGTTTTGTTTTTTCACATTAAAACGGTGATGCCTCTCAGATCTCCCACTGGACCTGAATGGTCACTGTGGAGGTCACACTATAGAATGGTCAAAGCTGCTGGCTAAACTGCCATCATACACCTATGGGAGCCTATGGGGTCCAGTGGATGTGGATCGGATTGCGTCCTCTCAGCAGCCTGTACAGAGCCCAGGCCATGGATAGCCCTGTGTCCACTCGGAGGGAGAGCTAACCAATCCCTTATCCCGTTACACCCCGGCCCCATCAGGGTCACCTGAACAATGCAGTGGCAACAGGCAAACACCCCCACTGACCCAGGTGTCAGATCCCTTAGGAACCACAGTGAGCGATGCCGCTGTTCACTGCTAACAGCACTCAATCTTTCCAAAAGTGTTGGAAAGCATCTGAGATGGTGACACCAGAATGTCAAATGTATCTAGAATGGATGTAGTAATGGCTTTAACTGCGACAATTTTTATGGAAATTCTGTGCTCTGCATGTGATCTGAAATATTTAATTAAACTTTGTCGCAATTTGTTGCTGTTGAATATATCTGCCAATGATTCATCATGGATGAAAAGAAAAATGTGTCAGATCTCCTCCCGCTGTGAGAGCTCCACTTATTGTGACAGCTTCTTCAGTGGTATTGTTCCATTGTGTGGTGGCCCTGCTGAGTGAGGCATGCTGGGAGACGTGGTCCATGACACAATCCCTGAGCTCAGGCTCAGGTTGCACATGTCGGGGTTGGAGGAAATCTCAGGTGACCGACGCTGGCTATCCCTTGGCAATGCTGTCCTGGAGACAGGAGTGGCCCAGATTTGTCATGAAGGATTTTCCATTACTGTAGCAGACACTGACAGCTGCCTAGCAGCACCATGGCAGCCCTGGCTCACCAGTAAAACAATGGTTTTGGATCGTCTGGGTCAAGATACTACAACTAGAACCTTCTGTCAAAGCTTTTTACACTTTGACATAGTTAGAAAGAAGGAAATGATCGAGCTAAATACGCTTCTTAACATTTGGCAAAAGAAACCCTCAGAGATTTATCAACAATGGCCAAGTTATAAGACCGTCGTCATTTTTTGAGTAATGCAATACGGTGTCTTTTTAATTAACAAAGAAAGAGGTCATAGATACTCTTTCTCATCAATGTTTGTGTTTGAACGTGAAGATAATAATGACAGGAAATAGAGGCGGTAGCGATATGTTTGATGGTTGCTTATAATGCTCAAACGCACTCGTATTTGAGCATGTGAACATGTGTGCGTTCCCTCACATGTTCAACTGTCAATCCTCTGACATTTAGATTTCAAGACGACAGCCAAGCTAACGTGTTTGTTTTTAATGTCAAAAAACAAAACTTTTGGCCAATATAGTATGTACTAGCATAATAAGGTTACAAATTCATACACCCATGCTACACACACACACACACAGTCAGAATCAGAGCTTTGCTGGGTGTTTGTGCCCCTCATTTGCTGAGTCAATCCTGTATGATCAGTAACAGTAATCAGGATAGCAAATGGCGGCAGCTCGACTGGCGGAAGACATTTTGAGTAATACACCAAATTGGGATAATTTAATGCACTTGCAAATGGAAAAGGAACAAATGCATACACATAGCAAAAATGAAACTAAACTTGTTGGTGAAGTAAGAATAGTACGCTGAGCTCATCACTGATGCCAAATAAAAGCATTGCATCTCCAAAAAGTCATCTTTCAGGAATCTATGCAATTTACTTTTTTTCAAAACACTTTTCAATGATTTTAAATGGCGTTGAGGGTCATCGACAAGATGATACGACAAAAAAAATCTAAATTAAACAAAGGTGAAGCTCCAGCTGCCTGTTTGCGATACAGCAGAAACGAATGGATACGCAGAAACTGGCTTAATACAAATGTAGAAAGTGTGAGGAACTGTACCAGATTCTTTCCCTGAGTGTAAAAAGCCCTCAGTTCTGGCTTGTTGGATACACAGTGTGGGATCTGGTTTTTCCTGTCAAACCCTCAACCTCCCTAAACACACACACACACACACACACACACACACACACACACACACACACACACAACCGACACAGTGGCAAAGAAAAAGATGGATAGCAGACATACGAGAAAGAAGTATGTGATTAGTGTGTCAGACTCAGGTGTAAGCGTCAGTCTCATGCTTAACAGGTGTAAAGTAAAGCACAGAGATCTTATACTCCTTCCTACATTTTCACCTTATCCCAAAAGTGTTCACTGACATTTGCTGCACGTTATAGAGGGCATCAATATATACCATCTGAGGGAATAACCCCGCTATATTGTAGGATGATTCTCTGGCTAACTAAGCAGAGCAACTCCTTTAGTCACCTACAGTGTTGTGCTGTCTTAGGTGCTGACATCTGTCTATTACTGCAGATGAAGGTCTGCCACCATCTACATCATTGAAATCAGTGAAAACACTGAAATCTGTGAAGAATCTATAGTAACTTCTATAGTGACCACTGAAGAAGTCCTTCATCCTGAATGTATCCCGCATTAGTACTGAAGCAGCTATGGAAGCAGATCTTCCTTGAAATTTATTAAGTACAGCAAAATCGGTGGTGCAATAGAAACGTTGTGGCTGGCAAAATGTCTGCCTTCTGATGACTTATAAACAATCAAAAACACAATTTTACAAACCACTCGTCTACTCCCCGCTTCTGGAGTGAAGCAGCAGTGCAATAAATGTGCATCAAGCGTGCAGTAAAAAAGTGGGACTTCGGTGATGGCGACATTTTTATGAGGGTCAAAACTGTTATAGTCCACAGTGATTTGTATTTCCAACAACATCATGCTAATGGAACAAACCTATTACTTGTTCCAACACTCTCATTTCAGAAGCGGCCCACAGATGGACTGGGAGAGGAGGAGCCTCCATTTCTTCTTCCACCGCCACCACTACTACGCCTGCCAAGTGTTCCTACAGGCACAAACCCCCAATGGAGACCTGAAAGTCCCCACTGATGTCATCAACAACAAGCTACCTGTTTGCAGATATGCGTACATAGGCAAGACGCAAGGAGGGCAAGGGAAGAACTATGAGAGACCTGCCCAAAGGAAACCAGCAAAGGGCAATGGAGCACCACAAAGTGCATATCCAGTATCTGCTGCATTCAACAGGATGTTGCTAATGCACTGTCGCCTCTACCTTTAAGGGGTGAACAGGAAAAAGCTCTGTGCTAGGGGGAAAATCCCTTGCAATGTTTGTGTCTTGTGATTGCACTTTTTTGGATCGCCATTGCATCAAAATGGTGAAGGAAATGTGATGATGATGTTCTACGCTTCGGTTCATCCTCTCCTAACACACACACACACACACACACACACACACACGCAGTACACATACACAAAAAATAAGCAGCAGCAGCACACACAAACGATACCAGAAATCAGAACTTGTCAATTACATAATGTGATTGTAGTGCTTGTCATACAAGTATGATATAAGTAGGGTCACTACCAATAATAGCTGAGAGAAATCTACCCTGGCACGCACACACATACACACACATGCACACATGCACACATACACACTGTACATACACACATCTATCTTTGAGCAAAATACATCTTTTTAAGGACACAGTGGCATTTTAATCCTTCCATTCATCCCGTATCTCGAGTCAACGGGTCAAGAAGGGCCTATTTGCACTGAATGTATGAGAGATGAGAGGACTTACTAGCACTGTAGCCATCAGAGGCCTCCGTTTCCATCGCTTTGGGAGCGCTGCAGGGATCAAAGAGAAATATTATGTTCGTACATTTTTTACATGTGGTTCCTAGTTTTCTCTTTATTGCACCACAAGGTAAATTGTAACTTTGAAATTACTGTATTTCAAAAGCTGTGCCATTTGTCAAATTAAAAGTGTGCAACAAAAAAAAAGTTTTGAAAAAGTTTCAGAGCAATAGAACCAACTATTATCAAGTATTCACATTAACACCACAAAATTTGAGCCTTGATATTTGCATTCGCCCTTACAAGACACTTGATAATCAACTCACAGAATCACTCTAAAAAGTAATAAGTTAGCTACACTGTTCACAACCTCTACACAGCTTTAGATTCAGAAGTGCTTTTGGCTGCACATTTTGCTTATTAGAGAAGTAGCAAGTATATTTAGCCAGCAACCCTATTGGCTATTTAAACAAACATGTGAACAGCCATGCTGCAGTTTCAGGTCCTCAGAAAAGATATTAGATAGCGAAAATTAAACGATCCATTGCTTGGGAGGTGCTTACTTTCAGCACTGGTAAAGTTTGATTAACCCAGATTTAACTTTTTAAATACAAAACGTGAGTGTTGTATTTTTTGCTACAATACCAAATATATATACATATGTCAAACTTTATATATATATATATATATATATATACATGTATAGGTTTATTATCGGGCAGTGAACACATTACAAGAGTCTAAGCATTTTCCAATTCAACATTATTAGCGCTTCACATATTTGCTTTAAGTTTAACTTCCTATTCCATTGTGATTTTTACAGGCAATTCAAATTATATGTGTAATTATAATTATAACACAAGACTGACATCCACTAACTACAATGACACTAATGGCTGTAATGCTTTAAAAAAAAAAGAAAAGAAAAAGGAAGAGAAAATGACATGAATTCCCTTTAGACATTGGATACAAAATTGGTCTATCATGCAGCATACTTACAATGTAAATTTTAAAGAAATCCAGTCAGACAGTGATCTCATTGAACTTAATAAGAGGCTTACTCAGGCAAAGAGAAAGCAGCAGCTCCTGTATGACTGTACAGATTGAGCTATCTCTGGAAATCACCTGCTTAAGTGCACGTGCACATGTGGGTGTTCCAGTTGAAATAAAATGAAACACGACTGTCTGCAACTGTCTGCAAGCATACAAATTTGACACAAGCCCTTTTTTTTCTAAATGCATACCCTTGTTTAAACATTAATGATAAACCACATATAGTACAAGGCCATGTTGATAATATCCTACAGTATAGATTAGTGGTTGTTCGGGAGTGCGTCAACAAAGCTTGGGGTGCCTCAAAGATCAAAAAGATACCTGTAAGACCATTAGGGTTTCTCAAAGAATCCCATTGCTGTTTTGGTTCATCGAAGCACCTTGAAGGATGTCTTGGGTGCTTAGTAGAACATTTAAATACTAATTTTCAAATTTTCATGAACCAGCATGATTTGCAGGCTAAAGAGTGTGGGTGTATTTGCCATGATTCTCGCTATTGACCCACTAATTGACAACCTTGTGTAGAGGACTCTAATAATTGTTGCTAATGGAATGCTACTGTAAAACATATAAAAAATGATGTGGCTTACAGTAGCATTTCATTACCAACAATTGTTATAGAGTTGTGCATTAATTGCAGTGTCAGATCACACAACTGCAATTTGCAAAATGCTACAGCATAACTGTTGGGTTCATTGAAGAATATTTATTTGATTGGTTTTATTGGTTTGAATTTGAAGAAAAGGCTCTAAATTCTCCTTGAAGAAACTTTTGACAGTGAAGCATCTACAGGTGCATTTGACAGAAGGCCCTAAAATCATCATTCAGATAGTTTGTTTGGATTTAACTATTTTCTAATGGTAATTCCCCGTCGAACAAAAAGAGGGTAATCTATCTGACAGATGGTTACAAAATACAAAATAGCCTAATTGGGCAAGCCTATGCACTCTGGGCAAACTTTGGGCAACTTTTGTCAAGCTTGAAAGCCATTTGCTTTGAGTGCTGTATAATTCTACAGTCGAATAACACAAGTGTGGAAGCCAAACAAGAAAGACAGAACGCAAACAAACAAGACATAGAAAAAAGTTGATTCATATATTTACCTTTAAGTGTCTCCCCTGTGCAATTGCTGTAGTTGGTGATCTCCTTCAAGGAGGGAGGGGGGGGGGGGGTAACTTGTCTCCACCTCCCTTCAAAAATGCAAATTGTCAAAATACCCTATTAGACTCAACGATCTCTCATCAATAGATGAAGGGGGGAAAATCACCCTAATGATTTTAATGAATGAATGACAGCCCTGCTTCATAAAAGCCAGATGGGAGGAATAGCCTCGCTGATCAATAACTCTGAGCAGGCTCATCAAAACTGAGAAAAGCTCAGGAGGCGCGCATCTCATCTATCCTCCAGGTTACTGTTGGTGCCTCGTCGCCCTCCTCTGTGCGCGTCCGTCAACTTTTCCACTTCGACACCGACACCTTTTCCCATCAAGCTCTAGACATTTGGTTCAAACATGAGGCATTTCGCAAGGAGTAAAGTTAGACAACTGTTTGCTACGTCTTACACCATACGCTTACAGGAGCAGACCAGGAGGAAAGACTCAACAAGTTGTTAAAGGAAAGAAAGAGAGAGAGAGGGATGGATCAAACTGGATCCACCGGTTCCTAAGGAATTAGCCAAAGAGGCAGGGAGCAGCCAAGCTATTTTCAACAACCAAGGGATTGGAACATCGTGGGTAGGCAATATTGAAAAGCTACTGAGTGAAGATGTGACTCATAACATCGCACCAGCAGTACTCCATGCGTTTACCTGCTAGGGCGGACAATGTGAAAAACTAGTGATGTAGTGGTAAAAAAAAACAAAAAAAAACGGTGGATAAACTACTGTATAACCTCCAGGTGGTGATTGTCATGAAAAATGTCACGTGCCAATATTTAAAAGAATCAATTATCCAGCAATTACATTTTTTTTTTTTTTTTTTACAAATCATTAATTTATTCCGCCACGAAATACCCTGTTCGCATTTATCTTACATCATATATGCCTTTGGTTGAGGCTATGAAGATTTATATCAGCCCGGGGGAGGTGGGTAAACTGTATTTTGCAAATAAAAGGTGGGTTAACTGGGTGTAAGGTGCTTTTATCCTCCACTACTATGTTACATCCCTGGGAATAACCATCAACCACGTGTTGTTACTGCGACAAGGCAGTGGCATTTCTATTCTGTTAATTGATTTGTGCGGGCTGTGCTGTCTGCCTGGCAAGGACCTGACTGACAGCTGCAATTCAACAGGTTATCCGATCACCGCAGTCTAGGCAGAGCCCGTCTGACATGTTATCAGACAGACGCTCCTTGTCTCCCCTTGCTGCAGACATGCGCTTCTATATGGGCACATACAGGCGCTCCAAGACTATAGCAGCCTTGGAGCGGCTGTGTTGCCGGTCGGATAATAATAAATGGCTGTACCCTAGGCTGTTGTTATTACAGCAGCAACATAATGGTTGTTTAACACAGGCAGCCGTTTCATGCACTCGCACGTTGTAGCTCTCTCTTTTTTTTATTTACCTTAAACACGCAGGAGTTTATGTAATCCAGTGAAGTTGCACATTGCTCCAGACTAAATGTCTTGCTTTGGAATAGACTTCATTCTAGCCCGACATGCGCCATGCTGTGCGGGCTGTCTACAGCAGTTTGGCTCCTCAGCAAAAGCAACAGTTGTTAAATCCACCATTTACTTCCTCCTCCATCTCCCTCAAAGCAGAGAGACCAGCCGCCCGAGTTGCTATTCTGGGACTGACACAGAGAAACGGATCACCCAGTGTGGACTCAGTCTGCCTGCCTCTGCTCGGCGATCGATTAGGTTACAGCGTTTCAGGGGACTTCTTATTTCTAAAGCTGCGGTCAGGTTATAGCCCTAACGAGAGAAAAAAATCACTATAATGTTCCTAAAATTATCCTACAGGGACTTATATTGTGTCTGTTCACTAGTGTAATCAATTTTAAGTTTATAGTGACCTTATGGTACTATGTGGCATCTTCTATGACTACGGTCTCACTATAATGTTGCTATAAGGAGGTATAGCGTGTCTGTTATATATAGTTTCTAATGACCTTATAGTACTTCATGGTATTGTTTTATCTCGTATGGTATCATTATAACATTCCTCTAATATTTCTATAGGGACTTAGTGTGTCATTGACATTTGTATAGTATCATTCTAAAATCTATTGTGGGATAACTAGTTATTTTTATTTCTAGTTATTTCTAGTTATTTTTATTTTAGTTATTTTTATCTGGCACATAATAATCTTGTTATCAAAAGATAATGTCTGTTTTGATTGGTTATGCTTTTTCAGATGACCTATGTTAAAAATAATACTATTATTATTATTATTATTATTACTACTACTAGTAGTAGTAGTATTACTACTACCAATAGTAGTAGTAGCTATAGCAGTATAGCAACAGTAGGTGCACTAATAGTAGCAGCAGTAGTATTGGTAGCAGTAGTATAGTAATAGTTAAATAGTAATAGTAATAGTACTAGAGGAAATAGTCAGTAGTAGTACTGGTAGTAGCAGTAACAGCAGTAGTAGTAGTAATGAAAAACAGTAGTAGTAGCAATAGTAGTAGTAGTAGTAGTAGTAGTAGTAGTAGTAGTAGTGGTAGTAGCAGTTCTGCTATTAGTAGTAGCAGTAGTAGTAGTGGTAATAGGGGTAGGGGTAGTAGTAGCAGTAGTAGTAGATGTAGTAGTAGTGGTAGTAGTAGTAGTAGTAGATGTAGAAGTAGTAGTAGTGAAGAAATAGAAGAAAAATAAGTAGATAGATAGATAGATGGCTCTTTATTGTCCCCGAGGGGAAATTGCAGTTATGCAGCAGTACAAAGCAAGAGAGAGGCACATATCACTATACAATAAACGAGGATAAAGGTTATATAAAAAATAAATATATACAACAAATAAAGGAAGTGCAAAAATAATAGCTAGTGCAATACAGATGTGCAATTTTGCAATTTGGTCGAAGTGTGTGTGTGTGTGTGTGTGTGGCAAGAGCAGGGCAGTCTGAATAGGTCCTAGTGTAGGTGTGTGTGTGTGTGTGTGTGTGTGTGTGTGTGTGTGTGTGTGTGTGTGTGTGTGTGTGTGTGTGGTGGGGGGGGGTCAAGAAGAAAGCAGCAGGCTCAGGTGTTGACGTTGGAGGTAGCGTTGTACAGGCGGATGGCACAAAAGAGTGCTTGAAGCTCCCTCGTGCTCTTAGGTTGGATGAGACGGAGGCTGAAGGAGCATCTCATCATAGAGGGGGTGGGACAGGTCCTCCAAGATGGATCTGATTTTAGACCTCATCCATCCCCTCAGCCACCTCATCCAGGCTGTCCATGCTCTCTCCCACAACCGAGCCAGCTTTCTTGATTGTCGGCATCCTTTGCCTCGATGCCGCCTCCCCAACATGCAACAGCAAAGAAGAGTGCACTGGCCACCACAGTCTGGTAGCCCGTTGCACACGTTGAATGATCTGAGCCTTCTCAGACTGAGAAGTACAGTCTGCTCTGACCTTTCCTGTAAAGGGCATCAGCGTTGTCTGACGAGTCCAGTTTATTGTCGAGGTGCACCCCCAGGGACTTGTAAGATTCCACCACCTCCACCTCCTTACCCTGGAGGATGACAGGTGGTGGGCGCTTCTTGTTCCGACGAGTAAAAGAGGGTATCGATGAACGTTATGAAGTATTTTCTTCCATTTGAACAGTAAGAATCCAGTCATCATTGTTTCCTGCACTGACATTTTTGCCACAAATATATGTCTGTTTTCTTTTATGCTTTCTTTTTTTGTTGTTTGATGGCTAGTAGTGCTACACTGCTAGAACCCTGTTGAATATAAGCTCTGTTTTACTCTAGCTCCCTCCTGTGGTAAACAAGAGGTATCATCAGTTGATTTCTGATTGAGGCAAGGAAGTCAACTTTATTCAATTCATCAATTATTTATATCTTCAATTCCTGTGACAGGTGAAAAGTGAAAGCAGCTGCTAATAGTTGTTCTATTCTGGCCTTAGTTGCAGTTGACTTGAATACATCCCAAAATCTCAAATAAGTGAGAATTTACCACCAGCCTTCCATGTTGCTCTTTAATACATTTCTGATGTAGCCTACAAACCCTTTTGTCCTTGTGCTGGGAAGTATGCTACACTGTGAGAAACCCCTGACATTGATAACATGTTTTCAAAAGACATATTATCTCTCATGTGTGTAACTTCTGCCAGATGGCATCAGTTACCATCAAGAAGTGATAGAATGGTTCCCCTTTATGAGTTGATAGGTAATTAAAAAGAGCAATGTAAAGTGGGTTGTACCATAAAAAGTCATGACTTCCTTTCACAATGATAAACACACACAAAGCACAATATCATAAACTCATGATATTACTCACCATTAAGTAGTGTAAATCAGATTCAAGATAGCAAATGAAATACCCCTCCTCCAAACTTGATTTAGTATTCATATCACAGTGTGGTCAGAGATCAAGGTCAACACAGCACAGCATGCCTGGTAGGTGGTAGGGAGTCAGTGTCTTGCTCAAGGGCATAACACCAGGAATCGCTGCTTGCTACCACGGGAGTTTGAACCCTGGTCTTGCAGGTGAAAGACGTTACCCTGCTGCCTCAACACATATGCATACATACAGTATCGGCTCCCGCCCACTCATGGTCTTGTTATATATTGGATTAAGAGTCATTGTTGGTGCCCGGATGATATCTGGACTCTTTCCTGACATTCATTCATCCTGACACAGACAATAATATTAAGAGACCCAGCTGGAAACAAATCTAAAACAGACCGACATGACGCAGATAACGATATCACCAAATCTCATGCAGGGCCTCTGTTCCTTTCCCCCCCAGTCATTTTTCAGTTCACTCAACTCTAATAGTTGCCTCAAAACCCCTTTCCAGTTTCAGAAGAGAACAAAATGAGAGGGCATAACCTCAAAATGAGCCTATTGCCTGTAGACACCCACAGTTTGGTCGCTGCGTAGCTCTGTGATGGAAAATTCTTGGTATTCCTGTGGGGTATCAAAGGACATTCATATGAAACCATTCATGCACTCACTTGATACGTTCAAACCCTTGCAACTCTGCAAACGCACAGGTAGGAAATGTTGATATTTCATTTTAAATAGCAGATTCCTGCCAAAAATGTTTTGGGTAAAGGCAAGATAGATAGAAAACATTATTCAACAACTAACAGTCCAGAAGAATTCAATTATTTGTTGTTTCAGTGATGCCACCCAAAGGTGAACACAGACACTGCAGGCTAAAAAATGATGTTTGATAAACCTTTGACACTTTTCTTTCACATCACATTAGACACAATTTACAAAAATAGGATTGGGGTTTTAAATGCTTTATTTGTATGTTACATTAAAATATCTAATAATAATAATTCAATGTCACACAAGGTTACTGCTCATTTTAAGGCAACAATAATTGACACAATATATAATCACTACATTGTTTGAAGGTAAGACTTGTTACATTACTAAATACCTTGTTAACCTACAGTGCTGGTAGAAATAGGAAGAAACTCCTTATACTACTGGTCACCAAAGCTCAACGCTTAATGTTTCACAAATATGAAACTCTGCAACGCTGCAGCAAAATCATTATGCAACAAAACTCCCATAAAGAGGACAATGTCATCACTGCAGCAATTACTGCAAAAAAAAAAGGACCGGCCAAATCAACCTGCAGCAGGAGAGTAATAAACATCTGAGATCCTGATAGAGGCTGACAGAGGGCACTGGTGGTCTTTCAAAGATGTTAGACACAAAGCTGAGGGCTGAACGTTGCTATTTCACTATCTAGAGCTTAGAAATACGTTCTTATTTCTCCTGAATTCTTTCATAGTGGTAGACATTAGTGTGCCACAAGCACATCGGATAACTTCTAGTAAATAGCATTCAAATGGTAGTGTAAGCACATTAACCCACTGGGGTCTAAACCCATTTCTTTGTGGTATTCATTGAATTTGTTTTACTCAAATGAATACAGATTAAACAACAAAAGACGTCACATTGACCAAAACGGTTGGGTCCGGGGACCCTCAGTGGTCCTGGGGTGGAGTTGTAGAGGGTCCCCAGCAAAATAAACAACACTTTATTTTCACTATAATTAGAAGATTATTACATAGAAGATATCCCAATCAGAGAACATAACAATAACAACAACAATAAATATTCTAACCCTAGGATTTACTCTCATCGCTATTATCCCCCCATGTGCATTGTAGACCAGGAGTGTCAAAGATACGGCCCCCGGTCCACTAGAGGCACAGCATGTGTAGCTGATGTGAGTGTTGTGCTGCTGGAGCCTGCAGCTAGCTAAGCATATGCCGATTGAAAAAAAGCATCAGGCTTTAATCACCAAAAGAACTGACCGCGTTGCATTAAACCTCAGCTGTACTGGGAGTACGTAGGTACTACTAGAAACATGAACATTAACAAATCAAAACTGCACTCTCAACTCAACTCGCCTGAACAAAAAATGAAAGTTGCCACAGCACAATTCCTCCTAGCCCTGGTTAGATGCTAGGTGTCAGAGTGCTAGGTGGCATTTTGCTTTTGGTCCAATGTGGCCCCCTATTACAAATGAGTTTGACACCGCCGGTGTAGACAGTTCTATAATTCAATATCACATCAACAACAACAACAAATATTTTCCCACAGTGGGGTTCAGTGGGACAAAATCGTATCAATTTGCAGTCCGTGACATGAAAAAATTAGAAAGGCCCTGAGCTAGACTGTTGAGAGTCTAACTGAAATAATATGAAGATGGTAATGTCCATGTAAAGTTGGTCACTGAGCATTCATGACACTGTGACACAGTACTGTACATATGGCTTGGTCTTAACTTCAGAGAGGGTAGAACAGGAATGGAAAACGGCATCGGTACCCCTGCAAAGCACCCCCCCCCCCTACCACCACCACCATCACCATCACCATCAACCACAGTAACAACACTTGTGACAGGTCTTGTGGTGCTCAGGCGTGAGGGATTGTTGTTGTTATCAGGTCTTCTGAGCTGCAACACAGGGGCTCTCGCTGTGTATATATACAAAAAAAGGCCTGTTATTGAAGAAGCTTTGTCATACAGACAGTAGATCAGAAAACCTCACCCACCAAAATAGCTGGTGGAATTGACAGTTACCCTCTGTATCCTAATTGTACCTGCTCGTGGAGGGTTGGCGGGTATCAATTTCAAGCCATGCACACACACAGAACAGGATGGCAAGACTCGTACGACTTGCAGGCAGGCCGCAAGAATGCACATAACAGCTCAGTACAACAGTGATGTACAGAAAGGAAGCTCAGTACACACAACTCATTAAACCTTGTATGGGTAGCAGAAGACCTGATGAGGCTTTAGCGGGCACATGATCACAAAAACTGGAGGATTGAAGAGTGGAAAAACAAGACAAATCCTGGTTTCTGTTGTGACATGATGATTTGGATTTTGAATTTGGTGTCAACACAAGAATCCATGGATCTATCGTGCCTGGTGTCAACAGTACAGGCTGGTGGTGAAATGGTGTGGGGAATGTTTTCTTGGCACACATTAGGCCCCTTAGTACCACTAAACCATCACTTGAACACCACACAGCGTACCTACATATTGTTGCAGGTTCATGTGTGTGTGCATCCCTTGATCAAATCAGTCTACCCTGTGTCAACTGGATACTCACAGCAGGATGACGTGCCTTCATCTCAAGATGGTTCCAGGAACAATGGCGTGAGCTCAGTTCTTCGATCTCAACCCAATAGAAACCATTAGGGTGAGGTGGAACAACACAGTGCAGAGTTGAGTGATGTGTGTTCAGTTGTGGAGTCAAGGCTTTATCTTTTCTATTCTGGGATTAGTGGCAGAATTAGTTCAGTTCCAGACTCCCAGTATTTCCACTATTCTAGTATTGTGGGTGCTATTATATATATGTGTGTGTGTGTGTGTGTGTGTGTGCGTGTGCGTGTGTGTGTTGGGGGATTGTTTAAATGGATTTTTGAGGCCTGATACCAATAATACCGTGCTGAAATGCTTCTTGTGCTAAAGCAGCCAATTGCTGATACTGTATTTTGTGCAAGTAGGTGTCAGGGTGGAAAAGCCTCTGAAACAGCATTTAGACCATGGGACACTAACACTCTCCACTGGAAGCCAAGACAATACTACGACTACTACTACAACTAACAATAATACAAATAATAATGATTATTAGGGTTGTGGGAGGCCAGTATTTCATGCAATGCTGTTTCTAACACGGCTCTTTTTTTTTCCAAGGCCGTACATTTGACTTTCATTTCGACAAACGGCAGCATCCTGACAACAGGATCTATGTTGGCGGTATTTCTCTTCATCAGCTATTCTGGTCACAGTCCACAATAGGTATCCTAACCCCTTGTGTCAGAGCATCACAAGTCAAATAGTCAATAATCCTCCCCATACTGTCTCTAACTATGCAGTAAATACACAACAGCTGATATACAGTCGCTGTGAGATTTGTTCTCATAGACCAACATGAAGTCCTCCACGAGGGCTCGGTCCCGGTGGCCAACACCTGTATGGGTGACTGACTAACTGTTCCCACTGACCGGCTGCCACTCAACCCCATATAACACAAACCTCAGAATCGCACACCTCTGACCGTGGATGCTATTGAATCCGTTAACCAAGAAACAAGAGGTCGATATACAGTAGAGTGCTCAACAGAGCGCTGCAATACAATAACAGCTCAGTTAAATCTAATATTTTCACAACACACACATTGTTGTATGCACGCAGGGGCTGAACGAGATTTATGTTTATATTACGTCTGATTCAACTGGAATTCAATACCCGGTCAGGCTTTTCAGCCCCTGAATGAACACATCCATTATCCTCTGCAGCCAAGATACCACAAGAAGCAATCCCAATAGTCAGTTTGATCAATATAAGGTGCATGGGCAGAAGATAGTACATCAGAGCTTGTTTAGCGGTATTCAGATCTTTACTTTTCTCTTTTCACAGACAAAGCAGGACTATTATTTTGCGATTATGTGTGTGCGAGTGCGCTAACACATAAACCATTCAGCCAATGTTGTTACACTCACCTAGTGGTTTTAAAAGTGGGCTCCGAAGATCCCGTAGGATTCTCGTAGGGGTCGTAGGAGGGTCCCAGGCAAAACACAGGAGGGATAGTTTATATTTCAGCACAACTTCATTCACTAGAAGTTAACAAAATGAGAGAATGTATCAGATCGGTCACTCCACTTTACACTCTTTAAGCTTCTCCTCTTTCCTGTCATCTCCCCTCTTGCAACTCTATGCCAAATCATGTGTAACATTACAAAACCTACCCAGATGGGAGTCTGTGCACTAATGCATATTTATTTAGGATCTTTGATCTTTAAACAAATTCTGGAAACCCTGCACTAGCTGACTTACCAAGTCAATATTCTGTGTGAAAAAATGTTCAAAACACTCAGGGAGTTGGAGAGCACCGACTAGGAAACGTAACATCATGATCCAAACAATATCCAGCAGAAACAATTTGTACATCCATTATTCAATTTGGCCTGGACCTGTCCATCTCCAACAAGTCCTGCAATCAAAAACGTGGTCCTTCTTTGACATTTAGTCGGTGCCTTCTGATTCATTTTTCATTGAGTGCAATTCATTTTCAAAGTTGGATGCAGACAAAGTGAGGTCAATAGACTGTTTAATTTATTCTCAGAGTGTCTGTAGACCCTGGGCTGTGAAATTGCAGAACAGCAACCGAGGCAATAAAGAGACTTAGAAAACAATCAGAGAGCACATCTGCCTGCACACACAGCACACCAATGCCTATCCTTGCACCCTTAATTTATATGCTTTTTGCTGTGTCCATGTGTGTGTGTCTGTGTGTGTGTGCGTTGAAATATTTGCATTTGTGTGGGCTGCTGTTTCCTGCACATGCAGCCCAACATTCAAAACACACACAAATCAGCCTACCATCTTTGACCTTGTGGAAAAATACTGGACAGATTAGAGAGAAAGGTTTTGGAGGCATGACATATTGCTTGACTCTGTAGTACATCAGACTTCAATCACACATGGCCTCGTACCCCCCGCCCCAATCATTCTCTGAATTTGTTATGGCATTTTGATGCTCACTGTTTACCCAGGATTTATAATCATGACTTGTGTGCTCCACAAGGGCTTGGCGGACCCAGCTAGAGGCTTATATGGCAAACAAACCGAATTACCATGCAGAGGCGGCTGGCAGACACTTCATCATAACCAAGGTCAAGAAGCCCTCCGTTCTTTGAAAACATGAAGATATGTGCGGCTCTATTTCTCCGCCCACTCCTTGTAATGACCACTTTCAAAGTGTTTTCTTCTTGGCGAGGCCTTGGAGTCCAGCCATGGCAGAGTATCCCATCAGCGCCCTGTCAGGCAGGCCTGGCAGTGTTCATTACTTTGTCCCAGGCTGATCTGAGCTCTCCGATGACAGTAGGACCATTTCGCTTCTGGTGATCACTGCTGTTCCATCTCAGGGAGCATGAGTTGTGATTGCCCTCTTGCCAGCCGCATGGCAGGGGGACAGTCCACTATCTTTCCACTGTGTCAGCCTTGAGAAAACACAGTTATACTACTGCGCTCTCTGTCACAATGACACAAGAAAACTTCCGACCAATTAATTATTGTTGCTAGTAACTTAGTTGCTGAGCTTTGTTAGTTTATTCACAGCAAGATTACACATTTATCTCATCTTATTTATCTTATTTATCTCTGTAGAAAGATGAATAACAATCCAAAAATGTGTAGAAATGTGAGAAACCAAAAATGTGTCTATGAAATGGCTGATATTTTGTACCATTGAGGGCTTGACATAATTTTGCTTTTACAATGTTATCAGATTTGGGTCACAGTGCAGGGAAAATGCAATTGAAGAGGTCTAAGCAAAATCTCATTTGGCATGCACACTGCTGCTGAAAGCCAGCTAGCCCAAGGACATAGGATGAGCGATGTCATTACACTGGCATTGTGAATCTGATTGGTCACAGCTCATATGTGGCAAAACGACCTTAGCGCGCCACTGCTTTGCACGGAGTTTAAATGCATTCCCCTGTCTTTCATTTTCAGAGCATATGGCTGGCAGCAGTGTGTTTGACGTGGTTTAAAGGACGACGTAATCAAAGGAACAACACTGTCATTACAAACAACTAATATGGAATATTGTTGACAGTACATGTATACTGCAGATGCTACACTCTCATAATCTAATCTGGTTTCTATGGGTTTTTTTTAGGGTTTAGTTTGTAGAAACATTTGTAGAATTACCTCTAACCTGTAATGCTTCTACACTTCTGTATGAAGAGCAATCAGTGGATCCACAGAAAACTTCTTAGTACCATGTAAGTTTCACAACGAATGGCTCTGTGTAGAACCACAAATCCTTCCATACACTAAACAGTATAATTTATATGTTACCACTTATATATAATCAAGCAAGGAAATTAGTAGTGAAAACTAAGGAAACATTAACGTCTAATAATCATGTGTTGTGCAACACAACCCCTCTTGCACCCACCCGACCCCTTACAAATGCCCAATATGTACTAAATAGACCAAATTGGACTTGATCAGCTAAGGGGGAGTGATTAATCCAGTTAGGTTGGCAGATTGGTCGCAATTTCCATGCGTGCCATGCTACATTACAGCTAATTTGAGCTAGCTAATTGCTAAGTGTAGCCCTAAGACTGTAGGCCTATAGCAATGCTAGTATGTGACTGGATGATGATGGACGATGTTATCCAAAAGTTCAGCTGCAGACCATTTTTCTGTGGCAACAGGTGATGAAATGAGGCAACCACGATTAACATCAGCATACATTTCTCTGGTTACAGAAAATTAATGGGTACATTTCCTTACACTTGAAATCCATCCATCCATACAGTTTAACGGTTACTCTACGTACAACAACGTATCAATTTTCCCAACTGAGCTACATAAGATATCTCCAGATTTGAACATAAATGACAGAAAACATGGTGGCAGACTTGACAGAACATTTTCCTCCAAGTTTGTGATGAGTAGTTTGTCTCTGAGACTGCGCTATCACACACCAGAATAACCCGGTAGCTCTTTGACATTTCTTAACGCCAACAGAAGATTTAAGATTCTATTTTTGAAATGAAGTTGGCTGAAGATGACCCCAGTTCTGAACCTGAGTTAAACTCAAGAGGTTGTTGAAATCTTCCCAGTTAACAAGAATAATGGACTATTTTAGTGGTACCAAAAGTACCACTATAATCATGAGCCCAAGAACTATTATTTCATACTGTTGAACACTTACTATAAATATTAACCACATGTACTACTATATATTCTATGTACTACTGCATACTACTGACCTGGAACTTTGTCTTAATTTTCCCTCACTTGTATTTTCAACTGTTTTCTGTTTTCCTGTTTAAACCTGATTTTGGATTTTTTTTTTGTTAACCTTACTTGCACATCATAGTACAGGGAGTTTATTGAAGGAAACAGACTAGATGACTTACTGGAACCATGCTGAGGGTCTTTTCACAGAAGGTAGATCTGTAACACAATCACCCCTCTGTGGTGTAGGTGACAAGAAGAGCCATGCGGGCAAGTCAGGATAATGGCTGGTGGTTTGGTTGTGAGTCATTTCAAACCTACACACCCACAGCACAAGCTCCAGAAACAATCTGACTTTAATCCTATGTTGTGATGATGTTCTTCAGAGGAACTATGAAGAGAACTACACGAGAACTACCTAATATGACAAAAACTAAGAAAGGCAACAAAACAAAAGTATATTTTTGTGAGGGGGGGGGGGGGGCTCCTTGAGTGTCATGAAATTTACAAATGTGACAAATTTAACAGCAACTGCTGTAAGGTTTTGAGGTAAAGGGAGCTAATAATAGGTATATTAATAATTACAATTCATACAAATAAGTGAAACTTTAATTTTTATCCCAGCAATTCTTTTATGAAAACAGGTGGGTGTCTCATCTCAAGAAATTCCTCATTTGGTCATGACCCTTGTCTGAGATTGCAGATACAATACACCTGCATCGTCTGGTGACACATACAGTCATCACAGTAACTTCTGAAATTAGAAAAAAAAATTGTTAAAATGTCATTTGAAAGTTTTCTTTCAATCACTTCCACTTAGGCGTTTGATAACCACAGAAACCATTTGGAAATGCTGAGGTGTGTCAGGTGGGGGTGTTTACAGTCTGTGGACAACTGTTTCACATAAGTAGGTCTCTTTTTCCTCCTCCAGGTCTGAGAGACACCCAGTTTTGAGAAGTGAAACCTTGACTCCCCCCACATCCCCACAATGGTTCATCATTGAGCAGGCTTGCAGCGCCATAACATTATCTTGAATCTGATAAAAACTGCACCTGTCAGTGATCTAAAAGAGAGTTTGTTGGCTGCAAATGCAGGCGGCTTTTGTGTGTGTGTGTGTGTGTGAGAAAGAGACAGACAGAAAGAGATAAGGTCTGGTAGAACGCATACAACATGTCTTTCATTTTTAAAATTTGTATCTCAACTAATTCCAGTAGATACACGCCCCCCCACCCCCACCCCCCCGACAAACACACATACACGGCCACACAAAAACACACACGTGTTATGGAAGTGTATTAAAAGAATGTGGTTGGTTGTACCATGGGCTACAACCATTGATTGGCTTTCCGTCTCTAAGGCAGCTGGGTAATACACTGCAAAATGCGTCCATCCTTAAAATCTCATTCATAAGTTAACATTTTGCCATTGGAGTGAAATAAAAAAACTTGTTTCTAAAGCACTTCCACTTCAGGAATTGTATAGAAACAAGTCAATATCTTGAAACAAGGCAGAATATGGCAGATCACTAGTTTAAATTCTTGAAACTATTCCTTTATAATATTTCACCCTATTGCCAGATATTTTTTCACTTGTTCTAAAAAAATATACTAATGACAAAATATTTTTTTTTAAAAACAACTCCAGCCACATGGTAACTCTGTTAAAAAAACAACTATTGGCGATGTACCTTGCATTTCTGGGCCCAATTTAATGTTTGGTGGTATAAGATAATTCCAGCACAGCTACAATGAAGCTTGGTAGTAGATTTGTTTTCATACATTTGAAGGTTTTGGTATCTTGCCTGTCAGAATCAAAGAACATCGGCTTCTTTCTAGACTCACCAACATCGACACCGAAGGAAGAGGCAGATAACAATTTCTCCACCGACAGTAGCCTCAATCGACCATAATGCAATGCAGTCAGAAGATATGTTCTTTCAGTTTTTCCCAATTTGTAAACCTCTTGCTCTCTTGCTCTTTTTATGCTATTGCTATTGCGCTCTCCACCTACACAACATACCCACATACCCACAGCTGAATGCAACAAATTGGTCAAAAGTTATTCTGGGAAATGTAGGAAATCACTAACTGAAGGAGAAGCAGACGAGGCAGGTTGGCACACTTAAAACAACTCCTGGAACGCATTGACCATCACAAATTGATGATATACAGCAGTGTAAGAGTATTTGAGGGTGACATTTTCTTGAAGACTTGAAGCTGCATTTGGCAGCAAGACGTAACTGCTACAGAAATAATGTGACATCAGTAAATTGCACACAGCACACTCTTCTCTATTGCAGTCCCACCTTGTGATTTAGGCTGATGAAACAATGTATTTGTATATAAAAATCTTGCCTAGTGCAGGTTTAAAATGGACATTTTCTGTAGTGTGCTGCACCTGGCTCCTGGGCTCTGGCGGATTAGCAGAGAAATAATGATTTGTACATGGATAATCCCATTAATGTTGCTCAGGTGATCTGTTGATTATGTTCCACTAATCTTAATCCTGGTAAAATAACTGCAGCATGCTAATCTGATCTCTATCACCTCTGCCAGGTAGACAGTGAGGTGTTTTTTTTTTGCTGAGCATTACAATAGCTATACTAAGAATCATGCTATGTACATACAAACATACGTACACATCTATACGGTACATTTTGAAATGTAGGGATATGACTATGGTTAGGGTAGGTGTTGAGTGTGTCTATACACATCAACTGCACTTTTAACGGGAGACTGCAATGGATACTTTCCCACACACAAACAAACACACACACACACACACACACACACACACACACACACACACACACACACACACACCTAGCTGTCAGTATATATGTTAGCTCTGGTATTGCAGCTTGGCCAGAAAGGTGCTAACCATGCAGGGCCCCTCTATACTACATGCACTTTATTTAACCATTTTAATATGAGAACAATGGTCAAACACCATCAGATCCTGAGAACAAGACCGTACACTCCCACTCACATCTTCCTCTAACTCACACTGCTGCGTCTGACTGCTGTAAAAAACTAAATCAGTGCGCCATTCACCACGAAGCCCTACTGCTTGCTACAGTATGGAAACAAAAGCACCTCGAGGGAAATTAAAGGAGCTCTTTTAATCACACATTAAATGTTCATCAACAGCAATCTAAAATATTTTTCACGTTTTTTGTCTGGCATTGGGATGCTTTGAGAGCATTTTCCCCACACCACACACTGGTAACACACTGCAGTACATTTTGTTTTCTCAGGCAACATAGCTCTGTACGAGGAAAATAGGTACTGAGGTGCAACCCCACAAAATGCCGAAGCCTCATGGTAAACAAATACACTTTTATTTGTGAGCAACAACACCCAGCATCTTGTAGCTATGAGGAGCTAAAGTTATTTTATGGGACGAATCACCGGGGCCGGGACACTCGAGAGCTGATTTTACAGTTCAAAAATGCGTGTTTGATGTGACAATGAATTTGACTTTAACGATGAAAACAAACGTGCCCGGCATGACTTCTGAAGTCGGCATTAAAACATTTATTGTTTTCCAGTACAGGCTAAACAGGTTCTCTAACAGGTCCACATGCAGCTGGTAACAGCCACCATGTCAGCGAACCATGAAAGCAGACAGCTGTTCATTTCATCTGGGTGTCCTCAGACATTGGTTGGACCATCCTGAGAGGACAAGGGAGGCTCACCTGACAGAATGGGCAGCAGATGCTAGCATACACTCCCTCTCCTCCTGCAGCTAAAGACCGCGATGTGACTGAATGTTCTCCAACCACAGGCAGAGGTTTAATTAAAGCACATTCCACTTTTTACTCCAATCACAGCTCAGCATGCAAAGTGCCGCAGTGAAATGAGTAAATGAATGAACTAGAAGGCACTAGGAGAGTGCAAACCTCTGCCACCACTTAACAATTCTCCAACTTGCTTTTACACCAGAGTCGGCTTTTCAGTCACTCAAATTTTAAGGTAAATTGACTTCTTGACTCAGGAAAAATCCCGTTAGGATTCAGCACCAAGTCTCTGTCTCCGTCATAGTTCTGGCTACAAAACAATAATCGCATGATGGTGGATATCCCAGATCCACTACCAAAATCGAATCAATTGTTCCTTGGCTCAAGGCCACATTTCATGAAATCCATTTATATGTTTTTGACATCATGCTGACAGACAGACAGACAGACAAACAAACAAACTTACTAATAGACTAAAAAACCTAATCTCCTCTGCAGAGGTAATAACTGAATAATGAACAAAGAAACGACTGAATGAATGATTGAGTGATTGCTATCATCAGGAGGTTTGAAAGCTCTGCACTGCTTGAGGACTCATGCTGTATTTATTACCCTCACAATGCGTTGATGTGTGCACATAAACACACATTTGCAGTCCACAAGCATGTTTGATTATGGGAACCGGCTGAGGAAAATAGAGAAATCGAAGGGGAGATGTTTTGATGGATGCTCGCAGATAGACAGAAAGACAGAATCATAGAAAGAAACTTAATTTCAGAGAGAAAGGGAAATGTCAGGGTGAGAAGAGGAAGCCAAGCCACATTCGCGTGCCTGGAGAATGAAGACTTCATGAATCACATTCTGTGAGCGGTGGCGATGGCAGTGAAATGAGCCCTGAGTTCTTTGATTAAAATGTTGTCACTGTTAGATCGTTGACACACTGATCCATTTTGAGGGAGTCCCAGCTCTGAGATATGGCTGAAATAGTCACCTGTTATTTGGGGGGGGCTTCTGCTGTTGGGGGGTTTCTGCTGAAAATACCGTAAGGAAGTCTCATTTTGAAAGAATAAACAATGTTTCCTTGACTATGATAACGCCAGTATGAGCCACTGTAATTCAATTCACTGGTGGGAATGACTGTATAGCACCGACTTTTCCTCTGAGCTCTTTCCCCCCGTAAGTAAGTAAGAGATGTGTCACGCCTGTCATTGTTACCGTGAGGTGAGAAATGTAGCATGTTGGATTCACACTAGCTAACATCCCCTGTTTCCCTTATCCGGCACAGACAGATCGCTACAGTGTGTCTGGTGTACCTCTCTCTCTCAGCGGCACTGTCAGCTCTGGTAATTGACTCTTGCAGTCTCCTCTCCAAGTTGTCCACTACAAGGCTTCCCGGGCCTCCACACCCAATTACAGGCTGCATGGATGGGCTAAGGTGGCTGGCCAGGGGAAGGAAAGGGGGAGAGGGGAGGAGGGAGGAGGAGGAAGGGGAGAATGTTCCTACAAAGTCCCTATCCAGCACTTGAAATTATAATTAGTCTTCGACGGGGGGGAAACTGAGTGGGAGTTGCAGGTACATGGGCCTACACACACACCTCAGCCGGCATGCCCCGCTGAATCTGTTCACTAATGGAGTTGGTACAGGTGCTGCAACATTGACACAGGCCTCGGGATTTGACACATCTAACGGTTACGCCTCGGATTGGCTGTTGACATTTGTCAGTTGAATCAATTAGCTTGACTGGGCTGGCTTGTACAAGTGTGAACACGAAAGGCGGTGACAGCGTCTGACCCCCCCCCCGTTCCCATTTATCTGCGGTGTAAGGCGGCAGATGGAGTCGGAGTGCCGTTCACTGTACAGCCTGCATACGCTTGTGGAGAGGTCCATCTACTTGGCCACCAGGCACGATGCAGACAGCCAACAAGAGAGCTCCACTGGTCAACGGCAGCCTGTCAAAGAGAATAACAGTCACTGACATTAAGGGTTAGCTTTGTTTGCTAGGGGTGTGTGTGTGTGTGTGTGTGTGTGTGTGTGTGTGTGTGTGTGTGAGTGTGTTTTGCTTGACTACCTCCAATAAAGGCCATTGTTTCTTTGCAGCCCGACATTTTACCTTACTTTAGCTCCCCCCCTAACACACACACACACACACACACACACACACACACACACACACACACACACACACACATGCCGCCACCCTCCCAGTTGCCACAGGAATGAAAAGAAAACACGGAGCATTTGGACGATGAGATTAAACAGCCAATCATTTCTCCCTGAAACGTATGTGAGCTGCAGATTGCACTGGACGTTATTGCTTCTGCCTGGCCCAATATCGGGGCATCCATCAGCCGCCCAGAGAGAAACAAAGAGAGAGAGAGAGAGAGAGGGAGAGAGAGAGGGGGAGAGAGAGGAATGTCTTCAGTGTGCTAGTTGTGAGGTCTAATGATCCGTCACAGACGTGCACAAACCAATTAGCCCAGCTGACCTCCAAGATGGCGTGTCGGCATGTCAATCTGGTGGCGAGAGGAGAATGGGGATAGACGTTGTGGTGGGGCCAACTCTTATCTCTGCCTGCTTGTCAAAAGGAGGTTGAGGTGGGGGGGGGGGGGGGGGGGGGGGCGGGGTATAGGAGATGAGGAGGAGGATGGCGGGAGGTGAGCGATGGGGAGATGCTATCAATGGCAGACACTCAGGGTAGAGAGGTAGGGTCAATTAGGAAGACCACTAGCGGCGCAGATCCCGCGAGCAAAAAAAAAACCCCAGAGCCAATGGGAACTGTTATATCGGCATGTAGGGAAGAAAATCACTACCGTCTCCTTCACAACCTCAATTTATGGCTCTCTGGTCAAAATTTCTAGAAAATCTATTGTCACCTTCACCTCGGCTCACTGATAGAAAAGTCTGCAACCCCCTTGGTTATTTCTACCCTCAACGTGGATGTTGAACTAGTCAGGTGGTCTCACGGCTACAGAAGTCCTTTGTGTATTCCTATTTTTTTTACTTCCATGACTATTTTCATCCCTGTGTGCCAAAGTGGCAGTCCTGTCTACGGTATAATTTATCAGCACAATACATCCAGAAAAAGCAGGGTTCTTCAAGGGTTCTCTAAGGAACCGTAATGACTCAAGGAACCCTCTGATCTGTTAAAATAAAAAACTGGTAAATCAGAATAAAGAACCCAATGAGGTTTTTAAAGGTTCTTTTAATACTGCTGATTTGGAACATTTAATATGTCCTTAAATGGCTGTTTACACTCTTTAGCACACATAGACACATATGCCTAATAATATGGTCACACTTTATTTTGGATAGTCCAGTGCTGACTACATATCAAGTGACTACAATGTGCCACTAAAAAGTCCACTGGATTTCAGGTGATACTCACTATAGGGTGAAAAATAGTAATAGATATTCAATGATGGTTAACCTTAGGGTTAGGGTTATATAATAGGGGTAGGTCAGGATTGAGGTCAGGGTTAAACATGGGATCAGGGTTAAAACAGGGGTCAGGTTTAGGCTCAGGCTAAGGTCATGGTTTTATTTTTTGTATATTTGGGGGATTTTTTATACAGCCTTCATCCAAACTTGTTTATTGTATAGTGATGTGTGCCTCTCTCTTGCTTTGCACTGTTGCATAACTGTAATTTCCCCTTGGGGACAATATCCATCTATCTATCTATCTATCTATCTATCTATCTATCTATCTATCTATCTATCTATCTATCTATCTATCTATCTATCTATCTATCTATCTATCTATCTATCTATCTATCTATCTATCTATCTATCTATCTATCTATCTATCTATCTATCTATCTATCTATCTATCTATCCATCCATCCATCCATCCATCCATCCATCTATCTATGGTTAGGATGACATAGTCTATAGAGATGCAGCAAACAGGCAACTGGAACTTTGTTGAACATCTTCCTTTTTGTCACCTGATAGTTGAGTATCAACATTGGACTAGTGTTACCAATCACTTTAGCATGGTGCTATAGAGAGCCCCTCTAAAGGGGTTCTTCATGGGACAAGCCTAAAATACCATTTTCTGGTACTATATAGAACCCTTTTTGTTTAGAGTGTAGACACACAATCCTTGTCTGTACACATTATGTTACTAGTTTTTATGCCTGTGTGCCACGGCAGCAAGGTCAAGGTAAACACTGAAATAGGAAAAATTGCTGAAGCCGATTTGTACTCAGAGCTTTCCTCCTTGTTCTCTCCTTCACCTGGGTCTGGTTGGGTTGCAACAACAGAATAGTGAATGTTATAAGAGAGAGAGAGAGAGCGGGAGAGAGAGAGAGTGAGAGTGAGTGTGTGTGTGTTTGTGTGTGTGAAAAGGAGAAACAGAGGGACTAGCACAGGAAGTGAGAGAAGAAACAAGACTGCCACTGTCAGATGGTGCTGGAGGCGTATGTGTTTGCATGCATCCCATAGTTAAAACCCATAGCGTGTATTCAGTCAGTGAATCTCTTGATTTTTGTTTAGCATGGGAATGTCGAGCCGTCTGGCACTAGCACACTACCCCCAAGCAGGACTTCTAAAAAGGTTTGTATTATTTTAGCGCAGTGTTGCAGAAGGGCTGATTTGCAGGGACATCTGCCTCCACAATGTGCCACTGAGACACCCAAAGCGACAGATACTCTCGTTCTCATCTTTTCACACCAAAGATAGTCTCTTTCCCCACAGAAGATGCAAATATCGCTCTCCAGCCACTATCATTGAGTGACCTATTCCAACAGAGCATTGTTACGGCCTGCCTGACTCAATTGTAAACATTATCGCCTTAAAAATATATATTTTTTTTAAACCTAAAAAAGCACATTTTTGTAAGAAAAGGTCTCAAGCTCACTGTGACTTTTTCAAATAGCTCAACTCCATTTCCAAATTCATGTCCAAAATAAAAGCCACTATTAGGGTTGGACCATTATGGGTTTTTAAGGCCAAAGATTCAGTGTTTCCCGCCGGGATTTTATTCTTGGCAGGATTTGAAAAGCCTCTGAATAATTAACACCACAGGACACTCTAACTCTACATTGAAACCCAGGATAATAATAACGATTACAATCAATTCAGGTTAAGGGCTTCCCATAGAAAACCTGTAGTATCATACAATAAATAATGAAATCATACAATAAGTGGGTAATCAATCAAACTACACCATATCCATCATAGCAGAGGTAGGAGACACTGACTGGCCAGTGTTTAATAAAAGGCAAATATCAGCCTGAAATATCAGCAAACCAGTATATCAGCCTAACCTGGGCCATTATTGTGAAGTTATTTTATTTTGAAGACTACAGATCTTCTTACAGCTCGGTGGAGGGTCACCTCTGCGATCACCTCTGTTCCTTTCTCCCATCTTCAAAGGGGAGCCTCTCCCTTGGGGCCCTATATAGACTCTTTACTCCTTGATCATGAATGTTGTCAGGGCCAGGAGAGAAGATAGATCATTATTAGAGCCGGCTCGTCGACGAGTCATCTTCTCTGTCTCGGCTGTCACCACCTGATGGATCACCGTTGTCGTTCTCCTCCTGGATCTGGCTCTACAGGCGAGTCTTCACGGCTAAAACCCATGAACACCAAACCAGCAGCACCAGGACATCATTAATAACACACTGTCACACAAATGCACGGCCAAGGACACATACTGCAGCGTAGTCACTAGTAGTTTAAGGGTTAACAGACTGGCTACGCTACTGGACGATACCCAGATGTACATTACCATTTGAGTGAAAATATTAGATTTCTGCTATGCTATGATTGTACACAACAGTTTTTTTTTGACCAAATCAGCTTGTTGTATGCCTGTCTGGAGTGCCAGATGGGTGGGGTCGCCGTCACGCAAAGCACAAGATCAACAACAAATCAAATGTAAATTTCATTGACCTCAGTCTGGTCCCTCTGTTCCATAAGAAGCACGTCTGTTTACATAGTAGCACCTTAAGTGGACTAATGATTGGCATGTGTCTCTGAGTCCCAGTGCAAGCTGCCAGCTGTACTGATGGATGTCCAGGAGGCACTTGGAGATTCTGCCCTTGTTTATACCTTCAGCTGAAAGTCATTCAGACCTTCTGACGGAGAAAGCTACGGGGGAAATGCTGGAGGTCTACTGTTAGCTAGGGTTTCTTCACAATCAGCCACAAAGTCTCACTTTCCTGATAAAACAAACACATAACACATTGGAATTGCTTGTCGTCTAAAATTTCCAGCTGAATCTAAAATAAAAGTAACAGTTTCAGTTTGACATGTTTTTTGAGGTGTCTGATAAAGTGCAGGCTATGAGCACTTTATAAATGTGTCACTAGGGGGCAAAATTGGTCCAGTGTCTCATAGTCAATGACCTCACACCAACTGTGAGTAACACTGAGATAGAGCAGTCTGTGTAGGGTTTGCAGACCTTGTAGTGCCTCAAAAGGATAAAATACCTAATTTCCTCAAATATGTCCATGAGGTCTTGATTCAGTATTGAAATAAAACTACCAACATTCCCATCAATCCTTTGTTGGGTAAAAGGAGTGGGCGCTGTATTAAAACATAAACATTATGGCGTTTGAGTGTGTGCATATAACAGGAAGTGGCAAAAATAATAATTAAAAATAACCTTGCTATGTTCATTGTTTTTTAAAACAACTCTGAGCTGGCATCACTTGTCAGAGGAAGAGAATCAAGTAAAAATAAATCAAAGGCTTGAACGAGAGGAAAGAGATGAGAGCGACAGACACAAAAAGACAGTGAAAGCTTAAGTACCCCTCTGTCTTTGTCAGACAAGGACGGAAACTCTGAAGAGAGCTAGCACCATGCAGCTAACCTTTAAGCCCCCTCCACTCTACAGTTTTCTCAAGTGGTTTATTTAGTCACACTGGAGGCCATTTCTACTGAAAAAACGTACTAAATAAATGGCGGGAGGGAAAAATAACGGGTAGGTTTATGTTTGGACAGTGCCAATGGATGCCTTCAACCCACAATGTCTGTTAAGCAGGGTGGTAGATGCTGTTCTGAAGGAAAATGGTGGCCCTATTCCTTATTAGCTAGATAGTCATATATTGTTAGATGTTTCTGTTATTTTGTCTACCCTGTATATTGAGATTAGATCAGATTTAAATGTATTTGTTCTCAAGGAGGAAATTCAGACGCAGATCCTCCATACAAGACCGTTATTACCTGGACACGAGGTCTTCACATAGTTGTAGAATAAGCCTGTTGTCTATAACCCTGATATATATATCTTGTTTATTTAGTTTTAGAAGTTTTAGTTTTGGTTTAATTTATCACTGAGTGAGAAATATTTTAATATGTGTGTGTGGGAATGATGTGAGTTGGCTCGTTATAAATCCAATATCAATACCAAGGAAAGAAAAAAGGGTGATTGCAGGTGATTAAAGAGATTGCTCTGTACAAGAATTTGATTAAAATCAAATTGAGACACCTGATTAAAACCTCACAGAGAAACTCACAGGGTGGATTAATACCCATGTTATTTTCTGAGGAAACTCGACACAAGAACAGCACTTGCATTGAATTGCATTGTTGTAAGCCCCATTTTGGTCATAAAACGGTGTGGGAGGGTTATTTAAACCATGACCTCTACGTTTCCGTTATTTCAATTCAGAAGTATAACCCATATACTGTATTATTTAGCATGCTGTGTGTGTGGGCCATGATCAAAGTGGTGGACATGATTAAAGTAATAATAACGGCGCAGGAACTCTGATCATTTAGGATGAATGAGATTCTGCCTCGCCCTCCTTTTCTTGCCAATGCAGCAGGAAATCAAGGGCTTTTGGATCAGATCGGCCTTTATTGAAAGCACACCTTTATTAGCTAACATTATTACAAATTCTGAATGAAAATGATAATACTTTCCACCCTTTCCACGTACAATTCGAACCAGTGTTTAACAGCGGTTCTCTGCCTTATCATAGTCTATACAGTATAAAGGTTCCATTGTCACCATGTTGTGAAAGTAAGGCTGCTGCCCTTTTCTGGTCTGCAATGTGTGAAGACAATTGTTTCAAGAAGTAGAGGTGCCACAGCTAATAGTGGCCACTTTTTGTCACTTCATTAAGGCTTACACAGTATCTGGCAAATGTCTGCAAACCCTGCTTTGAACTTTCAAAGCCCTTTATGCAGTGATACAGAAACACACTCAGACATACACACTAACCATTGTTTTGGGCTTGTAGAAATGGATTTAGAGCATCTGCCGTGAGGGGGACAGTTGCACTCCCTATGTTTTGTTAAAGTATATATATATAAGGTTACCACCAGATATTAAAACCGCACTAGGCAAGATTTTTTATGTACACCCATGCCATCAGCCTAAATCACAAATTGGGGCTTCAGTAGAGAAGAATGTCCCATCCCCCGTCTAATTGAGACATCATTCACCCTATTTGCCCAAATTAATTTCAAGTGAATGGTGGTACAGGCATGGTGATTGGCAGGAAATCTTCACTGCGCACAGGAACAAATCAAAACTTGAGGAGCAGAATACAAAACGGTCTCCAGCAGGTAAGCGAGCGATCCATCCAGAGAAAGCTGGACTCACCAACGATGGCAGAACCTCCTCACCACCTCCACCACCAGCCACTGAGGCACTGTACATTGCACAGTTCAGCGGTGTCACATTACATGGATTTCTGGGACATGAAGTCCTTCAAACGTTCAAAAATTCAAACACTTATTTCTAGCTGCCACTTGGGGGAGTGCAGCTTTAAATGTACCTCTACCCGCTGAAAGAATGATCTCCCGTGGATGGTAATGTATGACAAAAACCTGCACAGGCTATAACTAAATGTGTTCCGAGCTCAGATATTTGACAGCGTTTCACCCATATGTCAGTGACGCCGCCATTTGTTGCATTGATCCGGGGGTTTTAGACCGACATTTGTCAAATTGTCTCAGCGAGGGAAGAGATATGAGAAGTGGATAACCTGGATTCATAAATTCTCCCCTCAGTCAATAGTCTCATCAGCATTTAGCTGTGAGGTGGAGAAGGCAGCAGTCAGCTCACAAAAGGAATCAACTTTCAAACAGTCATGTCAGGAAATTTACACCGAAACATGGATGCTATGATCATTTTGTTCACCTGACACTGTAAAGCACTGACTAGAAGACATGAGCGATGTTATATGATGTTACTGTCTCTCTACTCCCTTCCTAATATGATATCTATCCCTGAGCATTCCTGTAGTCTGTATATGGGGAGACATTGCTGGAAACACAGTGATACCAGCCTGCTCCATTGATTTATGCTGTTTTTCAGACAAAACAAGAAGCCATGATTCCTCATGCTAATGCCTGATATTAGGCTAATGATGTGTAGTGGATGTTGAACATCTGGTCGTTCCTGGTTGGACTGATAATCAGTTAGAGGTGCAGAGCTGCACATGGTCTCCCTCCCTCTTTGCTATGCTTCCCTCCATCTCTCCTTCCCGCCATCCCTCCCTCCTTCGCCATATTGCACTATGAAAGAGACTACCCCATGGGATGTTGGTATTAAACGAGTACCAACCCCTCTCTCACCAGAGGGACTTTCATCCTACCCTCACCTGACCTACTGTAGCTCCCCTTGCTCCTCCAGAGGGAAGAGACATGACTGTCAGAGGCTAGCAGAGTTGCTCAACTCTGAGAGGCTTTTAGAGAACCACAATGTAAGGCAAAAAACAAGCCCAACAATTTATGCCATTCAACCAGCCAGTCTGCCCTGACTGTCTGCAGTAATTTGGCATGGCTTTGTTCACAGCTTGAATGAGGCAAACAAATAAGAATCCTCACAGCGGAAGTTGTCAAATTGCACAAATGCAAAAGCAAAAGCTTGTCTGCACAAATCACAGCTGAGATTCAGTTTAGCTGTTGTAAGTGTAGATATTTGAAAAAGCATGCAAAGTGATAATGTCTGAGACAAAATCATTTCAATAAAGTGATTAACTCTGTTTAGTTTACACACAAGACTAATAAACCAACTGTTCATTACCCATTTCCATGTGTTGCCTAACAAGGTACTGATCTTGTGAAAACATTACACTGCTCTCTTAATTTATTCTTTTGGAAAACACAGTGGCCGTTAGAAAATAGTGATCTTGAACCACTTGCCTCTTGATTGGTCCATTTTTTGCTTGTGAAGTTGGCTAGTGTACACAATTGAATTCCTGCCCCCTGGCTGTTTATTGCTTTTGCATGAAGAATGGGCACCCGAGAAAGCAACCGGAGACCAAATCATTGAATTTTAAAGGCAAACATCCACTGCTGTTAGAGCCCAACCAGAAATAGCACAAGAAATGTGATGGTAACTACTCCCATAATCACCTCGTGGGCACACACACAGATACGCCCGAGGCTACATCCAAGAATAGACTGCAAATGGTCAACTTCTGATGTCATTCAGTGAAGATTTTTACAAACTTTTAGTCCGTGAAGTATGCACAACCCTTCCTTAGGTTCATAATATTTGTGTAGAAAACAGGATATGAAATGTTTTGCCAAACAACCTGCTCTGCCTTACTGCAGTGTCCCTTTATTGTTGGATCTGGTTATTGCTGCAGCCTGTTGGAGAGGGTCAAAGGAGACATCTGGAGGTGGATGAAATGACATTTTCCAGCCAGCCACATTTTAGATCAGCCAAAATGATGAACCAGCACTCTCTGGGACTCCATATGGGTGAGGGAGGCTGCCCAGTTTGCTTTCCATGGCTGTATAGGCCAAAGACAGCTAAAAGTGGGCAATAGAGCTGACCAGACACTAGCACACATACTCTTATTTTCAGCTCCACATTTTAAGACTGTGGATTGTCGTTTTATCTTTTCACTCTCACTGTCATTATGTATGCAATACGTAAACATTTGAATGAAAACAATTTATTTTTTGAGGAATATAAACTTCATCACAGGTGTGAGGTGGATTAGCCGTTATTTTTTATAACAATAATTATGTACAATCTCTACATGTTCTCAAAAATGATAGATCAGGTGTGCCACACTTTTTGGTACAGGAGTTCAAAATGTGGTAGGACTGCTGGTTTATTTGACCAGTAAAAGTTATACTGTATTGATTTACATCCTACAAGAGTCAATCATAGGAAAACCTGAGCATTACTCCAGTGTTTTGCAAAGATTGGAAGTACATGCAAAGCTCATATCTGTATATCATCAGCCACAGCCAGTGTATAAAAAGAGACAATACATTTCCAGTGAGAAAACATATCTTTGAAACAAAAAAATAAATAAAATCACTGTGTAAACAAGCTAGTGGTGGGATGACAAACCTAGATCATACTGCAACCACAGCTTTAAATCTGACATGACCAACACGCTTGTTATTCCTTGTCGTTAGCCAGTTATCTCAAAGTCACAATCCAGAAGGATTAAAGTGACAGCAGAGATGAAATAATATCACTGGAGCCATCTGGGAGGCTAAAGAAATGTGGGCGGCCAAATTTGCCCTGAGGTTTATACGACAGACTTTTCTTGAAAATATTTTGAAGTTGAATCTACAGCACACACTGGGCTACAGAAAGACATAATTGAAGATAATATCAACACTGTGTAATTTCTCTGATATTTGCGATAAGGCGGGGTTGGATCAGCAGATTCAGCACAGTTCCTGAGGGAGTGATAACACATCGGTACTTTGGATTTGCATTGACAGCGTTCAGCCCCCATGGTACCAAGCTGCCGGGCAGGTTCTCCTCCACATTTCTTCACCAACAGAACAACTTTATTTGGCAAGTACGTGTGGTGCAAGGACCTCACATCCCGTGCAAAGATCTATCTAAAAATAACATTAACATTGACACAGTATGACAGTGTGCCAGGTCGGTCTCTCCCGTCTTTCCCATCACTCTTACTGTATTACAGAGAAACCTTGACAGAGTGTCGCTGTAAGCATGAACCTGTTGAAGTGATGGGTTAATTCACGTATCAAATCGTAGACATAGTTTACTAAATGTATCATAAAATAATAAGATTGACTGAATAAGAAGACTGGACTTGATCAAGCCTAATGTTATTTGCGATATAGGCTAACTTAGCTTTCTTTGCTGTTCCGTTAACTCCTAATTAAGGGGATATTAATATACCCTAATATTTTAGGTCATTTGGTCCAGTTTGTGCATGAATCACTTTGCAAACTGAACAAAAATGAGACATTAATTACTGCTGTGGATACCCCCAATAAATTACCAGTAGTGAGTAGTGTTTCGCTGTTTACCTTTTCTGTGGGTGTGTTATAGTATATGCCATTGCATGTGGGAGTGTAAGATGTGAGTGCCATAAAAGTACATGCATATTAAGGCTTTCATATGAAGCATCATGGACTGATGCTGCTAATTAAGATGAGATGAAAGCGCTTTCTTTTTTGATGAAGGAACTATATTCTCTCTCTCTCTCTCTCTCCCTCTCCCCCTCTCCATATGTGCACATTTACAATGATGCACACACACAAAATGGATGTGTACATCACCCTGCCAGTGCCTTCTGCCTGTACAAGGCCATCAGTCGTTGTGTGGCTGGTTCCATAGGTTGACATTAATAACACAGCACCAGTGTTGCCAACTCCATTTCAAAGAAAGTAGCTATTGGCTGCTCAAAAAGACACTGGAAGTCGCAAACTGACATCATGCATAAATGTACATAATTATGTCAGAACCTTGCTTTAATTTGAATGAGGCAGGGATTTTCTAATCATTTTGGCATATAGTCGCAGGATTTGCAGGTTTGTTTTTTGAGGGGGACTATCAAAGGGGAGATTAGCAAACTATTAGACAGGATCAAACTGCTTTCCACATATTTACAAGGTTGTGCCAGAAACTGAACTTTTAGGGCAAACGGGGAGAGAGAGAAAATGTCAAACTGTTAACATACTTACAAAGACCAAACCTCATTATTAATGAATCAAACATTTATCAGTGGCTATCCAGAGAGCTGGAAGCCCATGTGTGTGTGTGCGCAGTGAGACTCGGGACCCACTGACAGGCCCCTCCTATCTCCCCCTGCTCTAACAGAGGAGGGTGCTGTGATCGGAGTGGCCAGTCGGCGCATTTGTCACCAAATGCATTGGCTGTCAAATAGCATTTTCTCCTATGTTTCATGAAGTAGCTAAATTTGCACATAGATCAGCACAAACCTGCAAACGCACAAATAGTTTTGTGCACTGATTATGTATTTTGCTTCACATAGCATAGGATTTTTGGCGATTACGGGGGCTGCCATATTGGATGGATTTTCTGAAAACGTAAAGTCTGAACCAGGACGTCTAGATGTACAATACGTCTGATGGCTGGAATTAAAAGAATTCAGTTAACAGTTTTGCTCAGAAAAAAAAAATGTTTGCACCAGGGCCCATGACAAACATGTTACGCCCCTGGAGAAGCTACAGGTGTTTGTAGCTACAACTCAAGCTGCTTTTGAGTACCTTATGCTATGCTATGCTACCATCTTGTTGGAGTGCAGGAAGGCCAAGGTTCGTTTCCCCGTTTTATACTCTCTACTTTTTATCTGGGTCTTAGTGCTTGACAGGTTTCTGTCACTATTCCCCTGAGGTTCCTGGGTCCTAAAACCCTGCTGATTACAGTTGTATGAACTCCTATTGTTACCAGTAAGTAGGCAGTGACCCACTGACTAACGTTAGCTTAGCATAAATAGATAGGGTGACCAGATTTTAAAAGCCCAAACCGGGACACAGGTTCTCGTGCACATTCATGCACGTGCACACACACGCAACAGATCTGGGACAGATCTGGGACATTAAAGTATTCTTAACTGTACACATCCTAGCAAAACAGTCCATTAACCATACACCAGAACAGCCCAGCAATCACTAGGGACACCTAGATTTGGTACATAAAAACCTAACCTAGTGCAATGTTATGCTTTTATTATTGCATTCAGTAACAAATTATGGCAATAACAAAGTATAGCATGTTAGCATACTAAAGTCTAATATAAGAGCCATTCCTTTATCAAGTTAGAGGCAGTGTGAAAGGCAGTCACAACTTTGCTCATGCATTCTGGGGCTGAAATACTTTCATGAATGTCACTGTCAAGTAAGCACCCTCAAACCCCTCTAGAATTATGTGCATTAACCTTGTCTGTGCCTTAAAATCTGCCTAAGTTAGGTCTGAATAGAATCCAGCTTTAATAATTGAGTGAGAACCTTGCATGGAACATTGCATGATTGAGCAGCAGCAGCAACAGCAGAGCTGGTATGAAGGTATAGGACTCCACCATCTGGGTCTGTGAACAGTGCCAAGAGGGAAATCCCTGTCTAATGCTCAACATCCACAATACCCTTTAGGGGGATGAATCCTCAAGCTATTTCAGGCTCCACATCAGAGGGAAGATGGAGCAACAGAACCTCAGATAGAACAGAAGTTGTGTAGAAGGAAATTATTATTCTCTCTAAAACTGAGAAACTGAAGTTACACTAATCACCTGTTTCCCGGGGACATGTCACCCAGGGCCTTTTCATTCTGCCTTCGGCTCCTCCTGCCAGGGGTAGAGGCTCAAGAGTACTCATGTACTCTGTACTCATGTAGGGTCAACACAAGCCAACCAACCAACCAAACCGCTAGCCAGCCAGCCAGCCACCAAGCCATCCAGTCAGGTGTCCAGTAGGCCTTCTGGCCAGTCAGTCAGTCAGCGAGTAATTCAGACAGTTGACCAGTCATCATTCTGCTGGCCATCCAACCAACCATCCAGCCAGCCAGTCATGCAGCCAGCTAAGCACCCAAGCAGCCAGTCAACCAAACAAACAGCCATCCAACCATCCATGCTGCCACCAAAGCAGCCAACTAACTGTCCAGCCAGCCAAGTAGCCAGCCAGCCAACTAGCCACCCAGCCATCCAATCAACTAACCAGAAAGCCAAGCAATACCCAGACAGCTAGCCAAGCCGCCAGACAGCCAGTCAGTCAGCCATCCAGCCTACTAACCAACCAGCCAAACAAACAACCAGCCAGCCATCCAACAAGCCAACCAGTTAGCCAGTCACCCAGCCAGCCACCCAGACTCTCCTCATTAGCCCCATACCAGCTCTCCAGATGGACCCAAATACCATTTAGCTCTCCCAGCAGTTTTGTTTACTCTGAAGCCCTGAGCTTCTTTTGCTAGCCCATCTCCCTCATAATTACTCATACGATAGATAAATAGACAGCTCCATTACCATGGTTGTTATGGGCAGTATAAGCTCAAGGCACTGGCCGCTTTTATGGACTTGATGTTTATATTTTTTTCCTCTTTGCACAGCTGTGGGATATGGTCCAGTTGGAGAAAACAAGCCAGAGTTAGAAATAATAGCCTGCTGTTTGTCTGATCTGTTGTACTTGATACATGGATCCAGTGGCACTGTTAGTGCCTCAGGTCCTTGTTGTAAAAGTTTTTGGTGATGCTGTTCACATGTTGCTATCCAGGGCAGTTCTGGGTAAAACAAACCCACAAAAAAAACTATCGAGCCATGTGTGATCTTTGAAGACATACCTCTCATTTATAGTACATCTCTAGTCAGTGTCTACGCCTCTGTCTTAACCAAACCAAACTCAAACTGAGGACGAAGAAGGGTACGAGAGGGTGATGTGACAGCCTATATGAGGAGGCCTGACAGAAATATCCCTGTGAAGAGAGATAAAAGCTGCAAGTAAAGCATCGGAGGCACTTTGGGTTAATTGCGTTTGACAAACAAGCCCATCCCTGCCTAGTGTACTTTTCCTCTGAGGTTCCTCTGTAACGCAGAACAAAGTGAGGGATTGGGTGCAGGAGAACAGAGGGAATCTTAAAGCTGTCCGCGAGAGAGAGGGCGTTGTAAGTATAGAGAGGAGCTCTTTGATCGTTGATGAATCTTCAGCTGACGCCACCTTCCTTCCTGGTCTCCAAGGATACTGGGGGGTTTAATAATTGAGGTCTTATAAGATATCTGGGTGGAGAAGAGTTATGTTAGTCACAGCAGGAGTTTGTAATGCAGACATCTTGAATGTAAACAGTCATGTCGTACATCATTTGGCAATGTGCAAGATTAATGAGCTCTACTTATTAAGATGCTATTGTGTGAAAATCAGTTCATGTACATTTTATACTTACACTAACATTTATGTCTTTAGGACCCTGGGGAGTAGGAGAGGGGCTAAATGGGCACACTGAGGGTTTAGGTCTTCCTTTGCTGCACAAAGCCTAGGTTGAGTGTTTGTTCGGGATACTTCTGCAAGCACGTTTCTTCAGTAGATGGTATGTTTTAATTCCGACTTCAGCCTTGTTATTTGAAATGTTATTTATAGCTTACACCTGATGAGGAGAGTCATTAATATTGGTAAATGTCCACTTTTAGCCCCATTCAATTTATTAGTTATTGGCATTAAGGCCTCCAGTCATTAGCCTCCACCTGAAAGGAGAGCTGTGAGGACTTTGGTCAGAAAAAAAAAGTATAACATTGTGTTGCATTTAATGACATTTCTGTATGTTTGGATGTGTTTTGAAACTAACGTTCATGTTATTGAAGTTAAATGACCAATCCCTTTCTAAAATGTACCTGGGATTGACCAGCCCGGGAACTCTATCAGCATCCAAATGTATTGCGCTGTGTTTTGGGGAGGGGTCGTGTCACTAGGGCCTCTGCAGCCCACCAGGAATCTTCCCGATTAGCCACCCCGGCTATGTACTTGATAGAAGAGAACAGAAGGTCAAGGCCTGTTGCATTTTCATGCACTGTTCTCTTTTGAGAACTGGCGGTGCCCACTTATATGTTTCACATGCCACAGAGATAATGCGTGACATGTTCCAACCCAAGCATTATGAGCAAGAGCCACTGAAATAAAAGGCCCTCGCTCTACTCAGAAGGTCAGAGAGAGAAAGAGAGAGAGAGAGGAAAAACAGAGATATGAATCTCATCACAGACATACAAATGTACAGCTCAATTAATATTCACTACCACACTTCCCCTTTTAATCAATACAAAAACCCAGATTTCTTTCCCCCTCCAACCCCAAAGTAAGACTTAATGTCTCTGTATAATTTCCCCCCTTGGCCAAGGATGGTAAATGCCCATCTCCCCCGGTGATGTTTTGGCATCTTCCTTTTCTATTCTATCACCTACACCCACATAAGATTTTATTGTCCCAATCGTTTGTGTGGATCCATTTGCATTAAAATGATATTGGCGGCCATGCCTGGACAGCTGGGCACTGCCGTTGCCCACAAATCCCTGCTAGTCCCTCTTTGGGAGCAATAATACTTCCAGTTTGCTCAGAATAATTTTCAGACAGAATTAGTCTGACTCCCTCAAGCTAGACACACGTGCCACAGCAGACTGTAAATGAGACTGAATGAAGCTCTGTTCATCCTGGAGCCATGGGGCAGACATGGGAATGCCTAATGGTGTTGTTTTTACTGAGAGATTGGAATCTACATATGGCCTCTCAGTCATTTGGTGACTCAGTCAACGAGTCTGTCAGTCAATCCTCTGATCATATTTGCTCTCTCTCACGCACATATTAGCTCACTCACACTTTCATTCTCTTTCAGACCCTCATTGAATCCCTCTCTCGCTCTCTCACTCACTTTCTCATCCACTCACTCATTCAATCTGCCACTCACTCAATCCATCCCTTGCTCATTCCCACTCATTCATTCCCTCCCTCGCTCTCTAACACAGTGAGTTTCTGTGATTTGTTATTTTAGTTATTGATTCTGTGTTGTCTAGTCGGTTTAGATATTTGTGTTGTATTTATGTTTGATAGTAGTGTTGATTGTATTTGGGATATCTGTTATTTAGAATCATATATGAGAAGACTATTTGGGGAGGTTTCTCCTCGGGCTGTTGTCTCATCGTTGTTGTTCCTCTGCTTAATAAAGATCCTTTTGTTAAAAGAAACATTATTATGTTATCCTTGCCTCGCCACAATATTATCTCTCATCTAGATCAAATTAGGTTTAAATTGGTCGTACAGTAACCATTGAAAACCCATGTAAATACAGTATATAGCCAAAACTGTATGGCTATATACTGTATGTATACTGAAAGATGGCATTCGTAGTCATCCATCCTGCATCATTTGATGAAAAATATCTTTCTGCAATTAAAGCTGTTTTAATAAGTTTTTACCATGCCATAATATATTGTGAAAGCTTTGTTCTGGTATTGGTTGACGTTGAACCTGCACGTCATGTAAACCTAAGTCGGACTTCTTGCACAACCCGGCCTTGCTGGGTATGCATGTCCCTGTACAGTATTTGCCTTAGGTGCATACGTATGATTGAATGTGTACTCATTCAGTGTGTGTGTGCCTGTCATTAATGATAGATTAAACCACATCTATTTCTGACAGATTGGGGCATGCGGCAGGTTAGCTGGCTTGACTCGGGGGTGACGGGAGGGGGGGGGGTCAAAGGCTGCCATCGATATACCATTACTGTTCCCTTGCTAAACTCTGTTGTTGTTTCATTCTAAGGGGACCTCTCGGCTGTTCTGCTTGTCTGATCGCAACTACAACCGTAAACAGCTGATATCCTCAGAATATGACCTCTCACATGTCATTTCCTCCCCTCCCTGTGTGATGGCTGCGTTGTTGCCGTCCAAGACACCTCATTCTAAAGACACCCACTCAGTAAATGTTGTTAAAACACAGTTGTTGCTGAAGCTTGAAGTCCAGTGCGTACCTTAAAGGAACATTCATTCCTTTTTCTTCTTTTTTTTTTACTTGGTTATTCCAGTTGAGGGTGACAGGGGGCTGGGGCCTATCCCAGCATACATTGGGAAGAAGGCAGTCCATTACCAGTCCATACCTATGGGCAGTTTATAAAGCTCCATTTTCGGGGGTTGAAAACTCTGGTATAGTGTGGACGGAAGGCCAAAATGGACTTAGTATGACTGACAAAAATGTTTAGGATTGACTTTTATATTGTACATATCATATAGGGGTACTGCCTGTGAGTTTTCATCCTGCATGGTTTGGTACCCTGTTCCATTGGTTCAGTTTACATGGTTAAATTCTCAACTACAAATTCATTTTGTTTCACACAAACACTGCACGTATGCCGAAGCCTTCGAGGCATCTTACGGCTTGTTGTGCATATTGATGAATAAACAAATAGACTGATGTAGTAATTTGATGATCTGCCGTGGTCTCAGAGGTGCATCTCAGAGGTGTTCTGACCTTTTGCAAATAGAGTTGAGTAAAATCTTGAGAAAGTGACACTGTTGGAGGCCTTTACTTCTGGGCCCCATGAGCTCTGAATCAATTGATCTCCCTAATGAGGACAAGATTAATAGGCTGGTTCATTAGTATCGCATTCAAAACTTTTCTGTTCCTATTCAGTGGACCTGAATCAGCTGCGGTATCTGCAATAAGCATGTTGATTTTTCAGTGTCATGATGTAAAGTTCTTAATGCGCAGTTAAAACCACAGCATGTATGTCAGTAGTCTTCCACTTTTCAAATAATATCTATGAAAGCCCCAAAACAAGCTTCCATTTGTATGGGTACACAGTCCACTTGGGGAGCATCATTAAGCTGACAATGATCAACGCCTTCATTAGCAGTGCTGAATGCTCTCCATATTCGAGGAATTTTCAGAGCATACAGACGGTGCTGATCCATCCGCCGAGTAATCGATTGGAGATGTCAGGCCGTAAAGCAAAGTAATTTCTCCATAACTTCCCCAGACACCGAGAACAAATCAAGTGACTGTCTGAATGTTTTATAGGGAGAGCAGCTGCTTTTGTGCCAGTGAGGAAGAGAGTCTAATGGGACTGTATGTAGATGAAGAACTGCTTTCTAACAAGATATTTAGCTTTTCAGTCATTGAAGGACAGTTTTAATGCTCTATAGAACCTTTTACAGGGCCAGATGATACAGACCAATCCCTGCTTTCTCTGCTCCACCTTTTCTTTTTCTATTGTCCATCTTGATAACACGGAGGATGACTGACCTTAGATGCAATGATGACTGACCTTAGATGTTTTGCCCCCCTTAGGCAATGCAGCGTACCTCTACAATTTGTCATTACATCATTAGTTGAACAATCACGTACACGGACAAACCTGGGCTGGATCAATTTGGGACGGGGGGGGGGGGGGCGGGCGTGCTCTAATCACCCCTATCAGGCGTGTCAGGTCTGTGTGTAAGTGTGCTGCCAGTTTGACACAGAGAAAAGGGGAGAGAGACCCGGTCCCGGCGATCCCACGTCAAATTAGTCACCAGCGGCCGGCCTGTTAGCGCAGAAATGACAATTTACACCTATTACACCACGGCGGGTCGTCCAACCAGCCCACACACACACACACACACACCGGGCCACCATGATTCTCCCCAGTTCTCCCGATTGACTACTCCTACATCAACCTTTTTCAGGAACTGTTGGGGAATATACACTTGAAAAGAACTGAAAAGGACTAAAAAGACTTGCACTTTGATCATGATCAAAGAACTCTTGTGCCACGGAAGACCATTGTTGTTTAGAGTGTGGGCCTCTTGATTGGAAATCATTCAGACAGCTGCCGCCATATCCACTCTTATGGTCTAGTAACCCAGGCAGATGCTCTGTGTTACCTGAGCAGATGCTTAAATCCCACCCAACATGATAATACTTGCTCGATCCACAAAGTAACTTTTACAAACTTGTTCTGAAATGAATAAGTTTAAACGGATCGATTGAACCCCCTTGAGATAATTAAAGAGATATCAGTCAAAGCTGTTTTATCCAATTTATTGTTTGAATAAACACAGATTTCCCTTTGAGCATCCCTCATATTCCACTTATGTTTTAAAATGAGATTGTTAGTATTACTTCCCTTTGTGTTGCTATTGTGATAAATGTGGTGACTCCACTTCTGCTTAAAGTGAAATTAGATTTCAGACAGGGTTATGAATCAAACACACCCTGCCATATAGCTCTGACTAATGAGACTCATCAAGTGAATGGGGTGTATGTGGAGTCTGTGTCTTTGTCTTCTGACACAACAGACGTGTGCAACTACCAAGTAACTAAATACTTGTGAAAATGACCTAAAAAAGCACAGATGTCAAGTCCTAGGTATCAAACTCAAAATCAATCTCCCCTCGATTGATTTGTCGTACTCTTAAATCCTGGTGGGAGAGATGGCGGTTGGAAGGAGTGCAGCGAGATAAAGGACAAGCAGATCCCTACTATAGATCAAGGTTTCAAGGGGAATCATATTTTCTTTAGTTTTACACTGCCAGGGAATGTTTTATCACACTATAATTTTTTTACTATTCTCTTAAGAGTGCCATCATATCTCACCTTCGAAAAACCTTGTTCTGCCTCCACAGCTGTGAAAGATGTAGGCATTTGTGTTTCTCCAGAAATAAGCCAGATATCTGCTTTGCCCCTGCAGTTTGTGAAAATGACTTATCACTGTATTGGAAGGGCTCTCCAGTCTTATCAGGTTAAAAATAGTCTGCCAGGAGACTTGAAACTTAGAGGAAACTGAATATGCATCCAGCTCACCCCTGTTGTAGAAGCATCCCAGCAAGCGTTTGAAGGATAGAAGATAATAGATCCTGCTTCCACTAAGGACAATAACAGGTATTGGGCTTGTGATGGCGGATGGTGGGGCTTTGTGCGGCAAAGTGGCATTTTTGTCGGATGCACAAAAACCTCACCTGTGCCCATTTGCAATTTTGACTTTGATAGAAATTCATGAAGCAGGAAAACATAAGATACAATTTTCATTCTAACTCTATACATCTGTGGCTGAGGTGTGCATGATGGTCATCCAACATTGAACTCTCAGGACATGCCATGACTCACGGAGAGCAACATTAAAGAGAATTTCAGTATCATATATATTCGCTTGTGGCGATTCTGCACCTCTCGCACAAGAACATCAGTTGGCTGAGCCGCTTCCTGTGGACTGTTCTCTTCTATCACCAAATTCAGAGACCACCATGGTGCAGAGTTCACTGCTTTTCAAGGGAAGGAAAATAGATTTGAGTGGTCATGATTGAAGCCAGGCACACCACACCTACTGATAATGTATTCCTCCTAATCCAACCCTGTTTACAAGTGTGTCTTCACAAAAATTGATTGATTCACAAAATTGATTGATTCACAAAAATAGAGCCCGATATCTCGACTTTCATTTTGGCGGTATATTTACATGGGTTTTCAATGTTGGTGCAGACTGTGGTATCAACGTCAAAATATTTGCTGGGGTAGTTAGATAGCCAGATGAGTCACACGATCACTGGCTTATCAAAAAATACCTATCTCCTACTTAACTGCATTATTTACAACAGACAACACGTATGCCTGCATGCGTGTATACATGCACACATAGACTGTCAGAAAGGCAGATAGACCTAGACACAAAAACACATACTCATACCAGCTACAGCAACACCCACATAGCCTATCATCCCCTAATAACTTGCAGGGTCACATCACTGCCATAATACTCCCCCTCATCATCCATATTGATACTGAGAGGTTCCCAGGTGAAGAAGCTATCCCAAGTTCATCAACTCTAAAGGCATCAAGAGTGATGGGTTTAGCTCTGGTTGAGTCATCATGGTATGAATAAGAGATTACTGGGTCACTGACCGAAATCCGTTCCAATCATTTTCCAATTCAGACTGAACAAGGTCGTCGTCTGGTGTGAACCCTAACTATTTCCTGCATTATGTTTCATTTATACCCTTAGCTGAAATGTCAAATTTGTGAAGAATGTGTTGCTACCAGTTCACTACAGGGGCTACTTTACATTTGAGATAGTACTTTGTGGTTGATGTTGTAAAATTAATGATCCATTTTGGTGATTTTCATACATATTCAGTATAGAAGAACTCTGGAACGGCCTCCCAGTCAATGTGAGGGTTAATGCTGTGTCTCTTTTACTGGTAGATTTTGTGTCATTATTTTATGTGTTTTATGTTGTTTGTAAAATGTGGAGCACTTTTTGATTTCTAGTCTGGAAAGGTGCTATACAAATACATTTGACTACTTTTATGGTACCATTATGGTGTCTCATGTGGACATTTTCACTTGCATGACTGTTTTCATAATCAAATCACATTTTATTTGTATAGCCCTTAATCACCGTGACAGTCTCTAAGGGCTTCATATTGCCCAAAGTGTGAAAACAATAAATGGTTAGTACACAACATCCCCCAGCCTTGGACCCTCACAGAGGACAAGGAAAAACTCCCACAAAACCAGTTAGGAAAAAATCGTTCGGACGTGCAATAGATGCTGAGTTTGGGCAAGCAGCATTAAAGTTTATTTGGGTGGGAAATCCAGATCTGATATGGGGCATCACAGCAAACAGCAGCTCAGTCAGCGTCATCGTAGGACTATGGGACCACGCAGGCGCCAACTCTGCCGGGCTGCAGCCTGGAACAGACAGGAGACACACCCACACACACCCATACACACACTCTCACTCACACAGACAAACATGACCAGCGTCAGTGGACAGGGGGAGGTTGACCAGGAGAATAGGGCATGTAGGCAGGATGCTAGTATCCATCGGCAGGAACCTGAGCTAGGGTGAGCTAACTGGTCTAGAAGGGACTGAGAATAAATGGGTTTTTAGCCTAGACTTTGATAGAGCCTGCCTCTCTGATTGAGGCAGGCAGACTGTTCCAGAGATGGGGAGTTCTGTTACCTGCAGTTAGACAGGTAGACAGGTAGCTTGCGTCCTGTGATCTGTGATCTGAAGGCGCGTAGCGGGATATATGGTTTAATCAGATCTGATAAGTAGGACTGTGCCATCCCATGTAATGATTTATATGTAAGTAGAAACACCTTGAAGTCACACCTGGTCTGAATTGGGAGCCAGTGTAATGAGGATAGGGTGGGCGTTATGTGGTCGAGTTTCCTGGTGTTGGTCAGGATTCTGGCAGCAGCATTCTGAACCCGTTTTTTAGTGCGGCCAGTAGGTAAGCCTGAAAAGAGGACATTGAAATAGTCGAAGTCGAAGACCACTAATAAAGATAAAAATTTTGCAAATATTTCCCATCAAATTGCAAAGTTGCAACTGTGTCGTTGGACTGTCATAGCATCCTGATGCAGATGGTCAGCAAATGGAAGTGGTTAACAGCAGTAATGGTAGTTGTTGTGAGAAGGTGAAGTGGCTTAGAGAGCCAACACAGATTGCCCCCCATTCTCAGAGGCAGCCTGAGTGACTGATAAAAGGCTTTTCTAGCTGTGAAGAGTGCCGGCCGCTGCATCAAAACCCAGCCTTCCCAGAGGACTCACTGCTGTTTTGAAGTGAGGCACAAGCCCGTCCGCAGTGTCACATCGTATTTTCCCTTGCTCGCTCAACCCAGGTCATCATTTTCAATAGCACGATTTCGCCTCTCTGAGCTTCTGAGAGGGCTGCAAGTTTAATAAATCTGGACCGAGGACTTTCTCAAAACGGATCAATACACCAACTTTCATTTTGTTTTGTTTTTTTCCTACTTTCATTCTTGTTTGGAGAATAGGTAGTAACTCTCACTGTTGAAGGGAGTAGTCATAATGGATCGACGTTTTAAACACTCCAGGTTCCTTCACCTGTTCTTGTTAAGTCACTAAATACACTTTCATAATCTCACATTATTTTATTTCATTTTATTCACACATAAAAAGTGGACAAAATACGGCCATTGTTTAATAAGGGGTGAAAATCAGTATTAGAAGATTAATTTAAAATAAATGTAATATTAACTTAACATGAATTTTAGACTGAATGTATAGAGTTGAATATTAGCATTATTATCTTAAAGGTTTGTCAAATGAGAATATGTCCTTATGGATAGCCTTTATTAGGATGCTGATTATAATGTGAGTTTTGGCTTTTTGCCAGCAGCATCTATTTAGAGGTTTTTATCAACATCCTGATGCTTCACAAGGCCTTTCGTAATGCAACAATGGCTAATGGATTGGCCCGACTAAAAAATAACATTATTGATCTATGCATGCTTGTGAAAGCATGTTCAAGACCTTTCCACACTATGAAAGAATCCCATCAGCCTCCGATGATTGAAAGAGTAGAGAGCTGAGACACCATTATTCTGTATGCTACCTGTCTTACCGTCAGAGCCACTTAGATCTTGCCATAAAGCACTTCAACAAAAAGTGTTCAAAATAAGAGTAAAGCAGGGTATGGGGGAAAATAGACAGGGAAACATCTATTAGCAATCCTTTCTTCTTTAGATGACTGCAACTGTCTCTAATCTTGTCTATATGTCAAAAACCCTCTAGCAAGGCTTTCAACCAGAATTGGGAAAAGTGATCACCCCTACTTCAACATTAATTACTTGTAAGTTTTAGTAGTGATTTCAAGATTTTATGCTTTTTTTTATACTATCATGGTTAAGGCTGGCTTTCATCTGGCTCCTTGCCAGAACACTGATCTTCTAAGCCCCAATGATCTAGAGTATGATCTAGATGATCTGGAGTATAGCCTAAGTATAGCCATTTTTGACTGATCTTAGACTGAAAACATAAGCTGATGGGGCTTTCTCCATCAGCGCTCCAAGACTTTGTAATAACCTTCCCTGGGGAGATTTGGATAGCAAAGTCAGTGTCTTCTAATGTAAAAAATACACTGAATTAGCTGTCATCATCACCACCATCATTATCGTCATCATCAGACAGACTATAATATTGGAAATAGATTGTGGATGTGCACACACTACCTCCTTGCTGCAGACAATTACATCTATCCCCAATGCCCCAGATCACAACAAGGGTAAAGGGGCTTTTATAATGTAATCTAGGAGGTTTCTCACACAGTGTCCCTTTATCGCTTAGGACACCTGTCAACAAAACAGCTTCCATCAGTTGCCTCCTCTAAGCACACACTAGGAGATAGAGACATAACCCTGAGTGCAGTGCGACAGCATCCCGTCATTCAGCAATACACCATTATCCCTCCTCTCCATTCTTCCCCCTGACTCCCCTAGACTTTAATCATTTATTAATTTCCCTTGTGGTCCGAGTGAAGGCATCATGGTCTGAATTTAAACTGCCAAGATCAGAGGATTGAAGTGTCACTTTCTCATATGAGAAAGAATAGAGAATGTGCAGCTTTCATCCCAGCAATCAGCCAAATCCACCATGGATAAGCACAATAATATAGTGGCGAGTGATTGCCTAGGGGAAACTCTGGAAAGAAAAAAATATAATCGTCCTAAATTGGTTGTGTTATATGTACAGTGGATATAAAAAGTCTACACACCCCTGTTAAAATGCCAGGTTTTTGTGATGTAAAAAAATGAGACCAAGAGAAATCATGTCAGAACTTTTTCCACCTTTAATGTGACCTATAACGTGAACAATTCAATTGAAAACAAACTGAAATCTTTTAGTGGGGAAAAAATTAAAAAAATAAAAATAAATAATGTGGTTGCATAAGTGTGCACACCCTCTTATAACTAGGGATGTGGCTGTGTTCAGAATTAACCAATCACATTCAAACTCATGTTAAATAGTAGTCAGTACACACCTGCCATCATTTAAAGTGACTCTGATGAATCCCAAATAAAGTTAAGCTGTTCTAGTAGGATTTTCCTGACATTTTCTTAGTTGCATCTTACAGCAAAAGCCATGGTCCGCAGAGAGCTTCCAAAGCATCAGAGGGATCTCATGGTTGAAAGGTATCAGTCAGGAGAAGGGTACAAAATAATTTCCAAGGCATTAGATATACCATGGAACACAATGAAGACAGTCATCATCACGTGGAGAAAATATGGCACAACAGTGACATTACCAAGAACTGGACGTCCTTCCAAAATTGATGAAAAGACGAGACGAAAACTGGTCAGGGAGGCTTCCAAGAGGCCTACAGCAACATTAAAGGAGCTGCAGGAATTTCTGGCAAGTACTGGCTGTGTACTACATGTGACAACAATCTCCCGTATTCTTCATATGTTTGGGCTATGGGGTAGGGTGGCAAGACGGAAGCCTTTTCTTACGAAGAAAAACATCCAAGCCCGGCTAAATTTTGCAAAAACATACATGAAGTCTCCCAAAAGCATGTGGGAAAATGTGTTATGGTCTGATGAAACCAAGGTTGAACTTTTTGGCCATAATTCCAAAAGGTATGTTTGGCGCAAAAACAACACTGCACATCACCCAAAGAACACCATACCCACAGTGAAGCATGGTGATGGCAGCATCATGCTTTGGGGCTGTTTTTCTTCAGCTGGAACTGGGGCTTTAGTCAAGGCGGAGGGAATTATGAACAGTTCCAAATACCAGTCAATTTGTTTTTTTGTTGTTTTTTTTCCCCTAAAAGATTTCAGTTTGTTTTCAATTGAATTGTTCACGTTATAGGTCACATTAAAGGTGGAAAAAGTTCTGACATGATGACATTCTCTTGGTCTCATTTTTTTACATCACAAAAACCTGGCATTTTAACAGGGGTGTGTAGACTTTTTATATCCACTGTATATGTAATACTGTATGCAATGTCATACTGCATAGTATTTTATCTTGCTTTAGTAGCAGGGCTCCATCTGTATGCTGTTGAAATGCTGTGGGCAGATCTCCGGTTAAACGATTGACCATTCCTTCCTCAATGCAATGATCAGATGCTGGAATCCTAGCCTCTATTGCAGGAGAGATACTTACTCAGGGTGAATGGGTGAATTTTCCGGGCCACATCACTGTATTCTCTTACAGTTCTTGACCGGAGAGGCAGCAAAGCAATCACACTCTTGCCCCCTAATCATCATATTTGTTGATGTTTTATTCATTGCTGTCATACTTGGGAATTCCAAGTAAGCAGAGGCCTGTGTGCATTTTATAGGAGTTGCCTTAGGGTGTTATTGTCTGACACTTAGAAAATCCCATGCATCAAGGCATGCTGATATTAAACTCATCTCTTGGTATGGATGGCAATACGCATGACCACACAATGACTACTGCCCTTCAATCAACCTTGCGATGCAGCCAAGAGGCAGCAATGCAGAACAGTTAGATGGGTTGAAACATAGACTATTTTCTGTGACACTCAAAAAGACACAATTAGTTTCAATGAGCTGGACTCTTTCTTGCTGCTGAGTCAATTTACACATAGCAAACCGACTGCTGATTGCTGATGTTGATTCCAGTCGGTTGGGTTCCTTGCTCAATTGCTTTTTTCATGTGTAATTGAGTTACAGCTAGCTACCTCCCCCCAAGCACTATAAACATTCAGATTCCCAGTGCTGCTCCGTTCTTATATGAGGCATGCAACAGGAATATGAAGGTATGTTTTGCACCTAGGCCACCATCAGAGGGATGGAACAACCAGCATAACTGGCCCTGGGGGTCCCATGAAGCCTCAATTAATTAATGAAGTATATACAGCTCTATTATCTGACAGTCATACAGTCAATAGGCCCCATTGTACCCAATCCTAGACCCCAAGAATAACTACATACATTTGAGAGAGTGTATCATGCCACAAGAATGTGACGTAAACAACTGAAACCTAACATTATCAAGTTTCAAGATATTTAAGGTCAAGTTAAGGAAGTAAAATCCCTTCAGCAGTAGCCAAATTACTACAGAAGACAGGTTGTGCCTGGATAATTGCCAGTTTGAATCCTCAGTTTGGCTCTCCCCTCAGTCAAATACTGCTGTGAAAGTACCCTCGACGAAAGCACTTAATGCCAAACTACTCTCGGGAAGTTGCTCAGAGACCAGTGTTACAAGACTGTGGTGGTGCTCGGCAGATCACAGTTGTGTGTGTAACCCTTCCACTGCCCCTACTAAAACCATGGCTGTGGTTTTAGTCAACTGGCCTTGTTAAAGAAACAAATAAAAGCATCTCGCAACTTTAAGTAAGATCATTGGAAAACCTGCAGGAAAGTTACAACATGAATACCATAGGGGCAATGTAATTGTAGTTAGAAATTAGATTGATGCTGGATGGCACTCATGGGGGAGGAAATTATTGACTTACTCACAGAACAAAACTGAATTGCATGAAAAGGGAATACTAATTGAATTTATTCTCATAATCAGAGTGAGGGTAATACCACAATTTCAGCAGTGTAGAATATTTTTGACATTTACTATTTGTTGTCTTGGAGTTGCATGGCTTCATCAAACAAACAAGGACCTACATATCCAAGGATTACCATCCAAAAAATACCATTGAATTACGGAACCATGCATTATTCCTGGTACTTTTCATTGTAAAAAAAGAGCACTTTATGTAGGCACAGGAAGGTCAGGGAACAGGGAAGAAATGTTGCACCAAGATAAGCCTTTTAGATGGAGAAGTAAATCTTGCATAGGCCCACAGAATACCCTGAGAGAGGTTATCACATTAAGCGTAGATCATAAGCTTCTAATTCTTAAGATATCAGATATCTGGATCTGTCTACAGATTCATTTGTTAGCCCTAGAGACTAATATTACCTGGGGATATGCAGTGATTTGTAATAAATGTCGAGGTCATTTGCGATTTTAATCCTATGTAAATTTGCCATGTCTGTAATTGTAAAGTAAAACTTCCACTGCAAATTACTGCAAAGACAGAGGTCCCTTGATAGGACCTTGATATTAATCGAACTCTCTGTAATTTAGTCATAATTTGTTTATAGTGCACAATTTCTTTTTCTTTCTTCTTTTTCTTCTCGGCATGGGATTTCTGTCTTCCTCCTTTCATGAAAAATGGAGGCAGTAGTATAATCTACAGAGGAATGGATTTCGGTTCCTCCCACTAGTGCACCCCAGATCGCACCACCATCTCCCCAGTTGCCTTACTCATAATAAGTCATCTCCCTTTCACACAAAGCTAATTTCGATCAGAAATGGCAGAAAAGTTAACTTGGCAGGGTGAAAGTATTCTACTTTGATTTTATAAAAGCTCTTGGGTTTCCCTGATCATTCACGGGAGAGTTATCCTTAATACTGAGGATAAGAGTGGATGCAACTGTCACTTTTGGGGGTGTAACAGAGACGGTAATGTAAGGAGTAATGCAAGAAGTTACTCCCAGGGTAATGAAAGAGGTACTATACTAATACTATTACAAGTAGCAAGTATTGAGAAAAGTATGCATTCATACACTACAACTAATCATCACATGCAGCAAACAAGGTAATGGCTCCATGGCCTTTTCCCGTTCGTAGGCAGCCATGCATGCCGAGCAGTGAGTAAGTGGCACACTGGACCCAGCAACCTCCCGGTGGAGGACGCTGGTCCAGAGAGGAGGAGAGGGCGTAAGAGAAAAGCCACCCATGAGTGCGGCCAACAAACGGCCAAGAAGAGCAGGATGCGCTCATGTAGCGCTCGTGTAGAGTTGGCGATCGATGTAGAGGAGGAGGAAGGCTCAGAGACGAGCAATGGATCGGGCAGTACTGCCGTGTCCTCCTCGCGAGACACTGTCAAAACCAGCGGCCAAGGTCAGCTGAAATAGACAGATAGATAATCAGATAGACAGAGTTAAAGAGAATTACAGGAAGATCAGTTTTGTATGTGTGTGTGTGTGTGTGTGTGTGTGTGTTTTAGCTGTATATGAGGCTAAATATGAGGAGCTGCACAAACTGGGGGAGGAGGCTATGGGTCAGTTTATGCCGGCTATCGCAAGGAGGACTACTTTCGTGTAAGGCTTACTCAACTGTACATACAAGCACGTACACACACACACTTCAAATGCACGCACAGGTTTACCATTATGTCCTCTTTAGGTGCTAAGCCAATGTATTTGTATCTCTGTCCTGCAGGTGGCTTTAAAACATATACCCATTGAAGAGGTGATCCGCACACCAATGGTGAGTGAGTTTGATTTGTCCCAACACATTTAATAAGTGAATCAAATAAACAAGAGCGAGTTGGCGTCACCACAGCATTATCAATGGTGATAGCCAGGTCTCGGTGCGGACAGCCCTTCCCCGGGAGGAACACCAGCTCAGTCTTGTCCAGGTTGAGCTTCAGGTGGTGCATCGACATCCACTCCAAGATGTCTGCCAGGCACGCAGCAATGTGTGCCTCCACTTGTGTGTCAGAGGGGGGAAATGACATTATAGTATATTTATGTGTGTGTATATAATAGGAAATAAACTTCATCGTACTCCATGTCTTTTTTTAGATTGTGAACGGAAAGACGTGCCAGTTTCCCCTGGGAGTGCTGTTGCTGCTGAAAGTAGCTGAACCAGCATCAGTTGGAACAGAGGCAGCTGTAGCCCTACTCGACTGGTACAAGACGGACCAAGATCTCATCCTTGTGCTAGAGAGACCTGCCTCCTCCATGGACCTATTTGACTATGTGGTCGAGAGTGGTGGCTCCCTGCAGGAGCACGAGGTCAAGATAGGACGGTGAACAGATGCCATGGTAGAAATCCACCCCAGAGGGGTCCTGCACCGGGACATAAAGTTCGAGAACCTCCTAGTTGAAACTGGCTCCAACACATCACGTCTCAGGGTCATCGACTTCGGCTGTGGCTTCATCCTGCATGAGGGAACATACAATGAGTTTTATGGTGCGATGCCTGGCTTCGGTTCTCTTTATCTCTCTCTCCCTCTTACCCTCTCGCTACGTCCATGTCTCACTCATGTCTGTCTGTGTGTGTCCCAGGTACCAGCGGGTACATCCCACCCGAATGGTTCAAAATTCAGATCGGACAGAGCTGGTCCATCCACCGTGTGGCAGCTGGGGGTGCTGATGTACGGCGTGGTGTACGTAAGGCAGTCACACACACACACACACACGCACGCACGCACGCACGCACGCACGCGCGCACACACACACACACTTTTAATACACACTGTCTGTATTAATCTTTGATCCCTGTCTTCCTCTCCAGATTGCCAAGATATGTTGGAAAGCTGTCTGTCAAAGGACCCTGAAAGCCATCCCACCCTGGAGTGGTTGCTGCTGCACCCCTGGCTTGACTGATCCAGCCCTCATTTACTGCCTAATAATAAATCTGACCCCACCCCCCAACTTTGAACTCATCCTGTCTTCTTTCTTGAAAGGCCTGAAAGACATATACTACTGTTTTTCAGCAGTAGTGATGCATCTTTACAAATAATAATAATAAAGTCCCTGCTAGTCCAAGGTGGTTGAACCTATTTACAGTCAGTATGTCTGTGGACTGTATGTTTCCCTCAGCCTTCATGTTATTAACACATTTTAACATTTAATGTTGCACTGCTTTGAATATGAAACAAGAGCTCTTTTATTAATCTCTATTACAGTTTTTTACGATCACTAACAAGCATTTAGCTAAACTTAAGATAGTTTTTCTAAACTCCTAACACAGCAATACACCTACATCACACAATTAGCCAAATAGTTAATTTTCTGCTCAAAACCACATTGTGTTAATTAAATACTAAATCTACATTTCAAAATGCTAAAAAACGTCTACATACACTAACTCTATCAAAACACTGCAAACCCGACTCAATATCAAATCATCTTTCAAAACACAAGCACGTTTTCTATCCAAGAAGAAAATGTAGTCAATCATAGCACAACGACTTTCAAAATACTAATGTTGATGGCATTACAAAAACTGCATTACTTTTCATGTTTAGTTCTACCCACATACAATAGACAATATGAAATCCATTGTTTTTCATAATTCAGTTTCCTTTTACTGTAAACCACTGTTTTGGTTGAGTGTTGAATGTGTGCATTTTTGGCAACATACTATCTAAAAGTGAATGAGTCATCTTTACTTTATTGAATGTACAGTAGAAAAAAATAGTAAGTGACAAAATTGCTGCAGTAAAAGCTTTAGTAGCAACATGAAATTGCTGCCAGTGATGAACAAAAAATCCAACATACATGGCCTTTGGTTCCAAATGTGTAAAAATAAAATACACAAATACAGTAAAAAAGGCACAGAAGGGAAAAAACACCAAATGCACAGTCCTGTTCTACAGTTTTTGACAGTCGCTAACATCCTTTTGTCCAATCACATTTTCAAAACTCTAAACACAATTAGCACAACATCCGTCTGTTGTGGACCAAACTGTAATCCATACGATCTTCAGCATTTGGCCACATGTTCTTGTCCACATCACATCTTATGTCGTCTCTCGCTATGCACCTTGGATAGAAACGCTTGGCATGCACAATATGTGTAAACACAGTATGTGTAAATGCTTTTCAAGATGTCCTACTGTATGTACTGTAACCCATGTTTACATGTAGTAGCACAGTGTAAAACTCACTATAGAACAAGACATATTGGATAGACACCATACCTGGACGTATTGGTGCCGGTGCTGGTGACCCGCTCACTGTTCCTTTCTAAAGGAACTGTGTACAACTGTTTCATTCAAACTCTGTGTTTGGTCTATTTTACAGAACTTAAATCAGCTATTTCTCAATGTTTCAGTGATTTGTTCATTCAGAAATGCTTATCAGCTGTTTCAATAAAGCTTTTGAGCTGCTGTTGTTGCAGAAGTAGAGGCTTTATACTATATTTAAGGTTTTGAACATTAGGTTTTCATTTCTGGCATGCTGTGTGCAAGCATTTGTAAATAAGACAAGAAAGATCCATCATTTTGGTATTGGGTGAGCTTGTATGTAAAGAAAATCTAAGCATTTTAGAAATGTGTTAATTGATTAATTTATTGTGTGAAAACAACATGAATTGTGTTAATGGTATGGTCCACAACTGACGGATGTTGTGCTAATTGTGTTTAGAGTTTTGGAAATGTAACTACAGATTGAACAAACGGGTGTTAGCGACTGTAAAAAACTATAATGAATTACATGAGATACCCATATAATATTAGTCATGTGCAAATATGACTTACAACATAACTCTGGCCATTTTCAAACCCTTTTTTCCTATCCTTTTCCATTATACCAATTGATTGTAACAAGTGTGTAACTATAGGGCTGATTACGTCTGCTTGCCTCGGAGTCCTATAGCACCAGTGCACATTGCAAAAATCAACCCCAAAGCACCGAAAGCATGTTTTTTTTCAACACATTGATTTCTCATTCTGTTGTAAGACATGTCGTTAAAAAGATGTAAATAAAAATGATCTCATGTGAAGCCTTTGTCATACAGTTTTGATGCTACATTGGCCATTGCTTTAGCACTTCTTGTCTACATGCAAAACTGTGTAGAGTAGGGCAAAATAAATAGTAAAAGTTGTCAGGTCATGGATAAACTGAAAATATATACATGTCTCAATATGTTGAAAAAGACAGGCTTTGGGGTTGATATTTCTTTCTTTAGTATCCATTGGCCCATTAGGACTAATGGGGAAAATGATGGGAAAATAGGGTCCAGGTCGAAAATGGACGGTGGCAAGTGGCAAGTGGCAATTTCATTGGGTGCAAGCAGATCTTTCATGGCTTGCCATGACATCACTTGAGCCGATGTGGGTGATGGAGCACACTAGAGTGGAGTGTCAATACAAATCAAGTGGAAAGGAAGTGGCAGTGCTATTTTGCCAAATTACACTTGCGGTGTTCTCATGTCAAATTTGTAGTTCTAGTTACAAAAAGTAATGCACTGTAATTCCTTTTCATATTCTCCTAATTGAATGAAACAGGGCGCACAGCTCATGTGGTGTGTAAGTAAGGATGTGACGGTCAGGGTAGCAGGTGGCCATTTACACTTGCCTTCAACTCTAACTCTCCTCATCCATAACGAAACAGTGCACAGCTTTTAAAGGGAATGAGAGGAGTTGATTTGATTGTTTCTTCCCATCTGCAACGGGCCTAATCAACAAGGCCCGGGTCCCCCACTAACATGGACCCCCCCCCCCCATCTCATAGACACTACACGTTATATTAACGTAAAGCCTCCACATCTGTCTAAATGCGCTACATTAACGCACAAATTTGCACATTCCCTTGCACATATATATGGCACATATTCTTTTTATTTTATTGGTATTATCTTTCTTATTTCTTATATCTTTTCATATATTTTAGTGGTTTCTATTTTCGATTGTATTCTTGACCTTTGCCTTTTACAGTACTTACTTTTATTCTTGTTTTTTATTCTTCTCTTGCTATGTTCATTGTTATGCACTAAACACCAAGTCAAATTCCTTGTACGTGAAAACATACTTGGCAATAAACCTGATTCTGATTGAGTCCCAATCACACCTACTCATAATTTAGTCCTCCCAATCCAACCCTTTTTACAACTGCACCGTAGGTGCGTCACCACTGCGCGAGCGCCTTTGATCACAAAATTACCAAAAATCTGTTGGTCACACCTGAGCAGACTTGCTCCAGCGCCTGTTCTGGCATCTTGATTCATGAAAATATGGCCCTTAGTATTTGTCTGGTTACTGCACATTGGTGAGAAAGCAGTGTTCCAGATTAATCTCTCTCTCTGTCTCTCTCTCTCTCACACACAGAGAAACAAAAACAATACTGCGACAGCTTTTTTGAACAGTGACAGTACAGGAATGAGTGCATGATTTTAAAGGATGTCTCACATCAACATAGTTTAAACGGGGAAAATAGCATCTGTTCTCAAGCCCTGAATGAATTCACTTTTCATGAGCCCAAGAGTTATTGAGGAACCCCTGCATGTCTCAAAAGTATCTTCTTATGGCCTTGCCTGTCAGATGGATCCATGCTACAGCCAAGCAGTTATCAATATAAGCACAAACGTATACACACGTGCACAGATATGCACGACACCATTCATGTATAATTACGGTTGGGCGAAGTCTGCTCAGTGGATCAGATGATGTGGACATGTAAAAGCTAGTCCTCTGTGTGTACGTCCTCTACTTTCGCTACTGCTAGTTCTTTAACTTTGAAAAAGGACTTCCATTGAAAAAGCATTTTTAATTATTAATTGAATTTGTTTTTTATATTTTTGAAAATTATGTATTCCTGCTTGAGAAATATCATTTGACTAAAAGGTTGTATTTGTTTTTGATAAATTATGAAACAAATGAGTTCTTGGTAGTGGACTCAGACCGTTGGACCCACAAGACACACCAATGGGTGTCACTCATCGTCGATGGATGATAACGTCATCCATCAGAACAACCCTATGTACAGTATCCACAAACTCATAAGCAAACACAAATGTACAAGCATACAAGCACACACACGCAGATACACAAACGCACAAAATCACCCACGGATGCATGTATAAACACACACACACACACACACACACACACACAAACAGTTCCTAGAAGAGACTGCATATTAGATGTCTCCTCTGCCAGTGCACTAAATCATTCATCCAGAACCCCAAAATAAATAAAAATTATAAGGTTTTTTTTTCTTTTCTCTGGAGTGAAACAAAACAACACAATACCTCTGCGGCACGTTGAGAGATTTTCTGCAGAGATTTTCATAAATGTATAACATATTGACACCCATTTGCTTAAACACATCTTATTCATCTGCTTTCCTTTGTTTCTTATGCATCGCCCGTCACCCGTCTTGGCTCGTCAGAAGCATTGGGAGGTAGATGCTTATGTATCCGTGTGTATGTACTCAGAGAGCCAGCGTTCTCTTTATGCTCTGTAGAAAGCTACCATGGGGAAGTTAAATATTCACTTCTGGGGTGGGAAGGGTGGGAAACAAGAAGCAGCCAATGCAAGCCTAAGGCGTCCCTGGATAACAGAAAACAAACCCATGTGGACTGCTTCAGCCAGACTGTACCGGCTGCATCTCCTCTCTGTTATTTTTTCTATCTACGTCATTGAATTGTGGCTTTGAGGGCTGATTATCATGGCAGATTCATAGAATATGATCTACGATAACTAGCCAGGTTACCACGCTTTAGGGAGCCAGATAAGGACAATGCTATATCGTTAGAGGTGTGTTGTGTATTGTATTGCAGCGAGACATATGATGGTTTAGATAGGAAATATGACTAAAGGTAGTGGGTGTCCAAACAACTTGGCTTTTAGGAAATAGCTAAAAATTTCAACACCATCATCTCACACACCCGCATCCTCCTGTAAACCAATGCTCAATGTCAACTCACATCGTCTGCTGCATCATTGAATCTTAACAGAATCCAACTTCCTTTTCACGCGATGACGAGTAGAAAGGGCAATGGGTATAACAGATAGTACAATGAGAGAGGGGTATGACACACTATAAGAGATATGGATGTAGATCACACTAATAAATACCGTCCAACAGCAGAGAGGAGACGGATGCATTAGTTTAATTCACTTACACTTAGCAGAGAGGCTGGCAGTGTCACAGCATCGAAACAGAGGAGCTCAGCCTTTCCTAACAAAGTGAATTCATCCTTGAAGAATCTGAACATGCATGTGGGCTTTACAAAAAGAAATCCAATAGGTTGGCACTCAACATGTAACATTACAGATGCACACCTCTCACAGTTATGAATATATTGTATTTCTCCTGACATAATGGGTCTGATATTAATATTCTCAGGGATATAGGAGTATTTACCAAGAAATAACAGATATGACAGGCTGTGCAAGGCAGAGTACCATATGGATTATTCAACGTGCAACCCACAAACACTGGTAGAAAGCAATCAACCATTCCCCCGTGTCAATCAATTTGAGTTTGTCTGCATGATAGCAGATGTCAGAGAAAACTGGATGTCCTTGGTGTTGCATTGTGATTGATGACAAGGCCTCAGTGAAAGTAAATATGAGTCTTAGAGTCTGAGTGCCTTTGCCTCCATAAATCTGGGGATGAGAATTGGATGCATGCACGATGGGCGTGGCGGGGGTGGGTGGATGGGGAGCAGGGGGCTTATGCCATTTTACACTGTTCGGCTATAAAAAGTGTACAGTACAGCCCATGTATTTGGTGTATAGGCATAGGAGGCCTGTGATGAGTTACACGTCGGTGTGATGTGTTTTATTTGGTTCAAAGCTGCAGAGTATCCTGGCAGCCTGACTGCAGTATTCCCCTTTCTGTCTAGTTTCACTCTGATTCATTTCAGAGTGAAATTCAGTATTCAGTATGTGACGTTGAGCTTCAGAACCTTAATTAAACTAAGGAGCAAGGACCTTATGTGACTAGAGTGAATAGGATAGGTTTAGCTTGAAATCGAACTCTCTCAACTTCCCATTTCCCTGCCTCATAAACTAAAATATCATTGTTGGATTATAATCTGTTTTTTGAAATTTTGCAATACTGACCATTCACCTGCCAACACAATGCGTGTAAAATGTTGTATTTTCACACCCATCCATCCTATTTATCCACCTATTCATCCCTCTGTGCCCAAATTGGAAGGTAATTAGACAGGTCCGAGTGTCAGCTGACAAGGCTAGCTTGGCAGACGTGGCCAGGAAACGTGGGCACAATGGGCCGGAATCAACCGACTTGGGGCTTCAAAGCCACAGATGGAGCTCCATAGAGAAAAGGGAAAATTATACAACGGATGAGGAAAAAGCTTCCCATTTCATAAATGGTTTTGCCTGGATTCAGACCAGAAGTGTAGACTCTCTCATTTGTCTGGTCCCAGTGCTTTTGCATGGAGACATGGGGTTTTTGCACTTATTACTGTGTTGAGAAAGTGCAAAGTCTCATAAGCATAACCATATGCCTAAAGCATGCATTCACACGCATGGTGCTTACTTATGCACACACACACACACACACACACACACACACACACACACACACACCATATAAAAGACACAGAAGTATACTCTAATAAAGACACAATCCTGTGGGATTCAGTTTGGAACAAATGCATTTAGTCCCATGTCTTTGTTGATAAGCCAGTCCTGAATTATGGCTGAGCTCAGATAGAAAGTGCATTTTGAATGGCATTTAGTGTGTTCTGAAGAGTCTTCCTCAGGGAGCACAGATATAAACTGCTGTAGATTTCACAGCAACATTTAAATCACATTTGAATCTTCTTCCATAGCTGTTCACTCCATAATTTAAGGATGCTTGTCCTACTTTATATTTGACTAAACTTAAAAAGGAGCAGGAGTCAGATCTCTTCCTTTCCTCCCACAGCCATTAAGAGGAAAGCTGATCGAAGCCACTTTGAAAGCATCCCTCATCTCATTAAAGTCCATTTCCTAAACATGACAACTAAATGTGAGATCAGGCAATTCACCAGTATTCAACTCATATATCTGTGTCACTTCATACCTTTAATTTCAGGGTTTTCCCAAAGTCAAAACCTTTGTCTTATTGTCAGGTATCAGATTGTTACTGGGTGACATTTTATAGGTCATGGCTTTGTGCCATATCTTATGATGGGCAGGATCTGTATGCGACTCCCACTTTTATAATCAAGTCACTTTTACTTTAAAGCTGCATATTAGCGATTTTTTGTTATGCTTATTATAAAGAAACGGTCTATAATACATTGAAACGACATTAAACTAAGATAATACCACGGTTAGAATATTTTTTAAATCTTTATTAACGAAGAAAATACTACATTTGTGATCACTTTGATGGTAGTGTAGCGGTCCCCATGATCTTCCTGTTGATTCGCAGGTCATTCTGGGAGATTTCTCATAGCCCTCGGTTTGTAGTGTGCCCCTGAATAATCTCCGTTTGGAGGGCCATGTAGCCCTCGCACTTGGCCCTACCCCTCGATCACAAGAGAATTGGGACACCCCTACCCCTTCACGTGAATGCACAAAACGGAGGGGAAGGGCTAAGGGGTGAATTGGGATTCGGCCAAAGACAGGTGTATTTTTATGTAAGAATCTTTAATAGTAAACTCATGCAGTCTCTACCCAATCAATGATGTGCATGAAGGCATTTTGCCCCTCTTTGACTATTAAAGTATTCCTCCAGTATCAGTATCAAATTTCTAAACCTCTTGGAAAGCATTTCAAAAAGCGATGTCTGATTATTTCCAGCAATCACAGGCACAGAGGCTCAGGTGTGCCAGAGCGGGGCCAATCATCTATGTCTTTTTTTGATTGGTAGAAATCAGTTGTCACTCCTACTTTGCCTTGTTAACCAATGATTTCCTCACAAAGCTTGTTTGGAAATGTTCATATTGTCTGGGAGGTCATTGGAGGGGGGCTTTTAATGCTTAATGTGAAGCTATTTAACACACTAATGGTGCAGACACATCTGTCCCATCAACAGGCAACAGGGCCACACCTGTTGTGTTCCTCACTTGCAGACTTGTGATTATTGGTGCGGATTATGAGCTCCAGCAGTTTGCCTGCAATGTTATTTGCCTAGTACTCAGCATCCATCCTTGTAAATTTCACTGTGTGACACCAACAATAAGTGACAGAAGAAATGTCACACAGGCTACTATCACTCTCCTCTGTCTTTCATAAATCCTAACATTACTGCAACTTGCATGGCGCCCCTCTGTATTTCAAACATCTGATCTCTACAGGCATGCAGACAGTAATTAAGCAATGGCGTGCAGATGGTGTTAAAGCGGCACAGGCCTTGGGGGAGTCGAATTAAGATGACGCTAAACCAAACAAGATAAAGTACATGGATTGTGGGTTTGTACAACTGGTAATGTGTTGCAGTGTTTTATCCAGTCTGACACACGTGTCATCTTGCATGCCGCAGGGCGTTCTTCCAGTTAAATAGAGTGCAGTGGATGACAATACTGGATGACAATAAATTTGCACGTTTTTAAAGATGAGAAGGTTGCTTCAGTGATATCATGAAATTGTATTATTGATTTAAGAAAAGGGAATTTCAGGGCATAAAGTGATGCAACATATTGCCTTAAATTGAGTGTGGGGAAAAAATGAAATGTAATCAACGTTAAAATATGTCTGGATAAAAATGCTAATATTTAGTTATAATTCTAATGTATGTTTATGCTTAGCGCCAAATACAAAACAACTTGAGCCCCTATTTGATTGTTGTATCTTTTTCATCAAAGTGATTTCATCGCTTACAGCAAGCAGTTTTCCTCCATCCCTCTTGTAGTATTGAGTTCGGTGTTGAGCAACTTTACCAGATACCATCGTGCAAAATGTTTGAGGTCTTGTCAGAGCAGTTTTTTCTGACACTTTGGGAAAATAACACTTCATGGCCAATTTGTTTTGTTTTACATGCCTGGGTTGAATCTAAAAGTGGTTAAGCACATTTCTAAATAATTCAGAGGAAAGAAAAAAAAAACGTTTCATTTTTAATGAATTGTCAGCTTTTGATAAGCCAGAAGGTTTTCATTCGACCTTTTCTGTCACTGGATTGCAGCAATGTCTTATTTACACGATTCAAGTGAAAAGGTCATGTTAACCCCTAAGGGAGAGGGCAACAGAAGTATGCCATCACTTTTTTTTTTTAAAACTATAATAATAACTGTGAATAATAACTATTCACAGTAATTAAGTTAACTGAAAATAAAAAAAAATGTTTCAGGCTATATAATTAAAACGACTCTGCGTGAAATGTGTTCGGTGCAATATGATTAATAGCAGAGATACTGTGCTTTGTAATTTTCCATCATGCATCCTCCCTCAAAAGCTTCTACCTTCTCACTCTTCGTGCCATTAGGGATATTGCCATGGGATTCAAGCCTCTATTTTCAGAGTGGTTACGTGTTAACATTTTTGTTAAATTCCATCCCAGGCAGTCGGTGATACTCTTTATCAGGCTGTGCATTTACACTGCAGGCGCAAAAACACTTGACTATAAAGAAAATCATTCAGCAGCAGTTCTGCAGTGCAAAGCAGCAGAGAGCAGAGACTGGCTAGCCAAGTAAACATTCTGACAGCAGAGTGATCTAGGGAATATATAATGTCTCTTCCAAGGGGGAGAAAGCTGGACACCAAAATCAAACAGTGTAGAAAACAGGTTCACTGCCATCTGCTTTAATGCTGTTATCTAAAAGCCATTACAAGGCAAAGCTGATGGTTGTACGTATTTCTCTGCAGCAAGGTGGGAACGTGCCAAAAATACTCCTTGCCTACTATAACCTGGGGAACATCATGTATTGTCCACAGTGTTTTTTCCTGTTTACCAGTCTCCAGTGAGTGCCTTTGGCTATGTGCCTCCTTATCTCCTGTAGTCAGCGCCCCGGGTCTCGGCTGTCTGGACCGCTCAAGGCTCTGCAATGCAGGGACGGGTTCTCTGAATTTCAACAGGAACTGCTGTTCATTTACTAATGGTAGAGCCTTCACCATCAATAATAATTCTAGAGTAAAGAAAATGTTTTATGGCAATTACACCTCAAACACCCCCAACCCACACACGGAAACACAGGATTATCATTCTTTCTGCCTGCCTATGCATGCCCGCAAGCATTTGATGGACGGTAATGTACAGGAGGTGACCAAGTTTTATGTATAACCAGATGACCACAGACATTTTCACAATATGATATTATGGTACAAAAGAATTATATCCAAACAGTTTTTGTAAGGTTTTTACCCGATTTCACAAAACTATATGCAGGTAGCAACGATGACATATCAATGTTCATTTTGGTGTTATGTTTTCATTTTGGTCCACCAAGCCTAAATCTTTAGCCCCATTCAGACAGGATTAGTTTCTCTAGGGGAGGTCAGGTAATTTAATTTATTACAGTGCTATTCAATAATTTTAATCCTGTCCGGATCAGCCTTGTAGTGATTTTTCCCTTCTACCCAAGAAAGAAGAATTCCAGCCACAAATACGTACTGTTTTTCAGCAAACTTGCGGGTCCACTGATAATTTAATTTGTGTCTGGACAGGCATCTCGGTATTTTGAGGCATATCACAGAGTTCGCAGGCTGTTTAAAACAATCTTTAATTGCGTGCAATTTGATAACATATTGCCAGCTGGAATAATGGAAGCACTCACAACACATCACAACAATCATATGCTCCTACTTAGGAACGCATGAGAAGAAGTTGGGAGATGAAGTTCAAGAGAGCCAGATCCCGCAAACTACTTCAATGGGCCATTATAATGACGGCTACAGGTTAGCGTAGACATAAACGTTGTCACAGTAGCCACGCTCAGCCCAATTGTATTTTTATAACCCAACCAATCAAACATCTGAACACATCATATGACTGCATGTTTGTTATAATTAGGCTTATATAGGCCTACTAGGCTTTTCACTGTTTAGTTATGGTACAAGTGAGTTTATAGGTAGAAATAATGAACATTTTATTTTGCAGTTTACAATTTGTTTCCCACATCCCAGGCGGCGTGATGTGTACATCCAGGTACGTCCGACAATTACACTCCTCTATCTGTACTATCTATGGCGATTTAAAAGCCATCTGGATCGATGAGTAGAATTACTGAGCAGCCATGCAAATATTTTATTGCCCTGTAAAAGTAATTCCATACGAATGGAGCTATTGCTGTGGTGTTTTTGCACTGCGCTTCCCAGAGATCACCTGTCAATCAAACTTTGCAGCCACTATACTCTCCTCTGATTTTCTGTTCATGGAGTTTGACTGGCGCTCTTTTCTTTTCTTTTCTATGCCATGGTGACTGTTTATGAAATGGAATTATCAGGATTACAAGATGTAATGTCAGCCAGAGGATTAAATTGTTCTATTCATAGTTTGCCTTAAGGGTTAATAACTATGTTAAATTCAAAAGTTCAAACTGACAGGCACCATTTCATCCTCTCTAGTAATTTCCAACCCAGTCCCGTTTTTCCCGTTCGCATAGGCCTACTGCGAACGGTGCTAGTTTGATGAATAGTTTTAAAAAGTTGCCAGAAACAGCCAAGAGCAACATCTAATTCCTCTCTCTCTTTCTCTCTGTTGTAGGCCATGGCTGTAACTTTTCACATTTCAGCATTGTGAATTATTGATATTTCCTTTGCAGCCATTCCATCACTTTCCTTGCTGTCTGCAAAAGATTAAATCTATCTTCCAGGGTACACTAAAAAAATGGAAAAGTTGCACTGTTATAGTATAGTTAGAAAGAGTATAGTCTTTCTAACAATGTGCGAGTTGAAAACTGCATTCATGATGATTTAAGTTAATAATGTGAAAGGATAAAACAGCGCAAAACATTCAAGGACATGAACATGGCTATATGGGGACCGTCTCCACCAAAGATCCAGGATTCTGCCTCAGAGTGGTTTTTTGGGGACGAAGATTCAGCTCAATTCATCAAATGCATCTAATGCACGCTAGTTAATCAAGGTATTGGAGCGTTTCAACAAAGAGTGTGGGTTTGACTGATGTCTGCCGTTGTCTTTACTCTGAATCCAAATGACAGATGAATCAATATCAAAATTAGAGGCAGGGAGACTTGTGAGGCAAAAGCAGGCTAAAGGCTCACATAGCCCAAAGAGGGCTGCGAAATCCAATTACTTTGGTTAACAAGCTGACCTTCGCACATATAATGCCACTGTGTCCCCTGGCTTTTTTTCTTGGCAGAGCACAAGCACTCCAGCATCTCCACAAACCTCTAAATATTTCCGTGATTGCACTCGTAGAGCTGATGAAGAACTAAGGAGGGTTTCTTACCCACATGTAAAAAGAGAGCTACTGAAATGAATTTGTGTGTGTTTCTCTGTCTGTGTGTGTGTGTGTATGTGTGTGTGTGTGTGTCTGCCTGCAGGAGCACTTTCATTTACTTGAATATTCATGAGTGAATACCATTACAAGGCTGCATTATTTTTTTTATTCTGCAAGCGAGGATCTGAGCTGCATGTTGCCAAAAACACAAAGTACATCATTTACTGATTTTCATAGCATTGCTATCCTTGCTAAAAGGATAACAATAATATATTGAATGTGAATACAATCAGTCTTCTCAAATCAAACAAATAAGAATGACGTAAATGATGTTTCTTGTCTCCATTCAACCTCCCAAAGCTTTCAAATTAACTGTTATGGATATGGTGCTTGCTTAATGGTTTGGCATGAGCATCTATGCAGTGTATGAGTAAACAAAAGTGGGCTTCTGCTTTTGAGGGATATGTGGCAGCATCAGAAATGGAGACTGTCTCCCCTCTCATGTTGTGCCAACAATGTATGCTTCCAAAGGCACACCTATTAGCATAATTGGGTAATTTACACCAGTATGGGGGGAAAAATAAAACATATCAGCCTGTAATGCTCCAGCTCTTGCTTTGGCATTGCAATCCTGTGGGAGGTTGTGCCAAGAGTACTCTCCTGATAAACAACATGGATTATTGAGCTTCTGAGGGTGATGAGTTGCTGAAAGCCCCACAAATCTCCCTTTTTAAACACTGCCCAAGTTTTAAAGGCCCTAATAGAAATAAGATGTATATAAGCTGAGCCTGCCCAGAGCAAGGTTGGCTCTCACAGGGACATTGTTCCACTGAGTGGCATTTGCATATTTTTAGTGAAGCAAAATGGAATGAAAACTCTTTCATTTGTCTGGTGTTCACTTTTGTTTGGTGTTTCTCTTTTCTTTTGACAGTTCTGAACGACATCCTTGCGCAGCCTGTAGCCACTCAGGCTGGTCAGTCAGAAGACAAACTAGATAGGATAGCCTGCACCAAAACGCAACCAAAATATATTTCTGTTATTAATTCAAAACAGCTTCCATTCATATTGTTTAATATGTATTTTTATCATGCTATAACACCACTGTGAAACTTTGTGCTTGTTTGGGTTAATGTTGAAACTGCACATCATGTAAATGTGAATTCTTTAATGCTTGAATGCTTCAGTTCAGAATACCAAAGAACTCAGCAGGAGATGGTCTGATGCGTCATTCTTCAGCTGAAATAGTATTATTATCATCATGTCATCATTCTGACCAATGTTAAGTGCATTCAGGAAATGATAGCAATGTACAAGTGGGGATCAAACAAAGTATTGTTGAATCTATATCTATCTGGGAAGTTATTCATTTCTTTACCATATTATCTGTTACTATACACATCTTCTGCAGGTTTGATTAAAGTTAAAAAAACACTAATCGTATATTCCAGCAAGGCAATTCTATTATTTTTATTACCTTATGAAGTGAACAGCTAACAGTTTTAGTAATGAAATGGAAGTACATCAGTGTTATTCTCTGTTCATTGGGAGTACTGTCCTTGCTGGTACTGTATATTATACTTCCATTGATTAGTCAAATAGCAGTGCTTGAATAATCCTATTTTCTGCTATCCACGTCTAAGGCTAATCTGAACAGCATTTTATTAGCATTGCCTGAATATGGTATTTTTCAGTTTCTCAGTGATGGTAATGACAATGCTGTGTGGTATAATTGTCCTCCATACATTCATGTGTAGCTACAGCGTGTGATGGAACAGCAGAGATTCTGCAGGCCAAAAGGTTGAGAGGCAGCCTCAGAGCAATACATCAATCTCAAGGGAATAACCGGACTATACTGTTATTGGGCTTTCACTGAAATGCCATTTTTGAAGCACTCTATGGAACAGTGACAGTGACATGTATTTATTTCTATAATATCATAGAGAGAGAGCACATATCAATATTGTAAGTAACAACTGTGAACATTGTCAACTGCATATAGTTATATAATCTCCACAATTGTTTATGTCTCCACAATTGTTTATATCCACGTCTTTTATTGCTCGTTTTTTTTCTGCTTTTATTGTTTTGATGTTTATGCTCTTTTTTACACTCATTTTCTATTGCTCTTGCTGCGGCAACAACCCACTTTCCCCATGGGGCTCAATCAAATTGAATCTTAAATCCATATGAGGACTTTTACCTTGCAAGTTGAACTGCAAGCTAAATCCCAGTCTATATGTAGCTGAGTAACATTACTGCAGTCGCTGTGCTTCTCTCTACAAATCACAAACCTCACAGCTTATGGTGTTACTAAGCCATTTTAAGGGCAGCAAAAGGACACTTTCTTTTATACACAGGGAAATTAAAGGTGAATGACATTAAATGAAATAATAAATGAAAGCTTCAAAGCACCTATCTTTCTCCAGAGTTCTCCAACATGAAGGTCACTAATTAATTAATAGTAATGAATTAATATTAAAAATGCTCCGGGACTTTTTTCTTTTTTAGGTTTGTTCTATTCTTAGAGACATAGTATTTCAGATAAGATAAAGGCTATAATAAACTGAAATACATGAAACATAAATGAGTTATTTTGTGAAATGTTAATTTGTTTTTCTATTTTGTTAATTTGTTTTAGACTGTTTCACTGTTAGATAAATCAGTGTGCATTATTGTTCACAGAGCATCCATCTCCGTTTTTGTAGCACAGTGTGTAACATTGTCACCCCACTACCGTCTTTGTTTAGACAATGATTGTTTGGATTTGGATTAAATGTTTTCACTTTTTATATATGTAATTCTTCAATTGGATTTAATGCTCTTCTAGGCAACTTTACAAATTGGTAGCCTGAAATGGCGAGAGGTAACTGTTTAAATTATTTGAATTAGCTCTTATTATTATTATTTTTATCATTATTTCTTCTTTTTAGATATGGGTGGAGGTGGTGAAGATGTTTAGCCAGCATTGGTGAGTCCATCTTTCCCAGGACGCAGTGTTTGCTCACTGCTGTTGAGGAGACAGTTTTGTATTTTTCATGCTTAATGCATGTTTCATGCATGTTTAGATTCATCACTTCCTGTGTGTGTGAGTATTTCCCACCAGTGTCCATACAACACCGTACATTTATTTGGGTAAAAAGGCTGAATTTATGGCATTTCAATTACTGGGGATGTTGCAGCCCCACTTTGTGATTTAGGTTCATAAGACAGGTGTATTGCATAGTGCAGTTGTACTAATCTACATTGGCGGTACAAGGCTTTCAGGTACTAACAGCCCCCAAACTCCAAACCCCCATACCGGCATGTCTGTCCGCAACCTTGTCCAACTCTTTATCTCTCTGTTCACCTGCTAGGATCAAACACGTTCCATCTGCCAACAAATCCTTCCATTTCCCCTGATCAACAGATGTGAAGCACATTCCTTGGGCACCTATGGGTGTCTCCAGGAGAGCGGGGAGATGCTGAGAGGTGCCAGGGAGCAGACAGCTGTCAGACTCCAGCGGTGCATTCCAAGTAACCTCCCTGTCAGCGAGGACACCAGGGGAGGCTGGGCTGACTGGCCAATGCTGCTATCAGATGCAGCGGCAGTCCTTCCTCAGATGTTATTCTGCCTCATGCAGCACATACTGTATCGTACCAAACTCTCTGATTCTCTATGGAAAGAAACCAGCTCCTACATGAAAGCTTTTTCTTCTATTATGAAGACAAACTTGTCAGGACAATGTGGACAGTAATTGAATACGGTGCTGTACTCATGAAGCCTGATATACAGTTATTGGCACCCTTGCATTGTATGTAGATAATGTACAATATCTTCTGATATAATTGATGATTGAAACAACTTTCGGTCTTCACACTTCACAAGTTTTATTTAACCCAAACAATGAGAATACAAATATTTAAAAAATATTTATGGCTCCAAATTTGAAAAGTGGCTATGGCCATGATTATTGGCACACTTTTCTAATACTTTGTTGCACAGCCTCTGGCAATGATGACTGCTTCCAAACATTTCTTGTAACCATCAGTAAGCTTCCTGTACCTTTCTGCTGGCAGTTTCCCCCGACACTTCAATTGCAACACACAGTAGTTCTTCAATTTTTGAAGGATTCCTTGCACATTTCGGGTCTCGCCATGGGTTCTCAATGGGATTAAGATCAGGATTCACTGGCCACTCCAGAACAGTCCAACATTTTCTCCAAGCCCTTATTGGTTCAGTGTCCAGCATTTTCGGGCTGGAACCATTACCCCATATCTCTCCGACTCAGCCTTGAGCTCTTTGGATGTCATGTGAGATGTCTTTTCAATGGCTCGCACCAATTTTTGACGACATCTGAGATCAATTTTCCTCTTACCACCACATCCTCGAAGATTCTTAACAATCCATGAGCAGCAAACTTCTTAATAACATTGCAAACTGTGGAAACAGGAATACCAGGAAGTTTTTCTAACATCCTCAGACAGCTCTTTTCTTTTCACCATTTTCACAGAAGCAGAACAGACTGTTTAATCACTGTAAAATGGAGAATTGGTTCAATTATACCAGGTGGGCACCTGCAACCTGTTACAGGTGAGTTGAATTGCATTACAAATGAAAATATATTTCGAAAATTTTGAAACCTTAAGATGTTTTTTTTAAGATTCTTCTAAAATTCTAAATTCTAAAATTTGTATTCTTATCATGTACTGCTGTAAAGACCGAAAGTTGTTGCAATTTCCAATTATTATCGTACATTAAAAATAGATATTGTACATAAAATGCAAGAATTGTATGAACTGTATAGTCATTTCTTAGTTATAGACATACTGTATTCACCAAGGCCCATCCCCTGTGAGAAAATGTGATAACCCTCAGGAAAATGTTAAACAGATCCGATCAAGTATTCCGCGAGAGCTGATTACTCCCCATGTAGCTTGTGTTGAACGTTTTAATTCAAGGTTTAAGCATCTAAACATCTAAAGCTGCTGATTACTCTGTTTCCCTATAAATCATGCATGCTGTAATATGTCATTATTTCATGTGCATGATGACTCTGTGGTGGCCGAACGAGCTGGAAGCGATCGAATGCTGATGGGAGAGAGATGAAAAAGAGGCTTGCTCTCATCACGTCTTCATCACCACAGTACCAGAGGATGCAGAGAGAGCCGGAGAGTTATGGCAGCCAGCGGGAGAGTAAATCTCCAAGACCCGTTCTCTCCCTTGCTCCCAGGCCTGGCCATTCATTTCAATCACCCCGGGGATGAGGTTTATGTGTGTCTGTATATGTGTTTGTTGGTGGGGAATGTGTGTGTGTGCATGGAATGAGCTATTGAGTGAGGGATGGGATGCCTTGCTTGGAGGAATAAACTCTCATTATATATCACCAGTTGATAGAGATTTGACACATGCCGCACTTGCCCATCAGCTGAAGTGTAGCTCTCAAAAGCTGTGCAAATGTCAACATTATTCATCGGGTCGAAACTTTGATAGAGCTCTTCTGTTGTCCGGGTGGTTGTGTGCACATCGGTGTACCCTGCTCTCATTCGCTGGTTATTCATTTAGAAATACATTTTAGTTATAATAAAACCATTGTTTCTAGGTTTTGTTGCAGGTTACATTACATACAGTAGGTGTGGTAGGAATTATTTCAATGGCATATGCATTACCATGGCAAGGCATTGGAAGTGGAAGTTGTATAGCTATAGTCATGAGACATGGTGTGTTAAGGGGATCTTCCATGGAAGTGCAATCCAGTGGAGTGCCGAAGAGAGGATGATGAATGAGTCAACTGTCTCTCTTGATTGGGTAATGGTTGTGCAAACTTGTCTGTGTTAGGGAAACAGATAGAGGGGGAGATAGAGAGAGAGATAGAGAGAGACCAGCAAACATTTTGAAGTTTAATATCTGTTGACTCGACAGTCTGCACCAATGCTGAAAACCCATGTAGATATATCAGTTGAGATGATGTCCATAGCTGCTACCTGCATTGTTTTGTGAAATTTAAACCCAGATTTCTGAAAACTTTCAAAACAGTTTCCAAAGCTGTTTTTTTTTTAACCATGCCGCAATATCATTGCCATCTGTCAAATGCTTTCTGGGAGGGAGAGACTGTGAATATTTATATCTACAGCTTTAGTAGCCGGATCTGTTGGTTTCTATGAAGAGGACAAACCTTGTGCATATGGTGTCTATAAACTTCAATTCAACCTGCTTGTTTATTGTGGCATTGAATCCGTTTTAACACGGATTCAAAGCACTTGTACCCACAGAGATAAGGAGCATCTGTTGAATATTTTCACAAATAGCATTCATAAATCATCAACTTCTCAAAAAGACACGGTGAAATGTTATGCTATAGAGCAAAGCTCCCAAAGCCTGAAAGAGAATGTGTTTATAATGAAGGCTCATTAACTTATAATAATGAATCACATAAACATTTTCTGCAAATTATTGAATGCAACTGTGTGTCTACATTATGTAATGATTCGTGATTTTGCAGACCGTCCTCCAACCATTTCCAACTTACTACAGCATGCATGGATTCAAGCCCCCATGTCAGCAAGCATCCGGCCTGCTGAAGTGTGCTTGACTTCAGCAGCCCCATGGGTGCTGTTTAGTACGGTCTGCATGACCTCTGACCACACTGTAGAGGTAGACGGGAGAAAATGTATCTTCAGGGATGAATAGAGTATCACTGCGAAGTGGCTGACAAGTGTCTTAATTCAGCTTCACAGCCTTCATGGGAATCATCTGGATCAATCTGATGAAGGCTGTAGAGCCGATGGGGAAGTGGTAACCTAGAGATTAGAGGAAGGAGCTCTTGGGCAGAAGGTTGCCCTGGACTATCCTGTCCCCCCCAGCTGCTTGAGTGGAGCTGCTCAGTGGTCAATATTAAAAGACTGTGGTTGTACTGGGCAGCTCCGAGGTGGGAATGTGTAGAACTGTATGAAGATGAAACAGGATGGAAAAGAGCATGGTGCTCAGTTGACTTTAGCTGGATAAATATTATAGCGTTGAGAGCGCCGGCTGTCTTTTGCACCTCACTCTGTATTCTGTTTTTGACAGAGTTGAAGCACCTCCCACCTCTGTGTGTTTCCCATGAACCGTTAATACTCTGTGATTGAGTCTCCCTCTTGCAATGAATAAACCTGTTAACAGAATGTTACTGTCCACAGATAGAATGATCCACAAGCAATAAAGTATGAAGCGCTGTGGCTGCCAGCTGTCAGCTGCCCTCCTTGACTCAGCAGTAAGTCACTTCTAATACAGGGGAAAGAAATAATGGTTCCAATTGCAAGTATTGTTTGCCATCATGTTTTTGTTGACATCAAAAAATACCCATAATGCTATGCCAATCTGAGTTTGCAAAAACCAAATGTGAAAGGAGTAAGGTGTTTCCATGCTACAGTAACCTGTTTAATATAGGAGTAAGCCAAACATCTTAACCAGCTCTCTCATGAGTATGAGCTTAGCAGGTTACTCTAACCCAGTTATGACAATTACAATTACAGTCCATGTACGTAAACATTGTCAGGATCCAAGGTAGTACAGACAATATTAAAGATCACAGCATTGCAGCCACGCGAGTTCAGTCCAGTCACAGTGGTATGATACAGACTTACAAAGTCATGAGAACAAGAGTTGTCAGTTTTACTGCTCCACACTCTGCCTTGCTTCCCTGGAGGTTCTCTGTCACGGGATACCCAAGCTCTGGCAACAATCTTCAGAGGGGATCTTTACTCGTGGCCCTTTTGCAAACGCTACTGTGATTCCAGACACAAAATATTTAGGGGAATATGGCAGAGGGAAGACATGTTGGAACATAGATAGAGATAGGGATTCAGTGGGCTCCACAGAAAATACAATACACAGAGACCAATGGATGTTCAGATCATCCTCAACCACACCAAGAAGAATCCTTTCTGATTTTAGGAGTCAGGAGACTGGTCAGAATAGTGTTCTCTCACCCGGGCTCCTCAGGGTCCACACTCACTCCTCTGCAGGAAACATTCTCCATCTCACCAACACTACAGACTAGGGACATTTTTAGTTCACTTTTTACATTTTATATACTTATAAAACGCAGTTGAGTAAAATGGCTTCTTTAGAGTGTTTGCACGCACATACAGCATTGGTGAATATTGTGATGTGCTCATAGTTAAATGGCTAAAGAAATCTTTGTTGAGATTGATGAAAAAACAAATCCTTGTCAGTGTCAAAATCCTTGTCAAAATTGTCAGTGTTAATTTAGCTCTGATAAAAAGCAACACGGTGTCAGTGTTTATACTCGTCCACACCATCAGGGTTAACTGACACACACAATTAACAATGAAAAATGTTATTGTCACTGAAAAAGCAACACTTAACACTTATTGCAAAATTTGCTATGTAAGTCTTAAGGAGACTTAAGGAGTCTTAAGGAGTCCAAACCCACCTAAAAGAATTTCTTTAATATTTTAATGGAGAGTTTTAGTGTCCTGTGGTCTAAATGTTGCTTCAGAGGCTTGCACAAAATTCTGAGGCAAACCCCGATTCTGTACACACACACACACACACACACGAATGCACATCCTCATGAACTGTATTTATAGAATTCACAGTTCACGCAGGTTGCAGCCTGAATGTAATAACCATTTCAATGTAGCCAAATCATTTCCTCCCTGCTGAATTTCCTGCTGTCCTCCTCTCTCTCTCGCTCCCTCTCTCTTTGGACCGTATGCTCCTTTTCTCGGGACAGGAGACCATTCATCACCCATTCTAATTAAACATACCCTCTATGGTGGAACAGTGGCAGCAGCAGGGAACATAGACAAGAGTAGGAAATCAATTGTCATGGGAGAGATGGAGAAAGACAGAGGTGGAAGAGAGAGAGAGGGGAGAGCAAGTCAGGCAAAGACAGATAGAGAGAGCAGTCATTGTGATAGAGAACATAGAGGAGATGTGGAGCAGTAAGCTGGGGGCTAACAGTTACGTCTCCTGCTACATGGGCCGAGCCCCCTGCCCGGATAATAAGCAGAGTGCCTCCCTGTTCAGGAGGCCTGACAGCCTGGTCTTAGTCCATTTCTTTAACAACATGTGGGCCCTTTTCCATCCTGCTGGAGATTGATGGAAGCTGTACGTCATGCCGATTCCAGCTTCAGGGATGGCAGAATTGCGGGACAGACTTGATATTGATTCCAATAAGACGCCTTGATTTCTAGCCTCTTTTCTTCACTGACAGATGGGCAGATTATATGGACATGGCTCGTGCTAGATCTCTCTGATGTGTGTTTACTCCTGTGTAAATGCCAGTTTGTGTAAAGTGCAAACAGCACTTGATCTGCACGGGTGTGTGTGTGTGTGTGTGTGTGTGTGTGTGTGTGTGTGTGTGTGTGTGTGTGTGTGTGTGTGTGTGTGTGTGTGTGTGTGCGTGTGTGTGTGTGTGTGTCATAGCCAGCATTAACGTTCTCAGCAATTTGTGCTACAGTAGCTCTTCTGTGGGATCGGACCAGACGTGCTAGCCTTCACTCCCCACGCCGGTTCACCGGTTGTCCTTCCTTGGACCACTTTTGGTAGGTACTAACCACTTCATACCGGGAACACCCCACAAGATCTGCCGTTGTGGAGATGCTCTGACCCAGTCGTCTAGCTGTCACAATTTGGCCCTTGTCAAAGTCACTCAGATCCTTACGCTTGCCTCCAACACATCAACTTCAAGAACTGACTGTTCACTTGCTTCCCAATACATCCCACCCCTTGACAGGTGCCATTGTAACGAGATAATCGATGTTATTCACTTCACCTGTCAGTGGTTTTAATGTTGTGGCTGATCGGTGTATAGTGCCAGTATGAAAGTCATCCATAGCTGCTACCTGCATTATTTTGTGAAATCAGACACTAAATATCTTTCTGATATCAGTTTGAAACATTCTCCAAAGCTGTTTTTGCCGTACCATAAAATGTGAAAATGTTGCTCTTTTTTGAGGTGACGTTGAATCACCATCCGTCAAATGCTTGCTGGGTAGTATTAATCACACCACGGTGAAAAGCAGTTATCCCCAGTCAGGACGAAAACTAGGTGGTCTAGGTGGTTGATCAAGTGTTTTCTCTTTATATGCTTTGTCGCTGTCATGCTCGGTCACACCCTTGCGCTCAACAGTAGAGCACATCAGATCGACCTTTTCCAACATCTAGGATTCATTTTTCACGCTTACCAACTCAGTTCACCTCAGTTCACTTCACTTCATGATAAGGACTATTAAATCTTTCCATCTGACTCATCGACCTTTTACGGAGCTACACAAATATCAAAACTACATATGTCACTCACTCCTGCACCGCACTGAGTGAATTGGGTGGGGAGGGAGGCGGGGGTGAACAAACATAGCAGGACTTTACTTGAATGTTGAGCCAGGAGAGTGAGAAATGAAATAGTCACAATTTGAAAAAAAGTGAGCTAGTGTTGGGGTGTAGTTTACTGCAATTTTTAATGCAGAGGAAATTTGCAATGGATCAGGGACATATAGACAAAACATAGTAACATAAGTTTCATAGTGCACCGGGAAAAGACACACAATAGACTTTAGACAACATGGCTACAATACATTTAGGGTAGTATGACATACGATATGGTTGCAGCTGTAGAAAGGGATGGTCATAGTCCAGCAGTGCATTGGAACAGTGTAACATAACACACAATGCTTTGCTTGCTTGCGGTTGTCCATCGAAGTCCGATGATGACGTCCACTTCTTACGGTGAGTCCTTTGATGGCTGTATAGTCCTATCCTGGATCCACACGTCCTATTGCAGGTAGGACATGTATAGGTTGTGGTAGTGGCAGCAGAGGCTGCAGGTGTATTCCTCCTGAGTCTCCTCTCCTGTCTCCCGGCTGTCCTATCCTCCTCCATCATACGGGTCCCGTCCAGGCATTGCTGACGCCAGGTGTTACGGTCAGCAGCAGCATCCTCCAGAGCCTCAGGTCTGATTCTGCACTTCTTCAGCGCGTTCTTCAGCTGGTCTTTGTAGCGTTTCTTTTGCCCTCCAGCAGAGCGTCGACCATGATGTAGTTGGCCATATAACACCCTGCGAGGCAGCCGATGTGGAGGCATTCTTACTACATGGCCCAGTGCTGGGTGATAGTTGCCTCAATACTCCTACAGTTGGTCTTAGAGAGTATTTCAGAATGAGGCACACGATCATGCCAGGTGATTCCCAGGATGCGCTGGAGGCAGCATATGTGGAACTGCTCCAGGGCCCTGATGTGGCGGCTGTAAGTCACCCAGGATTCGCAGCAGTAGAGGAGGGTGGTGATGCAGATAGACAGAGACCTTTGTGTGGAGATGAAGATTTTTATTCTGGAAGACCCGACGCCGGAGTCTCCCAAAAGCAGCTGATGCCTGCTTGATCCTGTTTTGGACCTCACTGTCAATGGTGTTGTCTTCAGAGAGGATGCTCCCCAGGTATTTGAAAGATGGAACAACAGACAGTTGTTCACCAGCAACAGTGAAGGTAGGTGGTGTAGATGGGATGTTGGTACTCCATTGGCATACGACCTCTGTTTTGATGGTGTTTACAGTCAGTCCCATCCTGCTGTACGCTCTCACCGCAGCAGTAAGAACAGACTGGAGATCTTGTGGGCTATGAGATACAAGAGCACAGTCATCTGCATACTGTAGCTCAATGACTCTCTCCCTTTGCAGTTTGGTAGTTGCCTGGAGCCTCCTTATGTTAAAAAGGTTGCCATCTAGACGGCAGTCCACTGCCACGCCGCTGCTGTCCTCAATCTCCTTGTGGAGAAGCTGGGTGACACAGCAGAAAGATGTTAAAAAGCACTGGTGCTAGTACGCACCCCTGCCTCACCCCTGTATGTACGGGGAAGGAGGAAGACTCTTGTCCTCCTATTGTCACCCGAGCAGTCATTCCATCATGAAATTGGTGGAGGATGTTAACAAACTTGCTGGGGCAGCCAAACTTGAGAAGGACTTCCCATAGGAGTTCTCTCTGGACAGTGTCGAAAGCTTTGGAGAGATCGACAAAGGCCATGAACAGGTCCTGATGTTGTTCTCGGCATTTCTCCTGCAGCTGTCGAGCTGTGAAAACCATATCCACCGTGCTCCTGCTCTTCCTGAAACCGCATTGCGATTCAGGCAGTACTGATTCTGTGATGTTGTTAATCAGCCTCTGAAGCATCACCTTCGCCAGGACCTTGCCAGCAACAGCAAGGAGCGAAATACCCCTACTGTTGCCGCAGACAGCCTTGTCACCCTTGTTCTTATAAATGGTGACAATAGTGGCATCTCTCCATTGTTGTGGGACGTTGCCATCAGCCCAGACCTTGGTGATGTACTTGTGCAGTGCTCTTGTACATAGGTAGCCTCCTTGTTTCAACAGCTCGGCAGGGATGTTATCATTACCAGGGGACTTGTTGTTTTTGAGGGAGCGGGTAGCTGATAGGACCTCCAGGAAGGTTGGGGGCTGGTCTAAGTCTTGCATCGGAGGAAGTGTAGGCAGGTCATCGAGAACAGTGGGGTCTGCATTAGAGTCCTGATTAAGCAGGGTACCAAAGTGTTCAGCCCATCTCAGCAGGATGCTAGGCTGATCCTTCAGGATTGTCAAACCGTCTGCTGTTTTCAGGGGAGTGATGCAGCGATTTGTTGGGCCATAGATTTTCTTGACAGCATTGTAAAAGTTATGCATGTCATTTTTATTCTGCATAATCCGAGTAGCCCTTTGTACCTCCCGCCGAGCTCTCTGCCACTGCTGCCTGATGCTACTGGATGCGGGGTTCCTTAAGGTTGCCTGATGTGCTCTGTGCTTGTCCTCCAGCAAGTCATGGATGGTGTCCGAGTTGTCATCAAACCAGTCTTGGTGGTTCTTGCTCTTATAGCCGATCATTTGTGCTGCTGCCTCACAGAGAGCTGAGCTGATATAGTTCCACCTCTGGTCCATGGTGTTCTCAGGTGAACTCAAGGAAAACTCCACCCCCCCTAGTTTCTCAGCCAGGGAGCGACGAAAGTCATTTCTTGCATCAGGATTTGCCAGACGAGAGCAATCTAGTCGCCTCCTTTTGGGCCCTTGTAGCCGCAAGGGGGGGCGCACTTGCATGTGGGCCTTAGTCAAAATCAGACGGTGATCTGTCCAGCATTCTGCACCTCTCATGGCACGCGTGATGTGGACATCTCTGATGTCACTACGCCTCACGATGATATAATCTATCAGGTGCCAGTGTTTAGAGCGAGGGTGCATCCATGATGTTTTGTATTTGGTCTTCTGCTGGAAGATGGTGTTGGTTATGGTCAGGTTATGCTCAGAGCAGAGAGTGAGTAATCTCATTCCATTTGCATTAACCTGGCCAACTCCATGTCTGCCAAGTACTCCACTCCATATCTTGTTGTTCTGACCCACTCTGGCGTTAAAATCCCCAAGTAAGAAGATCTTGTCATTCTTGGAATTCCGGCGAAGAGCTTCGTCTAGTGATTGGTAGAAGGAATCCTTGGCCTCACTCTCTGATGGCAGGGTTGGTGCATAAGCACTAAGAAGTGTAGCAAAGTGATTCCTAACCAGGGGGATACGGAGTGTCATTAGTCTCTCACTAATGCCAAGAGGCGTTTCACTGAGTCTTGGTAGAAGTGTGTTTTTGATGGCCAGTCCCACACCATGCAGATGTTGTCCTCCTGAGGGGTAGCCCCTCCAGAAGAAAGTGTAGCCCATCCCTTCCTCTGTCAGGGAGCCTTCATCTAGGAGTCTGGTCTCACTCAGAGCAGCGATGTCGATGTTGTAGCGACGCAGCTCAGCAGCAACCAGAGCTGTTCTCCTATGGGGTCTATCAGAGCCGCCATGCGGATCCAGAAGAGTCCTTACATTCCATGTTGCCAGTTTTAGGTTGCACGTTTTCTTTTTATTATTTCGACCGCAGAGGTGGAATAACCCAACAGGCGCGGTAACCTGTTCAGGCGAAAGATGAGTGGGCAATTTTTAGGCCACCTTTTCTAGGCCCCTCCCCAAGTTGGGGTGAGCAGTGTTGTCCTAAATAGGGCTGCTCAATCACACAGGGGTCTGCCGAAAACAGCTGCCACCCCAGCTATTAGCGACCATAATAGCCCTGTGTTGCTGACGTGCAGGGTTTTAGCTAGGAGCTCCCAGTGCATTCATACCTGCTCCCGTTGCCAAACACCCCGTCGCCGCCAGACTTCAACCAGATGTCCAGGAAGGTAAGGACCACCGTGGTCAGAGGTGGATACCTGCGCAAGGACGTTTTTAAAGTGCCATAGGGGGCGCGCTCTTCCCAGTAGCACTATCTTCACCATGATGAGGTAAGCCCGGTGGCGTGGGTAAACCCATGACGACCAGTCCCTCACCATGGCTGCAGGAGGTTGTCGGGTCCTTGGTTTTTTAAGGCCCGCCTGTTGCGCACCGCCAACGCATTGCTTTTCTGTCAGGGTTGCTCCCTTAGCCTTCGCCTAAATAGGCTAACCCACAAGGCAGTGGGGCTATTTACCCATAGTTGGGGCAGAGTTGACGGGCGTCAGGGCGTGTCCACGCACCGGTGGGCCTGCACGCCGCGTCTCTGGGGCCCACTGCTGCTCCGAGATCCCCTGCAGTTTCGCCTGGGACCGCAAGGTACCCAGTTACCGTGTGTGGCCACGAGGAGGCACTGCAGGAGTCTTGGCGGTGGAGAGGCTGTGTACCAGCAGGAGGAGACTTACGCACTCGGCTCCTCTTTTCACCCGTATCAGGGGCTAGCCGGCGGCGGTAGCTGAAAGCAGAAAGTAGCAAGCAGAAGCAGCATGCAACATGCACTAGCTACAAGCACTAACTACACGCACTACTACCTCAGCACTACTGCACTGACGCTTCACACACGCCCTGTGTGAATGTACACACACACACACACACACACACACAATATATTAGAATAAAAAGCAAGAAATACTTTCTTATGTTGCAGTTTTAATAAAATAAGATATGTGTGCTTTATATTTTATATTTACATTTCAGGCGTTTAGCTTAAACTCCCCAGAGCGACTTATAATTAGTGCAAAAGTAGAATAAGCTTCAATTCCTAAATCACCAAACATTACAAGCAAGCCAGAAACAACAACCGCAGAGGTCCAGGGTCACGTTAGAGCGAGTATATACGAAATAGAATAAGAGCTGAGGACGGAGATAGAAGGGATTTGTTTACACTGTTTTAACTCCTAGTGTGGACCCCAGCTCCCACAAAAACAACACCTGTAACAAAATCAATTTATAGCCGCTGTGAGGGCAATGGGTTGTCACGGCACAGAAAACCCACAGCACCGAGGGAGAAAACCAGAATACCCTAGAAAGTAAGGCACCCCTGCTGTATTGATAATTAGAATAGACCCAAGAGTGCTTGAAACACCGTCACGGCACCGAATGAGTGATGACCGTAATTACACCCTGAGAAAATAAACAAACCCAACACACTGAATTAAAATCACGGAAGGCCCTGTAGGCCGTGAAGTAGAAAGGATGCAAAGCAAATTGGACATGCCTGTTGTAATCTGCGACAGACAACAACACAATGTCAGGGTTTAATGCGCTAGTGTGGCACGGCGTGTTATGCCAAGCGTGGATCTTCACTGGAGCCGAGTTCAGAAGTACACTGCCGGGAGGAGATCAGTATTCTGCCAAACAGGCCCAAATGGCGATTTGACTAGTGCACTTCTCTGCTTCTGCTTATTATATTTTCCTCATTTCTTGCAAGCTGTATTAATTAAATAGCACATACAACTCACAAAATAAGTTGGGGCATTTCTGTATGTATTTAGATGCTGCCTTGTGAAAATAATCAGGTTTATAATTATTATTTTTTGATCAATTTGAGGATTTCCTGAAAATGTCTAAAGCATTCAGGGTTAAGTATTTATCACAGTGAATGACTGGTTGTAGGGACTGACCTTTTGCATTGACGCGCATTCATTTGTTACCAGGCCAAGGTGTAATTGTCTTCTGTTGACTCGGTGACGCCTCCTTAATGTGACAAATATATAATCCGTTCCTATGGGGGAGTTGTGAGGCAGAGTGTGAAATTAATACTTCTCTCTTCTCTAGAGTGCAATAAATAAAGTTCTTAGTTGATTGAGGGAGAGAGCTCTGCTGCTTGCTTATCATTACACACACCCACATGATTAACAAGGCCTTGTGTGTGAGATTAGCAATTCTCACACAGAACTGGAAACATGTGAAAATAAATCATCACAATTGCGCCATACTCCTCAAAGTGATAAAGAACACTTGGCATTGTATGAAAGGTTGATTCATGGCTCAGTTAAATGTCAGAGCAACACATATGCTGGGAAAGAAAAACATTTTCTGAGACATATAATTGGTTTAGTCTTAAGTATTGAGGTCTATGTTACGCATCTCTGACCACTCATTTTACAGATTCACAGAATATGTTCTTCTAATGGTCTAGGACAGTCTTATTTGTATTTGTGGAATTGTAGAAATCACAGAATCACTGATGTAAATTCAGGAACCACTTTTGCAGTGTTGTTACTTGGCGACTCAAAAGTAGATTTAGCTTTTGACTTCCTCCTCCTTGAGTTCCTTTATTTGTTAGAAGCAACGAGCAACAACAAATCTAGCTACTTTTTCAGACCATGTGGAACAATGTTAATGTGTTGGCCACAAATTGGTACGGCTAATGCCGATAATACCAGTGCACAGACATTTGAACTACTTGCTTGTCTAATCCAAAAAGGTCTGATGATCACAGCACTTCCCACATACAGCCTAGCCTCCTCCCTTCACTGAGAACAGGAGGCTGTAGCAAATATATTCATATGACATTATCTGGCAACTTCTAATGACATTTGGAGCAGCCAATAGCTACTTTCCTTGCAAGAGAGTTGGCAAGACTGTCAGGAACTTCTCTACTAGCAATTAGTGGGAGTCTGTCTTTGTGGACTCATACAGTTGAAAAACGTAACTAAATTGAACTAACTTAAACAAAAAATGTAACCTTTCTCTCTGGTAGAAGACTGGTCCATGTACTGTTGGCCTATAACATAGGAGAACCAGAAAACCTCTTCACCACAGTGCCTTTCACCCTCTCTTTCATACATTAATTCGCCTTATAGAATGAGAAAGATTGTATGTACAAGGGAATGCAATGGAAACACATTCCCAGATACAATTCATGCAGTGACAAGATAAACTCTGCATGGTTCATATCCAATCAATATGAGGGATTGCTGTTGTTGGTGGTGTTTGAATTTGTATTTCCTCCCGACTGAACAAATGTTTGCTTCCCGGTATCCCAGTATCATGTTTTGACACATTCTGTTATTCCAACCTGAACCAAAAATTGACGAGATAAGCTGACCTCAGAGCACCATTTGGTGCATCAGTGATACACTCTGTGAAGCAGAATATCTATCAATATAATGCCTGAGGCTCTATTGGGTTGACTCGATTATCAGACATAAATATTTCGCTCGGTAAAATGTCTTTGACAGATGGATATCCTATTTGAGGACACCCTTCGGTTCACCATTTTTTGTCTTTGAATAAGGCAAGTCAGTGCAGCAGTCACGCTGTATCTGTGCTAGAATAATCTCTGCCTAAGACTTATGCTCTCTGTTATATTCATATAATAATTGGATGGTCATAAAAGCCTCAGTATAGTATCTCTTAGAATATTGCATGGCAAAACCTGTGATAATAACCTGTGAAAATCTGTTTCAATATGCACTCTGTCACTGTACAACTTCCTTTCCATCCTTTTTATGCTCAGTGCCTTAACAGTGCTTCATCCTCTGGAGAAAATTCATGTGAAAACTTGCCCTGGAGTGAATTCTAATCTGCTCTTCCCTGGTTTATATCTTAACAGCCAATTGTAGCCTCTCTCGCGTAGCATGTGGGCTCCCGGGGGAGCAGTTTATTCCACATGGACCCCAGCCTTCTGAGTCGACTCCAAGCCAGCCTGGATTGGTCATTCTATCTCAGTCCCTCGGTCATAAAAAGCTGCTTCATTGTCCATGAAACAATTTTTGCTTCTGCACTCCAGATTGCCTGTTGCCCAACTCTCTCCCCGCTGTTGCTGTGCCCAGCACTTCCAGAATATATGCGTTGTCTAAGCGAGGCACTGCACATTATAAAAGAGATTTCCGCCCCTGGTCTCAGAATGAGATTGAATTGGATGGGCACTGGGTTGCAATTAAGTCGAGAGTCTAATCATACGTACATTACCTCTCCATAGGGAGGGGTCCTGTATGATTGGAAAAAAAACCTCTATGAGGGAGTGCTTTGATATTTGGGATTGATTTTTGTTTTAATTTTCTAGTCACAAATACAAAAAAAGGCCAGGTCTTTGTGGCACTTTGTCAAATCTACCTTTATTTCAAGACTAAAACTACATATATTCTCTGGGAAGTTTTGGCCCATAATGAATAGTTTGTCTTTTCCCATGATCTTATTTTGATCACATTAACACTAACTAATTTCCTGTCATGATCTCTCTATTATTCAAAATGACATTAGTCTCATAGACCCCAATCTAATTAAGCCTTGAGAAAATGTAATGAAATCCAATTTGACAATATAGCACCGGTTTCCCACACCATGTCTAATGATCCATTGCTTTTCCAATATAGAAAAGGAGCTGGAGGGAGAGAGCGAGAGAGCAGGCCTCATCAAATCAGCAACTCTTCAATCCTCCGTCGGCAACACTCTTCCCTAGGTTATTAGTTGAATTTCTTTTAATCAGACAAAACTATTCAGCACAGGGGCAGCGCAGACCCAAGCCCAACTCTTTCCCTGTTAGCTGCTGATGCATTGGATGCACTGCCTTCAGCACCATGGGAAAATCATCTCCCTCAACACTTTATCTAGAAATTAACCAACATACTGCTGCCTACTCTGTATTATGGAGGCAGTCCCTCTCTGTAATATGGATGATCTCCAATAATCAGCACCTCTGTCAATGTACATATGGATCATTTAGGTGAGCAATACAGAATGACTATCCTATATATACTAGCTAGCTTGCTGTATGCACTGGATAGTTACACTATCCCTTTTGGGAAAAAATCTTTCCTCATGGTCACTGCCCAATATTTAAAAGAACCACTGAACTACTGATTATACCATGAAATATGAAACTATTTGTAAGCAAAGATCTTAAGTTAGCTAAAAGCAATAAAAAATAAAATCCTAATGGCACCCAATTCTACTAGTCAAGCAACTGCCGCATGCAGTAATTTCACATTTTGGACGTCGACTGCCACATTAACCTGCCTGTGTGTCTCAGGATTAAATGTGAGTTCATCAGTTAATAATTATGATGATTCCACTGATGAGAGAATTTGACGGTCAGTGTCATTTGAAATAATTTACAATTATTCAGTTCAGTTCAAATTAATAATTCAGTTATGGCCATTGAATCATAATTTGTGAAAATCGGTAATAAATCTATAATGCAGATTGATAATGATTCTGTTTATGAGCATGATGAACTGGATGACTGCACACTGATTAATTCTGAGTTATTGGAAATTAATTTATGCAGATAATGCTTTCCATTATTGTAGTAGATATCAAAGATATCTTCAGTAAACATACCACCAAAGTTGTTGAACACCATATTCTGATTATGTTAGTGCCATTATGCTCTTCGCAGATCGCAGATCATAGTTGATTTTCTTTGGTTTCCAAACTGACATTTCATAAAAGGTTTTGGAATTGCACTTTATTATCTTCTGTTCATATTTTGTCATTTAATGACAAATAATAATAATTGAAATTGAACTTTATTTTCTTATATTCAGCTTATTCTGTAATTTTTACAATGACATAATGTTTACAGACTAATACTTATGTCATTTGGACGCATGCATCAAAGATCAAAGAAGCCATAGGAAAGCCATAGGCCTAACACAGACGTTGCCGTCTCTTCTGAAAAAAAACAAAAAAAACATCACCAATAAAAAATAAAAAAAAAGGGCTTGAACTTGTCCGACAGACCAGCTCAACCAGCAGAGCTCACTGCTAATGAAAAATGTCCCCTCAGTAAGTTGACTCCCATGGGTGCAAGGAGTAGGCGGCATGAGGGAAGAGGTCTTTTCCATGGGCAGTGAGTAGGCATCTGGGAGTGTTTCAATGAAGCCCTCCAGAATGGGATCCATCTGGGGCATCCTGGGAGGCTAGAGTGGCTGGAGGAAGCAAATGGCCCTCAGGCCCCCGGCAATTAGCTGGAGCCTTTCCCGGAAAGAAAGGGAGGGAAGAGATGTGTGAGAGAGAGAGCTGAGCCCACACCCAGGTTTCTCGTGGGAGAGAGGATAGTTGGATGTATCTGCAAAGGAAAAATGAGGGACGAATCATCTACTTAAAGTTTCTTGAACTTTTGCTGCTCCTGTCAGCTTGTGGGTGAAGAGAGCTGCATTGTTTTATTAAAATCTTGATGTTGTTCTCCAGTCGACACAGAGCCACAAGCAGTCGATGCAGGGCAGGGCTTTGGATATTGCTTGTGTGATCACTTTGCCACTAATCAACAGAATTGATTCCATGTGTGTTGCATTCATCTCAATAGCTACATTTACATCTGCACAACAATGCAACTTTCACCAATTGCCCGAGTAAGAAAATAGTGTGATTAAAATCCAGCCACTGCTGCAGGTAAACGTTAGGGCGCAGCATTGCTCAGCTATTTTCAACTATACGCATATGTGTTTTAATAATAACGAAACGGCTCCAACACTCGCTAACAATCCTTTCTGGTGAAATGCACCTGCAGGTCTTTGGTATTCTTTGCAGTGGATTTGTTAGCATCAGCGTCAGCATGTAATATTTGGTTGTGTTATCCCTTTTAGTCCAATCTCAATACCTCTATGAGTACTTTCATTATCTATTGTTCCCCGCACTATACGTGCACATGGAAAATGATCTGTGTTTGCGGTGGCACATCAAAACCTAAAACTCCTCTCCAACGCAAGTCTTTCCAAGTCAAGCAATTTGTTAGAACAATAAAATTGTCATGCTTTCTAAAACATGACGGCAATGACAGCTTAGATGTAAAAGTGTGTCAGCAGTCTCTTTTTGAACCGAGATAAAAGACCTAAGTATTTGCCTGGTATCTGCTAACCATGTTCGACAAATGAGCCTTGTTCTCCACAAAGGCTATATTTTCACCAACAGAAGGGAGCAAGGAAGCATGCAAAGCGGCGAGGAGGAAAGCCAAGCTGTGACTAATGGTAACTATTTTATCAGTTCGGCACCATCTCCTATTCCATTTCTCATTACTAGGCTGGCAAATACAGTACACAGCAGCTCTTCTACAAATTGCTAATGAATATAAAAACATAATGACTCACCTGAACCCAACAGATTTAAGAATTATACTTTGTTTTTGCATTAATCTTGAGTCAGTACCAAAAACCTCAGAAAACAATGTTCCCTTGCCAAATATATGAATCATGAATCAGCCGCTTTACAAAAACTTGACTAATACCTCTTTACAGCCTGTTTAGCACCATACCAGCTATACCGCCTTTGAATGCCATCCTGCCGTCCTTTCAGGCTGGGCCATGAGAAGTGGGTCCCAAGTAATTGTTTTCTGAAGGCGAATTAGAGCTCAAATTGCCTGAGCGCTTTGGTGTGAAGAATAGAATGGAGGTGATAAAGCCTTGTTACTGAAAACCTTTCTCCCGCAAAAACCTCAGTCTCCCTGACTCACCACTACTTTGTCTGATCCAGTGAGAGCTGTGTGTGTGTGTGTGTTGGGGGGGGGTTGGAGGGGGTTGGAGGGGGTTGGAGGGTGTATATGGGGGATTACTCGTGACGGTTTACTCATATTACATGCAATTGAGAGATGTTATTGTTATACAATATCAATGTTCCCGATACACACAAAGAGTTGCGAGAAAAAGTTTGTGAACCGTTTCAAATTACCTGCATATATGGCTCCTAAAATATGGTCTGATCTTCATCTAAGTCTTAAAAATAAATAAACACAATGTGAACTTTAACATGTCTTTATTGAACATAGTTTATAACATAACAGCTTGAATTGGAGGACTCAGGACTCATTGATTGCAAGCTGTCCGGACCCTGAGGAAGCAGCCTCTAACCATGATGCTCCCTCCACCATGCTTTGTGGTTGGGATGAGGTGTTGCTGTTGGTATGCAGTGTTTTTTTCTCCTCTCTAAATATAGTGTTGTGCCCTTTTGCCAAAAGGTTCAGCATTTGTGTTTCACTGGTCCACAGAACATTGTTCCAGTAGCTTTGTCGAACATCCAGGTGGTCTTTGGCAAACTTGAGATGGGTAACCATGTTTTTGTGAGAGCAGTGGTTTCCTCTTTGGTATCCTCTAATGAACACCACTCTTGATTAGTGTTTTTCTTATTGTCGACTAGTGGACACAGATGTTAGAAAGATCAAGAGATGCCTGCAGACCCTCAGCTGTAACCTTGAGGTTCTTCGTCACCTCCTTGACCATTACACGGTGACCATTACACTCTTGCCGTGATCTTTACCCATTCCTCGGGAGATTAGCAATGGCACTAAATCCATTTGTATACAAACTGTCTGACTGTAGACTGATGGAGTCTTCAGAAATGGTTTTGTAGCCTTTTCCAGCCTTATGAGCCTCAACAACTCAACTCAGAGGTCCTCTGACATTTCTTTAGACCAGCTTATTCCACTTCAACACATCTCTTTTTTTTTTTGGAGAGTAGAATCTGTTTGTAACCAAACTTTGTTGGGGTTTTATATGACAGGACACCTCTAACCCACACCTGAATGACATCTCATTGATTGGATCACCTGACTTCAATTACCCCCTTTCATAGAAGTCATAGAAGGTTCACATACTTTTTCCAGCTTAGGCTGTTAATGTTTGAACAATATGTGAGTGAGTCAGTGTACAGCTGGACAGGTAATTCATTGCATGCTGTGATAAGGATTGTGATGAAAATATCAGTACATACCTTATGTAGGAATAAAAACACAATAAAGCGCTTGAGTCATGCAGGTTATAACCATCACTCTGGACTGCTTCTTGGCTCTTGTGTGATTTTTTAATATACTTTTATATGAAAGGAATTTCTCTGCAAATCCTAGGTAAGGTAATCCTAGGCAAAGGTCTAGGTGAATAACATTCGAATGCCAAAGGAAAAACTATTTTAAATAGGCTTACAGTACAACAAAATACTTTGTGTTCATTATGAATTAACTTCCTACCATCATGCCATATTCTGCAAAAGTCAAACTCATCACAGACTGTGACCTTCATGCTTTGAGAACAAAATGTGGATTGAAAGGATGGTTTCTTCCTCCATCAAAAACCAATCAGAAGCCGGGACAGCTTTTGCTCAAAGCATGGATGCCAAACATGACATTTTCCTCTCTGCACCTGAGGGTAAGCAAAACAGCTATAGACAGCACTGATCTCCCTCTCAAACTGTAAGCACAGCGCATAGGTTGCCAGGGGGGCCGCTGGGAATGACATTGTGTCAAGTCTCCTTTCGATTGAAGTTGTCAGTGAGAATGAGCGATGTAAAATGCTGATGTCAAAAAGCCCTGTGTTTAGCTTGTCCATGCTGACAGGTTAGGAAATGGAGCGTGCTACCTGACCAGAATGAGAGAATACCTGCCCTCCGATGCTGGATGCAGTCACATATGTGGGCCGATAGTAAACAAGTTTTTTTGCTGTCAATCAGCTACTCCCTCTCTCCCTCTCTCTCTGTATTTTGCTCTTTCTCCCTTCCTCTCTCGATATCTCTCTGTCTCTTTCTCTCTCACTGCCTCTCTCCTGCCTGTCACATTAATAAAGCAATATCCCACTGTCACATTCTGTATCAAACTGCCTTGAGTGCACTATCCCATTCAGTTAGTTATTTGCTGGATATGCACCTCTCGATGTTCATGCCTGTGCCTTTCACAGAGATGTGAACTATTCCACCTCAATTAGCGCTAGTGTGGGTGCATACTAACGTTGAAATGCCACAGCACAGCCTATTCATTTTATAGCAATCCTTTATGGTGGGTATCTATTCTTTACGTTATGATGAAAACCTCCCCATGAGATTTGTTGGAGTGAGGCTATTGTCAAAATAAATGCCAACCCTGAACTAAGACCCTCCCTCCTCATTCCCACAGTAATAAATGAGTCTTTTGTAATCTAGTAAGCTTCCAGCAAAATTAAGCTAAACCAGGGTGATGAACTCATCTGCCTGTTGCTATCATTTCAGTGACAACAGAACAGATAATTTCATTACCATTACCCTGCCCAAGCTGTCATATGTTGGTAGGTGGTGATTATATCTCAATTGGCTTAGACAACGTCTTTAAAAGGGGGGTATTGTACTCATTTTGGGCTATTTAAAACTGTCCCTGGGGGTCTTTACAAGACGTTTGTTAAGTCTATATTTAAAAAAATCCTAAAACCAGCTTCTGTGGTGTGTGTTTCAGTCTCTCATTTTCTCCATTGTAAAGAACAGGCTGTTTTGAGGGCGTGGAGGTTGTATGTAATGATTACCATACAACCTCCACGCAATCGCCTGGTGGAGGCGGAGAGCAGAGCGCTCATGCTGCTCAAGGTAAACAAATAAGCTTGATGCAGAACCAGAACCAACACTGAGACCGGACATGTTTGAGCCGGAGTCTGACCCAGAATGGGAAGAGGCAGCTGAGGCGGTTCCACTTAGTTTCTCACTGATAATAATTCTGTGTAATATTGTACTTTCCTGCCTTGTGTTTGTGTATGTGGGTGTGTGAGCGACACTCTCTGCTGAGTTTAGATGCTTGTAACATTCTGAGACTTGCCATACAAACATGAGTTTGCTGCGGGCAATTATGTTTTCCCGAGCAGATGCACTGGAACACATTTAGATTGGAAGTTAGGAATACCGACTCGGAATTATCGATTTCCGAGTACAATGGAATGCACCATAAGCAACGGCTTGTGGCATTGCCTTGAGCTGCATTTTGAGATGAGGTAAATGGGATTGGTTGTTCACCTGGGCGTGGGCATGCTCTGAGAGGGGCTGGATTAGCCCCTTATGACGTCTAAAGGGGCTACTTTCTGAAACGGCCTGTTTTTCTCCTATCTTTTGCACCATTTTTGGAAAAAGGAAAAAACAGAAAAACGGGGTGACTTCCAGATTTCAAATTTTCTCAGCTACTTAGGTAAATTATTTCCTGTGGAACATGTATAAGCGCCAGGAATAAGCCGTTTTCCATAATATGACCCCTTTAATGTTGGTGGTTTACTTTTCAGCTGTGTTGTTACTGTGTGAGCCATGATCATTTATCCAGTGTCTATTTGTTTTAAAGAGGTGCAGTCCAGCAGTTATTGCTCTTAACGCCTTGTTAAGCCTGAATGGTGCTGTTTTTTGGGAACCCCAGAACAAATGTAGCTTTAATGAGTACAAATGTAGCTGAAATAAAGTAATCTAAGCTTTGAGTTCATGAAATTGTCACAGCATATTGGGGTGAGCTCAGCAGCTTGCACCCAGTGTAGTGTAAAGTGTATCTATCTGTGTGTATCCCATTGGTTGCATGTTGCAGACACACTCATGCACACACCAACCGTACCCACATACACTTTTCCTCGTTAATAGTAGGCCTATTCTAATAGTGCAGCACTAATACAGCAATGAAATATAACAAGTCTTCAGCTACAAGCAATAATCCCAATGAGCTGCGTCATGCTTTCATCTGAGAGGATTTGGGAGCTTTTCGAGTCTGCCTCACTATGAAACCTCTGAATTTCTTTGTAGCAGAACAGAGGGACTGATTTTTCATAACCATTGGAGAGGAGAAATAGAAATCAGATCATTTGGGGCTACAGACAGTCAAATTCCTTGTAGCGTACTGGAATTCTGATGAGATCGGAGATGAAGATGGGGAGCTGGAATGCAGCCATCAACCAGGGCCTGTGGAGGACTCATCCACAGATTCCTTTCTTCTTTCTTTATTTCTTGGCCCTTCAACAGTTTTGCAGGAAACGCCATTCATAAGCTCCTTTTTTTTAGTAAATTACTAGCCCTGTTTGAAAGGGCTGTCAGATGTGGGCTAGGTGGGGGGTGAGGGTGGGGAGGATCACAACTATTGTGGATAACTCTTACATTGTGACTCATCTCTACTAGTCCATGCACAGACCTCCTGCATCTGCACCTTTTACATTTAGTGCTATTGTCCAAATTGTGTTTAGACAGTGCTATGAGTCAAGAATGTAACATTGTTTTAAAAACTCTGAAATGAAACTTCCATTTTGAATTAACAATCCCTATATGACCTTGCCCTCCAATCTATGAAGAATGTGTGGGAATTGCAACTACGCCTCCTAAATTCCATGGCCCAGTACCTCCAAAACGTGTATGAACTCATAAATACATTCATGGGGTATTAAGAAAGTGTCATCAAGCAGACAGAGACAAATGACCGTTATTAACAGCACAAAGTCCTCCATATGCTCTGCTGCAAGTTTACAACTCACATTTATTTTCCAGTTTTGTCTTGGATCTGATAACGGATCCATCTGATAGCCTACCGCCGAGAATAATGAGGCGTGAATCAAATCACGCGCTGAATGTGACGCATAGAGTAGGCTATACCTTGGAGTATACCAAGGAGTATACCTCGCCCAAAGATAGTGTTATATGAAGTGTGAAAATAAATCAGAGAATCCCTGGAGATCCTGATAAAGTTGGCATTGAGTTGTAAAGTAAATGGCACAGTGACCCTTTATAGAGATGATATACTCTCCAGTGGTATTACTCTTTAGTTCCCTTGTTTGTGATCTTCAACTATAAATTAATTGCTATTTTTCAGTGCATTATAGTAACATCAGCGAAAGCCCTTTAAATAGATTATTATTGTCACTAACTGATGTATTTCCTCAAAATGCTAGAGCTGCAATCTGTAGTTTTTTCACATTAAATCAACAATAAATAAATCTAATATTATGCATTATCAGTCTGTGTCTGTCTGTGACCTGTGTGTAAATGCCTAACCCCCCCACACACACCTTTGCCTGAAATTCAATGATGTTGGGGCCATTATGGAGCATGTACCATTTGCAGCGGGCACAGCCAGAGGTGAGCGGCGGTGTGTCTACAAAGGTGAGGCTAGCAGCCACAGCGCAACAAAATCACAGCAACAACAACAATGGAGCAAAGCAGGAAGAAACAAAAGAACAGCAAATCCGTGTCAGAGAGGACAACTTCAAAGTGAACATCAGCAATGCTTTTATTTATTTTTAACTGCAGATTGGTTGCATTTGCCATTTACTTCTTCAACGCCTGTGGTGGCTTCATGGATGCCGGGTTACCTCAGCCTCAGACCAGATGCTGTTTCAAAGTAGACAGCTCATCAAAATGAGTGACAAGTTTTGAGGCATGAACTTGACCAACAGCGGGGGAGGCGGGTGGGACTAGCAAACACTTGCTTTATTATTTAATTATATCATCCTTGCTGTTGAAATTCGAAGATGTAGATGTCCATGTTGTATTAGAGCTGTAGCATAGATGTCTGTGTTGTTGCAGAAGAATTAAGAAAGCAAAGGAAAAAATTGAATTGCATTTCATAGTTGACGTATTTGTGGATCCGATTACGCTTCCACAGAATACCTTGTGAACAATGCCCAGCTGATAAAGAATAAGATTTGTTCGTCTACCATCCATTTGCTGCCAACTGCCTGCCCCTCATAATTTTGCCGCCCCGGCTGCACATCCACTGAACAGTATTGGTCTTTGAACAAAATATGATTGTGGCACTATATCCATTTATATTTCTTGACAGTACCTACAGTAATATCTCCCAAATCAAATAAATGCCATCATTCATCACACAAGCCGGTCTCCTCTTATTTTGAGAGGTAGAGGCCAATTCAATCCACTTTGGCTCGACATCCATCTATCAGCATCACTCTCTCTAATATAACTTTAAGGGTCATATTTTTACTCTACACTGCTTAATATTATCCCTTCTCTAATCTTAAAAAATGGATCATATCTGTATTTCCTTTCTTCTTGGAAGCCTGGGTCAATATGATACATCTATCAATATATATACTGACAATAATTAAAGTTTGTAACAAATTTGCAGTTTATATTTAAGTCATTCTTAAGGATGAAGCACACAATCTCTATATTGGATTATCATTTGTTAGTAGCAAGCTAGAGAATACTGTGGAAATACTGGTGATGGAGTGTGGGTATGGGAAAGCTGAACTCAATTTTCAGAGATATGGAACAGGGAGAATCATAAAAGGCTTTTCACACTGTGAAGAGTACATACAAGTGGATCAGAAATGGCAGTCCCTCAGGATATACTGTCATTCTTAGCTGAGGTCGCCCAGCCTGTTTGTTTTCATCACTGCACTGTTCTCCAAGGCTCCCCAGTCTACTGAACTAAATCCCCCAGAAAGAAATACTCACAATTCCCAATCTGTTTTAGTACACTTAGGGGCGGATCTACTAAAGGTTTGCGTGTGTAAAAAGGTGTGCAAACTCATAGCACGCGCAAATAAATGTACAAACTGATCTACTAACAGCGCGCACTGAGGACTGCGTCTTGCAAATGTGCAAAATAACACGCCTTATCCAGTTAGTACTTTTGCCTCAATGAATATGCAAGATGGGGCGTTTACACGCTATTTAGCAAAATACTGGGAGGAGAAAATGTAAATAGATTAATGTAGCACACGCACTGTGATCTATCAAACCTGAACGCAATTTCGTTGATGGAGACTGCGTCTGTATTTAATACGTTTCAAAAGAAGGTGCAAACGCCCTGCATGCGTAATTGTGCACAAATGACTGCCGTTATTGTAGCGAGAAGGAGACGTAGAAACTGCACTTGAACTGCACTTGTTGCTCAATGTTAGTTAGAGGCATCTCTTCCACCTGTTTTCTTTGCTGAGGTTTTATTATAAGCCAATTTTTCTTTTGTTCTTCGTCTTATATCTTGCCATCTTCTCTTAATTTCATCCGTTGTTCTTCTTGTTTTACCAACGGCATTTACTTTCTCACAGATGATCTCCCCAATAGTGTTATTTTTTGTCATATTCAGATTTTTTTGCTGTAGCTCATCCAAATGTTTATTTGCCTCTTCCACTAACACCTCTAATTCTATAGGCTCAAATTTCATTTTGCGCTTGCGGTTCTGTTGCCCATCCAAACTCTCCATGGTGCAAAACATTAAACACGCAAAACCCTCATTTAAATACTGCTGTCTCCACCACGTTTGCACCTGTTGTCATTTACGCACGCATTCTTAGTAAATCACCCGCAAAACGCCCATCAACCACACGCGCAAACTTTTAGAATGCACACGCAAATTAGTACCCTTTATTTGGGATCTTAGTAGATCCGCCCCTTAGAGATTCAATATGAGGGTCATTTCAGGCCTTGATGGCTCTATCCACATGAATGACTTGTTTTAGCACAGAAAATAATCATAATACCTTCCAAAACCAAATGTTACTAAGTGCTGTACACAAAATAAAACAAACCTAAAATACAGATAAGAGCAATAAAAGACATGGCAAAAAGACAAGCGAATAAAACAAGTCAAATAAATTAACAATAAAATTCAAGGATATAAAAATTGTTCCTTAATGTTGAACACTCTATCACCTCTCGACTTGAGCTTGGACCAGGGGACAGTTAAAAGAGCTTTATTGGCAGATCTGAGAGTGCGCCCTTGAACATAGGGGGATAAAAGTTCCATGATATAGGACGGGGCCAAGTTATTCACTGCTTTAAAAGTAAACAATAAATTCTTAAAATGAATTCTTAAATCAACAGGTAGCCAGTGTGGATTTGCTAAGATGGGAGTAATATGCTCTCTCCTATTGGACCTAGTCAGAAGCCTAGCAGCTGCGTTTTGGACTAGCTGCAGGTGAGAGTCTTCTTATTGAAGCAGGAATACAAGGAGTTACAGAAGTCAATACGAGATGGGATAAAAACACGAATAACCTTTTCCAAGTCAGAAAGGAAGGAATGACCTGATCTTGGTTATATTTATTCACTGATGAAAGCAAGACTGAAGAACACTTTTTACTTGTTTCTCAAAAGGTCAGACCAGAATCAAAAATGACTCCCAGATTTCTGGCTGTTGGTTTGATGTGAAGATTATCATGAATTTTATAATTTTTTAAAAAATGTTTCTTTGCAAAAAGTTTTGCGACATCCATCATTTAGCTGGAGCTAGACACTCTCTGAGAGTTTCAAGGCTACTTGACTCGTGAAAAGCATCAGTGCATCAATTACCTTTGTTTTCAAATATATGATGGCTCAGGATGAGAATAATATCCTTCATGGTGCTTTGCAAATACATTTCTGGCCAAGATTATTGGCACCCATGCATTTTATGAAGATGATGCAATATGTTCTGAAATAATTGGAAATTGAAATATCTTTTGGTCTTCACACGTTCAGCCATCAGCCCAAACCTCTCAAGGTCAGCCTTGAGATCTTTGGATGTCATGCAAGGTGTTTTTTCAGTGGCTCTCACCAACTTTCGGTGATATCTGAGATCAATTTTCCTCTTAACAATTCCATGAGCACCAATAACATAGCAAAGAAGAAGAATACCAAGGTTTCTACAGATGGCCTTATAGCCATGTGACCGCTTATGTTTGGTGATAATAGTTTCTCTGACAGCTCTTTTCAGTTCACCATTTTCACAGACGACCAGGGAAGCAGAACAGACTGTTTTATCAGTTGAAAATGGATAATTGGTTCATTTATACCATGTGGGCACCTGCACCCTGTCACAAGTGAGTTGAATTACATTGCAAATGAGAATCCATTTCCTCCAACAGTGTACTTGAATTGATCTAAAGGGTGCCAATAATCATGGCCATTCTTATTGTTTGAGGATAGGAGGATCTGTGAAGACTGGAAGTTTTCAATTTCCAATTATTTCAGTACATTATTTGCATAAAATGCAAGGGTGCCAATAATCTTGGCCAGAACAGCTCTGAAAGATTTTTCTCCCTGGCAGACAATTATTATGCAAAAGAAATCAGCTCTCTCACCAGAACAAGTCAATAAGCTAGTACGCCTGAGCAACTGGTTAAATGAAAAGTAGGCTTGATGTAGCTGACTGGACTCAGTTGACATTGATACAGGTAATATTGTTTAACAAAGTATTAAAAAGACACTGTTCACTCAATTTCTTAAATATGCCTAAATATGCCTTTTTACTGCAGTACTCAGTTGGCAACTCAACTCAGTAAGCCCTTTGTTCACATTCTTAAACAGAGCTGAGATTCGTTAGCTACTGTTAACTGAGATACCGCAGCAAAAATAAATATTACATTTGATCTCATACAATTCATTTTATTTTCCCAAAGTCTTTTGCACCCCAATTATCATTTTTTTTAAAGTGACAATTTTTTTAGCTTTTATGCAAAATTTCTTAACCTCCAGTTTCATCCTGTCTGTATGTGGCTGCTTGACTCAGCTGCTGACTATGAATTAAGTATCCTGGCAAATCCACAGAATGCTTTTTCATCCATGAAATGTGTGCCAAGTGTTTCACGGAATGGATTTCGCGCCGTACGAAATTCATATCCTGTATCAAGGCTAGTAAAACCGTAACAGCTATCTGTGGTAATGCCTTGGCCAGTACAGTTGCTACATCATTAGGCCTATGTCCAAAACAGTCATCTGAGTGCCTTGCCTGATCAGATGGCTCTGTTCCATGGCTACGCAGGAGCAGCATCAAGTCTATCTCAAACTGTGGTATTACAGCAAACTGCATTACTGTTGCTTGTGAACAATGAAAAAATGTGTTACCATTTATTCTAACTAGTTGATGTCAATTTATTAAGTGGTCTGATAATTAGCCCATTATTTTAAAACTATCAAACTGATAATAATAGAATTTATGATAAAATGTGATGACATTTTAATAAATGAATAACAAATACAATATTTGAATTTATCTTCAGACGTACCCATCCCATATTACATTGCCACAATGTGCAGACCACCAACATACTACTACCAATTTAGGTTGTAGTGACAAAACCTGGAATTTCACTTTTCTAGTTGTGATGGCATAGGGTTGTTACATTAAAAATGTGGTCGTCTGATTACATTTTCACAACGTTGTGGCAGCGTAATTTGGTTAGCTGGGTAGAGATCAGTAAGATTCGGAGGGTAGATGGCACTGAATGGCTAGTCTGTTCATTGAATATGCTTTGTGCCACCAACCCCATGACTTTCCCTTTAACCAAATGCCCAGATATTGGTAGTTTTTACTGTATTGTATTTGTATGAATACATAACAATATTATTTAAATACATTTTTATTCCAGTATTTTTTCAAGTATTGTATTTGAACGTTTTGATATGTTTTGCCTATATCTTCAGAGTGGAGAATCAATGAATAATATAGATATAACACGGCTATTTTATTCTGTCCAGCTTTTACCCCTATACTGTTAAATGGCTGTATAGTGCATGCATGAGTAGATGTAGATGTCACTGGGGAATCTTGGAGGTTGTGTGCTTTAATTCTGTAACCATTTATGTTGCCCCACATTGGTAAAACAGTACACAGCTCTCCATATACTGACTTTGATCATTTATTTATTTCCCCAGTGAGCAGGCCAGGCCTACCTTAACACTGGCAGAATGCAAATGGCAAAGATCAGAAACATTGGATGACTGTATGGATTATTATTCCAGGAGCTGGTTGTCAGTGCAGAGCTGTCCAAATATTGCCCCGTCCCTTCCCACTTTAATCCAATGTGTGAGAGTCTCTCTTTAATATAGGCATCTATCTGTATACATATTCCACTGTGAAAATATGTGGCAGGAATTTCTAGCAGAAAGATGGCAAAAATCCTCTTTGCATAGCACATTGGTCAGCAGAAATCTCATTTTTTGGTGATGAGTATATGTGAGAACTTATCAAAAGTTGAGGATTTTTTTTGACAATTCATAGAAGTATACCCTGAGAGAGGTAAAAGCCTCAATGTCACCAGGACAGAAGCAAATCTAGGCCTGGTGCCAAAAGCTTTTCAGATGACTTGGTTCATTTCAGCCCTCAGTTGGAGCACTCCATGGTCCAGTGGGTTTACACACATTCTATGTAACCTTAATGTTGTAAGTTCATTTCACGTACTGTGTACAATCCAATGAAGCAGAAACAGCATAAATAGTATAAGTGAGTCAAAGGATTGAGGCATGGCAAGACATGTCTAAAAGCTTCCAGATTAACACACAAGTGGTTTGTTTCGCCTCATGTTGAAATAAGATAGTCAGTTTCTCCTCATGGTATAATGAGATAAAGTCTGCTTCCTCTCATGTTAAATTGAGATAAAGTCCCTTTGTCCTCATGGTAGAATGAGCTAAGGTGTCAATAATGTAGCAGCAAATTCACTACTATTCACTTCTATTCTTTCTTATATTTTATAGTCTATATGGGTTTGGATTTTGAAGCTGCCTGTCTGGTTGACTATCATCCTGATTATTATGTAGCCTACAATTACTGTATTTCACTGCTATGGGGTTGATGTTTCCCTACAGTCAATGCAGTACTGCTGCTTCTGTTGTTGCTGGCCAAGCGAGAGGAGCCAATGGTGCAGAAAGGTTCTGGGCTGATGAGCAAGGACACAGCCCTCTGATTACAGCAGCTTTCTCTCCATTCAAGCCTTTGTGACACTCAGACACAATTAGTCTCGACAAGCAAAGAGCCCTCTTATGCCTGCCTTTTACCTGCTCCCACTCCTGTCCTCTAATTCAATTTACAAGCAGCAAATATGATTGCTATGCGGATTCCAGACATACTGATCATAGTGCTCCTTTGTTGTCTTCTTGTAATTGAGTCACAGATGAGTGACTGTCCTCCCCCCACATGTAATGAAGATACACATGAGATACTCTGTTGCTGTCAGCCTATTTCTCAGTGAGATGTGACCATTTGTAAGGGCAAAGCAATGTTGATATACTTGTACATCAACTCTATTGGCAGGCGAGCATGTTGGTTAGGGAGGACTGCTGATTTGATCCCAGTTACCAACAGTACCCAATACTGCCCAATAACACCAAGTTATTGAACTCCTCATATTGAAAATTAGCTAACATTAGCTAAATACTGTAATAGGCTACAACTACTACACAATGGGAGTTGCTTGCAAAAGATTGTAGTAGTGTCTGTGCTTGTAACAGACACACATTAATTGGTACAGCCATGCAAGAAAGTTTACTTTGAGACAAAACCCTGTCAAAATTAAAATAGGTTGATTCTAAAGTGGCATTTTTCCATTCAGTTCCTTCTTTTCCACTGTGGCGCTGGCAGAAAAGACGTCGGCAACTGCCAAAAGTTTCCCTATCAAAGTTTCTCTATGTAAAACCCTTTCAGTTGGCCAAATGGCCTCAGGAGTTAGCCGTCATTCATTCATTTACATCTTTTGTGGTACACCACTGTGTATCAATATACACCACTTGTATATTTGGATTTTTTTTGGTGTTTTTTCCTGTGTTTCTTATTTTGAAACCTGGTTTGTGTTGTGGAGAACAGTGCTTGAGCGGTAAGATAAATGGTGGACTTGATAGATGTTTTCTATATACTCCAGGAGGAAGGTATCACATGAGAACCTTCTTTTCAATCAGCCACGTCTTGCCACACAGTACATGGTCAGTATTTCCTCCAAGGTTTTGTATTGTGTGTAAATACAAATGAGTTGTAGCAACATCTTGAGGCAGCTCATACTAAGGTTCAGGTCAAAGTAGAGGGAGAACCAGTACAGCACCTCCTACCATTTTTAACTTTTTTAGCAAAACCACATTTATTTTGATGGAAGTTGCTGAAGCTCAGCTTAGAGAAATGGGACCTGCAAATGGATTAACACTTGGATTTTACTCTGATGCAGGTGTTGCTGTGGCTCTGGAGGAATTCCAACCATTTCATACATCTTCATACATCTCAGGGTGTTTATGAAACACAAAATGTGTTTCCTCCATAGATGTGCATCTTGGAACAGCACAGGGCCTTGGCACCACCTTGCTAATGTGGCTATGAAATCAGTCATGGAGATTTTTACAAATTTTTTGTGTGTATGTTTATAGAGGGAAACAGAGAGAGCAAGAGGAAACATGAGAGGGGGAGAGAGAGAAAGACAGTTTTGTGATTCATGAGCTGTGAATAAGAGAGAAAAAAGGAAACTGACAACCATTTGATTAGGCTGTTGGAGTTCAGATTTAGGATAGGCCTAATATACTGACTGAACAATGTGAGATTAATACTGAGGCAAAAGGCACTGTCACTGTATGTAATTTCTAGTGCTCCAGAATAAATACTTTAAATGCATGTGGTAATACTGCACTGTAGCTTAGAAGTAAACAGCTGTGCATTGATTGAATGTCACAACTGTTGGGATTGTTATCCATTTTGTTCACTTTTTACACCAAGTTTATTGTTACTATTATTATTATTATTAGTAGTAGTAGTACTAGTAGTAGAAGTAGTTGTTGTAATAATATAGTAGTAGTCATAGTAAAGGTTGCAGTATATTATAAATTATTCAATTTTCTAAACCCTTGTAACAAACAGTTAACATAATTAGAGTTGTAGCAATGACAAAACCAACCTTTTACTCACACTATCAAGATACTTACCCAGAGATAAAGAAAGGAATAGTGCCTTACTGTCAGCCATTAAAAGCAGACATTAGAGCAAAATACTGTGGTTTCTTACACAAAAGATCTAAGACCCTGTTCTAATTATGGAGAGTTAATAAAAACCATTATGGATTGCCTCCAAAAAAAAAAGAGGATTTGAGTGTTATCAGTCATTTAGTTTAATTAGTCTGCATTTGAGGACTCTGGTTTCACCTCCTTCCTCACTCCACTCATCTCACAGTCTGGGAGTTCGACACAATCTGAGATCACACCTCTCCACCTGAAAATGTTCTCCTTGAGCAGAGAATTATTTTAGTTCCACCACTGCATTGTCTGATCTTACATGTAGTCTCTTATCCAAGGGCTTTCAAAAATAAAAGAGAAATGCCAAGAAAAAATGCACGCAGAATCTTAATTCTAATCCCTCTAACCCCTCTTTGTCTGTGGCAGGCCAGAACAGACCTTCGAAATCAAGCCAAGGTCATCCATACAAACAACAGGGACCCGTGGATTCGCTGGTACGTCAAGCAAGATTTAACAGATTGCAAGAGGCAATTACCACAGGGTTGTGGAGCCCTGTGCACACAATAAGCCGCCACAACCTGATCAGGATTATGATGGTCTAATTTCCATATATCTACCATCGCTCCAGCAGGAGGCAGGAATGACTGATTGTAATCGCAAAGAATATGTGACGATTAACAAACCTGCCGGGTCAAAGTGCCAATCAAAATGCAGTAACACTGTGGTTTCTCATTACTCTCGCTGCTATTTTCCACTGACTTGGTTGGGATGCAGATGACATTTAATGATAAGCTTTGTGTTTTTTATTTCCGGGCTGATTCCTAACAGTGGGTGCATCTTGTGATCCCTCCCCAGGGACTGTTGTAGTTCCTTGGTAGAACACAAAGGCCCTTACAGGCCTTTGTGTTCTACCAAGTTTCTCTTGTCACACAGTTTCTCAGTTTCTCTTGTCACACGATGGGGCTTGATAAAAACCTGATCGATCATCATCAGGAGGGACTTCTCTGCAACACCGACAGGCGGTGTTAACCTTGCATTGCAGAGGTGATGCTTGTTACAGTGCACGCATATGTATGCAGCAAGAGCAGAGGCGTTGCTGCCTCTGTCCTTCAAAAGTACATGACTGGGCACTTCATAAGAGTGAGGATGAGTGGATGCCAAGTTGGCAGTTGGCACTGGGAAAGATGAATGTGGTACACTGAGGCACTTCCTGTCACACAGGAAGAGTAGGGCAGATATTCACGCTCAAACAAATGCACACTTGCACACACAAACACGATAATGTATTAGACAGAATGGAGTCTGGAGGTCTGACCTTAAAACACCAAAGCACTGACTTTTCACATGAACAACTCAAGGCCACACTGGTACATTTAATTTCTATACCCGCTTATTCCTCTTCAGGGTCACGAAGAGGGGTGGAGCCTATTCTGACTTGCATGTCTTTGGACTGCGGGAGGAAACCGGAGCAAACACGAGAAGAACATGCACAACTCCATAAAGAAAGGACCAGGGCCGAGATTCTAACCCAGGACCTTCTTGCTGTGAGGCCACAGTGCTAACCACTGAGCCGCCGTGTCACCCCACACTGCTACATGAAAAGGTTAAATGAAATTCACACTGAAACCAAAAGATGAATGCGGTACAATTGTAATGCACCGGACAAACACCAGCCTAGGTGCCTAAATGTTTGCTATCCATCTCATTGCCGAGCTGAGCGTTCATGTTCATTTGTCAACGGGGGAACAAAGTGCGGATGGCATGGAGGGAATATAATAAATGACACGTATCAATAGAAGACAGCAACACAACCGGGATAATTAATTGTGCTGTTTCTTTTCTGTGAACAAATGATCCTCCCTGGTGCCAAAACAAAATGGCAGTCTTTGCTGAATCCTGTTTTAAATCTCCCCTGTTACTTTTTTTTTTTTTTTTTAGGCCCAACCCAGCTCAGTGACAAGTTAATGTAATGCCTGCTGGTTTAACTCAGTTTCTGCCTAGCTTGGTTTACAAACAGCAGCCAACTGTTGCTCGGTGCCAAAGGTTTCTGAATATAGATTGCTGGGGTTGGCGTCTGTTCCTGTGCACCTGTCTAAAGGGATATTCCCCTGAGTCAAGGCTCTGTGATCCTTAAACAGCAGAGGTAATGGGATTGTGGACTGCACCGCATCAAAGGGGAATGCTCGGTCTGCCCTGTTTTCATGGCTCGTAATAACTTTGCCTTCAGCTACCTTATCCTAATCGTTGCATGCCGGCATTGTTGTAGGTCATCGCTAGTGCAGTGGTGCTATAGCAATATTGAATTAGGAAAATGGGTTAGGAAAAAGGGTTGGGATGTGTATTCCACTCTCTGGGATTAAGAGGAGGAGAATTATTCTGGCATGGTCCGGGCACATAATAAATCTCGATAGACTGGACAGAATAATAAGAGGGTCAACAGGTGTATGCGCTGACAGGACTGCACCTCAGCCACACACTCGATGATAACACTTTTCAGTTGATCAGACAAGTAGCTAGTTGTTATTTCAAGGTACTCTCCTATTTCACTCAGTAACCTCGACAAATCTTCCCAGAGGCAGAAATAGAAGCAGCCGACAGCATAAAAGATGGAGTTGTGACACAATATAAGAGATATGGATGTAGATCAGACCAATAAATACTGTCCAGCAGGAGAGAGGAGACGGATGCATTGGTTTAATTCACTTACATAATGGCGGAGGGGATGTCGGTGCCAAAAGCTAGATCTGTCTACAGCTTCCGAGACAGAGGCTGCACAGCATTTACTGGAGGGCCCAAGATACTGGATTGTAAATGTCTTGTTCACCCTTTGGATGAAACTCAAGCCGTGCATCTGATGCAGGAATTAAATCAATTTCTATAAAGATGTATTGATTCAATTGGAAATCACACCATACTAAAGCATAATTTTGCAGATAATACTTCAACCCCCACTCCTTCCTCATATATATATATATATATATATACATAAACAAACAGAACAACAGAAATGCAATCCAACTCTGCAGCTGCAATCAGACCTCCTTCAAGATTTATTTGTCTAACCAGCCATCCACACCCACCTACATCAGCACATGCATCACCAAAAAGAACAATTGAGTTGAAGTGAAGGCAAAAAAAACAAATGAATAGCTTTCCTTTTACATTCCAACTGGCTTACTTCCATACCCTACATGTTGAATATTTGTGGAACATTTATCTTGACCAAGAAACTCTTGAGAGGACATGCAATGGCTTGACAGCACTCAAATTGTCAATCAATTCAGGTTTGTGAGTAACATAGCAGATAGCAGTAAATAGCAGGATGTCCTTGGACCTGCATTTTGATTGATGAGGAGTCTCCATAGAAAATAAAAAAAGTCTTTCACACTGCAGCAGCGAAAGTGAAGCCATGACAGAGTTTGGATGAGATTGTGAGCAGAATCTAGTGTCATTTTCCCAAAGAACTGCATATACGGTTACTGTGCTATATGTGAACATGAATCATATACCGACTGTTGAAGAAATCCTTTCAGCGTTAAAAAAAGAAATAGCCCCAACTGCAATGTTTGTTTCCAAAGACTTTTGGGTAGAAAACCACTGTGTCATTTGTACACAAAAACTATGTGAGTGTAACTTTCTAACAAAGGAGAGTGAACGTCAACGCTGGAGCAAATGTTGAAATCTTGCTGTGTTTGGGGGTGCAGAGTAACTGTAAAGAGTGGAGCAAGGGTTGCATTTTTCAGATTTACACCCGAAAACAACAAAACTGCTCAAAGTGCACAAACTACTTGTATTTGCAGAAGAAATGGAGGCCTGGCGGTGCCAACCTCATCCTCATGACTTTGAGAAGCATGTTGTGACAAGTAAACTTTTTATATTTTATTTCATTTTCAATATCAAACAATAAACATACTAGCTAATGTTAGCCAGTTAACTAAGGTCACGCTGTCAACCAGTCCCAGGACATGCAGGGTGGAGGTCTTATCAGTGGTCTGCCTTATGCATACATGTTGAGAGAGTAATTTAGAGAGTCAAAATATTTGCCTCCCTATTACTCTTGTACCAATATCAAGTGATATTTTGTGGTAGTTCAAATGGTACTAAACGTCTGTATTTGTTACATTTGTTACATATATATATATATATATATGTAACAAATATGTAACATATATATATATTGTTTATATATATATATATATATATATGTTTTCTCTCGCTTATATTCAGATATGACAGCTCTCTACTAGTTGTTCCCTCTAGACAGAGACATAGAATACTCTGTAACACACATGAGCAGTTGAAAATGTTTTAAGTCATGCATTGTACATTAAAAAAAAATCTGATTTATCAAGAACGTCTCTGCTGATTCTAAAAGAGTTGTGACAGATACAGACAAGATACATTTATATGTTTCTGTTGGCATAAATGTATAACATTTACATTTAACAGACTTGCATTTGATTCATTTATAGCTACAGCCAGCTTGCCTTAACACAGACCATTTCAGAGACATGCAGTTTCAAAGTGTGCATTTAGCACAGAAACCAGTTATGCTTTTTTTCTCCTGACACGTCTCTGGTAGTACATCTCCGTGACAGTCGCAGGTTAAGATCCCATCAGGTGAGGCTGCTAAGAATGAATAAGTGTGGTAGACCAGAAGACCTACAGGCTTCAGAACAAAGTCGGCATGCAGATCCTTTACACAATTGTGGAATTCCTCCTGTGTAGTGTCTTCATGCTCTATCCCCCCACTTTACAGATGGTGCTGTATTAATCATACTGCATCACTCGTCCTCTCCTGTGCACATTCCAGCATGCCGAGTGTGACTCGCCAACAGTGGCTTTTGAGAGGTTGTGGCGACAGGCCTCTCCTAACCCTGCTGTGCAATGTGCAATGACCAGCTAAAATACAGACTGTCTAAACTCAGCCGGGGGTTGGTAAGCTAGGTCAGTTAATCCAGGGATGACAGCTGCACTGATAAAAGTAACTGCTGTCTGTTATGTTTTATGTTGCTGACAGGTAATAATTGACTGATTGATAACGATGACTTATAGGTATGCAACGCCTCACCGGGGGACCTGGGGTGTTTATGAGATAGTTATAAATATCCAAGTACTGGACAGGAGGACGCTTGACAGGATCAGTGCACCACCCATCACTGAGCTTGTAGGGGTCAGGAAGAAAACCAACACGAGGCTGCAGTTTCTTTAATATCGGTCATAAACAGCCGTGTCTAGACCAACATAATTGGATAATTGACTCGCCTGTTTGCTCATAGATCCTATCGTTCCTATCTGCTATCTCCAATGCCTTGTCGGCTTTGCTCTTTACCCTTTCTGGTCTATCTGTGGAAGACTTGGTTTCTCCTCTTTATCTCTCCTCTGTCTTTCTCAGCTCCTGTTCCTGGACGTTTCTGCCTTCTCTCTTCATTCTGGCTTTTTCTGTCTGTCTGCCAGTCAGTCACTCTTCCTGAGTTGCTCTGCATGTTCCGTCTGTCTGTCTGTCTGTCTCTGGTACTCCTCCCCTGGACTATGTTTTTGCATTGCCTGTCTCCTCTCCACCCTTGTCCTTTCCTTTCCTCTTCTCTCTTTGGTTTATATGTCTCTCCTCAGACAGATAGACCTTGTATCTGGTGTATCTCACCCTGGCTTCTTTACACCCTTTTTTTGCACTGTTGAATAAAGTGACAATTTTAATAGATAAAGACTAATCAGTAGCTGGCTGCAGCATGTTTGATGTATTAATAACTTCTTAGTAACAATGCTTTGGTTAATGCTAATTTAGATCACTGATTGAGCTGTTAAATACAGTTAGGTCTCCTGCCATCTTGAGCTGACCTGATGCTAAACACCTAGTGGGCCAAGCAAGACAGCAACAAACAACATGCACCAACAATCACAACAGAAATGTCAATTTGTCCGAAACATTATCTCTACTAACGCTATTATAACTGAATAACTAGCACAGAAATACTGGATTTTGACTAGTTTCCTCAACCTTGTTGTAGGAATTTCAAATGAGCTGCACTACCAAAGCTTTATCTGCTTGTGTGGTTATCGTGACATCACGCAATTTGCCCTATTCAGGCTGATGCCACATATAGTAACTGCCGGTGCTTTATGAAATGCCTAGCATTGTCATACTGTGGGACAGATGCCCAGGGCAAGGCAAATCAATGAACACACATTCAAACCAAAAATGCACACATTTATTTTTGCCTTGGGCCAGTTTCCAACTGACAAATTGGTAAGATAGCAGCAGAATTCACACGTAAATACTCTGTGACTCTGGTCATCACATGCACATTTGGTAACCTAAATGCATTTCTGCAAAATAACTGCAAAAATAGAGCCTATTGTAGTGTGCAGCGATAAATGAAGGGTTGTCACTGTCCATGAAAAGTGGAATACTGAAATAACTGAATGCCTGACAGTGTGAGGCCACATCATTGTGTTTGGAGGCAAATGTAACACTAACCTGTTGGTGCTTGAGCTTTGGGGTTGAGTGCTGTGCAGAAAGTTCGATTAACTTAAATACCATTCAGAAACGTGTAAAACATGAACACGTATGTGTGCTGTAAGCTTCAACCTAACATACCAGATAAACAGGCAGTAAAAACCATTATGAATCCAATACATTTCCCTAAATGTATTGGATTGGACATGTTAATGGACATGTTAATCTCAAAATACACCTGTCTTGCACTCGGCATTTCAATGTGACATCAATAAACTGTCCACAGCATGCTCATGTTTACCAACCCTGGCTGGTTTGTGATCGATTTATATCAAAGGATAGCAAAGGGATGAGAGAGGGAAAAGATGTAACGTTGGTGAGTTCACCTTCCTCTCGATGGAGCACTAGCTCGCTGCTGTTTAGGAGAGTTTGTAGTTTGAAGTTTGAAATGAGTGAAAGACTGAAATATGATTTGTCATTTACTGTGTATGGAGTGACCATACTAGGGGGTCACCAGTGACCATATTACGGGGATGGGATGCTCTTCTCTGCTGAAGCCCCACTGTGATTTAAACTCATAAGACTGGTGTAGCTTTACATAAATATCTATTGCAGCTACACACATTCACATCTTGGAACTGCTTTGCGCATCCGCTGTCTCCTTTTGTTCGCCAGTGGAATTTGGGATCAAGCGTTTTGCTTGAGGGCACCTCAACAGTAGTTGTTGAGGGAGGGGAGAGTGTTATTTATTCACTAAACATCAGTCCACCACATAAAAATTCCTGATACATGTGAAGTAAAGGCACTTGTTGAATTCTGATTCTGATTTTAATTCGGCGAAGCCGTTCCCTGTTGGCATCCATCTTGATCCTTGGCACCACTGTTTTTAATTTGTGTCAATACTTTTACATCCCTCTCTTACGTCTCACTTGGTTGGCCGGGACAAAACGTCTGTATCGCAGTACACCTACATGACTCCTGAAGGGTGTTTTCCTGCTGGTGTTTGGTCAACTTTCACAGCCATTAGTCCCCCCACAAACTTTCTACTGCCTTGTCAGCAGGCTTCTCTTCCCAATTACCACCACTGCAGTGGCCCCAGCTATCCACTCTGATTCAGCAATTAATGCTCTCTGCACCAGTGCTCTGGACAATGACCCACTACCTACCGAGCCCCCCCACTGCCTCCTCAGGCTTCTCAGTGTCTGTCTGGAGGGGATTTCAGAAGCTCTTGGAGCTGGGCCAGCATACGAGAAAGATATCAAATGTTTTCAGGGGCCAGGGAATGCTGACCATGAAGCAGTATTTCTTCAGAAAGGAGCCAAGAGTTGCTGGTGATGGATGTGATTTTGTTGCATTGGGAGAGAGAAATAAAAAGTTGTAGCTCACAGTGTTGTTATCTGTCTGTCCTACAGCAGGTTTTTCCACTCTGTAACAAGCACATTCCAGGTGTAGGTGTATTTTTCTGCAAAGTATGTGCTATACTGTCAAATTCTTGGTAAGGGGGAGGTGATTGTTAGGGATGAAAAGACATCTTGTCACATCTCATCAAGTGCAATGAAAAAGTAGAGGGCAGATACGGGGGGGGGGTATATTTTCACTAATGTCTTTGTTCACTCGTTATGATTCAAACTCATCGACCCCAACAAAGTAATTTAGGCAGTCACAGATACTAATCCATCATAATTTTAAAAGGCGGTCGTCGGAGACAATTGCGATGATTATGGAAATGGCCATTGTCTTTGTGTCGCTATTTAAAGGTGGTGATAGAAAGTTGTTTACCAAGCCTCTTCACACTCTGCTGAATTGGCAATGACTTTCAACTGCCTCCTTTGTTTCGCTTACTGCACGGATACACTTGAAAATAAACAGTTTTTGAAATTATGAAATCTGAGCACAGTACAGTATGTACACTTATATCTGTTCTTGTTTATACCAATCTTTTATTCAGGAACCACGTTTTATGGCCTGTTCTCAGTTGGGCCTAACGCAATGGGTAACAGAACATGGTTTATGGGAAGTGTGAGTGTGCTCTACTCCTTTAATGGCGTACAGTGCAGGTTTAATGTCCACTACAATTTAAAATGCATTTGAAGGCTTCCGAAGTTCAGCAATTTCACTGTAAATTGCAAAGCATGGGGTTAAACAGTTTAAAGGGGAACACCACTGGACTCTTGTACCTTTTGGTCTTTGGTCTGAACAATCACCACTGATGTACTGCACCATGGACAGGGAATTTCAAATGATGAAAACTGTGAGAGTAGTTATTTTGGGGTTTATGGTACATTTCCTGATTCAGAACTGATCGTACTACTACAGTGTTTGAGAGTGGCTTGAAATATGAAGGGAACCTACAACCCTGACGTTAGATAACTGTCCTTCATTAACATCCAGGGAGGTTGCTGATCCTTAATAAAATGTTAACACAAAGCCATGAGTTACTTTCTGCGGAAGATCTTCAGTTGAGGGTCCTGACTTTTCCATAGTCATTTTATTGGGGAAATCTGTAAGTGATTCACTTGTTTGCTCTGCGTACTGCATAACAATTTTGACTTCCAGCAACTGCAGAGATCCATCTGTTAGAGTGGGTCTAATCTTTGCTGTTCTCATAACAAGCCATATAAATATGCTAATTTGTAGCAGCACTATCGATGCTTTTTTATTCCAGACTCGTGAAGCTTGAAAAAAACAATTCCCCACACTCTGTTTTTGTTCTTTATTTTTCCGTGCTGCATCAAGGAGAGAATGTCTACAAGTTGAAATTGGCAAAATCCCAGTTTCATGCTGAGAATATCTGTCTCGGTCTTTTTTGTGACTTTGCATTTCTTCACAGTGTTCCAGGATCTCTTTTGTTTACTTTCACTTCCAATTCCTTCAAACTGGCTCCCACAGACAAATGCACATTTTGACAGAATTACCTCTAATTCCAGCCATTTTCTGCAATTTCACATACCCAGTCTATGCATCTCAGGCCTCTGTTAAACCTGAATAGCAGACAGCATTATCAGGCTCAGTTGATAACAAACACAGAGTGGATTCTGTCACCAATTTGGTCACTCACCCATTCCTGGCCCACATGTCTCACATCACATAAGACCTTATCATAAGGAAGAATATGTGCGGTGAGAGGATGGTGCCAAGGGGGATGACTGTGCTTTAAATAGAGTGTAGTCTTTTAGGAATGGAGCCTGGGGTCTTGGCATCCATCCGACCATAGATAAATGACTGTGGCATATACTCGTCGCATAGATTGTTCCTTGTAAACAAACAATATTTCATCCAATCTGGTTCTGTATGTTGGAAAACAGATAGGAGGCTGGAATGCTTCTGCTTCGTCTCTAATGTTGAAGATTAGAAAGGTTACTAGGGCTGGCTGCTTCATGTATGTATATATATATATATCTTCATGTATACCCTTGATTAAGGCCCTGGGGTTGAAATGTGTTGGGCACAGTTTTTCACTTTAACTTCACAATTGTGACTAGCCAAATAGAATAAAGGCTCCTTAACAGATGTTTGGAGTGCCATGGATCTCTTTTCATTCCACTTGGTTCTGCATGTTGTTTGTTTCTGTATGGGTGTGTGTGTCCATTTGTGTCTGGGTATGTGTGTGGGTGTGTGTGTGTGTGTGTGTGTGTGTGTGTGCATCAATACACTTGCTTGCTTGATGGAAATGGCTGTGGTTGAAGACACCGTGTTCTGTTGCTCCAAACATTGATTTGATCGTAGTAACATGCCGTGTCTTTTTGTACCTAGATGATCAAATTAATTTGTCACTCTTCTGCTTGCTTGGCAAGAACATTACTTGCTGAGAGGGACGGGGCAAAGCTGATCTGATTGTTTCCTCCCAGCCGGCCCCACATAAGGAAATGTAGGTTATGGACCATCAGTTTGCATTGATGCATGTAGCAGCCAGTCCCCCTGACAGTCAGTCTGTTTGGCTCTGATGCATGGGGGTGCTCAGTTCCATCATGGAGCAAGGAGAGAGGGGTGTGGGTTGTTGGGGATGGTGTGGGTGTATCAGTGCTGCTACTATGCTAATATACAATTTACCCATTTCATTTTGTTTGTCAAGATATAATCCTGATCACTTGTGTATGCAATGAGTGCACTCTCTATTTAGAGGTATTTGCAGGAGGGAGTATGACCAGTAAGCTTTGTTACCATAACTACACAGAGATCACAGAGGAAATATGTTCAACTAAATACAGTTTGAGAAGAATCACATTGATCAGTGGCTTATGTTGGAAAGGATTGGAATTGGAAGGTGATTGGAATTCATTCAACATTGATTCAGCAACCTGTCATGCAGCACCTCCAAATGTTATTTATTGTGCATCATTTCATTTTACAGGAGATGCTCCTACCGCGGAGCAGTATACTGTTAAACATTTCATTTTGCAAGCAGTCACCCTGGTGAATAGGAAGGCATGCCACTTCTGATATTTAGTAGAGGAGATAATAGAGCAGGAGTAACACTGAAAATTGTTTATACAGTGCTGACCAAGATTATTGGCAGCTTTGCATTTTATGCAGATAATAATATAATAATATCTTCTGAAATACCTGGCAAATTGGACTTCACAGGTTCATCTGTTTTATTTAACAGCGCATGACTAAACAATAAGAATACAAATATAAAAAAAACTTTCATGCCTTCGAAATTGAAAAGTGGCTATGGCCATGATTATAGGCATCCTTTTCTATACTTTGCTGCACAGCCTTTGGCAATGATGCTTCCAAACATTTCTTGTAACCAATCAATAAGCTTCCTGCACCTTTTTGCGGGCAGTTTCTCCCACTCTTCAATTGCAACCCGCCCCAGTTCTTCAATGTTTGAAGGATTGAGCTCAGGATTCACTGCTGGCCACTCCAGAACAGTCCAACGTTTTCTGTTGTACGATTCATGGGTCCTTTTGGATGTGTGCTTTGGGTCATTGTCCTGCCTTACCCATCTTTGATTGACACCCAGTTTTCTGACACTGGGTAGCATATTTAGTTCCAAAATGCCTAGGTAATATTGTGATTTCCCTTAATACATGCCCTTAATACATTCAAGACATTGTGTAGGTAGGGTGTTCTTTTCTTCTGTGGCTTCTGACCGCAAAGCCCTTCTTGGTTTTGTGTATGGTACGAGCTGGACCCATTACCGCAGACCTCTCGAGGTCAGCCTTGAGATCATGCAAGGTGTCATCAATGGCTCGCACCAACCTTTGATCACATCTGCCTCTTACCACTAGGGATGGGCGGATCAATACTGTAGTATCGATACTTCGATACTCACATACTACTCATTTGGTATCGATTCCTTTTGAAAAGTATTTAATCCAAAATGCGGTTGCATCACTCTGCGTCTTCTCTTCAGTTTTGTAGCGCATATGTTTCTGCTAATCAAAAGCAATAGGGGTAAGACCTACGTCACATGATCAGCAAAACCCACGTGAAACAAGAATCACACACACCCTCCTTCCTTCTGTCAGTCATTGAGAGGACAGGCCGAGTATGACCGTAAACGTGGCTTGGTGTGGTGCTACTTTTCACCAGTAGAAAAAGGTAAAGCCCGATGCACTATTTAAGACAAGAGGGTACCACACAGCAGCAATACTAGCAACGTGTTTAAACCCTTAAAAAACACACAGAAATCTTTGTTGTATGTATTTTTATTTAATTTAATTAATATTTGTATTTTGTAATAGGTTTGCTATAGTGGCATATATTTGGCATATATTATTTAAATATAGACTGACCCATACAAATTAATAATGATCATTTAAAAAGTAATTACTATCATTATCATTTAAAAAAATCATATTCTCGTTTAAGAAACTCTCGGTATCAGTATTGGTACAATTGTTACATCAAATATTGGTATTGTTTTTTTGTTTGTTTTTTAATTAAGAAATAAATGTTTTTGCAACATGTCACTTCAGGGTCTCCATAGTATCGGTATCAAATACAAAAGTTTGGTATTGCCCATCACTACTTACCACCACATCCTGGGAGATTCTTAACAATTCCATGAGCAGCAAACTTATTAATAACATTGAGAACTGTGGAAACAGGAATACCAAGGTCTCTAGAGATGGCCTTATATCCTTGTGAACACTTATGTTTGGTGATAATAATAGTTTTTTTGACATCCTCAGACAGCTCTTTTCCCTTTACCATTTTCACAGACAGCAAAAATATTTTTAGTTAATGAAACACAGGGTGCTGCAGTTCCCAATTGAATTGAGCACAACAATGTGTCTCTCTTGATTTAATGATGAGGGGAGCAGTGATGAGGGGGATCACAGTGAAATGGTTTCCATCCACACTCCGCTGGGAATCACAGTTATTGCACTCAGCAACAAGGAGTGATAACTTCTGAAGATCCCTTAATATGTGCTGTGTTATTCTATAATTTATGGTTGTAAGTATAATAACTCTGCTGCACTTCCAGACTGGTTAAAGTATTGCGTTGTAAATAACATGGGATCCATAAGGCGGGTATCTACAGAATGCATAATGTGGGCTCTCACAGGCCAGTTCGTGTTGAGGTTCAGCAATCCCAAGCTCTTCTTTCCAGCACTTCTCACAGCATTATCCAACTGATGTATCGATCTGGCTTGTTTTAATGGGAAGCATCTTCAGCGATGTGTGTCCAGGAAACCCCCTGAGGACCAGGGAACAGCCTTGTCATGTGATGCCGCTCCACTGTCGCTTACATCAGATCTGTCCAAACAGTGTATCCGTGCAAATCCCTGAATAACAAGAGGGCAGCTCTCCAACTACATTAATGTTACTATTTGTGCTTCACAAATGTATGCCAAGCCATGAAGAAGTAGTGGACCGTATGTATGGTTGGTTTGTCGGCTAGATCATCCATAAAGGGTGAAACCCAAATGTTTGTTGACTGAGCCAGGGCACCAGCATGCCTGGGGCCGTGCACCTGATCCCCAGTAAGAGAAGAGGCAGCTCAGCCAACCATCACTTCCATTCCTATTTGATTCATCTGCAACAGATGAATCCTAAATGTTTTGCTACAGGGTATCATGAGTTGGCATAGGGCACCAGTCATGAGTCCATCCTCACTATGATTTTTTTTGTTTCTTTTTTTGTTTTGAATTGGCTGTTATCTTTTATACAGCTGGTATATTGTACATCAAAAGAACAATCTTTCTGTATATTTTGTGTGTTCAGTCACTTGTGCATATTCATTGCCAGAGCCAAAAGACTGTGATCTGAGATCTGGAACTGTCTCTTTCTCTTTGAGACAGGCACTTTAACTGCACCGCCTGGTTCCTCCTAGGTACTAAAGTGGAGCACAAATGACATTAGCACTGCACCATTTCAGAAATGTTTCAGTTTATGGCATCGTCCATTTGAGGGCTTGCAGTCATGTTACAGACATACAGACCATGAACAAGGTCACAAATGGGCTTTTATCAACTGTGGCGGGGGGGGGGGGGGGGGGGGCGCTTTTAATCCATGTGTTTGTGTGTTCAGAGAGCTAGTCAGTCAGAAAGATGGAGCAGAGAGTGAGAGCGGGACTGACAGCGGCGGCCAACCTGTCCCGGAGGAGGCAGCTGGGGGCAGACCAGGAGAGCTGGCTAGTCAGGTTTGGAGCCGGTGTGCGTCTTGTGTTGTACTGGCAGCTTTGGTGCTCCGTGGCTGACCTGGTGGGACGGAGGGGAGGTGCGCCGGCCAGAACATAATGCTGGAAAGCGACGAGCGAATAAAACGGGCTGCTCGTGCCAGTGAATTCTCTACTCCTGCCTGTGTCTCTGTCTGTCACGGCGCCGGGGGTAGCGAGTCTGCTACATCAACATTGCGACATCTGTGAAATATTGAACTTTGCAGCTCAGTATCTTGTGCATGGGGAAATGGCACATATATCTGCCTCTGGACCCCGGCTAAATAAACATAGTCATCTACTGTATGGCTAAGATGTGTCATGTGTCTGATGTATATCATGCACATCATCCAGAAGCACAGGAACAAAGGTAATTATCATGCAGGGCTGTCACAAACCCCTTGAATCAATGTAATAAACCTGCTTCCTGCTCTTTTGCCTTTGTTTTTATAATGTTATCACATTGATGAGGGTTTGACCGGTTATGTAGTTCTCCACAAAACATGATATCATGGCAAAACCACAACTGTACCTTCAGTAGGGACTGAGCATTGTCCTTTTTTCCGTTGGTGATCAAGACCATGATTCATCCAAAAAGAAAAGTGATGAAGCCAGGTAGTGAAGGTGATGTAATGAATATTTGACCAAGAGGGCTATATTTTCCCCCGCAAGTACACTTACTCACCCAGCTGAACGACTGGCTTTCGTTTATTCCATCCTTCCCCTTGATTTCTAATTTCTGCAGAGCAATTTCACTTATCAAACACACATTTGTTTGGTGTAGAAACCTGACAGAGTCACACACACACACACAAAAAATGATTCAAGTCTGTCTCTATCTCTAAGCAGTGTGGAAGTGTCAAAACATTGCATTGCACTGAATGTGAGTGTCAAAAAGGGTTCATACAAAAATGGGAATATCTTGCAGTGAGAAATACCCTTTGGAAACAAATGGTTTTGGTGCCAAAATGCAGCATGGAGACAGTTTATATTCACAGGCTGTTCCTTTCTTATGTGTCAACATCAAATACCTTCAACCATGGTGCACTTGAAGCTTGTTCCATGGAACAGACACATAGAGAGGCATGGCACCATTCCTGCTTCCTTTTCGCCAGGCTTTCATACAACCTTTAACAGTTCAGAGCTCAACAATAGCTGTAAGCCGCTTTCCATGGTGTCTGACTCTGTCAAACTGTGTGGGACAGATGAGCACTTATAGGACATCAGTTTCTCAAGCTTAAGCTTCACACAGAGATTTTCTCTAGCCTCTTCCCCTTTTATCTCACCTCTCTTTGTCCCTTTGGGAGACTTACCAGGGCTAAGCTATTCACTATCATGCCCGTCACTCCTGTTTTGACATCTAAATCTTAGGACACAGCCTTACACAGTGCACGTCAGAGTCTAGCTCAAAACATATGCAGCAATAGCAGCATCACAGTTTTCTTCTCTACTTGGGATTTAAGTGCAAATGGTTTACAGACCATTCCTTAAATCAGTGATAGGCCAGGATAAACATCAAAGCGCTGTCATGATTTTCTTTCACCGTGTTTCTCCTGTATTCTGCTCCTCACACCTTTGCCTCTCTCTACTGTCATCATGCCTGATTAAAACTCTTGCTGTGGCTGCCGGAGCCGTCATTCATCTCATTGCCGGAGACAAACCTATGATTTCCCAACGGTGTCTGGAGCCAGGGACTATGCTCTACATAACTATTTCTTAGATCTGTGTGAAACCTGAAATACTTCCAAAAAGCCAGGAAACTGATTCAGTGGCTAAGCGGACTGACATGCCTGCCAGGAGAGATATCTTAACTATAAGAACTTAACATGTACTCCTTGCTAAGGTACACTTCAACACTTTTCTACATTGTTTTCTCCCAGCAAACATTTTGACATTGAATGTTGACCACAGCCTGCACCAACATTGAAAGCCTGTGTAAATATAATTTGAGACGGTGTCTGTAGTTGTCCAGAGCCGTTACATTCAGGTCCTGGTTTGTGAAATTGGGACCTAAATATCTTTCTGATATCACTTCAAAAAAGTTTCCAAATCCATTTTATTATGAACTTTCACCATGACATGCTTATTATACTGTGAACATTTTGTGCTTGGGTTGATGTTGAATTTGGCCACCTCCTGCACCTTGCCAGCTGTCCAATGCTTGCTGGGCTGAGATCTAATCGCTGTGTACTTTTCCAGTAAAAGCAATAGGATACTTAAGTGAGCCCTACATTCACCTTTTAGAAAATGTATTCAAAAGGTCCCCAAGCAACCTTTTCAAGTTGTGTACAGCATATACAACAGCAACAGAAAAGTGCATTGTGAGTGATGGAATTCATTACAGGGCTTGTTTGATAACGCAACAATGACTTGAATGTCAGGACATATTCACCTGAGTAGCTGTACACAGCCACATCTTAAGTCAGACCCACCTGCTGTGTTCAGATGGCTATCTCAACTCATCGGTGCTCACAAATGGAAGTACTTTATGGATGAATTCAAAACAAAGGCAGTCCTTTCATAAGACTGTAAGACTGCAAATTCTTTACAATATTGTATACTTCTATTTTTGTCAGTCATGTCAGGCTGATCAGGTCCAAGCTCTTTGATTCTTAGCTTCACTTGCAATTTTCTTCTCTCAAAAGGAGTTTCTTTTAGTGACTTCCCTGAATCTTCTTTATCCACGCTAGCTAGCTAATTTGCAATCTCTGTCTCTTTTAATGCTCTTCTTACTCGACTCGCTCCACGACTGACTAATGCCAGGAGACCCACCGAGCTCCTATCTCTTGTATTGAGCCAAGGAGCCAACTGCACATGTCCATTTTATAAGGCGAGTCAATGGGCAAAGATTCCAGCGACAGAAACCTGTGACCTATGAGTAACTTTCTACAACTTACATTTTTAATTATTGCAGTTTATACATTTTACTCCAACTATACAATATTTAACTTGCTAATTATAACTGTATATATCAAAGTAATTTTTGATTTTTTTAAGTGTTATTCAATGAAGGTCCAGGATGTGTGGGGCGGCGACCCAGCGCCCTCTATTGGCCAGCCGCCACTGCTGGTCTCAATTTCACAAAACTCTGCAGATGGCACCTGGTGATTACTGTGGCGTTGTCTCAACTTTCATTTGGTGCTATATTTACATAGATTTTCAACGTTTGTGCATGCTGTCGTATCAGCCGTGTCAAAGTGTTTCCTGGATATTCTTGGTAATTTCAAGGTTGACAACTTGACAAGACGACAGTGGCCAAAATTAGATTTCATATTGTTTTCTAGAAAGAAAGAAATCATTGTTAAATTATTCATTTCAAAACCACTGCTATACAAATATTCATCACAGGGTTTTCCTCAAGGTGTGAAGTACATAGTACAGAGAGGTCTAGAGAGCTGAGCTTTGTTGATGAATTTGGGTGCCATATTTTTAATAACAGATCAAGTACTTTCAAGGCTATCTATACACAAAAACGTGTGAGGCTTTTTTTCTCTCTCAAATCCACTTTTTTGACTTGAAAAGTGAAGGCCCGCACCATGATGGAATATGTCCTTGATGGTTCCCACACATTCTGTCTGACCCAGTACCTGTTGCCAGGATGGAAAGGGTGCATGCTACCTTAGCACAGCTCAATGAGTGCCAAATCCATGTGTTAAATTCAGTACATTTGAACAATTTCTTGGCACCCTCTGTACACCCTGGTATTTTCCTTTGATCCCTTAAAATCTTGAGCACACAAATAGCAGGACACATCATAATGGCTTATTTGTAGAGGGCTGTAAAATTGCTTTAGTTAAATACCATTCCATTTCCTTAGAGACCAATCAATAGTGCTGCACAGCCTAATTAATTTCCTCCAGGTTTTTGTGACTCAGCAATTCAAAATTCATATCCTATTTTGTATTTTTGGTGTTTATTAGTATGCAGAGTTCAAGTCAAAGCTTATTTATGTAGCCCAAACAAGCCTCAAAGGACTTAAACCAATGGGAGCACTGGATGTATTGTAGGGTTTTGGGTGTGTGAGGAACAGAGCTTACAAATCAACTTACAGTAAGTTAGATTGTGAACACACATCATATTGTGAAGGTGGACATGCCTTGATTTTCATGTTCATCATCTTGCAGGAGGCCATTTAGCCGGGGCATAACTCCCAGGGTTGGAATCTGCAGTGACACATGTAAAAAAAACAGCTTAAGCATGTGGAGCTGAAGTGAAAGTTTGAATCAGTCCCCCAAAAACATGAGTTATAGCAAATAAATTGAAAACAAACAAATACAGGACTTTTAAATAAACTTGAGGTAACCAAGTCATTGCTTGACAAAATAATAATTTTACAAACTCTAGATTTAAAAAAATATTGATTATATTCCCACTTTCCAGTAATTACCAAGTGTGAGATATACATGTATAACATTTTGAAACAAAACTCAAAACAGTTCAGTTTAACAAACGCTGACTTTCTACAAATCCAGCTGAATGTAGTCCAATATGTGGTCCATTACTCCACACATTATAGACTGACCTGGTCCAAGATGGCATAAATCAACTGAATGACTTTGCGATTGGGTTATCCTTCTTTGTTACATGCCAAAGAGCATTCTTGCCCTCTTTACTCACAGCTCTTTGTTTATGTCATCCATCAACTTTTGTCATTTAACTCCCCTTCTTTCTTTCACTTCCCGCCAATCACAGAAACTGTCACGTAGGATTCCATCTGACCCCTTTAGTCAACAGGGCTAGACCAGCTCGGGTGTTAAAATCAATTTCCCAGACACATTCCCCTCCACTGCTGAGACAGGGTGCCCTCAGTGACCTTTGGCAAAAGAGCTTGACACTGGCAGGTACAGCGTTGAAAGTGCAGCCAACTCGGTTGACACCAGTCCCAGCTGTTGTTAATTTGTTCAGGAAACACACATTCCAGGAGTTGTCACATAAAACCAATTCACGGTTGAGTTATGGTGAACTGTAAATATTTCAGTTATGGTTGCTAGAATATTTGATTGGGAAAATCTGATAATAGGTGATTTAAAAAAAAAAAAATGTTTATTTCAAACATGGATAGCGCAAATAATTGTTACTTAAACACTGTTATTTCTATCCCTATAGCACTAAATTGTCTTAATACTGTCACTGATCAGTTTAATATTAATAATATTAATATTAATATATTAATATCCTCACTACCTTTTTAAACATCACTTGGTTATGGTAGTTTTTGATTTGCAGGGGGAGTAATATGAGATTTTAGAAATCAAGGGCTAGTGCCAATTCTAACATTATATATATGATTTAAAAATAACTCCAGCAATTTTCGACCTCGACACTATGTTCCATCATACTGATGGATTCTGGCCAAACTCTCATCAACTGCTTCACTATGTCTTGCTTGCCAGGGTGTGCAACTGTCCAGTGTACAGTACTGTGCAAAAGTCCTAGGCACCCTAGATTTGTTAATATGAATTTGGCCCTAGATTTTTATTTATTCTTTGTTTTTTCTTTACATTTCTGCTCTTTATAGTCAAATTTTGGTATTTAGGAACTTTTAATTTCATTATTTCTCAAATAAAATAAAATCACATTTATTTGTATAGCTCTTAATCACCGTTACAGTCTCTAAGGGCTTCACAGTGCCCAACATGTGAAAATGATTAGTACACGACATCCCCCAGCCTTAGACCCTCACAGAGGACAAGGAAAAACTCCCACAAAAACCTTATTGGAAAATTGGGAGAAACCTTGGGAGGGGCTACTCAGAGAGGGATCTGATGGGGCGGCATCACAGCATCTTCGCTGTACGGATTTGTTTTATACGTGCCTAAGACTTTTGCACAGTACTGTAGTCCAATGGATACTCCTGATACAAAAATCAACCCAAAAAGCAGGGCTGGAGGGCTTTCAATTCCTTTACAATATGTTGAAAAAGACATGCTTTGGGTACTTTGGGGTTGGTTTTTGGAGTGTCCATTAGCCCTATAGGACTGTATTGGAGAGTCATGCACAGAGGCAAGCAAGACGCAAGTAGCTCAATAGAGAAGCAATTGATGAGATTTTTGTCAGTCGATTGGTATGATGGAAAAGTAGGCTCCAGGTCGAAAATGCACAGTTATGTGTTGAGGTGAACAACTGAAACTCAGTCAGCTAGGTGTGAGAAAGAGAGATATTCATGCTGTATTTTTGGATCTGGCAAATGGTTTTGACTCAGTACCACACAGTCTATTGTGGAGGGCTTTTCATTTCTTTAGAGTGCCAGATATGAGGAAACAAGTTAAAGCTTGCCTTCTAGACAGTCAAATGTTTTACAAAAGCAGAGTATCTGGCAATAGGAGTTATGGCAGGGTGTACAATTTCCCCTTTAGCTTTTATTTGGCAATGAAGGTCATCATTAGGGCATCAAAGTGTGTAGTGGGTGGGAAAAGGCTACAGGGACTGCGCCTCCCACCAATCAGCGCATATATGGATGATATGACGACCTTGACTTTGACAGCTCCCTGAACCAGTAGGTTACTGAACAAGGTGGCCTTTTTTGCATGGAAAGGGGTCTATGCATATTTTTGTGCATAAGAGTCATGTATGCCCCTATGACTAGCCCCTCCCAAGGTTTTTCTCAGGTTTCGTAGGTTTTTTTCCTTGTCCTCTGTGAGGGTCCAGTGTTGAGGGGTGTTGTGTGCCATTATTTATTGTTTTCATAATGTGGGCATTGTGAAGCACTTTCAGACTGTAACTGTGATTAAGGGCTATACAAATAAATTTGACTTGACACACATCGGCTTTGAGCAGTTTTCTCAAACCAGAATACATTGAGGTCTAGCACCCCCTTAACTCAAGAAGTCTGGCAAATTCCCTGGTTAGCCCGAGGCAGCCCAAGCAGGTTAGACGCCGCCTACCACTGCCAGCAAGGGTCATAACCAGTGATGCATACCATGAAATGCTTAAAGAAAAGGAAGCAGAGCAGAAGGAAAAAGAAGAAAAGAAGAGAAAGCAGCAAGAGGAAAAGAAATAGAAGGCAAGCAAAGCAAGACCAGAGGTGCCCCAGGCAATAGAGGATGGTGAACATTGCACAACTTATAGAGCTGTTGCTCCATAAATTGAACTATTGACGATTGGGTGCAATGTGATCTCTGCCAACTGTGGTTCCACGTTGAGTGTGCTGAGGTGGAGGAGGTCCCAGAAGAATGGCTCTGCCACAAGACACTTGCATATCCACACCGACCCTCACTATGTTCCCTGGGTCTTTAGATTTAAATTGCATACCAAGTTCCATCTGCACAGGAGAGTCTGTATCATCCCTGTGGTCTGGCACAATGCCATTTGCATCAGCTTGACCCAGGATGGAAGCCAAGTTGAGAGTGTGCTGGGTGCCCTGCCCTCCTCCAGTAGCCCTCATGCTCACACTGTGCACAGTGAAGCACTTCTTCACCTCACAATTTAAAATTTCTTCCTCACCTTATCCAGGGTCAGTGGTTCTGAACCGACAGTATTTATTGCTGCAGTTAGTTTCTGCGATTCAACATATTTAATCTTATTGGTAAGGCTACCAAATAACATAGAATTTCTCTTCTCAATCTCAGCAACCATTGTTTAAATATTCACTTCGGAAACAAAAGAAAAATACCTGCAAAATGAAATCAGTGCAGTGTTCTACCTTAATTTTAGGGCTAAGAATGTATTATTATCCAGCACCTTAATAACAATTCTCTAGCTAGGTGAGCCTGCAGAGGTTCCTGAATCCCCTGTGACTGATAGGCTATGTCAGAGGCAAGGGGCAGAAGGATAAGTGAAGTTGCCTTGTAGTGTAATGGAGGTCATAAAATGTAAAAGAGCTCTGTGATGCATTTACCGCTGTCCATAAAATAATACTCCACAGGGTGGCCACGGTGATGGAGAGCTGGTCAACCAGCCTTCCAAAAGCACACTGTGTCCTCAACATTAAAGTCAAATTCCACCCTCTGCACTGACCCACCGTTTTGCACCATGCTGGAAGAGGAAGAACAATATACAATTCACAATACTTTTTTCAATATTTGTGATACTCTTCTTATCCAATCTCCAATTTCAAACATTTTCCCCACAAATGTTAAAACCATTGTAAATTGTTCTATTGCTCTAACAGGAATCACAAATATATTCAACAATGTACAATTTGCCTCACAAATTATTGATGTTGGAAACACAAATCCAGTGAATATCCGATATCAATCTAATTTCACTCCTGTTTCACTCCTGTTTCACTCCTGTTTCACTTCTAATTTCACTTGTGTAGGTGGAGAGAGCAACCAGGCTTTTTATGTTTGTACAATTTAAAATTTTGTCTCCGGACGATATGGTGTGATGGTTTTGACAGTGGGCCAGGTTCAATTACCTGTTGTTTATCATCATTAAAGTTGGTAGAGTGAAAGTCTATCTAACGATGATAAATGGGCTGTGCAAAGGGCAGGATGCTGGTCAGCAAATGAACACCCAACTTTCCTCTCCCCAATGTCTGCACTTAATCTTAGTCAGCTCTTGACTTGGTCTTTAAGGAAGGGGTCATTTTCAAGGCCACATTATTCCAGACACATTTCCTCCGATGACTTTTTTCTAAATTTGTAGGGATTATATTTATGATTCACATTCATTGAATGAGAAAATGACTTTCAAGCATCTCAGACTATATAATTTGATGAATTGAATTTCATCATCATCTGGAGAACTAAAACTCCAAACACAAAAAAATATTTTTTATAGTAAAATCACCAAAAAATGGTGAATTAATCATGATTTCATGTTAATCATCATTTAATAGTTAACTAACAACTAGTTAATTTCCTACACAAATGATATAGTATACATTAATTAATTATGAATTAATGACATGATAATAAATCAATCATTTATTTATCATAACTCTTCAGAAATTAAATCAATGGTTTGTGATTGCCTTAGTTAAAACAAACATTATGTGGGCCCTATTATAAATGTGCAATGATTTTGACAATGCTAAATGAATGAACATTATCTGCGCCCTTATTATGAAGTTGCAACTGTAACTGGGAGATTTTAAGAAAATATCTACTACACAACATTGGTGGAATTTTAAGTACCCTAATAGTGATGGTTTTACAATGTTGAATCTAGTAATGCTTTTATTCTTTCTATATAAATGAATGAAAAAATGTATGACATAAAAATTTGTTGTGATCTTATGGTGTTATGATTGTATGTTGCATGTACGTTGCATTTATTTTTTACATATTTTTAACACATGTTTACATATTGATGATTTTGAGATATTGTATGGAATGTCTTTGCAGATAATGTTCATTTGGAGCGATAGCCAGCATGACTGAAGTGACAAAGAAAAGAGCGCCACCTACAGAAACTCAAACTTCATCAACAGAAAATGTAAGAAAAAAGATCTCACAGTACGGGACACACTGTTGGATTGACAAGTGATCTTTGGGAAATTCAGTGCAAAAACATCAACACAATGACCACTTAGATGGCCTAAGATGGCAACAAAATAAAAAAAACAAAAGACAATTAACTTGAGGATTACAACTTTTATGTGGGTTGCAGTGACCTCACCAATTTGCACATCAGTAACTTGGAAGTGAACTTGGAAGAATGCAGATTTTATTTTGGCATCAAGGCTCTGTTTCAAATCATTCCCTCCAAAGCATAATTTAAAGTCAGCAAAAAGTGAGAGATGGCAGAGATCAATAGCAATAGGAACCACGAAGAAACAGAACCCACAGGTGGATGCTGGGGTGGTAGTGGGGTGTGAGATGCATAGGCTGCAGTAGCAACAGTGGCAGCAACAGAGAGTGAGTGAGTTTGACTGCTTGAATAGACCACCCAACGCTGGCTCAGGTGACACATCAGCTGATCCGAGGCTGTAGTGCCACTGGAGTTGCCTGCCTCAACTAGCTTCACAGACTTTGCCTCATTTTTTGCAATGGATGTAGGAGACAAGTAAACATTAGCTACTTAATCTAACTTGTGAGCATCTGTTTCTGGCATGTTAGTGGGACTTTGAGTCACATTCAGCAGCAGAGACTCGAAATGGGAAATAATCTGTAGCACCCCTAGCCTCTATGGTTGATTGTTTAGGTAACCAAGCTATGCATTCTCAAAATTGTAGTCTTCACTCAGTTTAGTAGTCTTCATTCAGCTTGCTTCAGGCAACATTGCCACAACATTTCAATAGGATTAAGGTCAGGATGCTGACTCCTCTGTTTAAAGCCTTTCTGTTGTAAATTTACTTTTGTGTTTGGGTTTATTGTTGTAATGGAAGTTAATAAAATCTTTGTTGTCATGGACACTGCAGAAATGCATTTTGAGGGTGATGAGGCAACCATTTGTTTTGAGAAGAGGAATAGTGTCTCCCTAATGAGGGTAAGACTTCTGAATCATAGCTGCATAAATACAGTTGTGAGAAAAATAATTACCTGCATCCTTTTGGTATTGCCTGCATTCCTGCATATATGGCTCCTAAAATAGGGTTTGATCTTCATCTAAGTCAGAACAATAAATAACAATAACAATAAACAGAATGGGATTTAACAAATAACAAACATAAAATGTACTTTTACATTTCTTTATTGAACATATTGTTCAAACATGAGCAGCCTAAGCGATAAAAAGTATGTGAACCTTCTGTGACTTCTATGAAAGGGGGTAATTGAAGTCAGGTGATCCAATCAATGAGGTGACATTCAGGTGTGGGTTAGAGGTGTCTCTTTATATTAAACCCCAACAAAGTTTGGTTACCAGCAGACTCTGCTCTCCAAAAAATAAGAGATCTGTTGAAATGAAATATGCCCCAGTCAAAATAAATTTCAGAGGACCTCTTGAGAAGAGTTGTTGAGCTCATGAGGCTGGAAAATATTACAAAAGCATTTCCAGAGACTTGGGCCTCCATCAGTCTACAGTCAGACAGACTGTATACAAATGGAGGAAATGCAGTGCCAAGAGCACGCTACATAACGGTCAAAGAGGTGACAAAGAACCCTAAGGTAACAGCTAAGGATCTGCAGGCATCTCTTAAACTTTCTAACATCTCTGTGCACGAGTCAACAAAAAGAAAAACACTAAACAGGAATGGTGTTAATAGGAGGATAACAAGGAGGAAACCACTGCATTTACTTCTTGTTTGAAGGAGAAAAAACACTGCATACCAACAGCAAAACCTCATCCCAGCAGTGAAGCATGCGAGAGGGAGCATCATGGTTTGGGGCTGCGTTGCTGCCTCAGGGCCTGGACGTCTTGCAGTCATTGAGGGAACAATAAATTCCAAATTGTATCAGGAAATTCTAAAGGAAAATATCAGGGTAAGGTCCAGCTTGGTCCGTGATCTGAAGCTTAACAGTTGGGTCATGCAGCACGACAATGAAGCCAAACACAAAAGTAAATCTTCAACAGAATGGCTTTAAACAGAGGAGTCAGCATCCTGACCTTAATCCTATTGAAATGTTGCGGTATGACCTGAAGCATGCTGAATGAAGACTACTAAACTGAGTGAAGATTTTGAATGCATAGCAGGTTAGCTAGAATTAGCTCTGGGACAAATGGCATTACACAGGTCGATATCATTAAATTTATAACAAAACACTGCATGGATTATTGATAGAAGTTAGCAGTCGGTCAAGCTTGTTAGACACAGTGTTGCTCTCAATAAATACAGTAGTATTTATCTGATTATATGGGAATCAAACCTGCAAACTTCTTGCTGTGAGCTGAGTGCTGACCCTATCCACCATTCTGAACTGTAATTTTGCAGTTTGTTTGGCAGCCCTTGCTACCATATTTGACTGTTTTTTTTAATGCTATCTCTACTTTTGTTTGATAATTAACAATGGACTGCAATGTTGATTTGTATTGATATGTCCTTGTACAATTACAGTTCTACTTGTAAAGGTAGCACTATTATCCTTTTTAAAACAGAGAATGTCTGTATTTTTCAACAAAGATATAATTTGTGAAATAAGATAGACATTTAATAAAAGGTAATAATAAAGGTTTTTTTTTTTTCTTATTTTCTTTAACAGCGTATGTATGCAGCAATTCAGCCAGAGAAATTCCACATTTTGTTGGAGAGTCAGTTCAATGCATTTTCAACCCTGATAAAGTATGGGAGAAAATATAGGTCCATTCCTGCCTAGGATGCAAAATTGTGAGGATTGTGCACCTCAATAGTGTCATCCCTGTTTTGGTTTTGTTGACAGCCATAGGCAAGAATGCAATTGCTAAAGAATTTCAGGGCAGTACCCTGCTTTCACACAGTAAGGAAGATGGTCCAGAATAATAGTAATGGGGTAGTCCAGCAGGGCGACAATGAACCACATGACTGCCTATACTCCAACCCCATTGAAATGAATGCAATGGCTTATTTTGTGTAAGGAGACTGGGGTCTAAGGAAAATCACATTCAGACAAATCTTGTCATCCTCTAGACCTCATTTTCTATAATCAAGTGGGATTGATATGACCTTTTGATTGAAATTCAAAGTTTAAGGACAGCTTGTTTTGATTCACAAAAGCATCTTGGAATGAATGTATCTCTTGATAGCTTTAAGAGTTTTTCAAACATTTTCAACAGGCCACAGGTTGATTCCACCTTGCTGAAGAGCATACTGTATATGTGAGAAAATGTATTCATACATTTATCATGATAAAACATTTAAAAAAACATTCGGGGTATATTGTGTTGATAACTGTGTTGTGCCATGCAAAAGGAAGTATATATATTTTTTTTTAATACCAGAAGCTTTGAAGCATGGTTGAAATTGAGCAGATCTTTGAAGTAGTTATCTCTAAAATATTTTATGAATGCCCCAAAACCAATACATAAGGACATGTACATGAACCCATGCAAAGTGCTTTCATGCCTTCAATTATTCAGGCAATGAAATAGTTATGAAGCTGATGCTTGACGAGTTATTTCCAGTTGTGCGTTTTGGCATGAGACCAGTTTCTCTTTGTAGATGTGTGTTGGACGCTTTTATAGATTGAGAAATAATGTAAACGCCACATTATATAAACCATGGTCTGCAAGAATACATTTAGTCTCATCCTAAGAAACTAATAGTATTGCACAAGTGCTATTGAAATGTATGCACTCATGGTACTTTGGTGCTTTGGATAAACGCATCAACCAAAAGGCATTAGTTATCTTAATTGTTTATACAATGGTTCTGCTGAGTCATTTTCTAATGCCTGATAGGTGAGCTTTTTTTTCAGGAACTGAAGTAATGCCAACAAAGTGTAGTCAGGAATTGCCTACTAATAAATGGGTTTCACTATTGCTTTCCATCTTGTTCTACCATGGATCAAATTTGCTTGCCATTTTACTTGATGGTAACAAGTAAACACAGCACAGCACATTAATACGAAAAATTTAAGAAACGTTTTGTGAATGAGGCTCAATCATATTGTGACAATCTTGTGTGCATTAGGGTTGATATTGAACCTGCATGGCATGTAAACCTAAAGGTTCAGACCTGGCCAACCAAAGTGCTAGATAACATCAAGGGAACAGTACTGCCAAGTAAAGTCAGTAAAGCCCTATTGAACCATGTAATAGAGTACAGGGTAAAAGCTGTGTTAGTATTAGGTATCAAGCCTGACTTTACTTGGCAGTACTGTTCCCTTGATGCCATCTAGTATTTTCAAAATAGGTATTGGGTAATAACACTGAAACAACCTCATCTCTCTACTGAACCAGAATATGGAAGTTCCATTTAAGAGAAATGGAAAAGATAGGTATTTCCCAGGTATTGCATAAATAATTATCCCAAAATGTTCGCACAACTTGCTAATGTAATACTATTATACTGCTATTATTACAGCGTAACATTGCTAACTATACAGAGAACCTGTACTTACCTTAATTTAACTAAGAAATTGCAATAATAAATAATTCCTTGTTATTATTGGAAATTACCAGGTAGCTGCTCATACTTTCTATGTAATTACACAGTTATTACCCTGTAATTGGTACTGTAATGTGAGGGAAGTTTGCAGGAGTACTTGCATGAGGATTAATACCCATATTTGCAGACTGGAAGGTGGGCCCATTTAGTAATTAATAAGATATCTTTCGGGAAACAAAAAGCTGAAGACAATTGAAAATCTGAAGAAAAATATGCAGGTGTGCGTATTCTATGGATATTATGCATAAAATATTGTATGAACATGTTCTGATTGTTGTCATCCTTAATTGGCATGGTGTAAGTGGAATTATACACTATGAGGTGTCAGATTATATGATATTAATGTACCTCACACCAATTTATGTCATGTTATCTTCATGTAATAAAACACCTCTTTGTGTATCATCCATTACTGATAGACGTGGGTTATATGTGTCACTTGTAATCACCTAAACTGCAGTTTTAAATTAATGGCAAATCACCACAGTAACCCCAGTTGTTCAGGGTGGAAAAATGAAAAATGCAAACAGGACATCCCAAAGTTGTTTGTAATCAGAGCCACACACATGCCACTGTCTCTCATTGGGAGACCTTGCTGTCTAATGGGTGGTCATTTGTCTAGAGATGCTTGAAAGGACCTAATAGGGGAGAGGATGTTAATTAATAAACAGTGCCTCATGGTACATGTGTGGACAATTAATAGTGCTTAATGAGGATGGAGATGGATGACTAGCAGGCTGGTGATGGACCTGAGTTTAACAAAGTTGGGTGTTGGGGATCAGGGGAACTCCTGCATTAAAGTGCTATGCAAGACACATAACTTAATGGAGGTGAGTAAATGGGGACAGAAAGCTCTTAATCACAAATGGCAGGCACTGGTGGAGCTAGCTGAAAGTGAAGTACAACTCATCACTCTTGTATGCTAATTGTATAACGACCCATTGCTGTATTTTCTCTTACAGTATGCAGGTCTGTTGTGCTTTTCCTGTTCTCCCCCCTTCAGCATGGAGAGATAATAAGGGTGAGTAGACCAGCAATAAATTGGGCTGTGCCTCATTGATTGCAACCCTGAAACTTACCAGCAAACATTTTCATTTGGAATAGCTGTTGATAAAGCAGCTTGCTCCAACCCCATATAAAATCCATGTAAATATATGGCTAAATTGGAAGTTGAGACAATATCCATAGTCACCCATAGCTGCTATCTGCATCATTTTGTGAAAATGGTACCTAAATATTCTGATATCAGTTTCAAAAGCAATGGGTTTTTTTTCTGTGCGACAATATCTCATGATGGAAAATTCTGTGCTCATTTGGGTTGACGTTAAAGTCACAACAACATGAAAAAAATATATATTTTCTTGAATTTTTATAGAATACTTCCTGGAAAGCGTTTCTCTCCCCACATTATGTCCTTGTCCAGCATCCTGTTTCAACCTAAAATGCATCACATTAAGGAAGCAATATGCTGTCAATTGTCCGTTGTGACTTTTAACTTTTTAACTTTAACGGCAACTGTGAAAAGCTTGTTGGGCGACTTCAAGGTCATTTTTAGCTTCAACCAATGCAACCTTTCTGAATACATAATTCATCAGGTTTTGATGCATTCTTGTAATAAAGAAAAGACGTTTTGCAAGTTAGGCAGTGTGGAGGCCATTCATATTCACAGAAGAGAATAGAGTGAAGTGCATGACAAAACTTGGGGCCCATTCTCAACTTGGTGATTCAGCACTGGGCTTGTCTCTATCAGATAAGATGACAGACTAATATTGATGGGTCTTGTCCTTGCTTAAGCTGATACTGTATGGTGTACACAGATGCAGGGCCACAGCGTTCCCCAGGGCTCCCCCTGGGCTTTACAGTACAGCAAGAGTGACAGCCAGCCGCTCCAGGTGGATAATCCTCTGAGGAGAAGAATAGAATCCGTAATGAGAATCTGAGCTACAGACTGTGGCCCTTCTATTCCACGCAATGAATAGCAAGCACATTTTTCAATTATTGACAAAATGCCCCTCACCTGATGAGGTGTTGGCACAGTACATCTGTGATGAGTTGTTGCTTGTTCTCTTCAATCCAAAACAGCAGCATCCCTCACAGGTTACTGAACAGTTGCTCACTGTGATCATGTTTACTAGAATCATTACTGGCATATATTGAACAGGACATATTTGAATGGAACCTATTTCATATTTGTTTGTAAACTCTCGTTTTGTGTTAGTAAAAAAGACAATGTAAGTTTGAGAAATGAGGTGTGTTTCTGGTGATCAGAAGCTTGAATGACTTATTACTGCAAACCACATTTGCATTGCCCTTGGTGCTAGATCTAACTAGATTTCTGAAAATCCAATTTACAGTTCTCAACAATTCTCCAATTACCTGCTTGAATCTCTAATCCCCACAAGAATATGCTGACTAAACATCAGTTTTTTCTGTAACTGGTGCAGCACTTAAACTGTGTGCTTTACTACAGGGCACACTAACTTACAGCTGGCGGCCATGTGTAGCTCAGAAACTAATATGTCTTCCAATAAGTTCCACTGTAAAGCCATTAGACCTTCAGTGCTCCTTCCATCGAAGCCCCTAATGGCCTCCTGCTTGGGACAGGTGCTCCACAAATTGCTTCCTCTAAATGATTAATGAGTGAAGATTTATTAGAGGGGTGGTGTGAATGTACACGTGAATGTGGTGGTGATGGGCAGGACAGTAAAATGGCAAGTAAGTTGGTGCAAGCAGAGAGTTTTAAGACCAAGTCTACTGGATGCTCTATATTCAAAGCATGTGGCATATTCCCTTGTGCTGACATTATCAGACTAGATAGCATTACATATGAGTGGGAGAAGTTGGAGCATGATCGAATTTTGGAGTGATTAACTAACAACCAGATCATGTGCAATCCCTTAGACAAAATCCCATATCTCCCACAGCCTCGCGACATCCATAAGGTTTTGAAGGCATTCTTGTATGTCACATCTAATGGCTGATTCCAAAACAAATGAATGCCAAGGACGGAGGATTGATAAAGATTCAGTAAATAACATCAGAAGGTGCCTTGGCTGATGAGAAAGAATGGGAAGCCCCAATATTCATTGCAAGATCAATGCATCCAGCACTACAGTCTATAGCACAGTGCTGGTTGAAACACTTGGGGAAATGAATACCTCTGTATCTTCAACATTAAGCACCCAGTCCATCTCAAACTGTAAAGATGTTTTGTGTTCTCACCTTCTTATGAAGGTCGTTCTCTCCATAATGGAAGAATGTTCTCCACAAGGACACAATGATAATCACTTAACGGCTTGTCTGTTTTCTCAGTCCCACACCTGCAAGAAAGTGGAGTATATCCCATGGCCCATAGCCTTATTTGTCACTGTCAGATCCACTGGTAGTGGGACAAGGGTGAGGGTGACCTGTGACAATTTAACATGTTATACCAGATAAAGAATACATGTACCTCTAGATTTAGAATGATGGAGTACACAACAAACCTTCCCTCCCATCAAGACAGAAATAAGGGACCATGTTGACCAATTCCTTCTGCAATGCAGCCATGTACTAACTACTAAATTGTCCATAGCATCATATTTTTAACCTACCCTCCACAGAATAACTATACTAATAACTATTAGATCCATAAAAAATGATTTGTTCCATATTACTTGCGGATTACCGGTTGACCTGAAAGTCTGAGAAATTAAGACTAAAGATGCTTATTAGCTAACAAGGTCATATCTAAGGATTATATGATCCAGAGTCTTGAAAACGTGATTCATTTAATCTACAACAAATTACATTGTTGCAGATTTGGTGCCAATAAGCATTCAGCTCCTCTCCTTCATTTTACATAAGTGCATTTTATACCTCAGTGTTGAATGTCAGACATCACTGAACCAATAAATGCATTCATTCTGTCCCGGGAAAATGTCAAGCCTCCTCTGAGCACCACTGCCTTGCTGCTCAGTGCCTACTGGCAATTTTACCAGGAGGCCTGTCCTCAAGGAAGAGAATGAGCAGATTGGGCAGATATAAGCTGCTTTTGTTTTTATTGCATCTGAGTGGTGCAGTGTAGCAGTCGTACATTCCTTCATTACATATTATTTATTATATTATTTTATATATATAAGTTTTCTTTATGCATTGAATTCTGTGTGGGAAGGTGAATGAATGGAAAGCACTTTGATGGACTTCAGAGAACTGTAGCACTAAACCATTTCTCCTGAACTAATTGGTAGAGCATTAGGAGGGGAGGCGTGTAATGTTGGTCGGTTGCAGTTTGAACTATGTGCAAGCTAATAACCAAAAATAAAAGTGAAAAGAATGTTCTGGATGGAAGCATAAACAAACGTGCTGTTGGTAAGATGAACTAGTGAATTTTGAGAGGTAGGAAGCAACCATCATCACATTTCAGAAGACGCTCATCTGTAAAACACAGACAACAAAGAAATCCATTAAAATCGTTGATAAGATGACAATAAAATGTCCCATCTCTGGGTCACAGTATAGGCTGTCCAGGGTGACACTAGTTTGGTTCATGAACTCTTTCCACATGTCTCAGCCAAGAAAGAAACAGAGCTCAAACATTGTGAATCTCCATATTTTGGCTAGAGATCAGATTAAATACAATCCCACTGAGATTAAGATAATGTTTTACCTCACAAAAATGTATATGCATGCTATTTCTGAATTTCTGATGGCCCATTCACCCATCCATTCAGCCATCGATCTTCTATACTTCTATGTCTTGGCTAGAGGGTGCAAAAGCACAAAACAGTACATGGCTATTAGTGAAGGGATCGAACATCTGAGCCAAAAATATAACAACATTCTTAGAGGTCCTTAGAAAAGATGAACCTTTATCATAGTGGGAAACAGCAAAAAGCAGATAATGGAAAAGAAAGTGAGGAGAACCAAAGGTTTCAGCCTTCAAATTATGGAATTGTGCTGAAAGCATCAAAACACTCCCTTGCCAGTCAACTGTGTGTGCTGAAAATGCCAGCCATTACCATGATGCTCTGTGCTGCAGCATGATTGAACTGGTCTGGCACCATGGAAAAGAAAGGCCCTTGCATGAGGCCCTACCCATACACAGGTCTTGGTAAACAGTTTTGGGATTCTGTAGTACACCTCATATACAATACTGTGACTGTGAAGAAATATTCAGTACTAATCACATCACACCAAGAGAGAAATTGCGCTGAACAAAATCTTTAAAATATTAGAAATAACTGTATGCTTGTCTAATATTGACCTCTTCAACCCTCAAAAGTGGGCACACCATTTTCAAGATAATGAATGAAATGCCCCTCATATTTTTGCTCCAAGTATTCAAAATGTGTTCAACTGCAGGTCTGGCTCACAGTATATTCAGCAATTTCTATGAATTCGATGATGTTTCAAGAACCAGGGTTAAGTATTCATTTTCTACTATATATGGGAGTCAATATGGGAGTTGTGCTGGACATAGTATTTCAAAGCCTTTAGTTAGTTAAATAATACAGAACATACAGTGGTAATTGAGAATGGTTATTAATTATATCCATGTTTATCCAAGACAAGCATAACATTTCACCATGAAGTAAAATAAAATGCTTTAATGTGCAGTTGTTGTGCATGTTTCTTACTTTCAACAGTGTAATATCAGGCTACATCTTATTGGTAGGGCTACCCTTGCAATGGAAAGAGCCATCAACTATTAAATATTAAAAACCCATAACTGTGATGTTTCTGTTTCTGTGACAGCATGGATTATATGACAAGATTGGGGAAAAGGGCATAACAATCCTGACACACTCCACACGGAAAGGTCACACCAAGGTCAGCTCTAACCAGCTGTGATCATCATGGTATTTGACAGACATTTTGTTTCAGGTAATTCAATACAGAGATGCTCAGCCTTAATGTGCCTGTCTCCCAATTCAGAGTAGAACACAGGTATTGAGTTTGTGTTCAAGGCTCTTTGCATTCTACAAAGTGGGACTTCCTGCTGTGCAAATCGAACGAGGAGAGAAGCTCCCCCCCCAAGCTGAAGACTTACTCTCCACAGTGTGTGTGGATCTTTGTGGCGCAGGCCTAGAGAGTTAGGGAGCAATGATTAAATTTAGAAATTGGTAGGCTTACTTTGCCAGGAGCGTTCACATTACCATGCCATTCATTTAGAAAGAATTATAGCTTTGAAAGATGAAATACACGAGTACTTTTTCCCCCTTCCCTCAACAGCCATATATTCAGAGTTCAGAGATAGAAACTCTATTGCTGAGCGATGTCAAAATAAAAAAAAGTGTTATCTCTGTGCAATATGGCTGTAATTATCTTGACCCAGCGTCCTTCTGCACAGTCAGTCAGTTCTTCGGCCCAGCGACATGGGGCCACAGTAATGGCTCCCGAATCATTTTCACCTTCACCACAGGCATGCTGAGAATTCAAATTCTGCTCACATAAAGAAAGCCAAGGCACAGATTGGCTCCCAGATTAGCTCCTTATCCTGAATGTCTTCCCTGCAACCTCCAAGGGCACCAATCAGAAAGAAAAATGATTTCCTCATTTTTTTCTCAACACTGCCTGTAAATGTCCACCATTTTGTATTAAGAATTCAGAACCATGGGTCCTGGTGAGCACAGAGTAATGGAAAAGATGGAATTGTACTTAAGAGCATTTTTGTTGAAGCACAACATTTATTGATTTGGACAGGAAGCTGTAGAAGTGAAGAACTGTTGTCCAGAAGGTCCACATGTTTGCTGATGTCAGAGTACTTCTCCCTCCAATTTTATGATAGCACTGAAGAGTTTCAGAGCATCGTCCTTGTACTCTTGACTTTATAGCCATAAAGATACTGCGGTGTTATTGAGCCATTACATGAATCCACTGTGCTTTATAAATGTTGCACAACTTTAATGACACTTTTGAATTTTAAACAGCTCTCACAAAAATCAATCAACCATTTGATTTCCATAACATGGGAGGTGAAAAATCTGGGAATAATGATGGAAAAGTAGCCAAGTGAATTATTGCTCAGATTTCCAACTTCCAAATTATCGACCTTACAGAAAACTAACATTCCCCAGTCTAGATGCTGGAGTTTTTTCCCCCCTTATCCACCATTTATTTTCTATTTTTAGCTTTCGTAGGTGGCTATTTTGAAGTGTGGAGTGTGGAGTTAATTACACAAGTCAGTGGCTTTGGTGTGTGCCTCATGGTTTCTTATTAGGAAATCCAGGGTGCGTGTACTGCTTGCTTATGAAGTTATTTGTTTACTGGACTTAATTCAATCCAGCCCGAGGCTAATCAGCAAACTATATACCACTACAACTATTATTTTATATTGGGCTCAGCCAATTATGATTAATCTTATATTTATAATCTATTGGCTGGCACTACATCGGAAGATGATCAGAGAGGAAGATCAGTGTGTTGTACTCAATGCCCGTCCCTCCGCACCACTCCTTTAGGCCGCCAGGTCATTAATCTACCTCTAATGACCACAGTGTCCATTGCTGTCGCTCTTCTGGCTGTCAAACACCCATTAGACTCTTCTTAGACTGAGAGAGGTGTCCAGACCATCACTTACAGTGCCACCACATCACCTCCACCGCCCATTCAAACACCCTGTGAATCTTCCTGTCACTGGCTGCCTGTGGAGACTGGCTGCCTGTGTTTTTGCTCAACCTTGAAATGGGAACGGGAGGCTGTTGTGGTTTTACAAAATAAATTTGCTAGAACAATTCAGTCCAGATAAAGCCAGCAGAAAAGGCACTGTACAACAGTTGAAAGGAGATGGGTAGATTACTCTACCCATTTGTATTAAGAAACTTAAAAATGAGTCATTCTGTTTAGAGGTAAAATACATAACAGTGAAAGATTTCAGGATAAAACAATCAGCAAGGGTTTAGAAAATGCTTTTGCTGCCTTGGAAAAATATGTGACTCTGAGGAAGGACACCAAATGGAGGCCAAAACATCAGCATAAACTGTTCAGAATACCAAAAATCCCATCTCAGTTGGAGTGCCACCCCTGCCCTAGTTTTCTCATAGGGTAATTGTTTGACACCTGACCTGTATTTGTAGTACAGACATGAATTTGTATTTCCAGATAACTACAAATTCAAGTTTGTTATCTGCACAACAGGGGATGTGGCTTAATCACTTGCAGCCAAGGGGTTATTATTTACAAGTAGGGAACAACATCAAAATTGTCCACACTAAGTCAGCCTTGCGAGCTACGAGTACTCACCACACAATATACCACCTCATTTCTATTTCAAACACTGTTAGAGCAGAAGGGAGAGTTGTTGAAACCACAAAGGTTGGCCTTGATAGCCAGGTTCTTTTTGGTTCTGCTGAATAGGATTTCATCTTTCACCTTCTTGAAAGTGTCACATCACACAGGTATTATGTGTAGTACCTGCACAATACACAAAATATATTAGTGGTAAGGCTTTATTTTCCAGGTCCGCAACTTCCTAGTAATTTCCTAGAATGGGGTTGATAACTGTTCATTTCTTAGGAAGTTTCCTGGAAAGAACCATGAAATTATGTAGTAGTTATATAGAAAACCGAAGAGTTCAGTTTGGTGAAGTTAAGAAACTACATTTCTGAATGAGTTTCCTGGAGAGAACCGCAAAAATGCGCTGTGCAATATATCAATTGCAGACCAATCAATTTTTTCTATTGTTTAAAAAGACAGAAGGCATATTCATCCGTAAAATGTCCATATTTCTAATCTACAATTTCCTATCAATTTGAGTTAGATCCACTGTCATTTTGATATCTTCACTTTGTAGGATAAGCAAAAGGTTCTGTCTTGCCATTACAAGCTAATAGTAGGTAAATCAAAATATTTCCATTGGCTGAGAGTGTACTTTCTATCTGTCTATCTGTTATAATCATTCATAAAAATACAATTCTATAATGTTTCAATACTACAGAATTTCAACACAGAATACAAAGGTCAATGTATCCAAACCTAATGGTCACAGAAAGCTTGTAAATTTGAACTTAGGTAATGCCGACATTTCGCCGCCATCAGTGGCACAAAGGTCTGATTGAATGCATTTGATAGCCCCCATTGATTCTGCTATAGTGTGGCCATTTTATCAGAGAAGACAAATTGCTTCTGCAGACAAGTTTGGGGAATAAGACGTGACTGAAATCTAAGGGGCAGCCCAGGAACTGCCTACAATAATCCCATCCACTTCCAACACATACTATTCAACTATGGACATATAACTATTTCCACATGTTTATCTTATGATGTCAATCAAGCAAACTAACTGGGATTGAACTATTATCTTTGTTTGCAGTCCTGGAAATGTGACATTTGTTATTTCTCTGCTAAGGAAAACAGCATACACATGCTTGTCCTGAACGCTAAAAAAAAACAAATGCAGCACTTTCAATTTTCAATTTCCTTGTGCCCATGCATTGAGAAAGACATTTAACCTGATTTATAAAAAAAGTAAAGCACCGTATGGAGACAGGAACAATGGTCTTTGTTCTTTTTTTGTGGATTCATTCCTTTTAAGATTGCATGCCACAACATCATAACGATCTCCTCTGGCTCTCAAGAGAAAATACATACAAGAATAATCTTTTGAATGTGCATTCCTAATTCAGGGAACAAAGTCTTAAAGATAGAAAAGGATTGTACAGAAAACTTCTGTACAATTAGCAATACTCTGGAGGGCTCTTGGTTTATTAAGAAGCCCCACTGTTGGGAAAATGCAAATCATAGAGAGTTCAATCCTCCAGAAAGGACTTGAAATCTGAAACAGAATACTGAATGGAGACATCAAGCGAACAGTGCATATACAAAATCTCAAACAAATTAAGGTTTTCATGATTTTCCTTGCTCCTATTTTCTAGAAAGCAATAACCATTCTCTCCATCTATTTCCACTCCATAGTTCCTGATGCTCTGAGGTCACGAAACACGAGACAGCCTGTGCAATGTGTCCTTTTTATTGTAAACAATGACAAAAACAAAGACAGCTCTGTAAGGAGATGCTCCCAGTGGATACTCATCTTAAGTTGCACTGTCATCTGTTTCAAAGTTAAGGGCTGCTTCATAATGATTTGGGAAATGGTAAAGGTGAATGGCACAGCAGTCGGCTGGGTTTTCTGCCACTTAGTGTACAATATGTGGTTCAGAACTGACAAGACTACTACTACTACTACTAGAATAAAGTGTATCAGGTAGTGTGACAGGAAAGTACTATTGAGAGTACTGTAGAGCACTTAGCTATTAACCAGCTAGCGATTGTACACTGCTACATGTTATTACTTATATAATACTGTATTTCAATCTTGATCAGCTGTATCTTTTGCAGCATTTGACTACACAACAGGCCTTAAAAGCAACTTTATTTTAGTTCAACTAGCATTAGTTCTTACCAGTTTAAATTCATGCTGTCATAGTCTGCCTTGTCTGCCTTCCATCTACAGTGATTGCAAAGGTAAACAAAGCAAAGCCAACTGTAGGCTGGCTGTTTGACAATGAGAAAATAAATGAGCAACATATTTACCCACCATCTTTTCGCAGCTGTCACACTCCCACGACATTTATTATAGATACCAAATGCAAACATTCTAGTTGTACTTGGAACATTGCAGTTGATTTTCCAAATTTATAAACTCTGTTTCTTGAGATACCACATAGACTATGGTTCGATGATGGTTAAACGATTGTATTTTGCAAAATCGTATCAAGTTCATACAGGTTTTATATCAGAATGTTTAAAATATTTGGGCTACATTCAGATTATTGAATTGTAATGTACAGAGACACGTTACAGTAACATAATTTTCCAGAGAGAATAGGGATTCATACAGTACATTCAGCCTCTTCTAAGTCTCCCATTGCGCTGAATGGTTCCATTTGAATTTGTCAGAACCTTGTGCCTTAATACACAAGACCAACAGCTGCTCTGCTCAGAATACAGTAATCTCCAAGAAAAGGTGGGCCTGGGTCAGGATTGAATGGCAACATAGAAAAGGGCTTTGTACCCACACAAATGAGGAGCAGCGATGATTCATTCCCATTTGAGTCCACCATCACCCGAGGCTGCTCATGCTCCATGAATACTGCCAATCAAGGAAGCCTGAACAAGTCTGACTGAATTTTACTTGAGAACTGACACAGTCAGAGAGAGGTTGAGCTGGAAGTGTTTTCTCATCCTCAGACAATAAGGGAACAAAATAGAATTGACATGTTCCACTGAGTCCTGTGAAACAATTACTAACCTTATTCTTTGATGCTTTTCCTTCATCTAGCTACCCTTTTCTAAACAAAATGTTATTGATTACTATCTGGGCTTTATGGGTTCTACGTGATGTGATTAAACATTGACTGGTTGTCAACAATTCATATGAAGAAAATATTCTGATCAAATACAGAGGATGAAATGAAAGCAATTTGAAGATGAAGTTTGATGAGACAGAACAAGGACACTACAAGACAGGAGGAGAACTCTTCATCTGGGACACATTTTAAAGAGAACTGCAAAATAACAGCTAGAATTTTGTACCTCTATGTTACCATCAGTTATAGAGGCTTTGCTTGTGGTTTAAAAACTTAGCATGGAACGGATGAGACAGACGGATGTGTTCAAATTCAGGCCCAGATCCACTAAAGGGTTGTGCAGGGATGAACGCACTCTTGACTTGAATAGTTTGTCACGGTAATAATAAATGCACTGAATACATGACAATATGACTAGGATCTCTTAGGGATGAGCAGGGATGAAGATCACATTCCCTGCCGTTGTTTAGTCATCCCTGTATTCATTCCTTCTCTTTAGTATTGTTTTTCTCTGGCTCGCTTTTCACCAAATCGACTAAATCAGAAAGCCATGTTTTCACTCACTGTGCACAATGATTGGAACATGTGCCTAATAGCGCTGGTCAAAAAATAAAGCCTCATTTTATTTATATGTAAATGATAAAATGGTGTGTAAATGTCATTATTTATATAGTCTTTATTAGTAGGTGACGCCATGCAAATCAACATTGTGCTCAATTCATTAATGCTATCACTGCAGGCAGCAGGCAACAGAGAGTATCCCATCCTATAATCTCATATCACATGAGATTAATTTTTTTTTTTTTTATTGAATTATGAATTATTCTTTTTTCATACTTTTTTTGCCATTCTTTATTTGTTTACTGTATTATATTGTTCAGTTTTATCAGTTTAAATTAAAATACAAAAACATATGTCTATGAAAAAAAGAATAACACACCGCAATTATAAAGGGGCTTTACAAAGCAAGGTTGGATTGGAGCTGAAGCATGCTATTTGCACAATTGATGAAGGGGCTAATTGCTCTTTTTTAAGAGCTTGTTTGCACCACAACCTGATGTGCATAGAATTCTTAGTGAATAAAACAAGCTTAGCACAAGCAACAGAGGTGCAAAAAATTAAAAAATTGCCCTCACAATGCAATCTTAGTGAGTCTGGACCTCATTGTTTCACAGTATTGCTAGATTGCCCAAAAAAAAAATAGCAAAACTGCCCTGTAAACGTTTCCCTGCTGCCTTAAAATTGCAAGTTGACTGAAATAGTACAAAATAGTTGGGTCAAAATTCATCAGTTGTTCTAATGTAGTAAAAATCACACAAGGAAAGTAATAACTTAAATCAGAAAATGTCTAATTGTGTTGACAAGTGTTTATTAGTTGAATCCACTAATAGCTGAACTGCATTCCCACTGTTATTTATTCTTTTTACAACTTTTTTGTGTCAGTTCATGTGTCACAAAATTAATATTTCATGTGACAAAGAGCAATGCAAGTCCAAGATGTAGACACTACTCACCATGTCAAACAGGCTTTCTGGTGTTATCTAAACTGTGATTGACTGTGTGATTTAAACTTTTAACCAGAAGTTGACCTATGATTCATCTAAAATACATACATAGCCAGTTTCCATTCTATAACTTTATCCAAACAAGCAAAAGAAAGGGTTTCTGCCTACCTACCAGTATGATTATCACTCAATCATTTTTTTTATCTTTAAGATGCAGTAGAGATATCAGTTGTCACACCATTATAATGAGGTTAATATTCTTTTGTGTTCATCATAAAAAATCTAAAATGCAGAACATGGAAACCACGTCATTCATCTGAAGTTCTGTCAACAGCAACTGACAATCATTCAGGGGCTTTCATTATCCTCTGACAAATATGTCTTTTCTTGGCTAACTGATGGAGCTTTGGGAGTCGGCAGACAGAGTGAACTGGAGGTTGTGGAGAGATTGATGACTTTTAAAGGATCATAAAGAACCCCTAGGGGACAGCTCTGTGGAGGATTATTCAAAAGCATTTTAATTTATTGGGTAATTCTAAGGGAAGGTCTCTCCTTATCAATGAAACGACTTCAGTCTGAATGTGAGTCTTGTGACATTTAATTTGGTTCCCTCAGAGCTCCTGGTCTTAAATAACAACAGCAGCAGAACACTCAACTGGATGCCATTATGAGTAGTATCATAACATAGTGGATACTGAGACTTTGATGAAATCTGCAGAATCTGCACTTACCCCAAATGTTATTAGAAACTGATTAAATAAAATAAAATTGTGCAAATTTAGCCCAATTGTGATCATGTTTACTTGTCCAACTTGCATGTCAGGCTTTCACCATTAAATTGAGGTAGATTATGTAAAAAAAAACAGGAAAAGTAAACCAGGAGTCAAGTGTTGCCGATTTATATATTATATTAATAATATATTTAACATTTTAAACACTTAGAAAAAGTTTTTTTACTTATAAAACAACTTTTGCAAAGTTTGCAAAATGCTTCACAGTCAAGATAAACAAGACACAGACACAAGGTTACACACAAAAAAAAAATCACTGTGGCAAATACAAAGAAACAATAGTGTTCAGAGAAACATCATTATAATATAATTATGTCATCATTATATGTTATGTTGATATGTTGATGGCAAAGGCCTGCTTTCCTTTAGTCTTAATTTTAGATTTAGGAATGACAGAAAGACTCCTGCTCAGAGAACTAAGGTTGCATATTGGCTCATAAGGGAAAATGAAAGCATAAAGAATAACTTTCTCCATATTTCTAAATGATAAAAACAGCATCATTTTTGAGCTGGTTCTTGACTGAACTAATCAGGACTGCACAACTCACTTTACCTTCTTGGACTTGGTCTATGTGTTCAGCCTGTGATGGACTGGTGGTGCTGTCCAGGGTGTTTCCTTGCCTTCTGCCCAACACATGCTGGGATCCTGAATAAGAATAAGAAGCAGGGATGGATGGATGGATGGATGGATATTATTTTTGTGGTATAATAAAAGTTTAATAAAATCCCAACAATAAATCAAATAAATCCTACTTGTTTGACCTCAAAGTCTCTTTGACCATAAACACGAGGACTGTGAGCTCTTTCCTCCTAACGTCTGCATCTCACAGCTCTGTGGCTCCTCCTATCTCATTAATGTCTGATATTTCATCTGTCAATCAAATCTTAAATTGAAGAAGGTAGGGCACAATGCTACTCTTGTGATATAAAGTGCCAGAAATACTTACACAGTTGGTGGGTGAATGGCAGTGACCTTATCATGACATGGACAAGTGAAACACACTTTAGAATGAGAATGTCCATCACGGGCCTGGTTAGTGACGGGCAGATGACAGCTTTGAAGGAAAGGTCACTTTGGAGTTTCAGTTTGAGGTTGTGTGATTTATTTCAACATCTACAGAATGTTGAGCTCCGTAGCTTATCATTTTGCTTAATGTATGTATGTATGTATGTTAGTGTTAGCCAGGCCTCCCTCTCACGCTTGCAGTTGGTCCAGAATGCTGCAGCTCGTCTTTTAAAAGGAACGCGCAAGCGAGAGCACATTTCCCCCGTACTGGCCTCCCTCCACTGGCTCCCTATACATTTTAGGATTAATTTTAAGATTTTATTGTTTGCTTACAAATCATTAAATGGGCTAGCTCCACTTTATCTCTCTGATGTTTTACAGCGATATGTCCCATTAAGGTCACTCAGGTCCGCTGCTCCTGGTTGTACCTAAGGCTTAAGCTCAGGGGAGATCGCGCTTTTGCAGTTGTAGCCCCCAAACTCTGGAACGAGCTGCCTCTACATGTTAGGCTGGCCCCTACATTGTCTGTTTTTAAATCTCTGCCTCAAAACACATTTGTACTCCTTGGCTTTTAACTCAGTATGAGAGTTGCATTTTCCTTTTTGTTTGGTCTTGTTGCTTTTATATTACTGTCGTTCTGTCTCTTAAACTGGTCCTTGTGTTTTATTGTGTTTTTAAGTTTTTACTATCTCGATTGATTGATTGATTGTACAGCACTTTGGTCAACTGTGTTGTTTTAAATGTGCTTTATAAATAAAGTTGGATTGGATTAAGTTTTTTAGTTGTGTTATCAGAGCGATATTAATGGGTTCTGGGTCTTGAATAGCTTGTTACATATGGTAATAAATGCACTGAATACATGACAATAGGATCTCTTAGGGCAGAGCAGGGATGAAGATCACATTCCCTGCCATTGTTTAGCCATCCCGGTATTCAGTCCTTCTAGTTAGTATTGTTTTTCTCTGGCTGGATTTTGACCAATGCACTGGCCTGCATGTCTTTATCTACAATCTCTGAATATGCGGCCTGCTATCACCTTATAGCTGAGAAGCTGTTTGCTTTGATAAGGTTAATATTTGAATATACTGTTGAAGTCCTCATGGCTGATACAGATTAACATCTGTTTAGATGGAGTAGTAAATGGAGCCTGACAGCATTGGCATAAGGTTGCAAAAAATCACCTTTTTGTATCACAGAAAAAATATAGTATTTTCATTTTTTTTATTTGAAGGGTTATATAATCTGTTTTAGTTTGAACAAATGTCATGAAATGAAATCCATTCATAACTGATGGTAACATTTCAAATGCATACTTACCAATCTGAAAATAAGGCTTTTTTCTAAATTATTTTGACTTTTTGAAGATACACATGTTCAGTGTCGCAACATATACACAGTATGACATTGTGTTGTGCATTTTTTTTTACCATTATTGTTATATCAGATATCATCAAGCTGATGTCAGGGGTAGAACATGGACAATTACAGTCTTTGAACAGAAGTGACTTAGTTGTTGTGGTTGTGAAATCCATTTTAACTGTTATCCATGTTAGCTATTTTATTGCTCTATGAATGAAACAGTATACTTTATTGTCATTGTCATCAAAACATCTTGTCAAAACATCTATAAGGCTCAAGGAAACACCATTAGTGATTTACTGTCTTCAAAAAGAACTAGTAAGGTTTCTCATAAATTAAAAAAAAAAAACGTTGCATATAAACCTCAATATCTGGAGAAACCTTGCCACTGCTGTAAACAAATTATAACTGAAACTCCCACTGGTTCTGATAGCATGCTAATCAATGCATTCTCTGTGATGAACCCTTGTTAGCATTAGAATAAACATTTTAGAGATTATATTTTCCTCGACTTGTTTTCCCTGCTCAGCCTCTCGCTGTGTTTGCTCTCTGAACACCTCGACCCTTGGAGATATCAGAGAGATGAGTGGAGTCTCTCACTCCAAAGAAACGTCAGCCTCAGTACAGCAGGTAGGGACTGCTAGGGGGCAGGCACTGATGAGAGAAACAAGCCCCAACGCTTACGGGATGAAAGAGAATGCATCTTAATGAGCAGGTAGCTGGCTTTACTGCAAATCCTGAGCTCACACCAGTTTTCGTTTGTTGTTTGTGTACCCCAAAACCTTGCTACTGACATCAAACAAAGTTTGGAGGTGACTTTTCTGTCTCAGTTTTTGAGTTTTACTGTAAACTAAGCAAAATCTAGTGTGAGCAGCAATGTTGTCTTGTTGCGTTGTGTTATATAAAATAAAAAAAACGTAACATTTTATAATAAGGTTCCCTTAACAAATACAAATACATGAATTCATTAACCAAAATTAATACATGAATTAGTAAATGTATACATGCTTACTAAGCTGAAGCTGTACTTTCTCCCTTTGCCAGAATCAAATAAAATAAAATCACATTTATTTGTATAGCCCTTAATCACGTTCCAGTCTCTAAGGGCTTCACAATGCCCAACATGTGAAACAATAAATGGTTAGTACACGACATCCCCCAGCCTTAGACCCTCACAGAGGACAAGGAGGACAAGAACTTCCTCTTTGGTTACTAAATTATGAAAAAAGAATAATTCACAAAGCATGCACAAAACTGTATGCATGTTTACTAGGCCATTTACAAATGTGCTTATAAACTTTATGATTGTATTTACCAATTGTATATTACCTGTTCTGATAAATAAATGGGAAAAGGATCTCAACATCTTCACAAATAATGACTTCTGGACTCAAACGCTTCAACATGTCCAAGAACACCAACATAAGAATAATTCAATACAAGGTCATTCACAGAATACATATCATGCAACACGAGATGCACATAATGGGACTCACTGGATCACTCACTGGCCAGAGTGCATAAGGCTACAATGAGTGCATATGTCTGATATGCACTCATTGTACCCTTATGCACTCTGGCTCTGCCCACCTGTACAACACTTCTGGAAAGAAATAACCACTTAACTGTCACAGTTCTTTACAGCGCTCCCCTAACCCCTTCACTGTGCATATTTGGAGACTTGGGTATACTTGACAAGTCATCAAAACAAATCACAGCACCTCTAGTCGTAGCCCTATCGCCAAGAAGACAATTTTACTAAATTGGAAAAACAGAAAACAACTCACCATGTCACAGTGTTCTTACATATTTGATAACACTGGAGCAAAACTTAGCTCTACAAAAAAAAAAACATTTCAAAGACATATACTCTTCTTAAATCCCTTAAGTTGCTGGTGAGCTAATGCCACAACTAACACAAACAAATAGGCACATGCATGCATTCACACACATGACAAACACAAATAGACTAATTTCTTTATTCCCACATGTTATGTATATTAAAAAATTAAAAAATAATAAATAATGTTCAGTTGAAAATAAAATGTTTGCGAACATTTGGCTAATGTTTGAAACCTGGTCTTAGCCCAGCTTTTTATTAAACTAATTGCCAGAAGAAAATTTAAGGCATGACATGTACTCTAAATTAAGTTGTTGTACTGGAGCAAAAATAAAACACACCATGTATGATACACCATTGTCATCGAATTAATATTAACTACTAATTATATTTCTGTGACAGTAAACTGAACGGCAGACATATCCCCTTTTCCTACAGTTGTGCATGGCTTTTCTTTGTGTTTTTTGAAAATGATGTTCAGCTCTAATTTGTTGGAAAACAAGAGAGGATGGCTATAAATGACTGGAAACAGTAGCAGAAGGTAAAATGAATGGGCCCTGTAATTACGCCTGGAGATTCCAGCAGGCCTGGAGATAACTGCATAATTAAACCTCCATCTCAGTCAAGATCTCAAGAACGAGCTCTATTCGTCATTCTCGGTCAATGCCTCACATTCTAACTAAAAAAAAAACGCAAAAAGCTTTGGGAGTTCCACACTTTGACACCTTTTTATTGATTTTTATTTCTACAAGTTGAAGTTGGTCAAGATGTCAAAAATCTACCATTGTACTGCACGCCTGTACTACGTTTGCCTCTGTCTTTCTTCTGCTAATGAGAAATAGGCTTGGGAGTTATTCAGATATATATATATATATATATATATATATATATATATATATAATATGCACTGTTCAATATCACCATTCAATATTTTCCTTGTGTATTCAAAATGCTTCTAGTCCTCCATTCCCCAGGGGGGCAGTAGGCATAGAGAACTTGTGTGGGAGTGGAAAAATAAGGAATCTGTTTGCGGAGTGATGCATTAAATACCAAAATACATTTCCTGGCAAAGACTTTATTTCTCATATGTTGCATCATTCTCTAACTACAATATACTTTTAAGTTTTGCATTGATGATGTTCTGTGGGTCTGTATTGAGGATACTTTAAAGTTTTGTACTAAGGAAATTCATATGTGTTGAAAAGTATAAATCATTTGATACTAGTGCCAGTGAGAAGCAGCAGCTTAAGAGGATTTTATTTACTGAAATGGCACACATTCTTGGGAGTGTAATTGATTCAGTGACCTATGTTAGATTCTATCTAGGAGCTAAATGCCAAAGATACGGGAACAGAGACGGAACAGGGACAAAAAAGTAAATTTTAGGCTGCTGGATTACAGAAGAAGATGAAAATCTATTTCTGAATCATGCAGAGATTTGGAGGTAAACCATAGTTTAATGTTCGATTCCAACTTTAGCTTCTCATTGCTGAAATCCCCTGATTCATTCATATGATAGGAACCTGGGAACATGTGTACTCAAAGATCCTTAAAATTCTCTGCTGAGAAAATATGCTGTACATTATTAATGAGTCAATACCAGTATTAGTGCCTGTATGGGGTTTGCTCAATGTATAGAGGAGGGTTAACAAACAAACAAACTGTTTAACTGAGGGCACATACGTGGAATATGCTCATTTCCAAAGATGGAACAAGTAAAAGTAAAGGTGTCATTGCCAGATCTCCAACTAGTCATGTTTAAAAATAAAGTTTTTAGTGAATAGTCAGTGAATACTTGAATTACTCAAGTAGTAACTGGTAAAATACTAAGAAAAGTAGCCTTAATCTAAAACCTTCCACCTCTGCTAATTTCTAAGCAGACCAGTCATTCTTTTATAAAAAATATAAAAAATACCAATTACTCGTTTTGTTCAGTGATTCTTAGATGGAGTAGGACTATCTTCATCAGCAAAAATTATGTGTGGTATATGATTATAGAGCCATTGCCATTTAGCCATTTTCTAAGTGTCCATCAGTGACACATTGACATGATGTTAAATGAGTGCAGTACTCTCTGTGGACTAATGATTGGCATGTGTCTCTTGAGTCCCAATGCAAGCTGTTAGCTGGGCGTCTCCTCATGGCCAGTAGTACTGATGGATGTCCAGGGGGCACTCAGAGATTCTGCCCTTGTTAATACCTTCAGTTCAAAGTCATTCAGACCCTCTGATGGCAAAACGAAACAGAAGTTCAATTTGTAAGTTAAATTTGTGGATCCTGCAGTTATTAATAGCTGCTGTTTTGCACGCTTAGAAAAAAACTACAGAGGCACAACCCCGGCAACAAAGGCTACAGCTCTGTGTGAAATTGGGAAGTAAATATGTGATATCAGTTACAAAGCTGTTTGAATAAAATTCATATTATGTCATAATATCGTATCGTGAAAATGTTGTGCTTTTCTGAGTTGATGTTGAACCTGCACGTCTTGTAAACCTACTTGACCACCTCCTACACACCACTATCCGTCAAATGCTTGCTGGGCTGTATTTCAATTCAAGATAACCGTCAATTAAAGCTCTGTTGCTGATTTGTATGATATTTCACAGGACACTCTATTCCAAGATCTACCAGTATTCTATACCAGTAAGCACATCCTCCATTTTCTTTTGCATAACTTATACAACAGCAGCCCAAAGGCCCTGATTCGTCACTCTGCAGCAAGGGCAATACCATCTTGACCACTTCTCTAAGCACTTTGCAAAAGTTCCTAAAGGCTACAGTCCAGCTTGCAGTGAGCATTTCAGAGCGTGAGATAGAATTCAATTCAACCAAAGCTGCTGACCTCAGCTCCCTAACCTACCCCATTAGCAGCCCAGATATCTCTTTGCATTTCCCATGCAGGAGTTAGCTCCAGGGTTGGTGCATAAATTTAGCAATGGAGGATGTTTGTTCTAATTAGATTTATGGGTAGAAAATGTTTGGGGATGTACGGCAGCACTGTTTTTTTATTAAGCTTGGAATCAGGTCAGATGAAATAAGCAGCATCAAAATGCTCTTTGATATTTATGAGTTCTGAAAGTGAGACAAGGTGGTCGGATGTAAAACTGGGATGTAAGTTTCCAAGACAAAAAAAAATGGTGTTTGCAGAAATCCCAGAAGAAAGCATATTGAATTGATTCATGACCACAAATCCATGACATTCAGTCAAATGAGGCACATCAAAATGGAGAAGAAAATTCCTGGAAATACACCTCCCACCTCCACATTCTGTTTTAGGAGTGAATATTTAACACCATAAGGCACTATTTCCTCTAAATGCATTCTAAAACCCCTGCATTAATCCTTTGCTAGGAGGAGCCTTAACTCATCTGATATCTTTATAGCTGTAAGGTATAAGAAATGAGAAATGGTGGTTGTGTTGTACAAGCTTTCAACAATTTCAACAAGTTGTTGTCTGATTTGCCTTCCTGTCCAGTAATAAATCCTTGGTAAGATCAGACATCTTGATAAACAGTAAACTCAGCAGAACCGCCTTTCACGCTCTGCTGGCTTTGGTGATGCTGCAGTAAAAGTACAGAAAGATATATGGATGTACCTCTAAAACACTATCACTACCAACAGTAATTTCACTGTTTCATGTGTTTATCTGTCGTAACTCTATAGAATTGATGGCAATTAAGAATAAAGTTTACAGTTCATTGGTCTTATGCTCGAGTTGAGATTGAAGAAATGAGATAGGAGGCTATAATGCAAAACAACTTGAGCTCATCCATCATATTATTCATAATAAAATATCTCATCTGTGTATTTTAGGCAACACCATCCCAGCAATCAATCATCACCCTCAGTCAAGCTTCACCACAGAAAAAGGGCACATTGCATATTATTAGCAACATCATTAATAATACTAATATCGTTACAATTTATACCACATTGCAGTATATACCTGGATTTTGTAGGCATTGGATGATGAACTAGAAAAGCTAACATTTGTGTGCTTGCAATAGTTCAAATGTAGTTTTGTCAAGTTGAAGTATCTGAAGCTTGATTTTAATAGCAGTAATAGTGTGTGTGTGTGTGTGTATGTGTGTCCACATCTGTGTATGTGTGTTTGTGTTGTTAATAGGTAATTACTAGTGGTTGCTAGGGTATTTCTAGATGGTTACTATGTGATTAGTATTGGTAGCTAGGATGTAACTAGGTGGTTGTAGTAGTAGCAGTAGTACTAGTAGCAGTAGTAGTAGTAGTAGACTATTAAATAAATATTAATTTTTTCCCATAGACATTTCAGAATATCCCAGGATTTTAAGTCATGACCGAACCAAGCAGCTACGAGATGAATCATGACCTTGTAAATAAGTAGTTGATTCAGAGAAAAGTTAAAAACTTGATTTCATCGAAACCCTTTTCCCTCGCTTTCAACCAATTTCTGCGCACACTCTTCTCCTCATCCCTAAAAAAGCACATCATGTCTGACAGAGAAACCATGGTGGAGTACGTTGCTAGCAAGCAGATGCTCAGTCATGATGCTCCTTTGCGAGGAGTGTAACATCTTTTGTAACATCTCCATGGTAGCAGTGATTGGTGGAACTTGAGCTAGGATTGTTGGTAGTGTAGTACTTCCCCAGGAATTTGCGAATAATTCATGATTTCTTAAAAACTGAGTTGAAATCAAATTGACTTATGGCTTCTAAAGGAGCATATCCCATTGCTTCACAATCTTATAGCCCATGGTAAGCCTAACTTGTACGGTTACTCCGTTATGGCTGGTAATCAAACTCCCTATGGTGATTATTATTTTACTTCCGGAACCTGACGTTTCATCTCTATTGGCCCATAGTACACAATAAACATGCCAATGTTGTCGTGTAAACTGTGTGGCTCTTTGCCTGTAGTTTTGTGTGCTGTAGTAGAATAAAATAGAATTGCAACCGAGTCCCACCTGGCTGCTGCGAGACTCAGAGGAGTCGGCTAATTGAATAAGCCAAGCACTCCAATTGAGTCTTTCACTGTGACCTCGTACAGTCCATGGCACATCCATTTAGGTTCCATCTGCTCTGAATTAAGGACATGCACATTCTCATTTCAGTCCCGGCTGCTCCAAGCAAAACAACCACTGTTGATCAGTATCACATAAGCGGTGCCAACTGCCTACATGAAATGAGAACAGCTGCCTGTGACTGGCAAAAAAAATACTATCATTATCAAGACACCACCAGGTGGAATGAAACTACTTTAAATCATTATGACCGAATGAAAACACAACCAAAGTGATAAGCAATACTTTTGTTCACTAATCATATCAGGGTCTGAAATGAACACCTACCAAGCGCCAAAGGCTGATAAAACTGTTCTTTGGTGGCTAAATCTAAACAACTGTGTGACTATACCGAGTATGCCATGCCTCTGTCACGCCTCAGATGTCTTTCTGATGCAAGTGATCATGTCTCAATCCTAGTGAGACTGTCACATTCTGTCACAGACTGTCACTTCAATATTTGGTTTCCTCCCTTTGGAGCCTAGTAGCACAAACCCTGATTAGCATACAGTATGAATTATGAATGACCACAGAGCTCCATATAAAAGCTTTTGTGATTCATGTACTGTATTCTCAAAAAGCAAACTGTTCACCATGCCAGGCATGAGCAACTAAGTTTGTTTGGCTCAGAATCTCACCATTATCTCAGAGACCATCTATACATTTTATGAAATATCAACTTTGTTGATTCCAGTGCATACCAAGAAGGAAGCTACATTCACTGATGTGCAAAACAAATGAGTAATTTCCCTTGCAAAAAACAAACATCTATGACACTGTAGCACAGTGATTCCTCTCCCTTATTCATATCGCACCAAACCTGCCCGATTACAAAGCAAGAGTTGAAAACACAGTTCATTTTGTAGAAGGGTATATGATTCAGTGACACAAACTGTGTGAGCCTCCTTTGAAAAAGGTTAACATCCCTACAGACCTACAAGTACAAGCACAAGTTCCAGAACCAGCGATTTAGTTTATTAGTTGCATCCTGCTGGGCACACTTAAGGCTCATAGCCCAATTAGGCACATTTGCTACTGTTCCCTGCCTTATTATTGGATCATTGGAGTAATTTTCCCTATCTATGCAAACAAACAAGGGCCTGGTAATTATTTAACTTTACTTAATCTCAAACAAACTCATACAAATTAATTACAGTTAATGAGAGGGGGGGGGGGGTAGAGGGTTGGGGCCCTCTCAAGGACAAAGTGTACTGACTTTGCAACTGGAGTCAACATTCACAGAACCCAGTGTTATTCTAAAGAGCTTGTTGTTGAGATTAGTTAAGCCTATTGGCATACTCACTTGTTTTCAGAGTTCAATTCATTTATTTTTAATTGGTTGTACAGAGAGACAAAATCGGTGTCTCCAATTAGGCTAAAAGGCACTTGGGAGATTTGTATATGACGTATGCATGGTTTCTTTCAGGGTGATGTGGATATCCAGAGTGTTCAAATAAATTTGAGGACTCACAGGAAAGCCACAGTAATGTGAGAAGTATATGGCAAATTAAGCCATCACCAGACAAAGTGAGCAATGGTGCCATCATGAGAAAGAGTAGACTGGAGTTGCATACAACTGTATAAATGGTGCATTGCTCTGTCAGCATGCAATTTTGAAAAGTAGAAAAAGTTTAAAAGAAAGCAGCGGTAGACTATCTTTGTAGGATACAAAGATCTTTTTTTTGCGTGCCAATCAAATAAAAGTTTGCTTGTGTTAGATGCATACAAAGACATGACATGACAAGACAATAGTAGTGTAATGGTGCAGGGCACACATAGGACAGGACAGGACAGGACAGGACAAGACAGGACACAACGCGGTAGTCAACTAACAGCACTGCCTGACCTCATTAATGCTCTTTTGGCTGAATGGGCACAAATTCCCACAGACACTCCAAAAGCTTGTGGAAAGCCAGAAGAGTGGCGGCTGTTTGGCCGCAAAGGGGGGACCAACTCCATATTAATGCCCATGGTTTTAGAATGGGATGTCCAGCAAGCTCATATCGGTGTGATGGTCAGGTGTCCACTGACTTTTGGCCATATAGTGTATATTGCAAATGCCAGAGGGTCAGGAAGGTGACAGACAGCGCCAAACCAGCATACACATTGAGAGAGCAGATATTAATACTGCGGTGCTGAATTCTTGAGAAGGGCAGGTTGAGAAGACAATCCGAGTGGCGACAGAAGGATTCAGCAACAGTGGGTGCCGTCACACTTCCATGCTTTAAGCAAGATTGTGTCAAGAAAGACGCGTCTACGTATCCTGAACTAGGAAGCGAGTGGAATCATGTTACGTGTGCTACGTGTAGCATATTGCTTTTTCTCAAATTTAACCCTCTCTGGCGTCGTGACCTTCTGCACACCACTGTTGTAAAGAGCTGTTATCGGAGCATCTGTGGGCTTCCTGTTAGCTTGAACTAGTCTGCCCGTTCTCCTCTGACCTCTCATTAACAAGGTGATTTTGGCCACAGAACTGCTCATCCGCTCACTGGATGTTATTTGTTTATTGCACCATTCTCTAAACTCTAGAAACTGTAGTGCATGAAAATCCCAGGAGGGCAGCTGGAACCACCACGTCTGGCACCAACCATCATACCACGGTCAAACTGGCTTAGATCAGCATCTTGCCCTTTCTAATGTTTGGTCTAAACCACTTCACCATGTCTGCATGCTTTATCTATTGAGTTGCAGCCACATGATTCACTGTTTGGAGGACGTAGTACTGTAGAGTCTTGTTTGTTTATGGTAATTATACTAATGTCACCAAATCAATGTGATAATGATTTAGTGATGTTAAAATGCTCCACATACACATGTACAGCTCTGTGGGTCGTGTGTATGAATGACCAATTTGTACATCATGTCTTTCATATGAAAAATAAGGTCTGCTATTACATTACAGCAATCCTGTACAGTGTCGCAGGATTGCCATTCATACCCAAACATCACAGATCTGACGACTGTTGAGTTAGAGCAATCAGATCCATATAGATAATGAATATAGTTGACCTTTTTAGCAGACTTTAATTTGATACCCAGCCAGGCCTAGTTGCAAGCCCACAAATGACAGCACTAGCAATTGGCTGAAAGCCTGTTAGAAGGCTTACAGTGGTTATGAGCCAAAATGCAGACAATGAAGTATTACCCAAAGGTATTAACAGCAGATACAGTGTTTCATATTCTGCATACAGTATCTAATAATATTTCACAAAGCTTTTTTACTTATCTGTATAGTATGCCAGGCAGAATTAATTCCCTGACTCAAACTGAAATACTTACACCATGAATTGTTATCCTTTTAATGGTTTGGCAAGTGGTGTTAAATGCACTCATGGATTGTAGAATAAAGGTTTGGATGTTTCATGCCCCGTCAGGCAAGGTGATACTGACATTTAGACTGGAACTTTCTGATCATATCACTTTAGACCTTTTCCCTGAGAGGGCTTGTTGCACAACACCAGATATAACTCAGGATGGATAGGGTGATGAATTACAGAGAGAATGCTGGTCATAAAGTTGCTAGACTTGCTGGATTTTACACACCAGAGATCTTCAGGTGCCAAGACTCATGGGCTTTGGGCGGGATTCATCTTTGATGTTGCCTTCTCAGCACTCTGTATATTATTCTCACTACGCCAATCTTGTTACATTCATACAGTGCCATCTTTCCTCCCAGGCACAAATAAATCCAGTCACCAATTGAAAACCTACAGTACAGAGCACTGTTCGTCTAGTATTTCTGAAAACAATTCAGTTTAATTGTGTTAGTCGTGACAACAAAGGCTTCAGTGGCATATCTATGTATGTGCAGCACGACCTTTTCATATGTTGAGCCCTCTGGAGTTCAAGCAAAAGAATGAAACAATTGCTAAACACTCACCCTCTCTCTCTCTGTCACTCAGTTGAAGCAGATGACTGAGTCCTGCGCGGATCTCAAAGGCCGCTGAGGAAATGCCAGCACAGTTTAGATTACACAGGGCCTGACAAATTGAGGTGCTTTGATGATATTTCCGCCTTAACTCATTTTGAGAGGATTCTTTTTATCCAAAATGCCAATGACTTTCATGGGAAGGTGAGGAGACACACCCATAACAATGTTTTTCAAGGTTTCGAAGATTTAAAAGGTATAATAAGCAATCTACCAGCAATCTACATTGCAGCACAGCCTCCACCCATCCCATTCCCTTGATGGTGGCCTGTAATTGGCACAGACAATAAAGTCGTATTTTTACAATGAAGGACCAGTAGGCTAGCTAATTAGAGCAAAGATGCAACAGAATCGGCTCGTGAAGAGGTCATTTATCACAATGCAAAACACTATAATAATACTGCTTTGTCATTTACTTTTTGGGCTTCTTAATTGTTTGGGGTTTTTTTTTAGCATCCATGGCTGAAATGTCTCGTGATGCTGCCTGCTCACTTGAAGCAATGTCCTCCACTGTTGCGCACAAGTACAGGAAAGTGAGTTTTGAAACCCAGATATCTCAGCTACTGGCAGAGTTATCATTGAGTCATTGGTAGTTATCCATAACCCTATCACCTCCCTGCTATATGTTATATTATGGTCTGATTATTTCCTGTTAAATATAGAAATATTGTCACCACTAATACTAATTCCGGCCTATTTATCAACCCGGTGACACGGTTCACAGCATCCCCAAAATACACACACACAAATACATTTTAGGCAATTCATAAAACAGCACTGTGCAGAAGCCCCCCCTTTGTACCCCCAGTTAAGTAGCTCCCCACTGCCTCCTCTCAGCTTTATGAACACCCCCACTCCCAAAACAAGTATAGCCTACAGTTCAATGCGTGGAAGTTGCTTTGGGCTATGCACTCTAGCCATTAACAAATCACTACAAACATGGATCCCAACTGGATTAAACACAAATACACCCTTCAAATCCGGAACACTCCACTCCAACCACCTCCGACACAGGGAGCACTCATATCACCCACAATGAACACTCTAGTGTAGGGTAGGCCTACTCGGAATGCTTGGGTCCAGGCTACTGCAGCGCCCACTCCGCCACTAAACTCGGCGGGCAGGGGCTACCTATCTAGTAGGCTACTTGGGCACCAGCTTAAACACAGTGTACAAACAACAAATAACATAGAAGAAATAGTCTGTTCGGTCGGTGACAGGCCGACTGAAATTAAAATGTGTCCAGTGGACTACAGTCCAGGTAAGGGTCTCACTCAATAAATGTCCTTCCGTTCCTGGGTGAAGCGCCTGCGTGACGAGGTCCCTCCGCCTCCCCGTGGCGCACTTCGCTGGGCAGGTATATGCTGTGGGTCCACGAGTCTCCCCGGCGTTATCTTATCTGGGAGGAGGGCGAACGAATCCCAGCCCCTCCGTTTTCCACCAACGCTTCCCCAGGTTCCACGTAGCCTACGGCTGGGCAGCTGATCGAGCCGGGTGTCGCGCCTCCCTCTCCCGGTCGGTACAACAGTGGGAAGGAACCAAACAAGGACGTTCAGACACACCAAACAATTACATTCCCTGCAAGCCGCTCCACCGGTATCAGTGGGGAACTATAAACAGTGTGTTGAAGGAGGGGGGGGAACAAATCCCTCCGCTGATGATTCCAGACCTCCGGTGGACTCAGTCCTTTTGTCTGTCAGCTGCTGCCAATTGTCCCAGGCACCACACCTGACGCTACTCAAATCAATCAGGGCAACTCGCACAGGTAGTTAGGCAACGCCTCCTTATTTCAGTCCAGACAGTCCAGTTAATAAATGTTCGTCCAAAAACACCTTTACAACCCATGCTGTCCATTTGTCCATACACATCACATTGTACTCAGCAATTGTTGATACATACATGTTAATACAATGAATTACCCTTCCCCACTCATATTGGACAGTTCACTCCCACTTCCCTACACTGGTTCCCCCCGGCGACAATATTTAATTACTTTTTAAATTACAATAAAAATAAATGGCTTCAAACTGGCTTCATCACATACGTGTGTATGTGATGAAGCCAGTGACCCCACCACAGCGACCTGCGGCTCACAGTAAATCATTCCTATCATTCAAAAGTAAGGCATCTCAGCTTCCTCGGGTTCTTGGCAGGAGCAGAAAATCAGAGCTGATGTAGCCAGTCACTCATTATCTTGTGAGTCTCAACAACAAAAAAAAGCAAAGCACATAGAAGCACACACACAGTCAACGCACACATGCACACACTGCCGTCACCATCAGTGGAGCAGAAGATATCACATGCACTGAAACACATCCCCATGTCTGGCATCAGCAGTAACACTTCTCCTTACCCTTGAGCACTGTCTATTTCTGAGCTTTTCTGACAAGCCATCCAAGGATTGCATGTCACTGACCACGGTTGGAGGTGAGAGTGTTGCTCGGACTTATTAACACGTGTCCATCAATAATCAGGTGATGACTGAATGTAAGGTGGGACTGAGTGGTCATCAGCACATGCCAGTGAGCCCCTGTGAATAATGTGTTTAATTTTGAAATGACCTGATGTTGATGATGATGATGATGATGATGATAATGATGACGAGTTATGTTTTATTTCACATGTTATGTTTTAAGTCCCAGTAATCCTACATCTAATTTGAAAGCGATTACAAGATGCACAGTTGGGATATGTTGCTCAATGGTTTCCCTGCTGAGTTCTCTCTGTCATAATGTGACGGCTTCCCAACACAAATCCTTCAGACTTCACAGCATGTACTTAATGATATTTGTAAATCCTGGGCTTTGTGATTAAACGTCATTTATTTTGATGAAATTAATAGTGACTAAATTAACAAAACATCTCTAGCAGCCAGCAACACAACCAGCAGTGAAAGCTGAACAATTGTCTGTCCAAGTCCCTTCCCAATGCTTTTCAGTACTTGTTAATAACTAAGTCATTGTTGACAAGGTAAATCTTAAGAATTGCTCCAGAGGAAACATGTCCCATCCAAAGTTGCCAAATTGATGTGACAGTGGTTAGCACTGTCGCCTCACAGCAAGAAGGTGCTAGGCTCTGGTCCTTACTGTGTGGTATTCACGTGGGTTTGGTGCTCCGGTTTCCTCCCCCAGTCCAAAGACAAGGCAAGTCAGGTGAACTGTAGATGTGCGTGTGAATGTGAGTGTGAGTGTGGTTGTCTGTCTGCGTTAGTCCGTCTTTGTGTTCGCCCTGTGATGGACAGGCGATCTATCCAGGGGGGTTTGTCCGCCTTCCATGCCAGGATAGGCTCCAGCACCCCCTGTGACCTTGCACGAGAATAAGTGGGTATATAATCAAATCAAATCACATTTTATTTGTATAGCCCTTAATCACCGTTACAGTCTCAAAGGGCTTCACGGTGCCCAAAGTGTGAAACAATAAATAGTTTGTACAGATGATGGATGCATATAGACCCCATCACAGACAAACAGTGTGTCTATGGTATGAGGAATTCTCCATACAGATTCAAGGAGGATCTTGAAGATCTATATGACATTATGAAGATTCTTTTTTTTAAATGTGGGGCACTCGGGAAGCTGTACTTGCTCTGTCAGCTTTAAATTATAGATTCTCCCACTTCTAATATTCAATACCCAAAGCTTCTTATACTACATGCTGTAGGTCCCTAAAAAGTCTACATCTGATCTAAATCTATGTTACAAGTAGCATGTCTGTTGAGCCTCACAGTGCATGATTTTTCTATTATTTTCTATTTCTATATATCCTTTGTAATTATGTTTATTACAGGTGCAATACGCTTTTGGGTGAAAAAATATGAGGGTTCCTTAATAAAATGTCCATAGAATTAAGCCAACATATCAATATTAGGCGGAAATAATACAGTTGTGTACTGCTTTGCAAGGAGGGCTTTGGTGTGACCAGTGCAGAATGTGCCGACTGCTTGTGGCTGTGAGATAAAACCCCTGCCAAGGGAAGAATGGCAGCATTTACAAAGGACACACACAGTCCAACAGAGGCACACACACACATATAAAAAGGGGTGATGTTTACAGTCTGTGCCCTCTTGTCACTGCAGAAATGGAGGTGTTAAGGACAGCAGTGAAAAGTACCCGCTAGGACACCGTCACCTCAAGTCCCAGACATGCAGCGTTTCCAGGTATTTGTGATGGTTTCCTGATCGTCACTAGACATTTCTGACGGTTCTCTGATTAATTAGCTAGCTTTCTGGTCTCTATTATGAAAATTGTTTTGTTTTTATTGTTTATGTCAATTACAGGTGTATCTCAAGTGGATGGGAGGGATGAGGGGTCGGGGTGGTGCCAGAGACCTGTCAGTGTTGTTGCAATTCCTACTAGTCGCTGATATCTTGTTGTCCTTGTTGCTAATAAAAGAGTCAAGACCATTTTGACCTTGGGAGTTTTGCTTCTTTCATCATTTCCATAACGAATCTCAGTCTCCTACTACTGTTTTTCGCCACAGACTTCAGTCTGAACGTCAATAGGTTGAGCCACCCCCCCCCCGTTAATCATTTAGAGGCAATTTGCAGAGTACCTGTCCCAAGCAGGAGGCTATTAAGGTCTTCAATGAAAGAGGAACTGTGGACCTAATGTTAGAGAAGCAGAGCTCATTTTAAAAAATATTGCTTTCTTTGTATTGCCTGATGAGCGGGCTCAGCTACAGGCAATTTTCTTCCAGAGGAGTGGTTAGGTGTTCAGTTGGTCATTTGGACCTAGTATACTCAGCTGAAGTGTGTGCTTAGTCAAGGCAGACCTGCGGATTGTGATTAATGTGCTTGTGTCTCTCCCTTTTCACTGATCCATAGTCTCTCCTGGAAAGGACCCCATGGGATAGGATCACACCTCTATTCACCAAAAACGAGATTCAATACTAAGCGAGGGCAAGGGTTTTATTGCAAGGTAGTATTTCAGTCCACAAAGCCTTCCTACCAGAGTGTGTTTCCATTGGGCAGAGGATAGGTAACTCTGTGCTCACAGCGGTCCCAGTCTTTCCTTTTCCTTTGTTGTCCGAGTTTTGAGCCTCTCAACTGTGATCATAATGTTGGGAATCAGAGTAGGCAACAGCAAACACACCCCCCACCCCTGAGAACTAGGTAGGTTATTCATATAATAAGGATGCCCTCCCAAGAGATCAACTTCAGACTGAAACCGCTGCACTGAGATGGTCTATGGGAGGAACATCACACTCAATATGAATATATTACCCTTCCCTCAGGGACTATATGTTTATATAGTGTGGGTGACATGTATGAAAAATGTCCACATACAGTACCCATTGTTTTCAAAGCAGAGTAGAAAACCGAAGCCGCTTATCTGCATTTCTCTTATCATTCCTCCCCTCTGTCCCGAAGTTGGATATCTGTTACTTCTCCTATATGCAAAGACAGAGAGCCTCTCAGGCTTCTCAGCCTTCATGTACAGTATCAATATGACCACAGACAAGTCTGATCAATGGCACCTTTCAATTAAATTGAAAGACAATCACACAATTGACTGAAAACATATCATCCTTACTTTGCAGTTTAAAGAGCACCAGAATAAATGTCGGAAAACATAAAACAAAAGTTTTTTCAATTTCCAATTATTTCAGAAGATATTGTACATTATCTGCATGAAGTCCAAGGGTTTCAGTAATCTTGACCAGAACTGTATGAGCACTGACATGTTCAATTGAATGAATTCAATCTTAGAGTGGAACTGTCCTTTAATGGGGACTTCTGGACAAAAGAGTTCACTAACTTGGTAATTATAGAGTGGAAGAAATGGTTTCAGAAACAAGTCAAATGCAACCGGAAACAAAAAGCAGATGAAATTTGATCTGAAGGTTCCATTGCAAGATGGAAGGCCAGACTGAGGCATATGACATGTATTATACAGTATCAGTACACCCTTTTAATATCATAATCCAGTCATGGATGGCAGTACAAAGGAGGCTTTATATGTGGGTCTAATAAGAATATTCTTCCTCTGCCACCTTATTGTCCATGTGGCTGGACTGAAAATCTTGAATATGTCCAATATGAATGAGGGGAGTTTCAAAGGTTATCACAACTACTACACATATATTACAGTAATACCTGATGGAATCACATAATGTAGGAGTGGATGGAGATTACTTTATTAGCCAGTTTACACATGGTAACGTTTGTCTTTTTTGCATATTCCCAGAGCACAACAAGAATCAGCCTCAAATAACTGTATTGATATGTTAATATTGCAGATTATGAACAGGCACAATAGTCATTGTTGCCTGTGCAAAATGACAAAGAAATGTCTTCCAGCCAACAAAGATAGAGGACCATGCAAGAGTGATTATTCAGCAGAATGTCAAACACTGCAATAACAAAAAAATTTCCAAAAAAGCAATATAGTAGAGGGTTACCGATGAATGGATGATGAATATGGGTTCATGCCTTAAAGCACAGAAACGCATGTAAAAGGATTCAGTAATTCTGTAGGGTTCCCGCCAATGTCTCACCGATGGCAAAGTAATGGGCTTTTTCTTCCCAACCTTTTATCTTGTTGTACACAAAAAGAAAATCACACTACCCATTTGATAACAGTGTTGGCCTGTCGCCCAAAACAGACAAATAGAGGAGGCTGTCAGGGTAGTATTGTGCCCAGAGCAATGTGGGTCCAAAAAACAGACTTAGAAATTACAAAAAGGAATCTAATGATGGAGCCATCTTAATACAATGTGGTTATTGAACAATAATGTTACTAACATACAAACTCTTATTTTACTCCATTGACATCAGTACACAATCTTCATGACATCAATCCAAACTGAGCATTAACAGGCAACACAGTGATGGTGGTGTCACATTTTCAAGGATGTCCCTGTCTGCAGAGCCGGACCTATCATCTCTCCGGCAGACAGAAGCCGAACAGAACCCAGAGGAAGGGGAATACTAATTCACCAGCCAATGCATTGCCAAGCCTTCATTAATCTCCATGCAGCTCCTATGCCTCCGTATTAAACATTTATTTCATTTGCATACAAATCGGAATCCGAAAGTAATCTGATGTCAAAGCCGAGGCCGGGGTGAAAAACTTTTCTTTAAGTATCCTGGTGGAGTTGATGTGTGGCTCCTCATTCAGCGTAGGAAATGACCGGGAACGAGGTCAATTCCTTCCTGTTATGAGGAGGCTGGGGTGAAATGTTTTCCCTTCCCCCTTTCAGTCCACAGATAATGGACCCGCAGAGCTGAAAAATAATCACATTGAAAGGCCGAATATTGCATATCATATAATGTGATTCATGATGAGCTGTATACTGTAGATTTAGAAACATATTAATGTCTCTCTCTTGATGGCCATTAGTATTATTTATATGGTATATTTATCACAATGTCAATGCTTATAACCCCATTGGGTTTCACTATGTGTTTCACATGTGAACTTCATGCCATTATACCTTCCACTTTGTGTTTTGGTTTGTTCTGTATGCACACTTTAGAAGTTTTCAGTATACACTGATAAATTAGCTGTAGATGGCGGTCAGCAAGTCAAGGTGCTGCCTATGGCAAAGTCAAGGCGTAGGCTGTGGCTAGCACTCAGGGTCCAAGATCCAAAGGTCTTTCAAGTGTGTTCACAGCTCAGGTCAACTACAGTGTTCCCTAGAGGTTGGACTGTAAGCAGTGGCCTGGCCACAGGAGATAAGGGGGACAAACAGGGAGGCCATCGGGAGAAGAAAATAGCACAAACAGCAGGGCAAACAGAGGGGAAAAGGCTGTGGCATTCCTGCGCTGTGCTAAAATGCAGAGGCAGTGACCCTTATGAATTGGATATGCTGCTCTCTAAAGCTTTTAAAAATAACTTCTCTTGGCTGTTTGACTGGGAAACAGGGCAAAAGAATATTGGATATACCGTGTGTCCTCCAGCTGCAGGTCTGCAGCTTTTGTAGCTCAAACACGGCAACACTTCGATGTGACATCAAGTAGTGTCTTGTAGGTCTTAATTATTTGAAGTTAATTATGAAGCACCATGGGATAAAAATATGAAATGAGATGCTTTCAACAATCCGGACCACTGAAATAATAATTGAAAATACAATAAGATACATGAAAGAATAAGCTAGATTACAACAGGACATGAGATGTAACAGCATCAGAAAGCAATTCAATGTCTAACTATTAATGAAGTTTGTAGGAAGGAAGGAAGGAAGGAAGGACACTGTAGTCTCTTTTTGTGACTGATTGGCTGTTCTCCTTTTTCTCAGATCATCGTGGTGGTTGCTTGTTATTAGAGACTGTATAAGTGAGTTGGATTCATCCTTCAGCATCCTGCTGTATTCCCTGCATGTCACCTCTGCTCTCATGCAGCCTTTTGCACCAACTGAACATGACTTTCAATGGTAATGGCATAGGTATGTTATGCAGTATAAAGCATGTGGATTCATTTGTAATTTGTCTTCCATACCCACTACAATATAAATCTATGTGTACAACTAGATGTAACTAAGACAAAAATAATGACACCAAGTGGTATAACCGTTAATTTAAGTAATTTAACACCTTCGTAATGCAATTCCATGGGCTGAGATTGGTGCCACCAGAAATTTAATTACATTTATTTGAATTAGTCATGCTCAAATTTAATAACTGAATTCAACAATTGAATTTGAATTGCATACTTTGAATTTGTATTACAGTTATTGCCAACAGTGTACACCAATCAGCCACAACATTAAAACCACTGACAGGTGAAGTGACTAACATTGATTATCTCGTTACAATGGCACCTGTCAAGGGGTGGGATATATTGGGAAGCAAGTGAACAGTCAGTTCTTGAAGTTGGAAGCAGGAAAAATGGACAAGCGTAAGGATCTGAGCGACTTTGACAAGGGCCAAATTGTGACGGCTAGACGACTGGGTCAGAGCATCTCCACAACGACAGGTCTTGTGGGGTGTTCCCGGTATGCAGTGGTTAGTACCTACCAAAAGACCTCCAAGGAAGGACAACTGGTGAACCGGCGACAGGGTCATGGGTGCCCAAGGTTCATTGATGCGTGTGGAGAGCGACGGCTAGCCCGTCTGGTCCGATCCCACAGAAGAGCTACTGTAGCACAAATTGCTGAAAAGTTAATACTATGATAGAAAGGTGTCAGAACACACAGTGCATCCCAGCTTGCTGCGTATGGGGCTGCGTAGCCGAAGACCGGTCAGAGTGCCCATGCTGACCCCTGTCTATCGCCGAAAGCGCCTACAATCAGAACTGGACCATGGAGCAATGGAGGAAGGTGGCCTGGTCTGATGAATGCGTGTGCGTCGTTTACCTGGGGAAGAGATGGCACCAGGATGCACTATGGGAAGAAGGCAAGCCGGTGGAGGCAGTGTGATGCTCCAGGCAACTGCCCCCAACCCCCTGTACTCCTAAGCCAATTACCCGCTATAATGCACTTTATAGCGGGTAATTGGCCCCAATCAATTGCCAGTTATGTACAAGAACCGATAATTAATAAACTTCTAAACCTTCATTCACAAGGAGGGAAACCCCCCATGTCTATTCCCCTCCCAAGGTCCCAGACACTGCATTACACTGTGTTACACGCCCCCCCCTTTAACTCTCTTCGTCACCGTGGAGCTCAACCTCAAAGTTCTGGTTATGCCATGGTTCCCTACGCTGTCTCCTGAGCCGAATCGGCACACCTGCTGCTTCACCCCCATTCCCTTGAGGGGTAACAACACCTCCTCATCAGGCCGCACAGATGAGTGCCGTGGACGCCCTGGTGAGTGCTGAGTGCATCGAATGCGGTGCTCATGAGTGCGAGAAAATTTGTAATTATTAAACGAGAGCACTGGAAAAGAGACTGTTCTGCTCTTAAATCTAGGACTAAGCAGGCTGGAGCCAGGTGTCTAGCCCAGTCTTTCATCAATGAAGGTTTTGTTTCTGTATTAGGAAGTGATGAGAAAGTGCACGTAAAAATATTGTGTGACACTGGTGCTTTTGATTCAATCATTTTAGCATAGAAAAGGAAACACTAGCTTTGATTTTGGCATTGCAACATTTCAGTGTGTATGTTAGCTCTACGCCAGATCACAACCCTTTTAACCTTTTTTGAGTTCGTTGCAGTGTCCTAACCAGTGTCCTGATTCGCTAGGCTCTGCTGCTCCAGTCCTATAACCTGGACATTCGCCATATCAAGGGGCGGGACAATGTGGTGGCGGATGCATTGTCTCTGGCTCCCTGTCGGTAATGTCCTTAGTGTGTTTTTATTTGCTCTCTGCTTTCTTCCAAGCATTATATACTTTGATATTTTGTTTATGTATATATTAGTTATATTAGAATGAGAGGGTGGATTGGTTGTATGGGTGCCCCAAGGCCCCAGAGCCTGTTGTCTTAGTCCTGTGTACTGTGTATACTGTGTGTGCTGGGTGTGTCTTGCAGGTCCTTGGCTGGGTGGCGCTGAGATGCCTTCGAGTTAACAGGTTACTAAGTTACTTAAGCCCGTCTGCCCAGATGCCAGTGTGTCGGTCCCTTCACCCTCACCAAGTTCGGATTGCTTCTTTTGCATTACCTTTTTTGGTTCTACACTGACAACATGCGCCTCACATTAGCCACTGCATTCATGCACTCTCATACACGACTGATCCTGATTTTCACACGTCATAGCGTCAATTACCATTGTAAATTACTAATAAATTTGTTTGTTTGTTTGTTGTTTGTTACTGCATTTTGTAACTGTTTCAACGCCACGTTTCAACTTTAGTTTAACTGGTGCAACACACAGCTGGAGGCGTGTTGCATGCACTTGCTGTATAGGTTTCCTCAAGGTGCTGTGGTTTCCCCCCATAGTCTTGCAAGTCAAGTGGATTTAGAGACTCTAAATTGCCCCATAGGTATTAATGCCATCCATCAATGTGTGAGTGCGTTTGCCTCAACCTGTCCAGGGTGATTCCAGGGTGATTCCTTCTGCTCAATGCATGCTGGGACAGGCTTGACTCTGAATAGAAATAAGCATGTAAGGAAAATGAATGAATGAATGAACAGGCAGCTGGAGTCATAAAGAAACCCTTTTATTTGACAAAACCTTTTCTGCAGACTCCAAAAGTTTATGGTAAATATATGGTATATGGTAAATATACAACAAGTGAGTCAAATACTATCAATACAATTGATCATTTTGAGTCACTGATCCACATACACACATCACACACACACAGACACGGACACACACACACTCTTTACTAACTCCAGCACAATTAATTGGCATTTAGGCTTGCAGTTTGTCCAAAGCCAACTACAATGTGAAAGATTTTGCTGCACTAGAAGGACGTTGGGGGCATGCAGGTGAGAGTGAGGCAAGGCAGGCAATAGATTTTTTTATCCTCAACTGGAGCATAACCTCCCTGAATAAATCCTCTGTGAAGTCCTCTGTGTCAAAATCAGCCAATCATGTACATCCAGCAAAGAGGTGTGAAGGACTGACGTGAACAACGGAGGGACCAAATGAGCACAAGGTGAATGAGTCACAAAGTACTTCTACAAAGATAAAAAGGACCTTTTTAACTTAGCTTCCATGTCCCTGTCCCTGGTTTGTGACATTTGCCCGATTGCCGTTGTAAAGGATTTTCAAGGATTTTAGAAATGAAGAATACAAAGTCCTATAGTTTATCCATAGCCCGTGGCTAGTGCATCTGCTGGCTTAACAAGCTTTGATAACTGACATGAAGCTGAATACACAAGTAAAGCCCTCAAAGGTACACACACGAAATGATTCCTTAAAGCTATACTGACACGATTCAACAAGGCTATATTTAACCTGTCTTCAATTGTCTAAAATACTTGTGCTGCTGTCCACAAATCAAATGGTGTTTGGAGTGAATCAGGGTGAAACTAACAGGAAACACTGAAGAAACAACACATTTTGTATCTCCCTCATGCCATGATGGGGTAAAATTATAGCTTGATTTATTTGCTCTTCTTATCTCTGCGTATATGTTTTACATTTCATAGTTTGAGGTCGACCTTAAAGACCTATGCCAATGTATCTCTGAACCCCACTCATTTTGAAAACAAAAATTGGAGTGAAACCCTTTAGTTTATCTCTGTATCATTGTTACAACCCATTGCTTCACAGTCACAGCTTGTTTAGATAAACCCTGGTAATTTCCTCACCACAGACCAAGTCACATAATAGAAATAGGATTTTAATGATTTTCAACAGAGATGAATGGCAGCTGTCTAATTCTTCGCTCGCTCTCATTAGCATTGCATATTTTGTCTCAAGATAATGCAGCTTGTATTCTGCTTGTTATGCACACATATTTAGAAATACATAAATCTGAAAAACTGTTCTTTGATGATACGTGTAATTTATCACATTATTAGACTGAATAGAGCTTTTCGGATTTCATTTTGAATAACCTTGAGCTCAGTATTTTATTCATCCAAACATGCCTTGTCATCTTGGCGTGATGTATGCATGAGCTTCATTGCCAGCGACCAGAATGTAAAATGCGGGGACACACTTGGAACACAAGGGTCCTCAGTGAAAACCTCAGTGGGATGGAGCAGCTATAGGTGCACAGTGATGAGACTTCTAATAAGGGTTGTATGCGGTTGGCTCACCACTCTGCAGAAATGTCACATGATAACACAAAGTGGCTTTGACACAAAATAAACAAGGCAATTTTGTCCAACAGTGTTTTCATCTAGATGGAAATTAGGTTTGTCTTTAGAGAAAGACACAGAATTTAAACATGAAAAGATGACATATATATATATATATTATAATAATGCATGATAATTCATGAATACTCTGGAGTTTATTAATAGTTTGGACCAGACACCTACCATGGGTCATAACTAGAACCACATAACCATAGAGTAGTAAAATAATTTCAGAGGGCAATTGCTGTGTAGTGTAGTTATAACTTTCCCATCACAACTAATACATCAACTTATACATTTCATGTTTAAGTTGGTTTATATTAATTGTCATCATCACAGAAAAACGGTCAATAGAAAAATCCAAGAATCCAAGAAAAGACATTATTACACAAAATAACAATTATCTGCTGAAGGTGCCAAAAGTCATGGAGGATTTGCTCCCTGAAATCCCTTTGGTATAAAGTGATCACAAAGCGCCCGGATAGGTAAACATGAGTGTGCTGTGTGCAGTTTACAGTTTACAGTTTTCAGTTACCTCTCACTAACATTTGAAGCCACCAACATCTAGTGCAGTTTTAAAGATAATCTATGTGAGATTTTCAATTTAATCTAGATAGATATGCTATTTGGCTTGTCATTGTCCCCTGTATTCACTTCAAGTAACCAATCATAAGACCACAAAATTCCTCCCAAATTACCTTTGAATAAACTCATAGTGTATATACCTAATATTACGTTAGATTAGGTTAGATGGCTCTGGAAATTGCAGCAGAGGGTGTACAAAGCAAGAGAGAGGCACACAGCACTATACAATAAACAAAATTACAAAAAATATACAAATCATACTCATACAGGATGTATCCCAAAAAAGCCAAAAAAAGTGGACTCTGAATATCATGTTTTTATTACCAAAGAATGGACAGCAAAATAGGTCTGCCCCGGCTGCATCCTCCGGGATAGCTTGGCCACCGCTGTCAGTCCCGCTCTCTCTCGCCAGTGACAGAGTATGTCCATTCATAACTCTCCATATTATGATATGATACTATGGATATTGTGGCCCACGTATCATGATAGTATCGTATTGTGAAGTCTCTAATGATTCCCACCCCTATTATACACTATACATTCCTTTTTTTTTAAACCGCACATTACAACATACTCAAATGTTTTTGCTTACAAATCGATGACAGAGCATGCAATTACATCTTAGCACTGGCGTAAATCAGGCGCTGTACTCCATCCATTCATAGCTGGGCAACCCTGCTGACAGAATTGCAGTGGCTTGATTGGCATCTATTCATTTCCCCTAAAGTGGAACCGGTTAAATTGGAGTCAATCATTGACCCATTCAGGCAGATAGCAAAGATTGCATGATGCAAAGGATTAGCCATCTCAGCCACTGCCTCATTTACTTACTGTATTCACATGTCAGAGTAATGCTGTGCGTAAATTGCACAAGACCATTAATCATTGCATACGATTTCCTCTCCTAACCCTCCCCATTCAAAGGCTTTCATTTCCTGTTCAATTTCCTCAAATCTCACAGGAACCAAAGCAGGGCTGTGTCATGTATTTACTCTTGGAGAGAACATTCACCTCAAGGATATCCAACATCTCATTATTTTAACACAATGTACAAGTGAGACAAAACCCCATAGTATCATTTTAGCGAGTAAAAGATGTCATTGTCAACTTGATTGACAGAGAAAATGGATAGGACATCTAATTCTTCAGTAAACACTCATAATCCCCCTTTCTGGTAAAAAATAAAATAAAATCTGATTCAATATTAGATTTAGGCTTTACTGCATGAGATTACCAGTGTGCCTTATCACTGTGTTGCACTGTGAGCTGCTCAACAATTCTGTGGTCAGGTATCCCTAAAATGATGGTTCAAATAAAGTAATAATCCATGATAATAATAATAATAATAATAATAATAATAATAATCCATTTTTATATAAATAAATGTCAATTTTGCTACTCTCTATCACCGAATGATATAACACAACAGTGATTCAACCTCTACCCAGTTCATGAAAGTGTTTTCATTTACATTTTTGCATTTAATAAATATGAAATAATAATATAATAATGAATAATGAATGAATAATTATGTTAAAGACTTAGTAGTTGGCAGTGACAACTTCAAACAGAGCAATACAGGGGCAGCCTTAGCCTAAGCCACCAAGTAGGCTAATAGTACATTGCTTTGTAAACTGATTTATATCTATAATAGATTTTGCTGAATTTTTGTGCATTTATTTAACATGCATAAAGATGTATACAATATACAATATTCTCCTGTATCCTTTGTCTACAGTTTCACACCACTTCTAAGATTATCCCTGGTTTTTGGGCACTGCCTTGCCATGTACGCAAACACTTGGTCAGGGTAGAAAATAGCCCACATTCACTTACCAAGTTACAAAGTATATAACTCTCTTTCATAGAGTTAAAAATAAGAGAACTAAAGCACTGTGTTGACATCAGAAAAAACCTGAAGCTGCTCCATTGCCAATGAATTCGAGACAGATTATGGAGTCTGGAGATTATAAACACTCAAAGTTTATTTTATTTCACTGTAGGGCTAACAGATTATGTGTTAATGTCCCATAAAATCTCTCCGCATACTGTCACTCTGTCCACAAAATCAATCACCTATTTAATGTTAATGGCGCAGCTCAAAGATTTGTCTTTGGTGTCATTGCCTATTCTTTCGGAAGAGATTTGTGTCATGTTCACAAATCAAAAGCAACCAGCACTAGATCATGGGAATAGCAAGTGAATTACATTTAAAAGTGGATTTTCCTGTTTAAGGCATCCCTTTATTGCAATGTAATGGAATTACCATAACATAATGGCATAACAGGTTTGAACATTTTGCCATTCTAAATTAATTTACACTATAATCAATAAATTAAAAAAGAAATGCAAAGAACTTAAAATGTAAAATAACACATTTCTCAACTTTGAAAAAGGGGAAATTACATTACAGAAGAGTGGTACAGTTAAGTTGCTGTAGAAATTTGCATCCAATAAATATTTTCTTTGATGCAATATCTTCTCTAAATGAGCATTTCGCTATTTGGCAAAGTCAGCTAATGAGTACAGGTAAACAATATTAAATCCCAGATGTCAGGGAAATAAACTGCTGAAAGGAACTTGAATTAAGTCATGTGTGCTGCAGTGCACTGTGCCACCCTGTGAACAGAAGCTATGTAAACACATTTCTCTTTTTCTCTCACTCAATCCAGAATGTCAACATACTGTAGTGATTTAGTGATAGTGATGTACTGAGGTTTGTCAATTCTCTCCCTACTATATTACATATTTTTATCTATGTCTGTGAATGCAGTGCGTATACAGGATTGAGTCATTGTAATGTTACAGAAATGCTGCTCCTTCACTGACCTAACATCTACAATACCTCCCTGTGTGTGTTTCCTGTACAGATGTCTCTGTTGTAGCATTTGTTTGCCCAACCAATCAGCGAGGGGATTTATAAACAAGTCACCAGTGATTTAATTTGCCCTGTAGTCCTCTACTTGATTGGATTAATCATTTACCCATCTCCTTTGACCAGCAGGGCACCAGGGCTGAGTAGAAAGACCCAACTGGTGAGAAAGCCTTGAAATTAATTAGGCAAATAAAACTACTACTTGGATTGCATTTTTTCCCCTATTCAAGGGGTGAGTAGAGTCAGGTAAGATCCTTGTTGCTTTAGTGAGGGAGTTTCTACTGTAGATATCACCCAGACAGTCCTGCTGGGCCCCAAGCATCTTGCTGAGTCACAGTACCCCTGAGCCTGTTCTTTAGTGAGACATCTGTGTTACCATACCAGCAGATTATACAAAAATGAATGAAAAATACTTGGTGGGGACGGTCTACATCAAAGGAGGCCAGTTTCTTCAAAAAGTCTCCAAAAAGCTTCTGTTGCGATTTTGTTTTATGAATGTTGTCTGTTTGCTGTTCCAATTTCCAATTTCCCAGTTTGTTGTCCAGAAACACTCCAAGACATTTGTAGTCCTCAACAATCTGGATTGGTTGATCTTTGAAAACAGTATGCTGGAGGGGAGGCTGTTTTCCTAAAGTCGATGTGCATCTCCTTAGATTCAAGTCAAGTCAAGTCAAGTAGTTTATTTGTCACATGCACACACGAGGTGTGCAGTGAAATGCAAAAGTGGCAATGCTCATGGGAATGTGCAAAGGGCAATAGTTCACAATATTTACAGTAAAAAAAACAACACAATATTTACAGTATTATGGTAATTACAATAATTACAGTAAGAGCTCTTATATAAAAAACAACACAATATATACATTAAGAGCACTGTGGAAATGAAAATATAAAATATAAAATAAGAGGTAGGTAGGGGAAATCGTATGAATGTAATAAACTATAAATTATGTGTAGTCATTACCTAAGTGTGTGTGTGTGAGTGTGTGTGTGTATAAGAGGGGCAGTGGGGTCTTGGTGGGGGCCCTGGTGAGGTCGGAGTTCTCAGTCCTGATGGCCTGAGGAAAGAAACTCTGTCTCAGTCTCTCTGTTTTAGCAGCATGACTACGGAGGCGCTTGCCTGACCGCAGCAGCTGAAACAGTCCGTTGTTGGGGTGGTGAGGATCCTTCATGATCCTGCAGGCTCTGGTTCTGCACCTCCTGGTGTATAAGTCCTGCAGGGTGGGGAGACTTTAAATTTCCTCAGTTGCCTGAGGTGGTAGAGGCGCTGCCTCGTCTTCCTCACCAGAGTGTCTGTGTGTGTAGTCCATGACAGATCTTCAGAGATGTGGACTCCCAGGTATTTTTACCTGCTCACCCTCTCCACAGTAGTCCCATTAATTCCCAATGGTGAATATGTCCTCTGTTGTTGTGTCCTCCTAAAGTCCACAATCAGCTCCTTAGTTTTGGTGACATTCAGGAGGAGGCTGTTGTCCTGGCACCAGAGTGACAGATCAGCAACTTCCTCCAGGTAGACCTTCTCGTCGTTGCCGGAGATCAGGCCCACCGACGATGGAGTTGCAGCTGAACCTGGCCACACAGTCATGTGTGTACAGGGAGTACAGTAGGGGGCTGAGGACGCAACCCTGGGGGGATCCTGTGTTCAGGGTGAGGGGGTTGGAGGTGTGTCTGCCCACCCTGACCACCTGGGGCCTGGCGGTCAGGAAGTCCAGGATCCAGGCACACAGGGGGGTGTTCAGTCCCAGCTCAATCAACTTTCCAGCCAGTCTGGAGGGGACTATGGTGTTGAAAGCTGAACTATAGTCAATGAACAGCAGTCTCACATAGCCCCCCTTCCGGCTGTCCAGATTAGAGTGTGGTGTGCAGTACCTGGGAGACAGCATCATCCGTGGATCTGTTTGGACGATAGGCAAACTGCAGCGGGTCCATGGAGGAAGGGAGGAAGGCGCAGATGTAGTCCTTTATCAGCCTCTCGAAGCATTTCATGACCACCAAGGTGAGGGCCACCGGCCGGTAGTCATTCAAGCATGCTGGAGAAGCATTCTTCTCAGGGACAATAGTGGATCTCTTGAAGCAGGCGGGGACCACAGACTCAGCTAGGGAGATGTTGAATATAGTGGTGAACACTGGAGCTAGCTGATTAGCACAGGTCTTCAGTACTCGCCCAGATATGCCATCTGGACCAGCAGCTTTCCTGGTGTTCACCCTCATCAGAGCCCTCCTCACACTGTGCTCGGTCACAGAGAGTGTGTGTTCACCCCCAGCGGTAGAACTCACTTCGGCTGCGCTAACGGTGATGTTGTTAGCCGGCGAGCTAGCGCTGTTGTTGCTAGCCTCAAACCGTGCGTAGAATGTGTTCAGGTTGTCTGCTAGGGATGAGTCGGCACTCACAATTGCGGGGGGTCTGCCCTGGTAGTCCGTTATAGTCCGTAGCCCCTGCCAAAGGCGTCTGGTGTCACGCTGCTCCATCTGCGACTCCACTCTGTCCCTATACCTCCTCTTGCCCTCCTTCACCGCCCTTCTCAGTCAGTCAGTTCAGTGGTGTTTTACACTAGGAAGGAGTCACAGGGCCAATATTTTCAAATCTAGAAAAGGCATTGAGTTCATTAGCTGGGGTCTTCCCCTCACTCCCACTTGTGAGAGCGTCCATTCTCCATTTGCTCTCATGGGACCCACTTGTCACGGCCTTGATTCCTTTCCAGGTCATTCTTGCACTGCCCCCACCTTGTCCTTATACTGCTTTTTGTCAGCTCTGATCTGTCTTTTTATTTATTTCTGGACAGTGTTCAATTGCCATACACCCTCATGTCTAAATATGGGGGTTGTTTTTTTCTGTTAACTAGGCTTTTTAATTCCTTTGATGCCCACAATTTGTTATAGGGAAACAGCTTGTAGGTTTTTGATACAGAATTTGATATAGCTGGACACCACATCTGTGAGTTCATTGAAATCTGATGATGTGGTCTCAAAGGTCGCCTATAAATTGCAGTCAAAGCACCGTTGTAGTTTAGTGATACTGTAATATGGGCAGTTTCTCCCTTTCCAATGGTTTTAGGTAAACAAAATTATGGTCAGAACATCCCAGTGGTGGCCAAGAGACAGCAGAGTAAGCATTAGGGATGTTACCAGAACAAAAGGTGAAGTGTTTTATGTTTGCGAGTTTGACACTTGACATTGTCTGTAGTTACGTAGGGTAGGCATTTACTCAATGAATAGCTATTAAAATCCCCAAGGATGAATTTAGGGGCATCAGGGGAGATAGAGTCTCTGTGTCAGGTTTAAGATGGTATCAGATGCTCTAACAGTGTTAGCTTTTGAAGGAATATATACTACAGTAGAGAAAAGTTATGGGAATTCACGTGGTAAGTAGACTAGACACATAGCAGCTCTACATCAGGTGTGCAGGTGTTCTCTTACCAGAATTGGTTGGCACCACTGCTCTTTGACAAGCAGGCAGATGCCTCTTCTGTGATGGTTCCCTGTTGTGGCCAGATCTCTATACTGTCTGAAAAGAGCGAAGCCCTCTGGAGCAATTTGTGATCCAGGATGAGACTGTAATCAAGTCTCGTTGATAGCAATGACACAGGCTTCCCTGTTCTGGTAGCCTATCTGTATGGAGTGAATATGATGCCAATACAACTTACAGATGTTTTCAGTGAGTCACAAATGTGAACAAAGTTTTGTGCACAGCAGAATAGTAGCCCAGTAAACATTGAGCCCCTGTTTACGTCACAGCTGTACCGATACAGAATACCGGTACATTCGATCACTTTTAGGCATACCAGCTACTGTGGACCTGTCAAAATAAATCATGTCATTTATCTAATAAAGGCCTGACCTCTCTTTTGTTGAGGTAAAATGTGTGGGGGAGGGGTATTGGAAGTTTGAGGGTTGTTGATCAATATCAGTGACTCAACGATAACTTTGCCAAGTATTTTCTGGCTTTCAAAACTCACTTTCTGGCCCGCAATCTGTTTTGGAACAAAAGCTCCACACCCACATTCAAAACACTCCCAAATGGAAATGAAGGACAGTGCAACGAGTGAGCTACCGGCATTCCGGCAAGACATTTTACGCAGGACCAAAAAAATGAATGACAAAGCAATATCCTCACCACGTTGAAGTTGAAGTTGATGAAGGGTCTATTCAGCTTTTTAGTTGTGCTGTACTGTCCTGAAATGTCAGCTCTTCTCTTCAGTGATGCAGTGAAAATGTCTGAAAGATAGGCCATGGTATAGCACCGCACGAGCTGCTACTTTAGTGCCTAGCTCATCACTTTGGTGAACATGTTCTGCATTTCATTTTCTGTTTTTCTTTAATAGGAAGAGGATAGAGGTGGTTCCCACAGTGTATGATGTAATCCAACTTAAGGCAAAAAATACACATTCATAATCAATATATTTCAATAATCAATTACATTTATCCAGAGATTAGGAATTTGGAAGGTTTTCTGCGAAATGCATTCACAAAGTGCCGCCAACAATTTAAGAGTACTATACAATGTGTCCAGCAATGCCACCACAATTAAATTGTGCTCCCTCTCCTGAGCTATGACACAGAGAAAGGGGGTTGAAAGCAGTTTAAACTCACACCTCTATTGATTTATCCTTTATTGCTTGAGATTTATGAATTATTGTAAATCTGATGGTGTCTCTCATAATACTGCCACAGGCTTTTTAAATCAAGCTGACAGGCTTATTATTGAGCTCGGGCAGAGAGGGCAGCCTAGCGTGGAGGAATTTACCATCCCTGATCCAGGAGGAGAAAATATTACCCCACAATCCCTGGTGGTGAGGAGTTGTTGCACTATAACAACATCTCCAAACAATTGGTGTGGCACACTCACTTACTCATACCAATGAATTAGCATTGGGCTAACAGTAACAAACTCTACAGTTCCTCACACAGAATGTAGATCAAACCCATCAGCCTTATTGTTAGCTGGCGTGACTATGATGTCAGGAGTTAGGTGTTAGGAAATAGACTTGTTTTGAGCCACTGTCATTGAGCTCCATCAGTCAGAGGTTGCATTCAGACCCAAACAAATCTGCACCACTGGATCCATTTTATAGCAGAGGCCTGACTGATGGAGGATGGGGAGTTCCCTCATGGACTGTGGATGAGCACGATGGAGCTACGCTTGCATACATTGCATTTCACTCACTTTTACGCAAGTACGTGATGCATCTTAAAGCTGCACTAATCTGCACCACTTTATCAGCCTAAATCACAAAGTGGGGCTGCAACAGAGGAGAGCGTGCCTGGCAAAAACTGGATGAATGTCCTGTTATTTCCTGATGACCTGCTTCACAGAAACACATCCAAACAACATCCATGTGAACACAAGCAAAGGATCTGAAGAGTGATTCTCTTATGTGGCCCATCATGTCATAAATGTCCCATGCAATATAGGTGCTCATCTCAATTCAAAAAAATAGTCTATGGGGCATGCCTCATGAATAAAATGGTGGTCTTTAAAATGTCCTATTCTCTTTGCTCTCTGTTGTTCCACTACGTGTTTTATTAAGCATTTGTAAAACAGCCATTGATATGAAGTTGAGGGAAATATGCCTTGGTTTCTAATGCACAAGATTTATCTACTATATCTCAGATTTATCTCTGGCAGTGGAATAAAGAAAATAAGTTTATTTTAGAGAGCTGCCATTCAATTTTATCAGAGCCCCTCGGTTGGCCCCACAACACTCCACTATCCATGCTCTTTGATAATATAAATGTTTTTCAGCGCTCATTTGTGAGCTCAGACTGAAATCAAATAGATTGAAATTGTCCAAGATTCATATTCCAATTTCGGAAACACTTTAGATAAGATAAGGATATACACAGGGAATAACACTCAACTCATTTGGACAGAGTTGCAGTCCCTGTTTTCCGCAGACACGTTATCAAATTAGTAATGCCTAAAATGGTATGCTGGTGACTTTTCAGTTTACTCCTTCCTGTCATTGTCCTAGAAATGGTTGCTCCGTTGCTCTTTTTGCCATAGATGCAATCACAAAGGCTAATTCATATTGTGAAGGGATGACAGAAAAATGTCATATGGATCCAGGTATGGGTGAAAAGGTATGCTACTGCTGTGTACCTACTGTGTTTAAAACTATTACTAGATTAAGTCACATTCATATATCTGTAGAGGGTCGCTGTTGCACGGTCCATATGATAGGCTACAAACCTGTCAGACAGAGATGCCCAGTATATGGTTTTATGCAAATGGTTAACCAGGCATCAAAATCATGAATCATCATCAACCATGTCAGCCTGATCATTTTGCTGAAGAGGTTTCTCTCCTGGCTTTATTATTTTATTTGATTGAAACACATTTTTCAAACACTTCTAGCATTTACTCTATTCATGACAACTCAATTCAACTCCTCATCTACATCTACAGGAGCTTTTCTAGAGAGCTTAATGGGTCCATACACTATGATAAAACACAACATACATTATATAACATAACATAACATACCATTATAAAACATAACAGTTGTATGCTGTAAGTGAGGCGTTATCGCGTTGACTTTTAGAAATGTGCTAAATGGGATTGTTCTGCCTGCTTTGCTCGTACTTACATAGGGACTTATATAAGTAATGCCTATCCACTTATTGAAAACCCTTCTGTGTGCATTAAAAATCACTCTGTCCTTTTTCCCTGGGTCAGCCACATTGTTGGGGATACTCTGGCTAAATGCTGATGGGACCAAAGCAGTGGCTACAATCCCATTTGAGCAGTCACTTGTACTTTGCATTAAATGCTTTTCAATCTTCAGGAGATCACATTAGGCGGCTCCCTCTTATCGACTCATCTAAAGAGTTTATGTCCTCATCTAATTAGGACCAATGCTTTCTTAATAGCCTGATGCTTAGGCTGAGTTATTTCATAAGTGTACAGCATGGCTATAAGGCCCAATGGTCCACTGCACACTACTCTAGAGTCACACTCATGATATTTTAATACTATCTAGTCCTGGTCTGTCTCAGATCATGGCAATAGCCATGATTGTCATAGAAAGTGTGATGATCACAGCAAGGTAGCGGTGATAACTGTCACCATCATCGTTATGGCAACATGTCTGTGTCACCTTCAACCTAAAAAGTATTTTTGCCTTGCTCCTTATAAATTGTTAGCAAACCCATCTTGTAGTCTCTCCACAAGTCCTGTGTTGTGTCCAAGACTGAGCAGCACTGCAGGCTTATAATAGGCAGTGCCAGTGTCTGAGTATATCCGCAACCTGGGAGATATAGTGAATCTGACAGGATCAGGGTTCAGACAGATATGAGACAGGTCCAAGGTGTCTATGGCCAAGGCCTGCTGCTCAGCCTGTCTCCATGCTGCTCTGTATGTCATGAGGGCAAGCCTCTTATTTAGACAAGGGAATGAAAGATGGGGCTGAGATGTTTTATACATGTGAATGTAGGGGAGGCATCTGCACTAACAAGCCAAGTCAGTAACTGCACCATCAGTTTCAGAGGGCAACACATCGGCCTGTCTTCTTCCTTTACGTAGACAAGCTAAACCAAGTAGTAGAATCAAGCCCCATGCAAGAGCTTTCTTTTTTGTTAAAGTAATAATCTGAAACATTTTCATATACATAAATGTCCATTTTGTCTCTGTTGTCAATTGATGTAACACAGTAGCGATTCAACCTTTATCCAGTTAATTTAAACATATACATTTGCTGTTCTAAACACCCGGTGATGGGTATATATTTTCCGGGGAAAATCCTCTGGTGCATAGGAAGTGATGTGTTTTACGTTTCCAGCAGTTTCCACCAAACAGCAGTTTAAAATAAAAAGAACTACTTGCATATGTTGGAATTGTCGGTGGCATATGTTTATACTTTTATACAGCTCTACAATTGTTTATTTTATATTGTTGTTGTAATTTCGTATGTGATATTCTATTTTTGTACTTAATTGTACTAATAATTGTACTTTCTTTTACTTACATGCTGCATTTCGATCCTATCTCATTACTTCTATGGCTGCAACAACCCAATTTCCCCACAGGGATCAATAACGTTTCATCGTACCTTATCTGAAGAACCGGGTAGTTAGCATTAGCAGCAATAGCCACCATAGCTGAACAGATAAAGAGCAGTACATACAGAAACTTTACAGAAACCAGGCTTTCGATACAGCCTGGCATCACTCAATTTGATTTTATTTCTTGTGTCTACTTCTCAGTTAGTTGAATTAAAGAGCCATTATGTTGCTGCTTAAACGTTTTCATCGTCAGGGTTTCCCATCTGTTATATGAATAAGCTAAACACACTAAGGAAACACTGCTAAAGCCTTTGTTGCTTTGTTGTTCAGTGCCCTCCTTAGTGGGTTTGAATGAGTCCTGGCAGCTCACTCTAGGCGAAGTAGCTAAAAGATGATGACTGGCAGGCAGAGAGTGAAACTGCAGGGCACCATGTTCACAACGCAAGGGTTACACACCATGCAGTCTAAAGATGGAGAAAATGTTATTTCATAGCTGTCATGTGTTTTTATTTTACACACCATATTAACAGGACAAGAGATGTACTTTACTTTGTAGGATGTGTATATATATATATATATATATGTATATACGTATATATGTGTATATACATATACATCAATACAAAAAGTCATCCATGTACTACATTATGTAACAGGTAACTGAGTGTCTTTGAAAGAAGTTATAGTATATTGAATAAAATATTGAAATCTGAATATCATAGATATTCAGATTTCCCTCTATTTATATTCATATGTGATTAAGATGTTAAATAAAGACATTGACGGCCGTCTCCTCTGACTTTGGTTTCCCTGGACAGCCCGCTCTTGGTTCAGTTGATTTAAGTTCATTAAGTGTGGAACAAACGAAAAACAAGTGGTGGTGTGGTGGATGTCGGTTCAGTCCTCTCGGTGCGTGGTCGAGCCTCCTCTTCACCTGTCGTCTCTTCCCACGTGTCCTCTGCCTTCTTTCTCCTTCCCGGCCACAATTTCCCGACCTCCCTTGCGGGAGCAGCCGCCACCAATTTGAGAATCACCCCAACACCACGCTCCTTCCTCACATGTATGTCAGTGAGTCCCTAGCAACCACTCTATCATACACCCCACCAGACTGACTCATAACAAGACCCATAGTACATCTGAAAACAAAATCACTAAAACTGAATGATATGGGTGATTTAATATCTGAGCTACAGTATAGACAGAGTAGATTAGCCTAGCAGACACAGCTGATGGAGCAGGAAAACACGGCAGGCCAAATTGGTAGTGCTGCCTTGTTAGTTTAGGTGATGTTCTGAATGAATGGGTCAAATTTCGCTTGATGTTCTAAAAAACTGCAAGATCAATATTTGCAGCAAAGATCTTTGTTGTGTATGGAAACAGCACAGCAGATAGATGTGTGTACGTGTTAAGGGCATGATAGCCTTGTACATACATGCTTATTGGTTACTTATAATTTGGTAACTTCTGATTGGTTAGAGGTAGCATCTCTGATTGGTCACCGAAGATGGCCTTAGGAAAACCAGAAGACTTCCACTTCGAGGAAAGTGAGGAAAGTTTTGAAGCCACTGGACTAAAATACTCCGGTAAGTGGTTGTCTTCCCAATTGTAGGTAAGAAGACCCACAGTTTGTTGATGGATTTGTGCACGCCAGACAGACCGAGCTACAAGAAGCTAGCAGATCGGGTAACATTGCTGAAAGCACCATTATGTGCCAAGGACTAATTTCATTGCAGAACGGTTTAAGTTTCATGCAAGGAATCAACTCGACAGTCAATAAGTGAGTACATGGCAAGTATTAGAAAATCGGTAGCTTTGTGCAAGTTTGGAACTGCATGCTAAACGCATCTCACAAAAAAGACTTAACATTAGCATTAGCATTGGATATGGAATTGCCATTTGAAGTGACTAAACTAAATGCGCAACAGTTGTCACAAAATACTTTTAAAGCTAATGTGGTAGACAAGAACGTTGTTAAGCACAAGGATGCAGCAAAAAGGCGACCGTGCTAGAGATGCACAGGCAAAGGACACAGGCCAGAAGAGTGCAGAAAGAAAGGGCACATTGCTAAAGCAGTGTTGCTCTAGTCCAGAGGTGAAAGGCCTCAAAGCAGACTAGATGAACACTTGGATCGAGGGGAGGATCATGCCTCATTTCACCAGCTACATGAGCTGCTATGAGCAATGAACAAGAGCAGCATCATTGCAACGAAGCCAAGGTCAAGAGAGACCATTGCAATGCACCCAAGCTCAGAGAGGACAGTTGGAACGCACATAAGCACGAGACACCAACAGTGGTGCTTGCTAAAAACTACAAGTTGGGTAACGTTGAAGGAACAGATCTGTTCGCCTTAGACACAAGGAAAGACATTACCAAGGCTGTACTATGTGTATGTAAGAGTAAAAATGGAGGTAGACACAGGCACAGCAGTTGTACGACCATAGGTTCAGAAATGTGAAGCTATCGCCCGATAATTGTGTGTTGAAAGCATACAGTAAAGAGATGCTGAAGCTGACAGGTAAAATCACAGTCAAGGTTCAGTGTAATGGTAGCACTAGAGCATATTGGTGCTCAAGAGTCAAGCGAAATGAGATTGGTTGAGTCACATTAAACTAGATTGGTCCGGAGTACACAGAGTAACTACTGAGACTGTAGAGGAGTTGTGTGACAGGTATTCAGTGTTTAAGTCTGAACTAGGAGAGCTAAAGGGTATCAGAGCTACACTACGTGTAAAAGACGAGGCAGTGCCTAAGTAAGCCTAGGTCTGTACCTTATTTAGTCAAAGATGGGGTAGAGGTTCAGCTGGACATTATGGAGTCAGACAGCGCTATTTCTCCAGTTAGCTACAGTGAATTGGCCACTTCTATTGCGTATATTCCCAAAACAGATAACAATGTAAGAATCTGTGGAAACTACAAGGTAACCATCAACCCACTTCTGGAAGCAGAACAATACCCTATTCCTAAAACGCAGGGTTAATAATAATTTGGTAACATCTGATTGGTCAGAGGTTCTTATTAGGGATAAAGCCATTGTATTTGAGATGTACAAACTAGTGTCGGTTGTCTTCTAAAAAAACAGAATGTATTAAGCCCCTACTGTGCGATATAACAATCATAACATTTTAGTTAAAGTAACAGTTTAACAGAGAACTGAGTCATATCGGAAACTGAAGGCACCTGTATTCAGCCTCCAGGAGAGGGACGTTTGGCCGGGTCACTTCATTCCTCTGTCGGCTGTGTTAGGCTAGCCGGCTTGTTGCAGCCTTTATGCCCATCATTAAGGGATTGCTCAGAAGAGGAGCCAGTCTTCTGTTTCTTGATGTTGTTTTGATCAGCCTTATGTTCTGGGGTCACTCTGTTCTATGACTGCAGACCAGCGGGACGTCTGTCAAACCAGGTCCATGTTCTCATTTTGCTCTTCCTCAGCTCTGGTTTGATCTCTGTGTACCGTGCCTTTTTTTTTACACTTAAAGGGGACATATTTTACTCATTTTGGCTATTTAAAACTGTTCCCTGGGGTCTTTAGAAGACGTTTCTTAAGTCTATATAAAAAAAAAAATCCTAAAACCAGCCTGTGTAGTGTGTGTTTCAGTCTCTCATTTTCTCTGTTGTAAAGAACAGGCTGTTTTGAGGGCGTGGAGGGTTATGTAAATGATCAATGCTCCGCCAGGCGAGGCGGAGAGCAGAGCTCCCATGCTGCTCAAGGTAAACAAATAAGCTTGACGACGTAATTTACCGGAACCATGAACCATGAACCGCTCCAGAATCAACACTGAGGCCGTACATGTTTGAGCCGGAGTCTGACCCAGAATGGGAAAAGGCAGCTGGGGACGGTTCCACTGAAGAGAACCCAGCAGAACGTTTCTCAATGATAACAATTATGTGTAATATTGTAGAGTTCACTGCCGGCGTCCATGTTTTCCCAAGCAGATGCACTGGAACACATTGGAAGATGGGAATACCGACTCGGAATTATCGACTCGAGTACAATGGAATGCACCATAAGCAACGGAGAGGGGTTGGATTATGCTAATAGTGGCCTGTTATGATGTCTAAACAGGACTTTTCAAAACGGCCTGTAGAATCAATCGTTTTTTGAAAAGGGAAACTACAGAAAAAGGGAGAAGGGTCCAGCTGCAGACCTCCACTGTCATCACCCTACCTCCACTCTCATCACCCTAGTTCTGTGAGCCAATGGGGTTTGAGACCTCCACTCTCAGTACCCTTCTGTGAGTCAATGAGGGTTGAGCATGAGTAGTGGGGTCCCATTGTATGAAGTACGTAAACTTTCACTTATTTCACCTTAGCAGTCCACCAAAATCTGTTTCTGAACAATTTTGAGGCGAGAAATAAGCAGCCCAGTTGCTGAATCTTCACTCATATTAGATCTGCGAGGCCTAATTTAAAAGTTTGTTCCGACTTTCGTAAGTCAACGGCACTACTGCACTGCCGGTTGCCACCGCTTTCTTAGCCGTGCTTCAAGCTAGTGGGGGACACCGAAGCGAAGCAGCAAAGGCGAAAACAACTACACATAACGTAGTCAATACTAGTTTTATGTCATCAATTTTTATATTGATAATATTACAATAACGCTGATAATGCTTTCATATTTGTATTTAGAATAAACGCTTTGTAAATAAATGCATTTACGGATCTGACTGCTAGCCTATTAGCTTACTACTATAATTTCCCATAGAGGTTAGCGAGTTAGCTAACATAAGCTTGCGATTTACAATGGCGTTATGGTGCATTCCCTTGTACTCCTTGTACTTGACATTTGTAACATAATTGATTTGTGGTTGATTTGTGCTCAACGTTACGAGATAAAAGTCTTTACTAGAGTGTGGTACTAGCCTACTAACGTTAACGTAACTAGTTCACTGATATGTGTCGTTTCTCTTCACTAATGGCGCTGTAGTAGTTGTTGATGTAGGTCTCTAGATGGTGGGGAAGGGAGAGGAGAGGAGAGGACAATAGCCTAGTCTAAAATAACCAGATACCATGGTTGTAGAGTTTGTTTGTATCCTGCTAATTAATTCCTGTGCAATTCCTGTGCAGAATTTGTGTTATTTTGTTAAAGTGGTTTTAAACCTCTGGCCATTGAGCCACATCTTAAAAATATTTTTTCTATTGTATTTTCACCAGCCTATCTTACCAATATAACACAGGGACTTTAAACTGTTTTTGTCTTGTAGACCATGGCAAGAGCGCACTCCTGGGAGCTGAGTGGGTAAAAAACCACCTCCACCGGCTGAAGGGAAATGTAAAAGAACCTCCCTATGTTGGGATTGACACGCCAAAAGGAAGTCGAGGAAGGCACACAATGAAGACCACGAGGAATTGATGGTGAATTTTTTGTTTGTACATTTGGTTTATGTCGGAAGTCAGAGACACTCTTGAAAGTTTCAAGAAACCTTGTGAAATAGTTGAATAAAATAATTAGCCTACCTACTTGTGTTGTTGTGTTTTCTCTTTTTCAAGGTGTGCTTGGACCCCTTCAATCACCACCTGCAGCTACACTGGAATTTGTCTTTTTTTTTTAATCTGATAGGTTTTACATAACTGGAGTGACAATTATCAATTTAATATTTGTAATATATCACTGTGTGTGTGTGTGTGTATAGTCATATATTTATAGACTTCTGAAGAAAATACAATACTAATATTGATGTAGTTTAATATTTGTAATATATATTGCAGTATATATAGTCTTCATATATTTATAGACTTCTGAAAGAAAATACAATACAGTATAGTGAGGGTGATGAGCCCCACCCCACTACTCATGCTCAACCCCCATTGGCTCACAGAAGGGTACTGAGAGTGGAGGTCTTAAACCCCATTGGCTCACAGAACTAGGGTGATGAGAGTGAAGATAGGGTGATGAGAGTGAAGGTCTGCAGCTGGACCCTTTTGGAAAAAGGGGGGGGGGGGGGGGACTTCCAGATTTCACATGGTAACACATGGAACATGTATAAGGGCCAGGAATAAGCCGTTTTCCGTAATAGGTCCCCTTTTAAATTGTTTGTTTGTTGTCATTCCTTCTAAAATATTTTTAGAATGAAAAATGTATTCTGTTTGATGAGAGCCGTATTTCATTACGATGATAAGGATGTGAATAATTAAGTGGCCAGCCTGGCTTTTTCAACATGGGGCTGATTTCAATTGTCTTCAAAACATTAGACTGGCCCTATTCACAGGCAGACCTCATATTAGCACCCTGTTAATGGTTCTGCATCAAATTATTCAGAACAAACACAAGAGCTGTGGAAAGCCAAGAATAAGAATTAAATATTCATTTTGAGGTTCATTTTGATGCAAATTAAAGAATTCATATTTTTATTCCTATGATGGTGGGAGGGTCTCCCATCATCATAAGAGTGGGTGTTACGATAGCAGGCCACCTGAGCAACTTGTAGCAGCTCTAAAGCTGAGTGGTAAGTAATGTAAATAAATGGCCAATATGTGGCCAAGTCTGGCGCTAATGTGTTATGCTGCTGCCCCAGCATAAAAGCCAGGTGGTCAGCCAAGGTGTTACCATTTTCTATTTTCTATTTTCGTGATCGCATATGGCACGCAGGTTTTTTTTCTTGCCTGCACCCGTTCGGTATTTTGGTGACTCACGTGAACTTGATTGTGTCTAAGTGGGAGGAGAGGTGCAGTAGGCCGGGGCGTGTCAGTAGAGATCAAGGAGTGCCGTGTAATCTTGGTGTCCATGATTACAGGGATTTGCACATGTGCCACCTGCCTGCTCAGACCACGTCAAAAGGCACACGGCATGCTCTTTTCCTGGCTCTGCCAAGCAATGCGCGCATGAATAGATTCCATTCAAAGTTTACCAACCCGTTTTGTGGATGATGTATGGGCCAATTTGACTTTGAAATCCCTCAAGCAGGAAAAAATAAGATACGTTATACACATGTGGCTGTGGTGTGAATAATTTTCATCCAACATGGAACTGTCAGTTTGAGCCATGAGAACATTGAAGAGAATTTCGATATCTCCATAAAAGGCTTACTGACTATAGGCCGTATATTCACTCATGGCAATTCTGCACCTCCCGCACAAGGACCTCAGTTTCCTCTTAGGTGAAGCTAGTGTGGTGGAGCTGTAGTAGTAGTAGTAGTAGTAGTAGTAGTAGTAGTAGAGCTGCGTGTGTATCTGCCGAGGTCTCTGATGTGTGAGAAACAGCACCTGCTCTGCTCTGAACATTCCATTATTATTGTATATTGCAAAATATTTCACAATAAAAGTTAAATATTTTTAAAAGTATGACACGTACCGCTTAGAACAGTCATGCACACTATTCCCAAAGATTGTGCACAGTTTAAAGTTTCCGTTTCAGTTTCGACCTTGAAGTATGCAGAAGTTGTTAGAGGACACAATTGTGAAAGAACAATAGTGTGATCGCCTAGAGCAAGCACACTAATGACATACTGTTTTGAACCACCAGGAACTACTCTTCCTGTTTCCATCGGAAGTGAAGGTGGTGGGCGATGGGAGACTGTGTACAACTAATGCAGCAGATGCATACGTGGTTGCTAGTCTGAAATAGTTCCAAACATAAACCTGGCTACATCAGCTATATTTATAATTAATTTTGAGTCTACAAGCCATATAATAAAAACCACAATGATCTTTTTAATACTGAAAGGTCATCTTACTCTAAATAATGCTAGTTGAATTTGCCTACTTAATATTAGTGTATACTACAATTTATCTGTTGGGCTACCATACGTGTTTGGGTCCTTCGATCTTTCCGTCTGATAATGACATTATAGTAGGCCAACAGTTTGCCTGCCTACACACATACAGGCAATAGATTAAATGGAATGCAATAGCTGAATGAAAAATCTTTTTGGAAAGCAAACTATGCACAGCTCATCAAATCATGGCACGAACTTGACGAGTTTCTTCCCTTTTTTATTGTGGCAAATAGTTGTACTACTAACCTTCAAACGTGTCAGTCAAACATTCAGAAGGTGATGTGTCATTCTAACGCTTCATTCACGTCTGTGTTTTTTTAGCGTAGCTTCATTCTTAACGCAATCTCTGCCCCAACACCAACATGAAGGAAACCTTGGTATTCAAACCATGTTGAGTTTAGCTTTCATGTTAAATGCATGAAGTGAATGTTCCCGAGGAAATTTATTTATGTCAGAATCGGCGATAAGACACCCTACCGACCATGCCGGAAAAATCTAAGGAACTACAGAACTACCAAACACATATGTTAGCCGAACAGATAATTCACCGGAGCAAATTATCTACTGGGGACACATTGATGGTGTCTTTGTTCTCATCTCATAATGGGTACATTGACTAATGAGACAATCTCCCAATCTGTCACAATCTTTTAAGATCTGTTTTGTTGGCCTGACATTTTTTATGTCCATTCTAGGCTGTCACCAGGATGTCCAGGATGAAAGCACCAGGATGTTCTATGTGCATATTATGGGGTGACACACATCAGTGTAAATGGAGACCAGTCCACAGTTAACTCCACTAATATAATAACAGATCAGTCAGGATGCATGTTGACCCTGTTAATTATGTGGATAGAGTATATTGCCCATTCATCAGTTTGCTGTCTAGGTTTTGTTGTCAATTTACTCACTGAGTCAACAAATCTTGAGTCAGTGGGTGCATATGTTTGGAAAGTACTTTCATAACTGGATAAGGGTATGAATATTAATGGTATCCCAGATGCTGGACTTCCAAAGTGAAATGCAAACCCATTTAAAAGGCGGTATGTCTCTTGTGGTGGAACACCTGGTTTTATTGGTACAGTGCACAAATCCACATTCTGCCATGTGCAGTAGTGATGTCAGCACCTCAGTGTGTAACTATTCCCACCTCTACATCCCCCCAGGATTGGTAACGTAAGATGTAGGAAAGAGAGCTGATGAAGAAGGGGATGAGTAGAGCGCGAGATAGGCGATGAAAATCCCTGTGGTGAGGGGTTTTATTCTTGCTCGTATAGGCAACACTCCCCGGAGAAACAGTCTGAGAGCAAAGTGGAGAGGGGGAGGATGGAAGGAGGCCATGTGCAGCAACTCTTCTCTATGCTATTGCTAATTATCAGCCCAAAAAGGAACAACCAGATGTTCACATTCACCACATGCCATTAGCCTAATATCACACATTAGCATGAGGAATGGTAGCCTGCCATCTTGGAAAAGAGGAGCACTCACAACAGCTGATGGGTGACTTGACAATATGTCGAATTTAGGCTAAGTTTAAGCATTCAGATTTTCTCCTGTTTGCCAAGACAATTATAGTTACATCCTGAACATCCTCATTTTTCCTCCACAGATGGTAAATCAATAGCAGACAGCTAATAGTCCAAAAACATATCACTGCGATCTGTTATAGTAAAAATCTGGTAATCTGGTGATTCAGAATGTTTTTTGGAAAATAGGATAATTTCTTGGATCAGATTCACATAGGTCATGGGAATTATCAGCACAGCATCTTTGGCCAATAATGTTACTCCACTGAAACCACCTGTTGTTGAACCTATTTCTTTCTCTTTCTCCAGTGATTCTATCCCCCTCCTCTTTTCTCATTGTCTCTAGTATTGTGTCTGACTATGTGAACCAGGTTGTGAGTCAAGATGAGTCAGCTTGAGAGATGTGAGGTTGGTAAATCCACAATTGAATATAATTGTAGATCCATCCATCCATCCATCCATTTTCTAGCCGCTTATCCGGGGCCAGGGTCGCGGAGGCAGTAGGCTCAGCAGGGATCTCCAGACGTCCTTCACCCCAGCCACGCCCTCCAGTTCCCCCTGGGGGATCCCGAGGCGTTCCCAGGCCAGAAGGGATATATAATCCCTCCAACGGGTTCTAGGTCTGCCCCGAGGTCTCCTCCCAGTTGGCCGTGCCCGGAACACATCCAAAGGGAGGCGCCCAGGGGAAATCCTAATCAGATGTCCGAACCATCTCAGCTGACTCCTTTCGACGTGAAGGAGCAACGGCTCTACTCCGAGCTCCTCCCGGATGTCCGTGCTCCTCACCCTATCTCTAAGGGTGAGGCCAGCCACCCTACGGAGGAAGCTCATTTCGGCCGCTTGTATCCACGATCTTATTCTTTCGGTCACTGCCCAAAGCTCGTGACCATAGGTGAGGGTTGGAACGTAGATGGACCGGTAAATCGAGAGCTTCGCCTTACGGCTCAGCTCCCTCTTCACCACAATGGACTGGTACAACGTCCGCATTACTGCAGACGCTGCACCTATCCGTCTGTCCATCTCCCGCCCCATTCTGCCCTCACTCGTGAACAAGACCCTGAGATACTTGAACTCCTTCAGAAGCCTGGTTCCAGACCCTGACGCTGTGCGTGGAGGTGAGACCAACTATATCTAGCCGGTAATGCTCCACCTCCCGCACCAGCTCCGGCTCTTTCCCCGCTAGCGAGGTGACGTTCCACGTCCCGAGAACTAGACGGCGGCACTGGGGGTCCGTACGCCCAGGACCCCGCTTTCGCCCACCGCCCGTCTCATTTGCACCCGACCCCCATGATTCTTCCTGCGGGTGGTGGGCCCACAGGAAGGCGGCTCCACGTGGCCTCTTTGGGCTGAGCCCGGCCGGGCCCCGTGGCGGGCCCGGCCACCAGGCGCTTGCTGACCAGCTCCCCTCCCGGGCCTGGCTCCAGGAGGGGGCCCCGGTTTTCCTATTCCGGGTGAGGTTCCTCCAGTTTTTTGTGTTTCCATATCATAGGGGTTTGTGAATCGCTCTTTGTCTGGCCCCTCCCCTGGAACCACTTTGCCTTGGGAGGCCCTACCAGGGGCTGTTGCCCCAGACAACACAGCTCCCAGGTTCATTGGGGCACCCAAACCCCCCCCACCACGTTAAGGTGGCGATTCATTGTAATTGTAGAGATAGATCTAATAAGTCACTGGCTCATTAAGCAAGGAGCTTATGTTATCACCCGTTAGTGTTTGCCATGCCAACAAATTTCCATTAAATTTGGTTTACAGATATGCCATGGGCCAAAGAACAAGTGATTTGATTTTTGTGGTGGTTTTCTGCCATCAGACAATTATTTGTTTTTTTTGGCTACATCTACTAAATTAATAGAGATAGAGACTTGATTCCAAAACCAAAGGTTTGTTTGCTGGGTCAAGAAAATAATTTAACTTAAATCATGTCTTTCGGCAACCTATTGGCCTGCTGATCATCACAAGTCTGAAATACCATCCTGCCTATGAGAGTCCACTCTTTTAACAGGTCTACAATGAGCAGAAGGCGGGGCGGTCTGCACTTGACAAAAAAGTTTTCCTTCCTTGTGTATGTGGCAGATGCCTCACTGAGTCAGAACCATTGATGCCAATCCACAATGCAAAAATACAATTTGATAAATAAAATGCTCCCAGACATTTTTATGCTGGGAAAATATTGCAGTAGCCTCAGTGGAAATGCTTTTACTGTCAATTATTAAAGATACCATTTGCTCTTTTGAGCATTTTGAGATAGGCAGTTTTTCCCTTTCATCTCTTCCTTTGCCACTCATTGCTGTGTCTTGCCAAATTGTGCCCAGATGTATGAAAGTATTCTTGTGTCCTAACAATGATTATAGATACTATATCTTATGAAAAGCTATGCACCCTTGATTTGTACTATGCCTACTTATGGCCAGCCACCACCACCACCTTGCAAATGATTTTCCTGCGGGAAACACTGTATGATATATAATATATTTTTATAATTTATATATATCTTATGTTTTTTACTCTTGCCTTTGTTTTCACAGTGTCTGCTGAGAGGAAGAGGCATATAGGTCAGTCAATATGCACCCCTCAAAAATGTGTGATCAGATCACATTGTTCACATCCTGAAAGAAATTGCAAACAATCTTGCATGGAATATGCATGAAACAAGGGAAATGTCATCTCTGGCTGTCGCTCTATACATCAAAATCCCAATGGCGCTGCTCATTTCACTATACATCCTGTATGTGTATGTGATGAATAAAGTTCTTGAATCTTGTCAATACAAAATCAAGCAACATTGGTCATTGATCACGAGAAAACGGAACCCAAAATAATAATATTACATGGCCTCTTAGGGCTTCTGTACAGATTGGCTAACTCCAAGATGATTTATGATACAATGGTAACTTTGTTGATCACCATTGCAACATATCTAAACAGTACCATTATAGGAAAACAACGATGCACATATCAAAAAAGGAATATTGTATACAGGGAATTCATTATTTTCAATCTGATGCTAGCTAACCTTAAGTAACCCACCATTAGCTAGAAGTCATTAGCTACATTACGTATCAATAATGTTAACATTAGCCGTTTCAGTTAACTACCCGTTTGCCTAGCTGGACAGATCATCACATTGGGGGGAATTATGGTGTTTCATCAGTCTCGCTGTCTTTTTTTTACATGTGCACAGTACTGTATTATTTGGTCATAATATAAAACGGACTTGTTTGAGCATGTGGCTTTGTCAGTGTTTTTGAAACAATTAATCCAAAAGCATATATAAGTACGAACAAACTACTAAAATCAACCAAGCAATTATTAATTCATTGTTTTACAAACCCACATGTTTTACAAGGCCACATGCTGAAATGTAGTTTTACAAATAAATCTTTCTTAGTATTGCAAGTGTTGAATTTCCTGCTTCCCAGTGCTACCTGCCCATTCCATGCAACTTGGTGGTGAATTGTTTTGAGCAGACAATGGGAAGGGAACACAAGGTGATAAGAGAGAACTAAAAATATTCCGAGGTACCCCTACAAAGAATATAACGCTGAACAGAAAACAACCCACTACGGGTGATAGTCTCTTGAAGAACTAACTGAAAGCTACCCTAAACAGGTGACAAATTCTCTTGATGGGGTTTCATTTAGCGCGAGAATGGGAGCGTACCGATACCAGCCCAGTGTAGTGCAAAGTCACACTGAACCGCTGAGCGCAGGGAGAGGCCAGTTTATAAAGAGCATGCTCTCATTACCGGGATGAGCGGCACCTGGTGTAAAAAATGGTGAAGAGGGAGGTCCAAAGGAACCACCGCCCCCACTGGCTGAGTCAGTCAATGCACCATGACAGAATACCATTTCAGTCAATATGGCACAATAATAATAGAACAAAAATATCTATTCAAAAAACATGTACTTATACCTTTGACAAATATGTCAGGAAAATGTCATGGATCATAAGGAATTAACCCAGCTAAACAGTAAGATGTAATGAATTAAATTGCCTAGCAACCACAGCATCAAATTACACACTGGAATGAAAGTTTAAGGAGCAGTATCAGCTTCATGTCAAATGTATATATAGCTACCTGAGTGATTTCTTAAATTTTTCTCTTTTCCAGGCTCTGACGTCCACCATATTTGATCCCATGTAATTATGGAGGCTTTTCTTCGCCTGTTTTGACTGCTGCTCAGTTGCCACGGCAGCCGCCTGATATTCTCCTCTTATTTGGCAGGTTTTAATGAGGTCTGCAGGTTCCCTACAGCATGCAAAGTACCATTTTCCTCCAATCTGTTCAATGCTGCTAACACCAAATTAAATCCTCTGTTCAGGCACAGGGCTCCCAAGATTATCATACTGCATACCAGCTGCAATAGGGACCACACATCAAGGGAGGTGGAGACTAGGGGGACTGGTGGAGAAGGGTTGGGAAAGTCACTGGGGTCAATGATTACGGAGGCGGCAGTCCCCTGATCATTATTATCCAAGGGCTTTCCAGGAAAGAGAGATGGTTACAAGTGATTTAAAACACACTGTTGCAGCTCAACAGTCTATCAATATTAGCAAAGCTTTCGCTCAGACTACTTCTATTGGGCTGTACAATTCTGTGGTGGAGAAATTAATATAACTTCAGTCAATGTTTCTTAATGATGCATGTCGGTGTGTATTTTCTTATTAGTATGACCTTGTTAATCCAGACTAATCCATAACTAACAGAGAGGCATTTTCCTGTGACCTACAGCATGAATCAGTGATCTAGATGTGCCATGTACATACATTCATAAAATGCCCAGTGGTTTAGATCAGTGTGTGATTCTTTGGTATAAAGGTATAAACTATGCTGGTTGGTAAACATAAGAGTGCAGTTATGACGTCACGTCTCATGATTTCTGGGTATTGAAGTTCAAATTGTATCTATTTCTTGCTGCCATTTTTGGAGCCACCAAATGCAAAGTCGCGTGGTGTAGCTTGAACATGCAAAGTAACCAAAACACATCTTTTTTTCAGAGTCTATCTTTGAGAACCATAGGGATGCTGAAGCTGTTACTCAAAAACCCTTTCCTCATTACAGGCACTTAGGTTGTTGTGGCAACAGCGGTGAGGCTGCTATCAGAGACAGCAAAGGCCACGGTTCAGTAGTCCGCATCCCTAGGGGGTAGTATAATTGAAGATGATTACCCCGGAATACATTACACCCATAACCGACCCCCTTTGACCCCCTTTGAATGTAGTGACAATTAATCTCATTGGCCGGCGGATGCTGGAGAGCATTCCACATTCCATGTGCCTCACAAGTATTCTGAAATCTGATGAGGTCCTCTCCATAGCCTTGCCATTCTGCAAACAACACACCACATCAGTGTGTGAATCTATCAAAGCAGTCAATACCGGTTCTCATTATTACTTTTCCCTGTGCAGCAGTAGGGCTTGGTATTTACAGTATGCGGATGAGGTGTGCTACATATGAAACCAACAATAAAACTGAGCATTAAGCAGAATCACAAAAGGGAAATGAAACCCAAACCCAGTATATTCCATTTGATTTAACATGGATTTTACAGTGGCTTTTACAGAGGATTCACTCCCCTTGGATTTTAAAACATTTTCTTGTGCTACAAAATTAGTTCAAAATAAATTTATTTGGGAAAAGGTGAAATTATAACAAAATAAAATAAATTATTTTGAAAATAAATAAAGTCAAAATAATAAAAAAATATATATAACTTACAGATATAGTGTGAATAATGTATATGTAGGAAGACCCGGCCCATGGCATAGGTGGTGTAGGTGAATGCTAGAGGCACTGTCCATCCATAGGGGTGCCCCAAATGAGGGAAGAAAAAGAATCTTCATAAAAATGCTATTTTTTCCACTTTTACTACTTTTTTACTAATACTATTTTAATACTATTATTTCACAATATTACAAAAAAAAGCACATAACTACATAATGGGAATGTCTGCTCTGTTTGTGGGGGCGCGGGTGACTCGCGCAGCTCTACCTGGCATCTGACGTACGCCATCAGCAAATCAAAACAAAGTGAGAGAAAGTGAGGAAAAATAAGTCATGTCAAAAAGGACAAAACTTTCTGGTGCTCAGGGGAGAAGGAAAAGAGAAGAGGAGGAAAAGAGAGGCAAATAAAGAACAACACAACTGATGAAAAGCGACGGAGCCATAGCTACTTTATGTTGGTAAAATGGAAATAGTTTTTCACTTTCATGATTGATTGATGATAGATGATAGATGGATAGGTTACCATGATTGATATTTGATCAGCACTGACCACATTATCATTCTCTCATTTCCATTAACTGAATGCTCATTGTATGTTCTATCTACCTTAAAGGCTTAACCACAGCTATTTAAAATAATAATAGCCAAGCAAATGATCATAGTTCTAGGTCAAATACACTGAAGGCCTTTCTGAAAGACATTTATGAGAGAAACAGAAGACATAGTGATGAAAACAACCAGCTATAGGTTATATTTGTCAAGAGAAATTATTTTAACTGTAAATGGCTCTGTTACTAATTCATAATATTGTCATCTGCTCCATTTTTTAGATGCACTTTTGAAATATTTTGGCCCAACTCCATCAACATCTATACACCCTGGTGGTAGTGCACCCAGCAGCCTGCCATCTACCTCATCTGAACACCCTGATTATAGTACAACCACCCTCCCATCAACCTCACACTTATATCTGCACATTTTTCCATACCAGCTTCTGTATTTTAGACTCAGCTTTCTTATCAGAGGGCAAGCAGTTAAAAGTGAAAAATGTTTAGCTATAATACGTTAATAAGCTTTAATAGGTGATCAGTCAGTGATTGATTTAATTTCATGAGCCCTGATTATATATGTATGCATGTGTGATATTGACATGTGTGTGTTTGTGGCCATAGAGGGAGTGCAAGTCAATGTCAGTGGTTTGCTGCGTGAAATTCCTTTTTAGTGTTTGAAAGAACAGAAATAAAACATGTTGTGTTGATAACAGTGAGTGGTGTCATGGTACTACGGTTGGGGGGGTGGCGCCAGTCTGGAATCTCACCTAGGGCGCCAGTTGGACCCTGTATGTAGGAAATCTTAACCAAAGTTTAACTAGTGATTACATTTCTTTTGCAGAAAAAGAAATTATGTTACTGAAATGTTGTACTTTAATATCTCTTGAAGAAGATACTTTTCATAGTCATAAACGGAATAATGATTCACGTTTTATTGTTTTGTTTTTTGTTTTTTTTCCACCTTGGTCATGTATTACACTGCTTAATTCCAGTATATTCCATTTGATTTATATGCCAAATTATCCCTCCGGGCCTTCTCCTCTCCACTTCAGCTCCATTTGCATGTTTAAAGCAGCCGAGTCATTAAGAGGCAACGAACCACAGCGACACAGCCTCAGTGCTCGCTACCTCCCTGGAGCTGGTGAAGCATCGTCAGCCTTTGGAGAAAGCGAATCAGAGTTTCTACAGGTCCCCTATGGGGGTAGAAGAGAGCTCTTAGCCTAACTCAGTGGAAAATGCCAGCACCCACAGGGGCACCATTACACACAGCCGGGCTAATAAGTATCAAAGAGAGACCCACGATCCACTAGCAAACTGAGACCAGAGCATGGATTTCTTCCCCATTCACCGACGCCACCAAGCTGACTCATCCCAAAAAGCCAATGAATCTCTTTCCCCTCTTGCTTTAGAAAGGCTATTTGAATGTCTGAATCAGTGTCCCGTGTAATACAGGATGTGGGTTATAGGACCACAGGGGAAAGTGGATGAGGTGAAGCGAGGTGGGGTAATGAGACACACTCTCTGAAAGGCAAGTTTGAATTGATACATTCAAGCACACCATCCATGTGGGACACAGTAAAAAAGACCATGGAAAGCATCAGGTTTGAATTTATGCCACCATTTAATGCTTTTTAAAAAAAAATTGATTCATGGTAATAAAGAGAAAGGATCTCAAGGCGCTGTTGTCATTGTCTGAATACCAGGAAAGCAATATCTGGTTTGGCATTATGTAGCATCAATATGTGAATACCCTCCAAAGAACCACGCGGGATGTTTCCAAATAACCATGATGACTCAACCGCTTATAGAGTCATCATAATAAGATCACTAAATTACTTCCGTGACTCAAAGCAGAAACTGGAAGATTTTTTTTTATAAAGTATGTGGATAAGCACGGCTTCACATTGTTATGCAGTCTAAACAGCAAGGGATTCCAGCAGCTCATGCCAAGGATTAGATTTGTCACAGTAAAATTGTACTACTAGCGTTAATTTAAGGGCAAGAAGAGAATACTTAACAACTAAGAGGCGTAATGCTTTGTAAAACGTGAACTTCCCTGCTAGAGACATTAGCACAAAGGCATCAGTCTATTATGCATAACCAGGTTTCCATGAAAGAGGGAAACTTTATGGCTCTCTCCAACACAAGTCTCGATTCACATGAGGCCCCTCCTCCCCTCCCACTATCTCTCTCTTCTCTTTCTGTTCTGTCTTTTTTCCCTCTCTTGCATTCAGTTTAATAAAGCAGCGTGAACAGCTATGAAAGGATATAATGCCGGAGACCTGCTAGCAGTCTATAAATGTAGCACTAATGGCTAAAACATCATATTTGGTACAGTCTCTGTGTCTGCAGTGAATGTGTTGCTGGAGGAAAATAGGCATGTGGTGGGAAGCGGTGGTCTGGGTGAGCTGCTTTTCCATTAGCTAATAGAATTGGAACCCACTCCTGCAGTTTTGTTCCCTTCACTTCAAACACTAACAGCAACTGAGATGTAAACAAATTTGTTAAGGGTCTTAAGAATATGAGAACACCAACAAGACTACTTCACCAATCACCAATAAGACACAGGTAGTTTGGTTGCTCCAGTACATTTCTCAGTACCAGTGTTGTTTTGTATCATCCAGCCCATGTTTTTCGAGTACCAGAGTGAAGGCCTAATGGTCCATGTCGTGCTGTAGTAGCTGGCTGGCTGTTTGAGACAACACATCCCACATTAAGATCCAACATGGACCCAAGTGCAATGTCAGATTTAATAATTGATATATACTTGTTACGGTTTGGTGCCTCCTCCATTGCAGAAAGTGGTGTGAGAAGAAGAAGCGAGATGACAGGCTTCACAAACCATCAGTGTTCCTATTCTTTATAACCAGGTCAATGGCAAAGATGGTGGTCATGTAGAAGATGGGGAAGGGTGTTGTGATGCATGGATGCATCGCGTGCAGTATAGTGCAAGGGCTGGAAAACGCATGCCTTTCTCTCAGTCATACAGAGTGAGATCTCATTCAGAAGCCGCAAAGGTCTGTTAGGTCTTGTTAACATCTTCCTAGTCTGACAGGAAGCACATCCGCTAGTGGAGGAGGCATGATTTGAAGGGGAAAGGAAGCCGGGAAGAGACACTGCTCAACAATCTCCGTGGAAGCAGTGTTAGAGGGAGGCGGTTGATGCAACACACGCAACTTGATGAAGTCAAATATGGATTCTAACTCATGAGAAAACAGGGTGAAGGTTAAAGGAGATTAGGAATAATGCAAACACCATATGAAAGTGCAATCAAGATGTGCCTTCCCCACTCAGGCAGGGAGAAAAGTTAACAGTGCAACCTCAGTTTGCCCTCCTGCATTCTGCCTGCTAAATGTTTCAGCTGATACAGTAATTATGCACTTTGTGTGTGTCACCGGGAGTTTGACAAACTCCCGCTTGCCACGGGTTTTGTTGTGATTGCAACTTTGGCAGCATCTGCATTTCTGACACCTGTCACCTTTCAGAGATAACCAGCCCCAGCGTGATCCCTGCCAGTGATGGTGGCTGCACTGTCTCAGAGCCTGATTGACTTAGCAATGCACCCAGATGATATATGATTTGGTGTAATGATAAGGGGGGGGGGGGGGGGGCAGAAGCCAGTTAGTGGAACATGGCTGACTGGAGCTAACACATTGCTATTTAGAAAAGTGTGAAAATCTCAATTATGGAGGTTTAATGTCATCAAGCCAGAGCTTCTGATATACTTGATGCTGAACCGACTTGACAGATGTTACCAGAGAACAGACTTGCCGTTGGCACTCCAGGATCATATTAAAAGGAGGTTAGGCCCAGTCACACATTAATGAGCGTATACACTCACCGGCCACTTTATTAGGTACTCCTACTCGTTAACGCATATAGCCTGCTCCTCCCAACAGCTGCAACTCAATATATAAAGCTTGCAGACATGGTGAAGTGGTTTCGTTTTGTGTTCGGCCCAAACATTAGAATGGGCGAGATGCGTGAGCTAAGCGACTTTGACTGTGGTATGATTGTTGGTGCCAGCATCTCAGAAACAGCTGCCCTCCTGGGATTTTCATGCACTAGAGTCTCTAGAGTTTACAGAGAATGGTGCAATAAACAAATAACATCCAGTAAGCGGCGGTTCTGTGGCCAAAAACACCTCGTTAGAGGAGAATGAGCAGACTTGTTCCAGCTAACAGAAAGGCCACAAATGCTCAATAACACTAAAAACAGCGGTGTGCAGAAGGGCACCTTCTTGGATCCATGCCGCGAAGAATTCACGTTGTTCTGGAGGCAAAAGGGCAATCCTACCTGGTGCTAGATAGGTGTACCTAATAAAGTGGCCAGTTAGAGTATGTAGTAGGTACACAGGCACACATACAACATGCCTATATGCACACACACACACACAAACCCAAAATGGACCCAGTATTCTTAGACTGTACCAAAGGATATACTGATGTTTATTCTTCAGGCAGAGATTATGTCTTAAACCAACTTGAATTGTATACCTGTCCAAACTATTGATCTGTATATGTATGACTCCTTAGTTATTTGGACAGCCATATAGATCTTTTGAAAGTCATTGGTTTTCAGTCAGGCAGAAAATAGGGCAATAAATACCCAGAATGACCTTTGTCACACAAATTGGAGGTATTTTGTAAATCGGACTCTTTCAATTGAATTCTACATTCCACAAATGGTCCAGCACAGAGCAACAGCAGACGGACACGTTACAGCAAGTCGCTGTGTCATTTGAAACATTAGATAAGAATGAGGGTTTTTTTTCAGCCCGGAGAGTGGCAGGTGTTCGTTACCTTAAGTGTCAATCGTTACATCTCAGATAACAGTAATTATCTCATAGTTATATTTGTACAAGACACGCTACAAGGTTCCCTTTGATAAGATGTGTATGGTTCAGGAGTAACTAATTAAGTTAGGAACACTTTGGGTCATGCTCAATCATCTGTACTTAACTCTGAATGTAGTCAGGCAGTGGCCCCTATGGGCTATCATCTGTAAGCCAAAGCGGACATTTTGCTGCTCTGCAATGCCATATTGTATTTTTCCTTGTTGCAGGGTCTGAAAAGTCAGATTCCCTTTGCGTTGCACCCAAGAATACAAATGCGTTTCAGTAAACTATGCTCCAAATAATGAATGACTCACAAAAACATACTGCAGGTCATGTGTGCAGACACTCTCCCACACACACACACACACACACACACACACATGCAAACGCACACTCGCACCCGTGCACGGACACACATAGACACGCGCGCAGTCGCACCCATGTGCAGGCACACGTGCACACCCACGTAGAAGCGCACACATACGCGCACATCCACACACAAACCCAAAGAATGCACTGTCACCCCACACGCACTTGGTAGAACTACCTCCTCATTCTACAAGCCCTATAGGACCCTATGTGCATGTTTTTTGACCACTGGCCACTTACTTCGTCGTTTCGCTTAATTTGAACCTTTAATTCTAGCGGTGCCAGGTCCAACGCAGAGAGTTTTCCTGACCGTGATCTGAGAATGCAAGCGTTTTCCTCTTGGGGAGAAAGGGAATGAGAGGACGGCCGGGTAAGGGAGCTCTGTGGTGCTCAGTCCAGGACGCAGGAGACAGTCGCTCTCCGAGGTGCTGAAGTCGGAGCGCTCCCTCTTCAGTCGCACCAAAGGACGACGAAGGAAGCGTCCGCCGAAAGCAGCGGTCCATATGTAAAGTAGTGGTTACCTTTAATTGCCCTTGCTTCATTTTTTCCGACTCTTAAACTTCTAATCTTCTGGATTTCGGTTCTCATTTTTTTTTTTGGCTACTTGTCTTGCAACCGCTGGATGTAACAAGACAGAATGCTGTTTTCTTTTTGTAATACACACCCGCATCATTTGGAAATATTAAAATGACTGTGGATGCTCTGGGAACCATATAGAGGATATTCTTAAAGCCGTTTTTCTTCGTTTATCTCTCTCTCTCTCTCTCTCTCTCTTTCTCTCTCCACATCGCATGCCTTTTGTACGTGAACTGTGTTACTGACTCAAAAAGGTGAGTCCTATAAGGATAACCATGAAGCAGACCTACTTCTACGCGGATATCACTTCGCTTGCACTGGAGAAGGGGCATCCGTATCTCCAGGAGTCTGAGGTTTAATTGCTTTTAAGCCCACCGCCGAGAGAGAGAGAGAGAGGGAGCCTCGGAGCCGTCGGAGCCTGGCGAATTTACCCTGTGGATAAACTGAAGTTGCCGATAGTCTGCTATCTTTAATCTGGTCTACAGCAACCTATATGTGTGGCTCTCTGGCTTCAGACTAAGTGGAAATCAAGCAATTTCAACGCGGTGAGTTGGTTATAGGCGAATGCCCCATAGGGTATAATATACCGTACTCTGCTTTCTGTTGTCACTGACCTTTACATGTAGCCTATTTAACAAGACGTGCAACACACTTAGACGGAACCAAAGGATTTCACGTTAAGGGAAATGATTTCTTTTCATCTGTGGTGCTTATAAAGTGTGTGGATTCCGCTCTGTGGTTTGCCTCCTCGCACGGACGATACATTTAGGTTAAATCCAATTGCGCATTTAACGGAAAATCTTCAGGCTGTGGACTAATTTGGTAAAAGGGTGTTACTGTAAATCGAATATTGGAGCAGTGATTAGCAGAATAATAGGCATCAAGGGCATTTGAAACGGGCTAATAGCTACCTGTTGTTTCTGGTCGCTCACATTGAGTTTCACATTGTACAAAGATATCCGATAGCTTGGAATAGGTGGAGAACAACCCACTCAGATAATATGTGTGTTAATCATTTCGACATACTCCTAATGTTCGGCGTGTGGATATTGACATTATTTTGAATCAGGGTTATTTGGACCCCCCCCCCCCCCAACACACACACACACACGCACATACACACACACACACACACACGTTTAGTTTGTCATCGAAGGTTTTAGTTTTCTTCCAGAAATAACGGTATAATGAATAGTCTAGAATAGACAGTCCATTTGCCTATCAAGATAAAATAAGGTCAGATGAAACTTTGATGATTCTGACCGAATTTAATAATTCGTCGTTGCAGCAGCAAATAGTAATAGGACACATCAAAGAAACGTTTGAATATAGTAAATAGGGTTTATGTGACCATACACAACCGACAATGTAAACACTAGAACATGTCACGTGAAATGTACGAGTGAAAAGGGAAAGTATGGTTTACAGCATGATGAGGTTGTGACAAATAACAGCAGCAGAATCACCTATCATATCATCTGTTATATCGCTTTTTCTCAATGCAGCCTTGTCCCCATCGATGATGATGATGATGATGATGATGATGATGATGATGAAGCGCAGGGTGGATCTGAAGCGGATACCGTGGGCCTAGGAATGACATCTAGACGCTCTGGTTGAATGCGGATAGCGATGCCGCGGCGAAGGATGGGCCCTTTCTTTGCGGCCGCCTGCGTCGTCTTTCTCGCCCTGAACGCCGTGTCTCCGGCCTCGGTCGGTAACCCCGAGGATTACGCCGCGGACGAAGCAGAGCGGACCGCCGGGGACAATATCGTCTTCGATGACTACCGGGGTAAAGGCTGCGTGGACGACAGCGGCTTCGTCTACAAACTCGGGGAGCGCTTCTTTCCGGGACACTCGAACTGTCCCTGCGTCTGCACCGAGGACGGTCCGGTGTGCGACCAGCCCGAGTGCCCCAAGATCCACCCCAAGTGCACCAAAGTGGAGCACAACGGGTGCTGCCCCGAGTGCAAGGAGGTTAAAAACTTTTGCGAGTACCGGGGGAAAACTTACAAAATCCTGGAGGAATTCAAGGTAAGAAGTGACGACTGTGACTTACAGGATATGGGACAACCTGGATCACAAGGGTATTGTAATAACCTCAGGGGCTTCAGTTCACTAAATCACAAGCTAAGACCCAATATCAGTTAAACTTGACACAAAAACTTTCAAATCCACTTATACCCAATACTCAATACTCAATCAAGTGCAGCAATGACTGATGACTGATATTATTATTTGGTCAATAATAATTTATTAGATGCAGGACACCAAACTATGAGCTTAGAGGGAACACTGCTCCTGAATGCTTCGCTGATATACTGTATGGCTTCCAGTTTGATTTCTGGCCATTTTACTTGGTCTTTGCTTCAAATCTGGACTCAAGCTGAGGTATGGAAAGTGCCCAACTGACAACTGAGCTGGTTCCATTTTGCAAGGTTGATTAAGTCACTATCAATGAAAAAACGTCATCTTTCTTTTGATCACGTCTGGTTGTCAGTAAATCGAAGATGATCTTACTTTATGACTGACCATCAGACTGTTTGAGTAATTCAGATGTTATAAATCAATTCAAACATCATATTGATGCCATGATGTTACAAATGCCACTATTTTGCATGGAATAATAACAATAACAACAAGTGTTTTATCAAACAGCTATTGCTTTTGGTGTTGCAGTTTTGTTGACATCAATCATCTTGATATTTTTTGAATTAACACCAACTTTTCAAAATACAATGTAAAAACAACGTGGACCAAAGGCTTTGTGGTGGGGATTAGTTTGGGTTAGAGTGAGTAAGTATATCATTTCATGGTATACTGTAAAAGCATCATGTGAAGGTGTTTATGGACCAGGTGCACAAACATGTCTGCCTCCTGAATTGTTGTCACCCCCTCCTCCCTGTCTATCTCACAGTGCAGCATGCAGTCATCATAGCTAAACTGGCAAATGCTACACTGGTATTTGAATGCTCGTTCTGTGGAAGGAATAGTAACATTACAGCACTGCCAGTGATTTTAAATCATACAGAAGTAAACACTGGGCCTTTCCTGGCAGAACCCAGGTTCCATTATGTCTTTTGGAAAGGGAGGACTCTGTGTCTATACTTCAGACCAGTGTCTCACCAGTCATTATATCGCATGACAGTACTGCCTGATTAGAAATGACACGATGAGCATGACAACTACAGGCTGTGTTTTAAACTGTTTCTGCCCATTAGGAAACCTCCTCATTTAAATTCATCACAAGTGGATTGGGGCTGTGGATGATTGAAATATGGTCTGACATAATCTGGCCTAAACCGAGACAATGCAGCTCTGTGGTTAATCATGGCATTTGTTCATGTTTATGAATATATATAAGAGACCAGTTAGGATTAATAACCCCAGTATAATTGTGTGTCAGTCAAATGCTATAAGACTCCAAATGGAAAATCAATCATATTTTGGAACTACTGTATTGGACATGAATTAGGACTAAAATTTTAATTGGACGATCTTAAATTGGCTTTGGCAGCCATATTTTAAATAGTCCTAGATTTAGACTGTTGTGGATTAAATAATCAGATTTTATGAAGGAAGGTGTGAGGTACTATATAACTAAATGAGGGTTATATTAAACTTTGAAAGGTCATCTGTAATTTCAGATTAATGCTGGCCTATGGCAGATTAGGAGATTGGTAACCACTAGACACCAAAAGAGTGTACATGCACATTAGCCCAGAACTCAATTTAACCTGATTCATGTTTGATATGCTGTTGAGTATTGTCTATGATTGATTGGTCTAATGTCAGACCTATTCCAAGACACGTAAAATACACACATGCTTAAAACCATTTCAGGGCTTTAAGGAAACTTTCCACTCTGACTCCGATTAGATTTTTAAAGGAATAGTTCACCCCAAAGGGAAAATTCAGTCATTAACTACTCGCACCCATGTCAATCAAAACTCCATTGAAGTTTGTATGAAAACCAAGTACAGATTGAGTTAGCCCCCATAGTGCCATCTTATTTCCATCTCTGACTTCCACCGTTGGAAGACTGCTTACGATGGCGCTAGCAAGCACCACCCCCAAACTTTCCGCTATAGGCTGGCAAATTATAAACAGTCTTCCAACTGGCAGAGTGCTGTAGGGTGCACCCGCAACCAGGCGTGTGACTGTTGGCACATTCAAGAACAAAGCAATGTCAGTGAGGAAAATATAGCACTTTTGGACCCATAGTACAATTGTTTAGCTACAAAACGCTTGGATTATGCTGCATATACTGTTTGGAGAAATTTGATGGACAATTTAGGTGGAACTACGGGGGCTATCTCTGTTTTTGTTTTTGTACAAACTTCAATGGAGTTTTGATTGAAGTGGCGGTGAGTAGTTGAATTTGGGGTGAACTATTCCTTTAACTATGCACAAGGGATCATAACATAACACGGTAACCCAGAAGAAACAAAGTAACATTTGAGTTATGTTCATGAAAACTAGTTAAATGTTCTTGCCTAGTTGCTACTTACCTCTAGCCTAATTTGCCCAGGAATTAAATTGAAGCTGACCCTTAGTTACCTCATGTTCACACTGTGAGCAACACAACCAGCAAATCACTGGAAGTTCATTTTCTTTCCTATAGAGCTGAGTGACCAAGAAAATAGGCTGGATGTGCAGTCAACAGATTTCTGCTTGTTTCCCTGCCGCTATGATTTAGTTTCATGAACAATAGGTCTGCCTGGCAAGTGCAAAATGGACGACAAGTTGATCACAGCCATTCAAAGCTGGTTGAATTGAATTGAATTAAATATGACTACAGGAAAAAAACGTCTCGAAAATGATGCTTGGGGAATGGTTGCATCCATCGTTGGGGTTGATGGTGTATTTTTGATTTATGCTACCTAATTAGATTTAGCTTGCTAGTTCGTTAACCCATCAAAATGATTGGTATTATATATCATAATATTGGTATAATATTATTAAAGGCAATACAAAAGCATTGGAAAATATATGATTTGACTGTTCAGATCGTACTGCCCGCAATTGATCAGAATTGAACGACCCATCGACCAAATTGCTCACAGTGTGAATGCAGGGTTAGAGTCCCGTTGTGCAGTTTAGGTCGCACACCTAATGTAATATGTTTGTTTTAGTTTGGATTCATGTGCCATATAATGACTTCAAGGAAAAACAAATAAGTCGCTGATGGTGTCGCAAGATGTTGGCACATGTTGTAACTGTGAATATTAGCAGATCATGTCACTTAAATTCAACCAGACAGAGGGTGACAGTGAATTAAACCAAATAAGATGTAGCCTAGCCCCAGAGGAAAAAGCTTTTGCTCACAGTCATCTTTTCATCTCTCAGATACAGGGAAGATCTTAATTCTGTATCATTTTGTGATCACCTACATGTGAAATCTTTCTCCTAAAACACCCTTAGGCGCAAGGAGGAGATAATAAAGAGAATAAGTTGTTAAGACTCGAGACTATGAGATAAATGTGAAGATGCTAACATGTGACATATAAAATGGTAATAAGCTCCTACTATATGGCTGCTGTCTCCATGGCTTCAATTGGAAAATTCAGCAGGATGTGAAAACTGTGCATGTCTGAGAGGAAGCATCCAAATCGCAGGAGTCATAAAACATCATATTGAGTTTTATTTGAGATCTTTCTCTAATCTCTTCGTCTCATGCATGGAGACATATTCAGGACACTCATTTAAGATCATTCGGAGATAAACATGAGCTTATATTTGGTTGTCTCTCTTGAGTTGAATTTGAGAAAGAGGGGGAAAATGCCTTTCGTCTCAGGAGAAGTAAAGGGTATGAAAATCTCTTCTTGCTTTCTTATGGGGCATGATTATTGTCGACCACATTTATTGGTGGCAATGCTTGAATACACTAACAACCTGTGAAAACTCATTGTTGTTGTGATTGGGAGTCATTAGTCAGTAGTTGTGTGTGGGCTTTGCTGTTATTATTGTTCATTTTTACTGGCATGCATCTGCTTCCAGTGCATTCAGCTGGATGAGTGGATGGCATTTCTCCTTGTCAAACACCTGTATCTAATTGTGGCTCGCTATTGTTTACAAGGCTTTTTAGATAACCAGCGGGGAGGCCCAAAATTACGTATTAGGAGGATGCTTTAAAGTGAAATAGTGCTGTTGTTGATAAAGGGTATGTGACATCAGCCCTTTTAAAACCCATGTAGTTAATCTGTCATGATCGGTGTGTTTGCGTGTCAGACAGCATCAAGCTCAGCCCTGCATTGAGATGCAAGCTCACACTTTGAGTGTGAGTACAAAGCCTCATGGTTTGATGTGAGATCAAGTCCATCAATAGTGCATCTCACCCTCATAGCCATGCCAACCTTGACTGGTGGATCCAGAGAGGGAAGGACATTTCATGGTACTTGAAGAAAACATTAATTTGTTCTTATTGATTCTCTCTGTGAAAGTGGCATGGCATGGCAGGGGCGTCCCAGTGGCTCAGTGGTCTACAACGTGTAACATGTAACAGCGCCGTCCTGGGTTCGAATCCTTCCTTTTGTTGCATGTCGTCTCTCTCCCAATCTTTCCTTCCTGAGGACGGCATCTAAATAACTGGTAGGCACATGAGAAAAGTGGTGTGAGGACATACAGGTTGCTTTCATGTCTTTGTCCAGTGCAAGGCTTGATCTCTTCAGTCAGGAAATGAAGGCCTTGGAGCCCTGCGGTGTTGGAAATCAAAGGCTGTCAGTATCTAGGATACAGACCCCAATTAAGAGATGCCGACAGGTTAACCTTTGGTGCAAGCCTCATTGGCATTTCTGTTGATGTTATCCCGGTGCATTGTGCAGACGTCTGCATTTACATTCAGCAGCAGGTGAGGGAGAGGACTTGCAGAGATGCAGCATTTCAGAAACCCAACAAGAAAGGATGTGGTGCCTTTAAAGCTTCCAGAATGTTCTGATGTCAGTTTTTGAAAAGAGAGGTTTCTTTAGTTGCATAGTCCAACATCACCCAACACCTTGTTCATTATCCAGTGCCGTCATACAGTAAATGACATCATGCAATAGTAAGGCGAATCAAGTGACACTTTGTGGCACTAATGTGTGCAGTCATTGTCATGCTAGTGGTAATAGCCATTCACTCCACATGGCAGATGACTGTAGTGTCATGTAGTGTAGCAAACTGTAGAGTTTAATCCTCGTATACCTCATGCACCAGCAATCTCAGAATCCACTTTAAGGTGTATTACCCAGTGCCAGCTAGTCCACTTAAGAAATGCTATTGTTCTTTAGAGATTATAGTATACCTGTGATGTGATGTGGATGTTGCAGGATTAGACTACCAGGAGGTTTGTTTGCTGCTCTTTTGTTTTGCTGCCCAGTGAAAGAGTTGTGCCACTCACACTCAGTAGGTGTTTCACCTACAGGGTTCCCCATCAGCTGAGGAAGGGACCAGTCTGCCCAGCATGGCTGCCGGCGTGCCTCTGGCCTCAGCGCAGCTCCAATCAAGAACCAGGAGATATAGGGTGAGTTCAGATCCCAGGTCGGACAGGCTAGGGCTGGGATGTGAACTCAAATGTGAACAATCCTGTCCGTGCTTCCTGCGATCCCTCAGGGAAGGGCTGTAGAGTTGAAAAGGGGGGAAGGCTGCTGTGGGTTTAGGAGCCAAGAGAAATGAGGTGGACATTGGTTCAGGGTCTCCATCATTTTCAGTAATGAAGGTACACATTGTAATCTCAGTCTTCAACTGTCAAACTATCTGGAATAATTTCTCATTTAAAAGCAAATAGTGTTAACTGATTCATTTGACAATGAGATAACTGCCAAAATCTAGAAATACGTTATTTCTACTCATCTCTCCTTTAATCTCCAAGGGACAGATACTGATGTATTCAGTGCAACCGCTGAGTAGGTCTTAAATGTGGAGGCAATATAATTTCCAGAAAAAAATATATTACTTTTTACCACCCAGAGTCTTTATTAGTTGTAGATAATAGAAAAATACTGCAATTTCAGAAAATGACTTGTAATTGCAAACCAAACCCCCTTTGCAAAACTTAATATAATAGAAAAATAGAGATGAAGTGGAAGCACACATGAATGCACACATACACACACACAACCACACGTGTAATTGCATGCACGTACACAGAGCTGCCTACACATCACACACTGCAGTAATTAGTGACTCCACTTTTCAGCACTGACACCTGAGACGCAATAGCCATTAAAAGCAGCAAAAATGATTGCTCAAATTGATTTTCCTTTCCAATTTGCTAGAGGCAAAAAGGGTTCTAATTTGAAGAAATGATTGAAGTGCAAACAATTCGGCTGGAAAGAACTTTTGACCCATTTTTTAAAAGAAGGCACCCTTATCCAAATATCATGAGGTTGCAGAATGTTTTTAGCACCTAACCCCCCTCATCCCCATGTCTTCACTCCTGTCTCTCTTTCTCTGTGTATTCGCTGACTATTGGTAAGATTGTTGTTTTGACATGGGCAACACTGGCATGCAGTTTGACTGTCAACCCATTCCCCTATCACTCCTATTAATCGCATGCATGTGACCCTTTTGTCCAGCCTCAAAGTACTTTATATTATCATTTCCCCCCCTAAAGGTCATTTGACTGCCTCATCTTGGAGGCTTGACAGCTGGTTAGCTATCATACCCAGCCAGTAGTATGGGGACAACAAGAGCCTTTGCCTCACCAAAACATCTGGCAGCACTTCTAAATTTGGTGTTGGTGCTCCATTTCCTTTTGTGAGTCTGGGCTGAGGCGTGACTGATCCTCTTCAGAGTAGACCTCACACAAAAGGATGACTTGAAAGCACAAGCGCCACTGAATACATTGAAGGGGTCCCTACAATGTATCATAGGTGCATGGAGTATTTTTCTTTTTCAAAATATGCTTTGATTAGGGATAACCTTACACAGTGTACTGAAACGCTGCCTCGGTACTGTATGTGTCACACTGGCAGGTTTCCTCCTTTGACAGTTTGCACTGCTATTCAGGTCAATCCAGTGGATTCATTTAAAAAGAGGAATACCATGGTACTTCAGCTTTGAAATGCTTTATCTTTAAAGGCTGGTTGTGTTAGTGAACACACACTACTGTCTCTCATAGCCAGACGCAAGAGAAAAAAGGTTGATCCAGACCTCTAATTTGCACTGTAATGCCACACTGATTTGGAAATACCCATGACAATTTTCTGCCACATTTTTAGTTTGCAAGTGAACAAAAGAAACTAACTGGAAAGTAAACAAAAACTAATCATCTGAAGTTGTGATGAAAAAATTGGACAAAAAATGCATACTGTCCAAAAGCCAGTCTCACTTCCTTGTCAGTGGTGCAGCTCCATGCTGTACATTGGTATGATTTCATGAAGTCTTGGTTGTCTTGTTTCTGACTTCAGGCAAGAGGTGCTTATGTTCAGTTATTGATTGCACAGCCCTAAACCAAATGAATAATATATGTTAATTCTTATATTGAGTGGTATTCCAATTTATTCTCCCAATTTACCAGCAGCTACCATTTGACAGAATCCAGGAAAACAAATGATAGCTTTAGCAGATGTAGTCATGCATCACTAATGTGTCCTTCAAGGACTACTGTACGATATCTCATTTCCTCAATTTGTTCCTCTAAAGATAGTAATGTGGCTTATGGGGGTAAGGCTGTGTTTGCCAAATATAGATTTCAGTGAAAGCTTGTTTCAGTGTTTTCAGCTTTTTTGAATGTTTTATAGTCATTCTCTCTGCCATAGGTTTGGCAGCTGGTCAAATATTAATCAAAAACGGTGTTAAGCTGGATCCATACCATCCATTTAGCTAATTGTCCTGCCCAGGGCTCCTACAGTCAGTTCATATTTGTGCTGTGCTTTCACCCATAATTAGTTTCTTCAAATTGGCATATAATTGACCATCTACTTATTGCTATGTTGAGGCATTGTAACTGGGAGGAATGTTAGCCTGTTGCTTCATTTCCTTTAGCGCCTGTTCAAAGAATAACTTTCTTAAATGCACAGTAATAACTACAGGATTTTTACCAGGATTGACCTTAACAGAATGCTGGGTACATAGCAATTATCCCTATGGGGAAAGATGAATTATAGATCTATAACAAGATGTTGATTCAGCTATATTACTTAAGCATGAGGAAATCATTGTGTAAAATGTCACCATACAAAAAAGAATAGTGAAAATATTTAGCACGGATCTTGGCTGTTTTTGGACGGTCAACTGTTGACTGGCATTGTGTGAAGAGATCAGATTAGTGACACTCGAGTGAAACGAGTGTTATCTGTGAGACCGGACCTTAGTTTGAAACGACATACATCATGGGTTTTGGCTGCTGGCTGTGTCAACATAAAGTGATAGAAAGTATTTGCTATCCCAATGTCAAAGTACCCCATTTTCGCTCTACCCGGATAGCTCATTAGACAACAAGGCAGCGTTTTCCCAGTAAGCCTAGCATACTGTAATTACCGACTGTTATTTTTATGGGGTAAGTTCCCAAACCTCGCCTCAGAGGGCAGACGTTCTCACTGGAGGAAGAGGCAGAATCATTACCGTTTTAAATGATCTCGAAATGCAGCAATTACACCGTGTACGCAGTTTAAATGTCTCAGACACAGTGAGGTCTCCACTATTGACCCTGGCTCCCACCTTCCCAGCCCCCGCAGACTCAGCCTGTCAAGCTGACAAACTGTAGACCATCTTCCATATGCATGAGTCAACATCTTGCTGTTTAATTGGCACGCTACGATACAGGCACTCTGGCTGACAGAGGGGCCGGCGACTGTAGAGATGTTTAACTAAATGGAAAGATTTTGTTGTGGTTTGAAGATGTAAGAGAACTGTGGTGTTTTGCTCTCTCAGGATGCTGGCTTATGCTCTACTGTGTGTGTGTGTGTGTGTGTGTGTGTATGTGTGCATGTGTGAGGAATTTCTAACAAGTTTGTGTCCTTTACATGCAGACTGAAGCCTTGACATATAGTTCAGAGCAGCAAGGAAAGATAATAATTGGATGTTAAAATGATACCGATGTGAATTGCTCAAAGGCTTTTTATCATTGCCGGTTTCACGCAGCTATGAAAAATTAGATTTAAGATTTAAGAGATCCAAGACTGATTGGAGAACCTAAATACAATTACATTTTACATCTGAGCCTCACAGCTCTAACATGTTCAGTTAATGCAATGAACAGCAGAGCAGTGGCATCATTTGAACCGGTGGAAAAGTGGAATAATGGGAGGTAAATGTGTGAAACTGTCTCATATTCATTTCAGAGTTTTCTCCGGTGAACGGCTTTAGTCACCTTGGCTGCAGTTATTCTTGTCATTTCAATGTGATGGTTGAGATCTCATTCTACAGATCGAATTTCACATAGCTGATCACATAACTGAATGTCCACAGTCGGCCTGAAAATGGCTGTTATGCATCTCCTGTGGCTGTATTTATTTAAATCTGCACTACTTTTTCCTGTTTTCCTTCTCCATCTCTGCATCGCTTGTATCCACATTGTGCATCCAGACTACCAGGAATTCCAATCACAATGCAAGCGTGGCCACTTTCATATCTGGTTTTGAAGATCCAATAGCCATGTGAGCAAAATCTAATTTCTGTGCATACAAACCTGTCACTTAATGCATCCTGGCATAATCGGTTGATAGGCATTGCATTGGAGCAATCAGTGTTACCACAGCCCTTGTCAATCATCCTACACCCAATTGGATTATTGAAATGAGAAGAGGGGTAGATGGGGTAGTTGAGTTTGCTGGAACCCACTCAGTTAAGATTGTTGATGGAAAAAGGACCAAGAATGAAGAGTTACAAAATCATTGCTGGCATGAAAGTAAAGCATTAAAGTTTCGGTCACCATAATAAACATTCATCAATACACAGGATAAGGTCCAGGGCAAACACTCACAGAAGCCCAATACAGATATTATACAAATGATACAAATGTGCACCATAACAGAATCAGTGATTTTAAAAATAATTTGAGTATAAATTAACAGGAGTTGAAATACTGACACATTTTGAGGGGCAAAATCTTTCCAAGATGGATATATGGCATTTTGGAATACAAAATCCTAATTAATATAATAATGATTCATCAGTACCATGTTGCTTGGTTGCAGACATTTAGTTTCTTGGTTGCAGATATTTAGTTTCTTGTCCCCTCTGATGCTGAACTTTCAAATTTACATTCACTTTTTCAAATAAATTTTTATTTTATCAAATATAAAAAAATGCAAAATTTGTATCAAATATCAAATATTCCTACTTTTCTTAAGACCTAGTTTTTGATAGTCGGCCCTACGTCAAGTATCCGTCTAAAGAGTACTTGCTGATGACGAGCTAAAAGAAAATCTAGCGTGATGAACAGCTGACCTTTCCTGCACTGTGAACAGTGTGTATTTTTCCGCTCCATGTAATTGCATTACAGTTCATTTTTCGGTCAAGAGACTTTGTACAGATGCAGTCAAATAAGATGCACCAATACAGTGGGCTAGATAGCGCTGATCAGCATGTTGCATAAGTGGCGAGATAAGTCTCTGAGCTGTTTCTCGAGGCAGGCTGCAGTAGAAAATGCAACTGTATAGACTATGATTATTATTATTATTTCTAATGACTCTATTCATGTCAACTCCGGGTTCTGTGCGTGTGCAGATGCAAGTTTTGAATGCCTGATAAAAAATGGACTCCTGAATGATTTACGAACTAAATATTAGTTAGATATTAGTTGCATATAATAGGAAGATTTTTACTTGGCAAATATCAACAAAAAAGCATAATGGAACAAATGCTGCAGACAGAATAACGACCAGTAAGCGTGTACTCAAGCTGCACTACACTGATAGAGGTGAAACATGTTGAGTCATTTAACCCAGATCCTCTATTTGTCTTCCTCCCTCTGCCCATAGCCGTCACCTTGTGAATGGTGCCGCTGCGAACCAAATAACGAGGTGCACTGTGTGGTGTCCGACTGCGCCGTCCCGGAGTGCGTCAACCCCGTGTATGAGCCGGAGCAATGCTGTCCCATCTGTAAAAACGGTAAGCGCTCATCTTCTCTGAAAGTCAATACACACTCTTCAGAAGTCATTAAAATTTCATCAAGCCGATTGCCAGTAGGTTTATCTGCGGTATGGCCATTTGATGACTGTGCCTTTGGAGGATGAGGATGCAATTGATGTTTTATCAAATAAAATCATTACCTTGGCCACTAATTAGCAGTACTAGCTTTAATTATAAATGACACACTAAGCAGAGTAAACATTGGCCAATTGCTTAAGGCCACGGTGGGAGGGACTAATGGGCCCCCAGAGAGCCCTTTATCTCCCAGTGCCTTGACGTCCTTGTCACACACAGCCAATCCCTAAATTAGAATTATAGGATTCCAATGGCTCATTGGCTGTTTACAAGGGGAGGCGGGAGATTTCCCTTTGACAGCCCCAATCCCGAGGGACAGATGCAGCTTTATGACTGGAGTACAGTAGCTGCTCCTCTGGAACATGATCACCATGGCTGGAGTGATCAGCAGCAAAGAGTGCCTATGGGTAGTATCAAATGCACGGTCAACTACAATGTTGCTACATAAGCAGAGATTTTGTCAGACTCAGACTGTTTCACTGGCAAAACCTTTAAGCTTTAAGTCTTTAAACTAAAAGCATCCAGCCTTCTCATTATGTACAGTGTCAGAGAAACATGGATAAATTGTTTGGGATTATTACTTTTGAATACAGAAAATAGAAAAGAACGGCAACTAATATCCTGAAAGATTTTGTTTTGTTTAATAGCGCTGGTTCACCCTTTATCCTCTAACTTGCAGAGAGGCAATTAGTTTGAAGAAGATGCTACGCTAGAAGTCCATATTACCAGAACTGCCCACTTTCTTTCACACTTTCCCTCATTTCCTCTTTATACCCTTCGCTTTCTTTCATTTAAACACACACACGGCAACTAGCCTGCAGCAGCTGAAATGAGAGAGCTAATCTAGGCCGACAGGAGACGGTGACACCCATGGCATTTCAGGGGAGGCCTGCTGTCCCTAGGCCCCCAAGGGTGCCTGGTCCAGCTCTGGCAGCCAGATGAATCTCTCTGTGGGGGTGGATGGCTGAGGGGGTCGGGGAGGGGGGGGTTGGAGTGGAGTGGAGGAATGCTGTTTAGTTTTTGGCCAGGGGACAGGCGACCGTGGGAGGAAGCCATCCACTCATGTATTCCAGTTTGACATGCAGTCTTCAGGAGTCAGTCGAGCCTTTTTTTTTTTTCTTTCACTTCACCTGCTCCAGAGAAGAAAAGGCAGAGGTTGAGGTCTGGTGGGTTCCTCACATCGGACACAACGCCATGGAAGAAGGAGCTCTTACAGGCTTCTACAGATAAACTCGAACGAAAGCACCAACATGGACAGATCATCAGCCTCAGCTCAGTTTTACCCCATGCTTGCATAGACTCAAGGTAGATCAGCAGTTATCTGTACCATAAAATGATATAAATTCATCAGGGGGATACTTACAATTATATAAGTTTCATGAAGAAAACTTTATGATACTGAGCAGTCTACAAATGGCCACGATCGCTTGTGAACCATCAGGTTGAATCATTTATAGGCCTGTCAGCTCTGATCTGCCTGAAGACAAGTCATTTTGATGTCCTGGCAGGCTGTCATGTAGTACCTCAGAGTCGGCTAAAGTCAGGTAAATTCGGGGTGACACTTTGACAACATTTTGTGGGCAACCGGCAGTGATTCATGGATTTGAGTTTCATGGCAGGTACATTTGTATGGATGCATTCCTTGCCTCAAGGCAAGAAGCTACGTGCTGTAGTTGAGCCAAATATATTGTAATTCAAGTCCTGATATGCACTCGCTCTTTAAGCTGTAGAAAGTGAAAAGATGATTTGATGTGATAGTTTTGACATAGAACAAACCCGTGCTGACTTTCTTAAATTTTATTGGCCATGAATTGATCGCGGGCTTGAATGGTGAATCTGTCAGTGTGTCCTGCAGGCAGTGACAGGTAGCGGAAACTGTGTCCTTGTGGCTCCAATCTATCTGGCTATAAACAATCACACTTGGCAGCCACGCCAGTCACCCTCTTCCCTCGTCAACCTCGACTGGGTTTGTCCTGTAACCTGTGCCAGCTGTCCAGAGGCAGATCAATGAGAGTTAAGACTTGGCAAGCACTCTCAATGTCTCCTCTAAGCTCAGATCGAAGGGCTTTTATCATGTCCGAATAGACCATGGGATTCATCTGTGCTGAGGCAAGGGATGGGGCTAGGAAGAAGCTAAAGGTCCCCTTTATGGGTCTCACATATATATTTAATGACTGCTGCTTTTCATTTACACTCATAGGCAGGCTGTATTAGAAGGAACTTGAACCAATGGGGAGCAAGGGAAGTCTCAATCACTTTCCTTACCAGACCGAAGCAAGAGATTGCGAGACCTTCACAGTTCTCGTTAACGATGGCCCTCTGGGGCTGCAGAGATTGTGGCTGAGTGGTGTTTCTGAATGCCCTGCTCTTCCAGGCAAATCTCTGACTTGAGTCAACATCCCAGAGGAAGAAGAATGTGAGGCTGAGCTTCCCATAATTAAGGAATGCATAAGCCTCCAGACAGGTCATCCTAATGCTATGAATATCAGACATTCAAACACTGCGATCAAAGTTGAGTCATTTTGCAGATTTGCATTCTAAGGCCTATGCCCCCCCTATGGCCTGGATATGATCACCGAGAAATGATCCTTCAGGACTTGTGTTAGTTAGCTATAGTTTTTCATCATTACCAGATTAGAGGAGCCTTGAATCTGGCAGGTTTTATAGAGCTGATCTCGGAGAGCAAGCCAATGTCACCGTCACACCGATTGAGCTGCTGATTGCTTTGTTTAAATGATTAAAACTGGGACAAATTCCTGGCACCTTCTTGCTCTCCTGTCTCAAGAGGTAGAAAAAGAAATGCACAGCCTCAAATTACCCTCAGGCAGTGAGAAACATAAGAGTAATTCTAATCTTTTTATTCAATTTATTCATGCATTTTAGCAAATGTAACAGCGATTTGGCTTTCTCGAGTACAGATCTTAAAATGTACCCCGGGTAATCTCTCTTTAACTGTTGTGATTATCAATTATATAATCAGTATGAAATGTTCAAAAGGTGCACAATCAAACAAATCAGAGAATGAAGGGGGCAAAAAACTGAAAAAAAAGTGAATCCACAGAAGTAAATCTTGTATTTCAACGATAAATCTGACTTCATAATTTATCACGTAATATATCAGAGTCCTTTATTGTTTTGGAAGTGTATGTGTTCAGAGAAAATGTGTGTGAGTGTATGAGGAATTTCTAAGGAGACTGTGGCCTTTTCATGCAGACTGAAGTGATTAACACCATCCTCCCTACTGCCTCTCAAAGCAGCTTTCTCTCCATCTCTCTCTCTCTCTCTCTCTCTCTTTCTCTGTCTCGCTCTGTACTCCAACCTCTCTGTACTGCCAAGCCAGCGCCTGGCAACCTTCTCTGCTCGCGGCGCATTAGGATGCAAAGCGCTCCATGTCGAGGGAGAAGGGGAGACTAACAAAAGCGCTTTAGTGTTGCAAAAACAAGCCCATCGGTGCATGCCCGTGAAAAGATCTGTGCGTCTGCTCCGACTCTCCCAACTCCCCCACGGCTCTCAGCATCACTCCACCACACCTCCAACAACAGAAGCTCCCAGGAGAGCAACATTCATTTCTTCTCTTTCTCATTCCCTCTTTTTTTCCCCCTTTCTGTCTCCCTGCCTACATCCCTCCTTCCCTCCCCTTTCCCCATGCGGCAGGTCCAAATTGCTTTGCTGGAACGACGATCATCCCAGCAGGAATTGAAGTGAAGGTGGACGACTGCACCATCTGCCGCTGCCACAACGGAGACTGGTGGAAGCCGGCGCAGTGCTTGCGACGGGAGTGCCTCAACGGCCAGTCGTTGTCATAGAGACCCCATCGGGAACGGTGGCAAAGCTCAGGCAAGGCCCTGCCTACTGCGCCATTTTGTATGATTGACAGGACAGGAGCACAATTCCTAGACAACCTGAGACAGCATAGTAGCAGAGGGATGCTCTCGCAAGCTTCACACAAATACAAATTTAGCCACTGAGAAGAAGACGGAACTCGTCTCGAGACTTTTTCCACCCTCCACTTTTAACTGTTCTATATATTTTCAGAGATTGACTTGCTTGACTTGCTGCTCTCACACACAAAAAAGTTTATATATTTCATGAACTCTTTCCTAACCATCGGCACTGTTGAATTGCTCAGTTGATTTCTGTATGTATCTGCTTGTTGCACATGTTTGTCACGATCACGCAGGTGTTTTAAAAATTCCAGCAGCAGGAAAACAAACAGTAAGCACACAACTGATGGCGCTTTTTTTTTTGTTGTTGTTGTTGTAAGGATCAACACTGATGAGAGCACTACAAAGCTGTGCTTGCATTTCACAACTTCACTCTAAGAGCTTGTTTACAAAATGCACAACAACACACACACACAGATAAACTTTTGTGTCCTGATATGACTTTTTATGATGGCAGGAACTCGCCCCTTAGATGACGCTACTGTCCGTTTTCTAAAATGCTATCAAACTCTAAAATCCTGACTTTATCAACCGCCTACCATGGTTTTAAGCCATGTCTCTGTGGAAGGGCAACACAGGCGGTTTTAGTTGGTGGAATTAGCCGAACTGCATAAAAAAAGTGGTAGCCAGCAACACAAGTAGTTTTTGAAGTAATGCAACCCTAAAAAGAGGAGGTGTAAAATATCGCATCAACACATCAACTTTGGGCAATCCCTTTTTGGCTTAATTGCCATTATTTTTTCCCCCAGTGGTCCATATCAACCAAAATATTCTTACTAACAGCTTGAACTTGTTATCAAAGCAATTAGCAAGCCAAGAGCAGCCTGCTTTAATTTCCCTTAATCAAGGAGTATTCTGTGATAAATCACCCAGCTGGGTGCTTGGCGCTGCCGCAGTCTGCATGCCAGGCACACTCAACACAAACCAGCAGACAAAAGGGGAAATCTGCATATGTCTAAATCCTTCAAAGCAGTATTCACATGCGTACATGCATGTACACATTCATGCATCCTTTCATCCACAAACTCGCGCTCGTGTTTATTTATTTTCATCTTAAAAGTGTTGATCCACGCTGCGCCCTGTGAAGCACTTAAGTCAATAAGGCTCTTGTTAAAACACAAATCTGTTATCCTCATCTTCTGCTGTGGATTATGTAACAGATTTTCTGCCTCCTCCCCCATATGTTTGAATAGCTCAGCCACTGTAGAGCATGGCTATGGCCAGCGCTGTAACTTAGGGACAGGCTAATGCATTGCCTTGATAAGAGTCCAAAACCAGGTTGGTCTTCAAGTTAGGCAAGAGACTGCAATAAGCCCCACCCAAGCTGGGCCGAAACACCACCACATTTTGATAAATACTAGTCATTAATTCAAAGGTGAAATCCAGTATGCTCATGCCATTCATCACTAGTATTTTTTGCCATTTCTCGAAATCTGTTCCCGTTAACCTTTAAGACCCCATTCCTGGGCTGTGATGGATGGGCTACTTAATAGCAGCTCCCACCACTGTAATGAGACACAAATGAACATAGGTGGAAGACCACTAACTTAAAGAGGCGGCGGAAGAATACATTACCTTAAAAGCCACTAAAACTGTTTTTGAAAGAATCTCACGATCTGCAAAGCTGCCGTGTAATGGTCGAAGAAGAACTCGCACGATCGAAAGAACGGGGGCGGAGTTCGATCTCGTGCGCAACATTGCAGCTCAGGTCATTTCCATCATTAAGCTACGATGATGAAGTGTCTTTCAACGCGAACAGACAGACCTCATCTATCTGGCTCGAGACGCATTGGTCTGCAGATTCATAAAACAAAACTGACATCTACGGTTCATCAATCACAGTCTCAGTACTCCAAACCATTCATGATTAATGGGGATGCTTCGTTCATCTTAACTACTTTAAATGTCAGATAGTTATTGAACCTATAGATGTATCTAAATATGTTGGAATGACATTGGCGGGTAGTGACAGAGAAAGACCAGTGAGTTTGCCAGCTGACGGGGCCCAAAGGCATTGCTGCCACCAATGATGCCTTATTGCTCGATAACATCCTTAAAGCACTGCCTTTGGCTTCATACTAACAGCTGGGACCTCTTGAAGTGCTGTTTTCCTTTGCACTCCTTGGTGTACTGTACTGGCGACTGCAATGTATTACCCCAAAGCTAGTTATTCTTCGACCCGTCAACGCAAATCAGTAGGATTTCACGAGGCAGTTCAATCACAGCTTAAGAAATGTGGAATCGAATTCACACATGGCTCTAAAAAAAACCAACCCACATCAGGTTCTTTGAGGGAAGTCAACTGAGGCAAAGAGGCAGATAGGATGTTTAAGCTGTTTCTAGAAGTAACCAGGCAACTTGAGCCTTGTAATGTCAGAATTGCAGCAACCTCCATGCTCAACCTTGCTCAAAATGGTTTTTTTCCAAGCCACATTGACTTTATCAAACTAAACTAGTGGCTAATCTCCTGTCGTTTGACCCATCTGCTGCTTTTTCATCCACTGATTGTGAAGGTGAGAGTGGAGACGGTGAATTGGTAGGTGTCAAAACATCCACAGAGCAGGGTTATACCATCCCTCCACACAACAGAGCGAGGCAGAGATCGGTGGTGGTGGTGGCGGCGGCGTGTACAAAATTAGGGGAGGGAGGGAAATAAACAGCAGATTATATGTTGGATACAAGAAAAACAAATAGGAGAACTAAGGAAGAATCAGGTTGGTTTCCTCCAGCAAATGATGAGATGAGGCAAGAGGACGGTGCTGGTGTGCAAGTTGCTCTGCGCTATAAGAGGCAGGTCAGTTCATGAAGTAGTTCTCAAGAATATACAAGAGAAAATGTCCTGCCTCTAATAGCATTATGGGTACTGATCAATGTTCTTCGAGAGGCATATGAATAACCCAAAATTCTGTTTGAAGAACTTGATTGATGAACATTGTCATTGTTATGTGAAAACTTTGTAACTCCAGTCTTACTGAATTTCATGTTTGAACTTAATTTGAAGGATTCCAGGCTCCTCTGTGGGTTGATACAAGTCTAACAGGTCTTACGAAACCCTTTCAAAACCCATTGGATAAACTCAAAAATGCCGGGTGGTCACGCAGAAAGCATCCTTTCTTCCACAAACTCTCGCTTGTGTTTATTTATTTTCATCGTAAGTGTTGATCCATGCTGCACCCTGTGAAGCACTTAAGTCAATAAGGTATCCTCATCTTCCACTGTGGATTATGTAATAGATTTTTTGCCTCCTCCCCCATATGTTTGAATAGCTCAGCCACTGTAGAGCTGCAATAAGCCCCGCCCCAACTGGGCCAAAACACCACCGCATTCTGAAATGATAAATACTATAAATACATTAATTCAAAGGTGAATTCCAGTATGAAAATCTCCATTTCTCCATTTTTAGAAAATCTGTTCCCGTTAACCTTTAAGGCTTGATAAAATTGTAACAGCCTTGGTCTTATGAAACCCTTTGAAAACCCATCGGATAAACTCAAAATGCCTGGTGGTCAAGTTTCTCTTAGTTCCTGAAAAGTTGACATTTTGGAGAAATGAGTTTTACATTGGACAGCAATGACATGGATGCCTATGTTTATCTTTTGTGATGTGATAGCATAGGCTGCATTTAAACAGACTACAGTGTTCTGTTCATGGTACAGATCTAATCTCATGGTTGTCTAAATATGAAGAAACCACGGAGAATCTGATTTTCCTGTAACAAGTGTAACCGTTGTGAGAAAATCTGATTTATGGTGTAAAGCATCAAAAATCTGGTTTTGTGTTCCTGTGTAAATGCAGCCGCAGAGAACCTCCAGTTAGATGAGGTAGCTGGGCAAACACGGGGAAACGACCTTTCTCCTTGCAAGTTATGTGAAGCTGCATTTTCAAGGATAGGTCAGTCGTCTGTCCGTCATTTTCTGCCAAGAAATTGAGTCTTTTGTGTCCGTCCCTGAATGTTTGTTCAATTTACCCCATCTGCTGTCCCTCCCATTCCAACCAGGCTTGTACATGGGCGTTTTGTAAAGGTTTACCATTTGGTCTTTCCACAAGACACCGACTTACTGTAGCTGGACGCTATGAAAGATTGTTTTTTGTTTTTTTTTAAATAACAAAACTGTTATAAAGTGTGCCTGAAAACCTACTATGTGGAATACGGAGAGAGAAACACTGTTATTATACAATCAATTGTATTACTTTTTGGGGCACCAAGGGTCTGTTCTGGAGGAAATGAGGGATACTATCATTTCTATGTATAGTCAAATTTGAAATTTATATTATAAAGGGTTTCTATGACAACACGAGAATACGTCCCCATGCAATTTCACTCTGTAAGAGACCGAGGGTACACCAGGCCAAACATGAGTTAAATTCCAAATTTGAAAAGTCAAACAACTCTTGGTGCTCCTTATGTTGTTCATATGTAAATATCTTCAGACGTATAATGTGTATTCTGAAATCTGAGGTGGAGAAAAAAAAAAGTGTATTATTTATGGAGACAAAAACTATTTTGTTAAATAGACTTGAAAAGAAGTGTTATTCAGCAAAAGTGAGTGTGGATTTTTCTTTTAAGCTAATGCTTTTATTTGCACAGGAGTGCTGTGACGTCTGCTGCCCTCCAGGTCACTTAACAGACTCTGCATGAAAACACACCGATAACAAATAATGCACACACGTGCAATTCCTTACTGCTGACAAGCACAGTACTTCCCAGCATTTAAATGTACAGCGGGGGCATGTTAGCTGAAATTTCATTGTAGCTCAGACTCTGCTGCCAAACACATTTCCCTGAATCCAGTGCCACTACCCACGTCACACAAAACCATACAAGCAAAAACAAACTCTCACTCTGAGACATTGCAGATGAACCTTCAAAACACCAATGTATGTTTCCGACAAGCAGAAGATGAAGCTAAACTGCTGTGAGAGAGAAAGTAAAATATTGGTGCCTAAGGGATTTGCACTGCTCAGTGAGTTAAAGGGCATTACTCACAGGTTCACTCCCCCATTCCATTTCATTACCAGTCAGTTTGGGCTTCTATCCTGTCCACACTACTAATTGCCTTCTCCCACCTCCCCCCGTGGACGGGAAAGGGGGGGAAGCAATTTTATGCGGCACGCAGCAATCAATAGCAATTAGGCGCATCCTTGACTAATCCCATTGAAAATGGGATCTTGGGGGACGGCCAGCAGAAGACCTCTTGAGGCACGGGGCCAGAAACCTGCAGCCTTGCACTGGTGGTGATCACACACATTTACACACCTTACAGAAACAAAAGGGGGAAAAGTTTTGTTTCTTCTCCAGAGTAAATGCCAATACAGTGATGGAACGATTAATTGCTTTGCTTTTCCTTTTCTACACTTCATCTTGCATTTCAATCGATCTTTTAGGGGGCCCACGTTTTCCTTCGTTTAAGAAAGGCATTTTCAATTAGAGGATTAACTCTTCCTGGTGGACGATGGAAAGCAAATTTACTGTGGAGCAAACCATTACACATGGGAACAGACAAGACATTGATTTCAGTGTGACGCACCTCTTGATACAAAACAGCTTTATTTTGAAACACTCATTCAAAGTAGTTTTTTGCAACATATCAACGGCATAAAATGTTCATCTTCAAATGTTTTCACTATTTATTCTTAACACAATTATTGATGGATATATATATACCAAAAGAAGGTTGAATTTGATGTGTATGTATCTATCTATCCATCCATCTATCCATCCATCTATCCATCTATCCAGACATAGACATCAAATTCAACCTTCTTTTGGTTGCTTATGCTGTCATTTATTTTAGAAAAATATACATTATCAACTTATCATAACATCATGATGTTCTGTTAATATAGTAAGGTCTTACTAATAATAGTAATAATCTGTGACATTTTCATAAGAATAAATGTTTTGCTACTTCTCCATTAGCAATTGATATAACAGTAGTGATTTAACTCATATCCATTACATGAAACCTATTAGATTTGCTGTTCTAATCACCCAGCGTTGGCTAGGTCTCTCCTGGGAGAAATCCTCAGGAAAAATGTGTCACAGTACTGACCACACTGTTTGATTGCCAAGTGATCTCAGGAACTGCTTAGCAGCAAAGATGTCACCAAAATAAAAAACGTGAATCTTGCAGATTACCACTTTAATGTCAAACTGGAAGCACAAATAGCTGTTAAGATTGAGATTGATGTGTTAACAGTCCCATAACAAATGAGTCCCTGAGGCTGTCAAATGACTATGCTATGGGACAATTAACATCACAGTGCACACTAAACATTTTTTGTGTGGGGGAATTTTTTACCTAAGGCTGAGGGTCCGGCACGGGGAGGAGGCGGAAGGCTGCGATGCAGTCGATGAGCCAGGACGAGGGAGCCGACCACACCTTGCCGCGCCTGACCACCGCCGGCTTGTGGGGGCCCTGGGGGTCGTAGAGGATGTACTGGGTGCACAGGGCCTGGTCGGAGCCCGGCGGGGCGTGGTAGGCGGCGGCGCTCAGGGTTTGCGTCACGTCGCTGTCCGGCTTTGGCTGCCGAGTCAGGAGATGGCCACCTCCCTCCCGGAGCAGCTCGGTCAGCCCCTCTTTCGGAGGCGTCTTAAAGGAGCCCAGCAGGAAGAAGAAACAGCCATCCAACAGCGGGGGGAGCTTTAAAACATGAACAATTAATGAAAAACGAACCATTAGTGAGTACTTTCATGATTTACTCACCCTTGTTCCAAATTAGCACTTCCTTGTGCATCAAAGGCCTGTCTCAGAAGAGAAACCGCCACCAGTTATCAGTTATCTTCCTCCATTAAAAGATGGTAATCAGTGAGTGGAAGCCACGGGGTAAAATCCTCAGTCTTAACAGGAACAATGTCGCGAGGATTAAAGTCTCCCACTCTGTTTACGATGAATTAAAACGCTGAATCATTGCACTGCCACCACCTCTCAGCTCCTATGTCACCAATGCCATCTGTGAGTGTGTGTGTGTGTGTGTGTTAGTTTCACTCTGTATGTGAGTAGGTGTGGACGTGTCGTATTGACTTTGACTTGAGAGGAACTGCACTGCTAAAATTGTCTCCTGGCTCTGTAGCTAACTCTGGACTGCTTAGCATTGCTGTTTAAAGCAGCAACGAGGCCACTTGAGGCCGTTGTATTCACAGCATCAATGAACTCAATTGTTTGTTGTAAATTGGCTGTCTCGAGAGTTTCTTAAAGTTAGCGGGTTCATTGACTCCACTTTGGTTTCATTCCCCTTGTGTGCGTTTGAGTATGTGTGTGTCCTTAATATATATAATCAACACAGTCTTTTCTACAGCGAGTATATTACTGTACACAAGAAAAAACAAGGGAGACAGACCAAACCGACCGGGGAACACTGCCAACCTACCAGAGCATGTGTTCATTATGCTGATTTAGACCCCCTGTTAAGCCTCTCGATGTGCCGCTGTCCTTCAGGGCACAAATACGTAATTCCAAAACAACATCTAGTACATGTTACTGAGCAATAATTATGTGTCTCTGGCTACAAAGAAAAGGAAGGTTTCTAAAGGATCGTGACAATCTAGACTCATCTTTTTATGTGTGAGTGTGTGTCTTAGTGGTGGGCGATATGACTAAAAATAAATATTGTGATTATTTCAAACTTTTACCTCGATTACGATGAACGATTATTTTATTTGTTTTGTTTTATTTTGAAATTGACCGGATGCTCTATGCCGTTCCTGTGTCTGACTTCCTGCCCGGCTTGACACATTCGCTCGCGGCTCGCAAAAAACGAACGGTCCAAACCGGTCTGAACACGGCGTTACTGGACGGGGCGGAGGGACGTGACTGAATACCACGTAGTATTTTTTAAGGGGACAGTTCATGAACGCAGTATTGGGGAAAGTATTTGGCCCATTTGGCTCATTCGCGGGAAAGTGATGTTACGTCTGATACGCACGCACACACACAGACACTGGTTGCTTTGCTAACTGGCGCTTCTAGACGTTCCTCGTTCTTGTAGCCTAAATAACAATCGAAATGAACGATTTTGAAATTTTGCCGCGATTACATAATTAAATCGCAATTACGATTATAAACACGATCATCGCCCACCCCTAGTGTGTCTGCTTGTCACTTACCAGGCTACATCTGTTGATGCGGCTGCGCAGGGGGCCTTCTCCTGCCTCGTACCCAGTCTCGGGCATCCACTTCCCTGCTTGCAGGCATGCCTCCACCCCTAGCATCAGAGAGGGGGAAAAAAAACCGCACATTAAAAAAAAAAAACCCAGCACTATAACGAAGTTTATTGATTGCAAAGAGCGTGGCAAGGCAACTGCAGAATGGTAATGTTCATGTCGGATTTAACAGCATCAGTGGGAAGAATTCCAGTGCTGGAGACGCAGCGTGTGTTGACCGAGAGAGATGCCCACAGCATGATGGAGTTAATGATGCAACTCTGGTTTGAAGTATGGCTTTAGCAGAATTCAAGCTTTATCTCTCCTCTCAAGGTTCGACACGTTCTGATTGGAACTGTATGCCACTGAGCATTTTTTGTTTTCAAAGGAGAGAAACTTTTTCTTTAAAACTTTGATAAAAGCGTTTTTTAACGACAGAAAAAAGTATGGCGAAGATAGGGAAAAGAAAAAAAATAAAAAAATCACCCATTTTCATGCCCTCTGCTGTCACAGATAAAAAAGGATGCTTTTGAACAACTGTACAAGACACAGCAGAAGTTCAGATTGCGGTGCTGCCATTTTCAGTAAATGCACCATTATCAACTGTCAAAAAAAAAAAAAAAAACAGCATCTAAGCAGTTTTGAAATCTGAGCTTGTGCATGGTGGAACTAGATTCCCACCAACTCTTGAACTGAAATCACTGCAATTTGCTTTACAATGGGATTTGCTACAGATTTGTGTGAAAGTGAAGCAATACCCTGTGCTTAGGTTTCACACGTTTCCTCTTCTTTTGTGAAAAGACTTTCGCCACACCCACCCACCCACCACGCTCATGTGATTCAATTCACCTCCCATTACCATTTAATTTCCCATGCAGTTGCGCTTGGCTGCAAGAAGTGGTGGCATTAACAGATTAGGTTACAATGAGTGTGCACGCCCTGTCACAACGGCTATCTTGATCACTGCCCCAGTCACAAAAACAGCAAATTACACACACACACACACACACACACACACACACACACACACACACACACACACACACACACACACACACACACACACACACACACACACACACACACACACACACACACACACACACACACACACACACACACACACACACACACACACACACACCCCATAACATTTGTGGGGTGTAATTACATTTCTTCATTCCCTTTAATTACAGCTTTCATTTGCAGAGACCCTGCTAGACTTGGGCAGGAACGTCGGGAGATACCGGGGGTTAATTGCTCCGGACGATAGCGCTGGCTCGTTAGCCCAGTGCTGACGAGTCATTAGCGTATTTGTTAATTACATCCAGAGATTAAATGCAGAGAGCATCTCAAACCTCTACCTTACTTCATAACTCAGGGAATGATCAGTGAACAGATGAATCCAAGCTCTTCCGCAGCAACGAGACCAAGAGGTAGATCTCATTGTGGTCTGAGGACAACCACTGGAAACTAGGGTTCGACTGGCTAGAGGAAGAGGGGACAAGGTGTTGAATCAAGATGGAGGACCACGTAAGAGGTGAGATGGGGCGTGGCCCGGCAGTGGTGGGGTACTAAGGCGTGTGACTATGACGCTATGAGTTGAGCTGCATGTGCGCAGACACACAGACAGAGATACACAAACACCACAGTGACTGTCAAGAGGGAGACAAGCTGTGTCAAGTGTTCAGCTGGCGTGGAGAGAAGAGATGGGGGAGAACTGAATACCGTCCAGACGCACAAATTCCCCCACAATCCATACAGTCACGGAAGACACACAAACACACAACTTGTGGCTTACTGGCAGAAAAACACACACACACACACACGCACACGCACGCACACGCACACACACACGATGCTACTGATGGTATCCAGTCAAGGGCACACCAAGGTGCCAGACAACTCTTTGACGGTAAGTCCCTTTTTACTTCCCCTGAAGCAGAGTACGTCTGAATATCTGCTTGTCGCTGCAAGAAAACTTGGTTCAAGGATGCCAGGAAGACTGGCTGGGAATAGCTAAATTTTTGCTTATGAATTCATCTTGGCATGAATCAAACAGGAGAGGAGACTTTGCTATCTTTTTATTGCTACCGATTTTGAAGCCTTGCAGATCCCACATCATCGATTCCCAGATTTCCCCCCCCCCCCCCCCCCCCAATTCACCCACTCTATTTGGCTGTCAGACAAGTAAGCAGGTGTATGCGCACACAGCAGCAGGCACAAACAATTTACCTGAAAATTGCCGGGTGCAAAATGTCCTTTTAATATATCCCAGGACACTCCATGTGTTACAGAGAATGAAAAGTTAAGTGAGAGCAGAGCAGCTTCTCCTGCTCGATATCCAAACAAAGCCTGACTTCACTAGAAAAGGTGCAGAGGAGAGGAGGAGGAATTCTAAACACTAGACCCTAGGTAGGACACAAGGTGAGTCTAAATCACTGCTACCTGATGTTAGGTATAAGACAGTGAAAGTTTTGCAGATGTAACTTGTAGCCAAGTAAAACTGTAATGTATACAAAGCAGTCTTATTTCACAGGCCACCAATATGCTGAGTAATAAGCGTGAATCGGCACACCCGTTTCTGCTCCAGGACTACAGCACCGCAAAACTACTTTCTTTGCCTGAAACTTTTCCTTGACTTTTCATGAGAAACGTTGCACTAAAAACACTTTAAGGTAACACTTGGTTTTCAGTCAGTTCAGGAAGGGATTTTAAAAAGAAAGGGGGCCAAATAACCACCACTGAATACAATGCATGTGGACCAATCAAAACCACAAGATAAACCTTCCTGATATTCCATGAAAATGTATGATGATTAATTTCTGTAAACAGAAAAAGCCTCTGCTGCAGTGAGAGTAACGTGGGAGGAATGCAAACAGTGGAAATTGGATATTGAACCGAATGTACTCTTCCTAATTTCTGAACTCCAGATGGCACAGGGGTTGATGTTATTTGCCTCTTCCAGTCTCCATCTTAGCATCAACACGACCAAATATTCTGAAACCTGTATTGCTTCTTAATGTAGTATTAATCCCTCCAAAGATCATGTTAGACCATGCCTAGATACCTTGGCTTTGTGATTGCCTGCACTAAACAAGATTAAAGAGCTTTCTGCTGAAGCCTGCTACTATGTACTCAAAACACGGTAAGGGTGTCAACTCCAGCTGGAGCCACCCATGCTATGAATGCAAACACTCGCTGTCAGATTAAAGATATTTTGGATAAACCATCTAAAATTGACATCCACAGAAAACCAGTCAACGGCTTTAGCCCATACTTACAGCTGTATCTGAGGACCCAGCAACCAGCAAGGATGCCCAGGAGGGTGGAGAGGGTGGTGGGCATGGGTCCGTCTGGCACCACCACGTGGCTCACTGGAGGAGGAAGGAAGACACACACACACACACACACAGATCATTGGCATACAGGAAAGGTACACATGAGTTGTTATTCCAGTTGTGTACATTATTCAGTGCATGCGTGCATGGATCATTTTTGTTCATAGCAGCATTCTCAGTCAACTCTAGTCACCGTAGTGCCAAAATCCCAGGAGGACATCCATTTTTGAGATGCTGGAACCGGTGTGTCTGGCACCAACCATCATACCATGTTGCTTAGGTCATGCGTTATGTTAACATTTAGTTAACATTTAGTCAAATAGCAACTCAAACGCTCCACCCTGTCTGCATCCTTTATACTTTTATTCACTCCCTGTCTGAAGGAGCAAGATGTTTGCTTAAACAGGGAAATTAAAATGGATACTGGGTGTATAAAATACCATAAACACCGACAGCAACTGGTCCAGGTGGAGTTGCCACTGGAACGGTGAAGCTGTGGCAACAAGGCGTGAGAACAAGAGGGAACACCATCTGAGTCACCACCAAGCCCCGTGTGCCTCCAGAGAGAAACATTGGAGCACATCCTAAGCCGTTGTCTGAAAGGCCTGGGAGAGGGAAGCTGTCACTGGTGCCACAACCAGGTGCTGAAGGCTGTACCCCATGTACACCCTTCCTTCTGGCCAAGCAGGCTGCTGGTTTTGTCATAAGTGTGGAGAAGCCACAGCCCCAGGAGACCGGGACTCATCAGTCCAGGTTCAAGCACCTGGACGAGGGTGTCTAATGCTTTTTTCTGAGCACAGGACAGATAAAAATGTGATACACGTGGCATTTGTTTGGTTTGCACAACTTCTGATGCACTGATGGACTTATAACTGGTGATGTAACCTGGGGTCACGCAGTGTTTTGGGTCTTTTCAGCATCAGACACTCCACCAGGCAACCCAATCATTCAAAACAAACTACCATGTCCCTGATAAGTTTGCCCAGACAAACAGGTACGTTAACTGCACACCTGACATGGTTTCATGGTTAGGACACTTTGTAGAACACATTATATTTAACATATTTTTACATTTGCACAAGCATGAGTCAGTGCATTAACTTCCAATCTCTACAGAGAGGCTTAGATAAATGTAATATCCCTCATTCAATACAAAATTCTACCCATGTTTTTTGGGAGGGAAAACTTTAGGAGAGCAAATAAAAGGATCACTATTAAATCTGCTGTTCTGAATTACTGCAACATAACGCCAAGAAACAGCCTAATGTATAAAAAGCTTTAGACAAAGACACTGAATTATAAGTTAATCAAAAATGAAAACACAGGTTTATTGCCTCTTCAGTCAACAAGCTGTGGCAAACTGGCCGCAAAAAAAAAAAAAAAATCTTACTTGGTGTGTCGAGTGTGGATTTGTCTTGCCTATAGTTCAAAATGTGAATGGTTCTCTGAAGCCGTCAAAATCTATCCCCTCCGGTCAGACTTTGTAGACTGGTGAGAAACACTTCTCTTTTCCACTTGAGTTTGTTCATCACTCTGACAGCACTTCCAAACAGTTTATGAGGAATCACTTCAATTACTTCTGGATTCTGGGAGGAGTTGCTCTTTGCTGCTCTATCAGAGTAATATATACAGCTCTAAAAGCACTTGTAGTTTTGAGGCTCCATGAGTGATAACGCTTAACGGCTACCATCTGTTTTTACAATACTAAAAGGTTAGTTTCAGACAGTAAAGCACGTCTTTAGTGGGTAAAAAAAGGTGTTCAGATGACAATCCTATCACTACGGCGGAAGTGCAGTGTTTGATTTTCATAGGAAACCAGGGCAGAAAACTACCTCGTGTCTACAGAAAACATTGGTTGGTAAAAAAAAAAAAAAAAAAAAAAATTCACAGCCACCTTCACTATTTTACCATTCGAATACATCTTTCAATTGAACAGAACCTCCAAATAATGGTTGATTATCTGATGGAGTGGACAGGCTTACCATGGCCTCAACATTTGGCTGGTGGCTGCTGTAAATTTCCACCCCCGATAAAAACCCATGTCTTACAACGAGTAACAACAAAATGAAAAATGAATGATGCGCTCCCAGAATATTAAAAAGAACATTCAGTAAGTTTCAAGCTCCTGAGAAGGTTGCACCGGACAAAACACTGTACCTGAGCCAGAGAAGACCTCGGCCACTTTCCCTCCCAGAATGTGTTGCAGCTTGGCCAGTTGCTGCTGCTGGGACTGGGACAGCTTGCTGGCCAGAAACACCACCTGCTCATCCCTTCTCACACCGTCGCTCACCTAGAAGAGGACACACGAATGCACTCCGGCATTATAGTCAGAATAACGTAACATTTACAGTCAAGGGGTGAGAATCCCAAGAAGAAAAAATAAAAGGTTATTTGATGCAAGCAATTCTTGGCTGTTAACAGGTACTGGAATATTCTCCTGATCCTGGGCCAGAGACTCATCACTTGAGAATTAGTTCATGAAAGTACGGATCATCTAGATTAGACTCCAGCTCCTACTACATTAGGCCCAGATTTGCTCCAGTGCTTTGAAATCAGACTTCTAACAAAAAAAACCCAGATAATTGGGTTATCCACATCCTCATATGGACCTACTGTGGAGAGGCAGGTTGGAAGGCTGAGAGGTGCACTAGCAGGGCAGGGTCCTTCTGAGGATGCCTGGAAGATTTCCTGCATCTCCGGGCTCACTGCATAGTCGACAGGCCGCTTTCCATCCAGATTCCTGTCAAGAAAAAAAAAAAAGTTTCTCTGCATTTCAATACACCAGGGTGCCAAACATAGAATGCATACACACACACGCCATTGGGCACTGTTGGGGTACAACTAAGCCGCTAGCGATGCAAACAGCCTGTCGACATACAAATTGATAGGCATAACGTCATGACAGACAAAAACACAAAATACATGCTTAGATTGTGATGATTTTTTTAACCTTTTGGTGTCTAGTATTTAATCATTTCACTATGGTACATCCTAACACCTTAGCACACTGTGTATGTGGCTACAAGCAAGCTTAGCATCACCTCTAAAAAAGGCACCACAGCGCACCACTGACAAAGAGATAAAACCTCTACCAATCCACTTGTCACACAAAGGCGCGTTGATCAAACAGCTTATCTGCCACAAAGCAAACGTGTTCCTTCATGTGCGAGTGACCCGCGCGAAGCAAGACCGAGGTCACCTTGAGGAAAGAGGGGGGAAAAAGGAGAGAAAGACTGAAGCACTGGAGGAGGAAGTTAAGAAGTAGAGAAGAACCAAGCCCAGCAGGTCGTCTCTAAAAGATTAGGCGTCAGCAGAGATAACACCTGGGGGACAATTAATAGGTCCACTGGTCCATAAAGTATTTCATTTGGATTCATACCCCCCACCCCGCACACACAAATGCGCACAAACAAACATAAAATGTGCCTGACACTTGCACATATGCGCACACACACACACACATTCTGGGGGGAAAAAGGCATCATCTTGGTTTATGCAGCTGCACACCAGCAGAATATCTAAAGAAAATAATAGAGCATGGAAAATTATGTGGGTGAGGCAAAGTCACAGACACTCTCCCACAAGCCGCTGCTTATGTACAAGTGTGGGAGGGAGGCAGTAGTTGTTGTGGTTACTCACTGTAACCATGCCTCCTCTTCTGATCGGGGAGGAACAGCAGAAGTGGTTGCAATCGGTGAATGCCAAACATCACCTACCGTCTCTCTAAAAACTCATCCATTCTTCATACAACAAACATCATGCCTTTTGTTCTACCCAATTGTTCGATCTGTTAATACACCGAAAAATCAGGACGCGTTACTCATCCTGATCTGTGGAGTGTATCCAAGAAGATGACAGCGAATGCAGCAGGGTTATGTGCAACAGGAGACAACGCAATCATCTGTGGAGGGTCTGATACACTCCCTAAAGTGTTGCTGCAGAGGCATTTGGATTGAGAAGACAGGTGCCTCAAACCCTGATGGACTCAACTGCACACATGAATAAGTACACACATTCTCACACACACACACTTTTCATTAACTGCAGTCATTCCCTAAGTGATAGTGTTACAACTATCAAAGCACTTATATAGCAGATATATCCCAACTACATTCACCAAGACATTCTCCAGCAACACGTCTACCTTTCAGTGCATCCATTGGGCAAAGCCATGAGTCTGTATGTGCACTTTCCTTGCACTTATGAGGATACGCTTGAGGGCGTCACATGAAAAGTAAGGATGTTCTGGGTAAATGAGGATCTCATGGCTGGTCCTCACTTGAGCTCTGAGTACCAGATGTGAAACGGTGCTGAATTCTGGGAGCAACTGTGGACAAACAGCAAGTGCCTGCATAGTACCAAGCATGCATGTCTGTGGGCAAACAGCCTACTGGGGACCATAACCTAACACCACTGAGGACAACGTAGGTGACTTCAAGGTAATTTTGAAGCCATTTGATGTCAAAATGTTACTTTAGTAGGAGAAGCTACTTATTTAAACCGTATTTTCCTGCCTATATTCTTATAAACATCAACTTTTCTGTATTTAGTTGTGAGCACATCTCCATTCCAGTCAAACTAACTCTAAAAAGGTATGGTGCATCTTTCACATAGAGCAAAGAGTGCTAAACATGGTCTCCATTTAGCCTGTCCACATTACATAGGCTACCAACTAGAACCTTGCAGGCCTAATGTTGGCTGTCCAAATGCACTGCAATAGGTAGACATATAGGCCAATGTGATTGAGACCCACAGTCCACCAGGGGTGTAAAAAGTAGAAGTAGAAGTACCGGCCATGTTTTTCCTCCACCCATCCCATATACCAGGTGATTCTAATTAGCACAACTCTTCATCTTGGTAAGAGCCAGGTTGGCGCAAATACGTGGTTAGGATTTCTACTTTCTGAAGCTTTACTTTCTACTTTTTACCACCCCTGCAATCCACACACACACAGTCCACCCACACACACACCCCTGTGCTGTGTGCCAATCAATCCATTACGGATCGCGTTGGCAGATCCTTTGTTGGTACTTTGCGTGTATTTGGGACAGTATGCAGGGATTCACTGATTGTGCGTGACGGGGAAGGGATTGCATTCATCTTGAGGCGTCTTAACAGATTGTCCCAGTCGCTGTCTCTCATTTGCCTCGCGGACGAGTAGCGAGGTAACGTGGAGGTAAATCTGTTGTTGCTCGCCGCAGCTGGTGCGACCCAGCCACCAGGACCCATCAAAGTGATAAGACAAGGTAAATGAAAGAGGGGAGAAGGAAGAGGGTGACAGGGATAAAAAGATGGCAGAGGGAGAGGCAATTGTCCGGCATGTTGGCCCTGACTGACTGTTCTATCGATCACGCTGATTAACCAACGTCCTCTCCCTCCTCATGGACATCCTGCCATGCATCCGCCATGCCTCCTGAGGCCAAGACCGCCGAGATGGCATCAGTTGACTGCCCAACAAATAATCAGTGTCCCTCAATGTTCCTTGAGCTTTCCATCTACCTACTGCACTTCCAGAAAGGGGGGAAACTAAGCCTTGTTGTGACAGACAAAGTGCTTGGTAAAGACAGGATACCAGGATATAATGAAAGGTATCACCAATGGGACTGGACATTGGTGATTTGTTGGGCATAGGAAGATAGTTTTGATAGTGATAATAATAATATTGGCCAAATTGTGAGTAAAGTTAATTATTTGTTACAATTTAAGCTAACGATAAAGACCTAATATCAGCATAGCCTGTCTAGTAGCAATAGTATGTCCGTTAAGTAAGTCTGTTAGCAACCTTATTTCCTTCATGCTATGCAAACTATGCACTTTGCGCTGCCTTCCTCCCTGTCTTTACTGGTAAACTTTGTTTGCCTACAGGTCAGCTTAGCATTTGCCTACTTGTCTTCACTTATTTGTCTTAGCTCTTGTTTATTTGATTCACTTATTTGTCTCATTTGTTTAAATAAAAAGTAGGTAGCTAACTTATTGCACTTTTACCTTAACACTAGTTATGCTCTTAGTTGCTTGTTTAGGAAGGAAATGCACTTACGATTTCTGGTGACTAGTGGTTCTCTTGCCTACCTACAGTACCAGTCAAAAGTTTGGACACACCTGTTTTTGTTTCTCATGTTCTTAAAGACATTTTGATATAAAGGCTTGATGCTTAAATGCTTAAATTTTCTTAGACAAATAGAGAAGTTGATGCCTGTCTATGAATTTATTTTCAAAACTTACATTTTAATTAAATTGAAATGCACCCCCAACAAGTAGTTTTCATTTAGACTTTAGAGGTGGAGAATGTTGAACCACAATGATTAAATCATCATTTTAAACACTCACATAGTGATTGTGGCCTTTAAAAGTTAATTTGTGGAATTTCTTTGCTTGTTAATGCCAAAGGGTTTCTACTTTGAAGAATCTAAAATATAAGATAGTTTTTTTTTGTTTTTGTTTTTTTGGTCACTGCATAATTCCTTTTGTGTTATTTCACAGTTTTGATGACTTTACTATTATTCTAAAATAGTGGAAAATTGTCAAAATAAAGAAAAACCCTTTCTATGAGTAAGTGTGTCCAAACTTTTGACTGGTACTGTATGTTGAATGCACTTATTGTAAGTCGCTCTGGATAAAAGCGTCTGCTAAATGACTGTAATGTAATGTAAGTATGAAACAGTGTTTAAAGCGACGTACAGCACGTTCTGCGAGGCTCCGTGCTGCAGCAGCAGCTTGGCAATGGTCGGGTGTCCGTTCCTCACCGCGTCGTGGAGCGGCGAGTCGTTCTCATAGCCAGGCGTGTTCAGCAGGGCTCCTCTCAACACCAAAACCTCCACTACCGCCTGGTGACCCAGGTTACACGCCTCATGCTGGAACAAAGCAGCAACAAGCTCCAAAAGTTAGCATATCCTGCTTCTCTAATATGTGGTTTGCATCTTAACAATATGGGCCAAATTATGACTGAATGTTCATAATTGACATCCATCCTCACACAGTCTCATATTTATCTTTTTCCAGTGGATATAAAATGTCTTTAGGTAGAGGGAGACACTCAAAGGCAGTTAACTAGGAAGGGCAAAAGCTCTGAACAAGCTACAGAAGAGTTTGAAGCTTTGTGGTAATGGTTTGGTATGGATAGATTAGCTTGATAGATTCCCCAAGCTAATTTAATAATGTTTATTAGCTTTGTAAAGAAGAACTTGTCTTGAATTGCATCACCTGAGTATATCTCCTTAAGTATATATTCTATAATGAACACAAGTGAGATATATAGCCTCACTCGGGGGTGTTTGCTACCTTCTTTTTTTTACGACTTGTTTGCAATGTGAGCAATGTGCTCAATTTGACAAGAGCATTATCCTGGGAGGAAAACAAGGAAATTGAAGTTCAGCGTGAGGGCGTTTCTTTTGGGAAAGAGATTAGCACCTGTTGCAAAAACAGTGAACGGTATTTAAATACATCTGTGGATGCATATCAAAAGGAATTCAGCACCTGACAGTGTTATCAAGAAGCTAAAACAGTTGCAGCTTCTTATTCTGATCCAAATTATTTTCACCTCGCTCAGGTAGTCAAAGCAGCAAACAGTATGCTTTTTAACCTAGCCCCTGCCATTTGCTCTTGCTATATCTTGCTCGCTAAAGGTTTGGGATTTATTTCCCTCCCCACCATTAGAAAGAGAGGCTTCAATGCTTTCTATTAAGTGGAAGGTGATGGTGACTCTTAACCATCACAGAATCATCTGGAGGAATGGGCTTTCAACAGGACAAAAGTCATAATATGACAGTGGTGAGTGAACTATGCGTGACTATGAGTGAACTTTTAAACTACTAGTTTAAAAATATGCTGCTGTAGGCATTGCCCCCTGGGAACTAATTCATTTGGACAGACAATCCAATCATTAAAAACATATATTAGCCAAGAATACAAGAGTCAAGAAGGTTTTTAATCTGAGTGCATATAGGCCTCCTTTGCACCTTTGGGGCAACTTTTCTACATTAATGGCATGGGGGGGTGGGGGCATCTTTATAAACATAATGTTGATGACTCCAACTGCTTTTGTGAAAAATAATCAAGTCCACACACGGTAGAGGTCTGCAACCCAACCAGAGCCCAACGGGGCCCCAAGAGGGTAAGGTATGATTTCATCAGGTTGGGGATATTTCTTGGTTCTAGGACATCAGGGCAGATAGGGTTCGGGCCTTGAGGTTGTGAGCCATAAGCTTGTTTTGATATAGTTACGCAAAGAATGGCTGTTCAAATCAAATCCATTGTCTCCTATTTTGTTCTGGCTAACTTCTGTTCTGGGTGTGTTTGTGCCTGAGTGTGTCACGTGGGTCACACAGTTTCAAACTAACTGAGAAAGTAGCGAGTTCAGGTAGCGGTCTGTTTTAATTCTAGCTAAAATGGATGTGGTAAAAAGGAACATAAAGGAGTATATGTTGAGCACAAAGGCATCGGGGAAGAGTTTGCCATGCAAACAGCTTTACCAATTCATTTTTGCATTTGCACCTAAGTCTATAACTGCCATAAGGTTACATAATACTATCAAGTTCTAGGCTTTGAGAATAAAGGCTAGGCTTCATATTGTTAAACATAATTTCCAATCCTTCAAAAAATTTATTTGTTTCCATTTTCTGAGACTGTTCCTGTCCTGGCCATTCACCAATTGTTAGTTTTATGTCTACACAGTATATTTTTTTAAATTGAGGCTTTTTCCACAGGCTAAAAGTGTATTTATCATTCATGTGGTGTATTAGTCTAATAGTGTGGTGTATTAGTCTAATATTAGTCTGTATTATTCTAATATTAGTCTGTATTAGTCTAATAGTTCTGTGTGTGTGTGTGTGTGTGTGTGTGTGTGTGTGTGTGTGTGTGTGTGTGTGTCTACTGCTTTACCAGAGGGGTCCACCCGGCATTATCCTTCAGGTTGGGGTCAGCCCCTTGGTCCAGCAGCTCCTTGGCAGCCTCCACATCTCCCTGCAGGACAGAAAGAGAACAACAGACCTAAAGTCAGCATTCCAGGCCTGTAAAGGTTAACCCTTCAAACAGCAGCTGATCCCAGAGCACCAAGAGCCCTGCTGTTTATCAATCATGCTCAGCAGTGGCCCATTGATTACCTTGTCTAGGATCCAAGCAGGGATTACGGCTATATTTACAGGGATTACAGTGAAATGGTTTATTCTCGCTGGGCCAAGCGAATGGCTGTCTGATCATCTCAAGACTAATGTCCAATCGGAGAGAAAAACCCACTGCGAGGGGAGATTTACACAAGCCGATTTAAACTGGTTGCAGCGCACGAGGCGATGCCGAAGAAAACTGGAAAATAATAAAGAACATAAAAGAGGCCAGGCTGACACCCTCCCCTCTCATTGTTTTGATTGTACTATTGATAAGTCTGTCAAACCCTCAGTCGGTGAAGCTGTCTCCTGCACAATTCATATCAGTGACAATGTTGTCTTATTATCTCAGTGGTCCTACAGTGAATAAGGCGAATTATTCTGAAACTTCTCAACCTTTATAGCAGCCAGATGCAGGGGAGTCTCTCCCTTGTGGTTCCTCTTCATAAAGGAGGGGCTCCCCGGGACAGGTCGACCACCAGATGCACCAGGGGCATGGGGGGATTTTCTCCCCACGGTGGCTGGGGAACGGGGGCTGCTTTTCCCATACCTGGGGCTGGTCTGAGAGGGACAAGCCAACTGACCCAGTGATCGTCTCCTCTGGCCCGGGGAGGTCCTGGGCCTTTTTGGGGTGCTCTCCAAAGCGGCCCCCTTCTCCTGCCACTCCGGATCTTTTCGGGGTATGCTTCGGGGGAGATAAATTGAGCCCTTTTCCAGAGTCCTCCTTTGGTTTCGGGTCATTCGCAGACAAAGTATCATGCTGGAAGCGACTAACCAACCTGCTCTGAGCAGGCTGGGCTTGGTCCTCAAGCACAGCGATGCTACTTTCAGACAAACTCCCCTTCTGGATGCTACTGCTAGGGCTGAGAACATCGGTGTACCCCTGTGGCCCAACCGGCTCAGGCTCCTGAGGGGAGACCCCAGGGCTTTGGAAGGACACCCTTTTACTGGACCGCCGTTCCCCCTCACCACAGGCCTGCTCCCCTTCACTTAGAACCTCTTCCTCCCTGCTGATCCCCCACTGCTGGTTTATGGCTTCCAGCCTCTTCTTCTTCATCTTCTGCTTGGTCTGTTTACGTGTTGCCGCTGGCTTTCTGTTGGCAGCAATTTTAGTTGACCTCTTCTTCCTTTTTCTGTTGTCATTGTTGCATCTTTGAGGGGAGGTGGAGCCAGAGTCTTGGGAGGAGGAGTTGAAGTTGAAGACCGACAGGTCTTTGCATTGAGCCGTAATGGCATCTGGCTGCGCTGAGATCGTCTCTCTGGAAGGGCTGCTGCCTGGTAAGGTGACCTCTGAAGGGTTGTCCACCATGCAGCGTACCTTGCGGCTGCGGGGACTGAACCAGATCTTGAAGTTCTTTTTGTGCTTCAAGAGAGGGCTCCCCGAATGTGTCCCCGTGTCGGCAACAGAGGAATCTGCAATAAAAGGTGTGAAAGAAAACAGACGGTCACAAGGGTTGACTAAATACAGCACCCATCCTCACTCACTTTGCATTTGAAAAAGAAGTTGCACTATCTAAGGGTGACAAATGAAAGACATGCCTCAATGCACCACCTGCTGAGGTGACAAAACTGTCCAACTTTTGAATTATGCATCGCCAAAGCAACAATAATGGCTCGTGACAGAGGTAGAGAAGTAGCCTGGCAATTTTGTTTTATCCTTATTTCTGCACAAATTCATTCTTGAGACCACAATTACCTGCAGTTTTGTTCATGCTGTTATCATTCAGAAAGCTGCCCTGCAGGGTCAGATACACTTCTTCAAGTTCTGATATCTACTGATTAATGGAGCCATCATACCACAAAGCTGAAAGCTCGAGGGCTAAGTGCAGCCCAGACACAGCACCCTTTTTGTCAGAGTTGCTATCTACTTGCAAGCTAAACACCACCGTGGCTAATTGCATTGGATAATTACTGTCATTACAAGGATGCTGGATGAGAGATAAGGATAAAATACTGCAGGAACAAGCCACTAATACTATCATTCAGAGATTAGATTGCAGAAGGAAAATGTTAATGTTTCAGTCACCAATTGATAGAAGGATGTGTGGTAGGTTGGAGGCGGTGGATGGATGGATAGATGAAAGAAAAAGAAAGGGAGGCGAGGATAGAGAATAATACTTGTTCACTATGGCTACAAATTACCTGACTTTTCTGTGGGATTCAACAGGGACTCCAAACTGCAGAAGAGTTCTGTGATGTTGCTGAGCTGTCTGTTGATTTGGATGTCCTTGACCCATGCGGGACTGTGACACACCACACAGCCATCTCCTGCCTGAGGGCCAGCACAGGACCTGAGCAATAAACATACCTCAGCTTGGAAGTCCACTTCTCAATTCAATAAAATGAAATACACTGAGTGGACAAACTATTCAGAGCAGTGTCACCTGCTCTTTCCATGAAATGTACTGACCAGGTGAATCCAGGGTCGAAGCTAAAATCTCTTATTGATTTTGCCTTTTAAATGTAGACTACGGGGAGAACTGAGTTGTTGAAGGGGGTGCAGCTCACTATTGGTATTGCCGTTTTGCTAATATATTTTCTACACTCTACACTTTGTAACTTTGGATTATTTAAGTCATATAAATTTGTAGTTATGAGACTTAAAAATTCAGCCAGCTAATTAATTGTTTTCTATTGCCGGATTTTTACCTCCCTTTAATGACTTAACATACACATCACTTGTTACAATATTACTATAATATAAGTCATTCTTCAAAATTGTTCTTAAATACACATATTTGATAAGTTCACATAAGGAGCAAAAGCACATGTGCAATATAATGTCATCTTTTGTCATTGCATTCCATGTGTTCTTGCTATTCTTGCTGAACATATACATACATGGTTTTCTGTGCTAAACGTTTGATTAGAGTAACTTGTAACTACAGGTTCTTTCATAAAAGTAGAGTAAAAGGAGTTCCTTTGAAAGTGGAGACAATCCAATGTTTAGTGACCAGGAAATACATGACCAAAGTACAAGTAAGGGAAGGCAATTACGCTTCTTATTAAAAAGGTTAAGCTTGGCACTCTCGTCACCTCCTATATTATGTTACATTACACTGCCTTGATATGGCTGTATCTCTAAGTGCATCTGAATACTGGTATGCAATGTTTATCCTTCAGTATGTGCCACTACATTTTCATGTCAAGGACCCCACAATTGACATACACTGGACCACAGACCCCATTTATGATTTTGTCTCAGGGTAGGGTAGAGAATCGTTTTTTTGCTTCTACATATGACAGAATTACATTAGTGTCTAGCCCAGGGGTGGGCAATCCTGTGCCATGGAGGGTCAAGAGTATGCAGGTTTTCATTCCAACCAAAGAAAACCCCAGGTGATTTCACCGATTAGCACACCTTCAACCAGAGAGGAGGGACTGCTGGCACATGATTGCCCACCCCTGGTCTAGCCCATAGACATATATATATATATGGCTGTGGTCTAGCCTATACTGTAGGCAATAGCGGATACAGTGAAATCTACGATCATAACACAAATCTTTATTTCATTTCACCAGGGTGTGAAATAATGCTGAAATCAAACGACGTTCCATAACGGTGTCCTCTGCACTTTCACGTCCAACGCAGGCAACGATTGTTAATGACGTAAAATACTAATATTAAATTCAATCATTAAACTAAGATTACCTGCACAGCATATGTTCACACAACCCCAGACACACCGGTTCCTTCATCAATTTCGAGCTGTGAGAAGACAAAACATTTAATATGGGTAACACAAGCAAACACACAATGTAAAGAAGGTAGCTAACGTGAAACTTTAGCTGACAATCGCTAGCATTAGCTTACCCAAGGGTTTAGCCCCATATTCTGGCGTTCTCTCCTGTTTAGAGGACGGTAAGCCAAAGTGTATTTAAAAACTCGGCATTTTAATGTGTCCTAGTTTATCTGCTAAAGTAAATACCACATTGACTATGACCACGTACCTCTTCGGAATCGTTATGAACCTCTCTTCAATCCGGTCTACATAAGTTTACCAATCAAAACTTTATTTCAATGGAATTCCAGCTTTTATCCTCCACTACCCTCCCTATCCCCTTACACCAACATACACAGTCGAGAGCAGTAGCGAGTACTGTGAATTGGATTTAAGTGCTACGTAGTGGATAATACATATGCCGAACTGAAGATTGGCTCTAAACGATTTCAACAGCTATTGAGTCATATTTGACGCGGTACTTTTTTGTCGATGAGGCCACGATACATTGCCAGATTTGTTACTAGTCCTGTTTCTTAAGTTAGGTAACGTTACCATTTGGAGCAAAGCAGCAATTGTCGGAAGTTTGCGACAGCCTCTTTGGTTTTCGTCCACTCCCCTGTCTGAGTGAGAATATCGAAATCCATTTTTAAAATAATGTTGCTTCCTTTCGTACTTCATTCGCTAGCTCTTGTTGATGTTTCAAAATAGTACTACCTTCCTGATTCCATCTCCCGCCAAAGACTTACGGAAGTGACTATTGTCGGTTGCCATGACCACAGTGATGACGTACAAGTTTCGCTCCTCCCCCATGTATATGTGTATGCATTTTTGTTTTAGACATGAAGGACATATTGTATTTCCTTTATTTATAGTATGCATGCCCCCTCCATGCTACGGCATAGTATAATGACAATAAGGTTGAATTTAATTGAATTGAACTGAAATGTTGCACTGTTGTTGCACAACAGTTTAAATAATGGCTCTAAAGTTTGTATAGTGCTTTATAGTTTCTAAAATATGACATTAAAGCAGACTTAAAAGTTTGGCTTCTGGCTAGAACGTTTGGAATGGATATAAAAAGGTTGATATTGACCATTTTGTTTGAAATTATGTTATCTTTTGTTGTTTAAATTATTACACAACAAAAGGTTGTTTAATCAGCATTGTTACAAAATGACCATAGAGTATCAATATCAACCTGAAAATCTGCAAGGTTCACATGCAGTATCTTCAAAAATACTTCTCAAGTGTGTGTGTGTGTTGTTTTTTTCCTCGACATTTCTGTTCTAACTAATGACCTTTGGTTCCATTTTTTCAGTCCAACAGCTGCACATCATCAGAAATAACGAGGTAAACTCCTATATGCAAACACTGGTAATTAGATAACTGGTAATTTCAAACTCAATTTGAATTATAAAGTGAATGTATGTTACGTCTACCATATAGGAGCAATATCAAGCATCTACACATTTTGAAAAAACAGGACAATCATATCTAATGAATAGCTTTATTAGATATATAAAAATAAGCTTGATAAATTAAAGACCACGTGGAAATGAGCCTTAAGCAGGAAAGAAAAGTAACCATTAAATATTCAGTACATTCATTCTAAAAGTTAGATATGCCCTTAGAGGATGTGTTAATGAGTAGGGGAAAATATATTGAGAGTGTTCATCTTTGAATGCCAAGAACATTTTCTTTTGTGATATACACCCAGCAGGCAGTAATTATGCCCGAGGATTAAAATGAACTAATTTAGACACATTATATATTTAGAGTATGTGTGCTTTCACATGAAGTGAGATCATGTTTTGTCCATATATGGATCAAAAGATGATGATGATGTCAGTTAGGAAATACAGTGTTTTTTATTACAAGGTTATGGACGCCTACGGTAAAACATTATGACAATGAATAGTGACCCACCACAGAGTGAAATTCAAAATTAATAGCCTACACAATTAAATGTATCTTTCATTAGTAATAAGATTTATGGAATTAAAAGTAAAAAATAATTACCTGTGTTCCAACTATTGGATAGTCAATAAGGTAAAAAAAAAAAAAACATGACTCATTTCAACTATTTTGCTAATCAGCAGTGCATGTGTGTGCTTATGTGTGCATGCGTGGAAATGTGCGCAGTACATTGCATTTGTGTGCATTGATCATTGTTTGTAAAAGACAAGCCCTGCTGATTTTCACCAAGAGTTTAAAGTGGTATGAAAATATAAGTTATCCTTCATACAGGCAGTCAGAAACCTTATACACAAATAATCAGGATGATTATTTCTTTCACATACATATTAAGATTTATGTGAAATTTAAAACACACAGAGACTACACTACATACAGACACAGATGTGTACAAGGTGAGTTGGCAGTTTTGGAAAAAGATGGAGGTCAGCTCTACGATTTTACTGCCTCAATGGAGTCCAGGCTGTCACAATCTCCTTCATCGTCAATTGGTATGTCTGGTGGGGTTTCCTCGCCAATCTTCCCCATGGCGAAGTTGATGAAAACCTGCGAGTGTTCAATAATGATTTTAAGTGCTGCGCCGATATTAAAACACATTAATTCTCTCTGAACTCTCTCACTTTAGCCAATCTGTCAGTCAGTCTCTCCTTCTGATGAGTTCTACCTCAACATAAGGTACCTCCCAATCCCAGATGGGCCGAGTGGTAGGAGAATATCCACACTGGCTGAATTTAAAACTCATGTATTCTCTCTACAACTCATATTCCCTTTATTTTCCCTCAGGCATACCCTCTGTCAGTTTCCCTCTGCCTCCCTTTAACTTTCTCAACTCAGTCTTTCACTCCCACTCAACTTTCTTCGGGTCCATACTTTCCCTCCCACCCTCCCTCTTCTCTCAGCTCCTCTATTCCTTATTTTCTGTCCCTATCTACCACTTGACCCACCTCTCCAAAAGTTCACACTCTCTCTCTAGAGAAGCAAAAATGTATGATTTTAGCATGCCTTGACCAGTCTCTCTCTCTCTCTCTCTCTCTCTCTCTCTCTCTCTCTCTCTCTCTCTCTCTCTCTCTCTCTCTCTCTCTCTCTCTCTCTCACCTCATCCAGTGTAGTCTGGCTGACAGAGAAATGTTGGATCTGCAGTGCTGTCTTGTTGGACTCCAGCTGGTCAAAGATGTCGGCCACCCCTCCTGGCGCCACAGGTACGTGGTACTCCACCATAGTGGATTGCTGGTCCTGTGAGTTGGGAAAGAAGGCACAATTAAACGCATTTGCCTGCCAACAGTGATGCCCAATGGCATCCGATGCCTTGGCTAGCTCGCGCGAAGCTCACCTTGAGATACGTGGCTGGGGAAGCGCTGCTGCATGAAGCCAGTGATTGCCTCTACGTCACAGGAGGCCCGGGCCAGGTACATTTTCACAGTGAAGCCGCTGCCGAACCTGCACGAAAAGGGATTTAACAAACAAAGGGCAGTGTTATTACGTGTCTGTGGGAGGTCAAGAAGTCAGAATGAGCCTTCAGATGCACAAAGGCGAGGCCAAGAGAGACGGACAACAAAAGGGACCACTGGCAGGAGAATAGGAGCCTGTGGCGGCAGGGTGGCGAGAGCAGTAATGGCTGGCTGGGAGGAGGAGCAGAGGTGACTGACCTGTTCTTAATGTGCTGCAGGGAGCCCAGGCACCGGAACTGACCCTTCACCATGATGGCAAGACGGCCGCACAGCGCCTCGCACTCCTCCATGCTGAAATGCAGAGAGAGAGAGAGAGAGAGAGAGAGAGAGAGAGAGAGAGAGAGAGAGATAAAAGGGTCACATTGGGACAAAGTTTGCATAATTAACTCTACCTGCTGTCACATATTAAAAAAAAGCTGTTCACAGTCGTTATCATTATGGGGGGGGGGGGGGCAGAACATCAGAAAAACATCATCATCCTGCAATCTAATGATGCAGACCTCCTGTGCCAATTAATAATAATTTACTGTAATTGTTTCTCCAAAATCCAATCAGCGGTGTCTGAGATATCGTGTGTGACACACGGATGCACGAACAACACAGACATTCTGCATAGTACATGTAGCGCTGATGTAGCTGGTGTACGGGTGACGGCCTGCTAACCTGTGAGAGGTGAGAACCACGGCGCATTTCCCCTTCACCTCGTCCGAGATGATTTTCCACAGGTGGCGCTTGCTGCGAGGGTCCATGCCGGAGCTCGGCTCGTCCTGCGTAGACAGGTTGAAAGATAAGACAAAAGGCAGGATGTGGTGAAAGAGAGGAAGCAGCGAGGAAGAAGGAAATGAAGGGGGGGGGGGGGGGACACCAGGATAGAGAGATCAGGAGAGAATAAAGAGATAGGAATGGCAGCGTAGCGAGGATGAGCAAATTGAGCGGGGCGTGGGCAAGAGTGTGCAGTGTAGAGAGGAAAAGGAAGAAATTAGGACAGGGTGAACAAAAAGAATAAGTACAGATGCGTGATGGCAAAATAATAAGGGAAAGGGGAGGCCCAGTGTGTGACAGACAAAATGAAAAAGGAGAGAATAAAAGAAGGAACAAGGACAGAGAGAACAAGAAAGAATAAGGGCAGAGGGATGAGCCGAGAGAGGATGGGGAAATTAAGAAGATAGATAAAGGAAAGGTAGAGAAAGGGGAAGGGGAAGGGTAGAGTCGAGGACAGGAGGAAGGAGAGGTAGAATGAGGAAAAGAGGAGAGAGGGAGGATATGATAGAGACATGAGGTAGAAAAAGAGTTTAATGCTAGGGGGAAGACCACCCTGGGGTAAGCCCAGGGAAGCAAACTAATTAACTATATGAGATCTGCCAAGTCTAGGGGATCGATGTCTACTTTACTTCAAAGACCCACTCAGGAGGAACAGTAGTGTAAAGTTAGTTTCATGTTTGTTGTCAGGCTGCCAGACAGGCAATTTAATGAACAGCTACAGTGGTGCAAACGGGTGTGGGTCCTCACCAGCAGCAGGATTTGTGGGTGTCCAATGAGAGCCAGCGCTGTAGAAAGTTTCCTGCGGGTACCGCAACTGTAACCGTCGGTGACGTTGTTTCTGTAGTAGCCCAGCTCCAGCTTGTTCAGCAGATAGTTCACCACCTACGTAGATTACACAGGGAGCAGACGGAATAGAAACACCGCATGAAAAAAAGTACTTTCACATTAAAGTAACTAAATCACAATTGCAAAGGCAGCTACACCGGCAAGCCAGACTGAGCTGAATGCCAATCAGCAGTACGTGTCAGCTTTATAAAAGGTCTGGCAATCACCACTTTTACATATATTCAAAGTGACATCGGGCCAAATAATCGGTGCCTGAATTGCAGGAGCATCAGTCACAAAAAAATGCAAAATGATTTAATGTGGCAGACAAACTGCATCGGTGAAGAGGAACAGTGGCGGTAAGTAAAAGCTCACCACTTAACACGATAGTTGCTAAAGAACACATAATTGATTCGACATCGCTATGACACAGCAAAAACTGGACGTGGTGAGCTGGTATTTCAGTCAACCAACTCGACAACGTATTGATTATGACATATTTTTATTGAGGATAAATGTAAGTATTTTATTTTGGCGTCAAGGCTCTGTTGCATCTGCCTCTGTGCAACGTAATTAAGACAGCGTCGACAGCATTCCTCCCCAGGGGGGACTAGGAAACAGAGCCCACAGGTGGATGGGGGTGGTGGTGGTGGGATGGGAGATTCATGTGCAGCAGTAGTAGCAGTAGCAGCAGTAACAGCAACATGAACTTGAACTTGAACAGTAACAGAGCAACACAGTGCGGCAGGGTGAGCAGCAGCAGCAGCAGAATGAGCGAGTGAGTCTGACAGCTTAACACTGTGAGCTCAGCTGACACGTCACCTGTACGTCTGCCTGAAATAGCTCCATGTATGGCAGAGCTACCGTTTGAAGGCCACCGCACAAAGACGCATTAACCTGATGTAAGGAGCACAAAACCAAGGACCCTTGAGCAACGGGAAATAGTGTATGTGTATTGGTATGGACAGACATCTATTGGGAGTCATTAGGTCTGATGATCTAATGACCTGGAAGCTGTTTGGACAGTGATGGATTTCATTTAAGACGAAATGAATTGATGCCGTTTTTTTTTTGAAGAATATCAGTTTATCCAGTGAGTTATACAACATTGCACTGAAAGCAGAGCTGAAGGGCCATTGATACCTAACAATTAACTCTTAAAACGCTGGGATGTGCACTTGAACTTGCACATCTAACAACAGCTATACTTGTCTCTCCATTACAACATTCATTCCATTAAATGCTACCAGTTGATTTCCGTCCCACATTTATTTCTCCAAGGGAGTGAAGGGAAGCTTGAGTTTTACGCATGAAAAATGTACACTTGGATGTATTTTGGAAGCCAGATCAGTGGACAGAGCCAATCCAATAGATAACTGTAGCTCCTGTAAACTCTCTGCAGGAGGAAATGCCTTTTGCTTTGATTCCTAAATATGATTCTGGGTTGACTGATCCAAGTATCAGAACACTGCATATGCTAGGCCTTCACAGACCATAGGCATAGACAGACTCAATGTCAGCAGCTGCATTTAAATGATTAGCAGCGACAGCATAGCATATCCCTGACTGGTTCAGGTCAAAATATGTTGTTTTTTATGTTCTCCCATAAAAGCCACTTTATTTCACCTTTCATGTAACAGCTCATTAAGCTTGACAAAACCATGTCAATGTGAAATGGCCCCATTAAGGCCTGTCTCATTATCCTCATCTATGGGACTGTCAGTGGGAGACAACATAAGAGGAGCTCTATATATAACCTCATCTCAGCGAATTAGCCCATCGCCAATGCTGTGGCCATTACAGCCATTGTTGTCACCACCCTGACCGGAGAAGAGGAGCTGCAACGACAGCCGCGGTGGTGATTAGAGCCAGACGCATTCCATTTCTGCGCCTGATTTTGTGTGCGTGGGCGGGTGTGTGTGTGTGACCTTGCACACGTGTGTGTGCATAATTGTGTTGATAACATGACTGAGGCTGTCGGAGCCCATCACTTTTTGCGGGGGGGCTTATGCGTCCTTGCTTGAGATATGGCGTTGAGAGAGAGAGGGAGGGGGAGAGAGAGAGAGAGAGAGAGAGAGAGAGAGAGAGAGAGAGAGAGAGAGAGAGAGAGAGAGAGAGAGAGAGAGAGAGAGAGAGAGAGAGAGAGAGAGAGATACAGACTGGTCAAGGCAGTTTTCACATGCTAATATCATAAATTTTTTGCTTCTCTATATCAGTCAGCACCACAATACTGAATTGTTTTGATTTCTGCACACAATTTACCTTTGCAGATGTAGATGCTTTCAACAAACTCCCACCTCCTACTTTTTTATTTTTTATTTCATTTTATCCAAGATGGAAAATCAGAAATCCCATCATCTTTTGATTTCTTGTTCTGCAGATTCCACCAATTTCAGTGGCAGTGAAAAACACTCTGAGTAATCACTAGAGAATGCAAAATTGATTAGCTTTCAGAATGATAAATGTTGAGAATGGGACTGAAGTGAAATGTCAGACGAAATCCTCTCATCATCAAAGTATCAGTTTAAATGTAAATTTCCCTGCACTGATACAAACAGCATCACCTTAATTTCGACGCTTGGATTTCACAGGATAGCAAAAGCTCTTATGTTTTTAGCCGTCCCAGACAGTATGGCTTTCAGCACACATCACTTCGCACTTCTCTGATTCAGTATGCATGGAATGGCATCAACAGCTACAGTACTAATTTGGGAGCGGTAGCGCGTCTTTGAATTCATATCTGATCCCATGTCATTTTTGGAGAAGCAGTAGGCAATTTACCCCATCAATCTCCCTCTTTGAGATGCCGCGGATGCGAGCGTAGAAGTACAGATGCTCTTCTCCAGAGAGCAGATCATCAAGGGCGTCCACTTGGGGACAGTAACCGATGTTTATGCCCTCGTTACGACACTCCATGATGTCTACCAGCCGCCTGGGGAAAAAAACATAAAGAAAGACAAATTTTCTTTTATACATTTTCATTATACATGCTGTGTATAATGTATATGCATAGGGAGTCCCAGTGGGGCTGCCGTCTGTAGTATGCTGTGTTAGCCCATTATACACCTCAACATTACAGCGATAATTTAGAGCCAGAAGTGTGTGAGTAAGGTTGTGATTAACTGTGAAGGAGAGCCTGAGATACTTGGGCTTTTTAGTTTGAGTGCATTCTAAAAAGATGTCATTCATAAAACATCTGGTGAGATGTAAGTTCAAATTTTATCTCATGCAAAGCAGTCACACACGTATATCCGACGAACCAGTCTGGAAAAAGGTTAGGGAAGTGGTGAATCACATCAGCAGTTCAGGAATATGTCTTCCCTTTTGATTCAAACCAGCCTTGGCAAATACAACACAGAGAAACAGCATGTACCCTCTGTTTATAATCTGTGTGCATTGTTTCAGGGTCTAACTTTAATGAATTCAATTTAGATAGCAAGCTAGCAGTAGAGATGCTAGGCAGCTAGCTTAGAAAGTTGTCATCTTGTTGGGGTTTAGCTTGGCATCAAAGCAAGCTAGCTAATTGATGAATAACAATAAGACATATCCAGATGGGCTAAAATTACTGAATTAATAATTCAGAATTGCCTCTGCAGTGGTATTATATTGGGTTTACTTTCTGGCTAAGAGAGTTTGTTTAAAGCTAGCATGCTAAACTGACTAACAGTTGCTTGGCTTGAGAAGAAGCTGGTGGCTTGTGATTGGCTGATTGATGAGGGGCGGAATGAACCTCGCAGGCTGTAAAAAAGACACGCAAGCCAACCATCTACCAGTAAAAATATAAATCAACTATTTTTTTCAGAAAGCATTAATTTGTTTTTTAATTATATTTTTATATTTATATTTTTTTACCTCAATAGACATTGTTTTTATCTCAGACTATCAAAGCTGGGTAAATTCTATTCCACAAATCTAAAGGTGGGTAAACAGATTTTACATGGGTTTACCTTACAATGTATACCTGCTTGTACGCAATCTTGTTTTTGATGTCTGGGTCACGGTGGAAACAAGTCCAGGACGTTTTGATGTTATCCTCAAGATGTGTATTTAAACCGGTCAAATAAATCAAGTGAATAGCTTACCCATCCCAGTCCTTGATCTGTGCTGTGCCATCAGTGGGGCACACATCTCCAGTCAGCATCTTGAAAGTGGTAGTCTTTCCCGCTCCATTCACACCCAGCAGACCAAAGCACTGCAGACAAGGACAACACTCACTGCTTACAAACACAAAACACTGGCCCTTTACATTTCTACACTATTTTGCAACTGCACTGGCTAAAACCCTGCCTCATGCAGGTTTGCACGTAGGCTCACCTCCCCGGCAGGGATGCCCACAGAGAGTCCTTTGACGGCATGGACTTTCTTCTTGAGGTGCTGATAGACCTTGGTGAGCTGGTTGACCTGCAGGACGTCTGAGCTGGCTGCTCCGCTGGACACCCGTAGGTGCTCGGCTACCACATCCTCGTCCCCGCTGGCCATCTGGGGAACGACCTTCCTGGCCAAGATCAGACGCCTACGCAGGGAAGAATAATCCTGATAACTATGTGTGCCGGTAATTTTCTCGGAGGCAACGTGACTTTCATGACTGTGCAAGAAACAAGGAGCTTGCTAGATCTGTGACAGATTGAAACTAGGTGATAGGAAGGGAGAAAGCCTTACTATGATAATTTTTAACAAGAGGAGGGAAAATAACCTTAAAAATCAGTGATAATCAGCATTTATCAATATTTCCAAAGGTGCAAAACATTGAGAGATGTTGAAATGCTATGCTCATCTAATACATTTAATATGCTAAATGTTTTTAAACACTCACTATGGTCTAATTTCCAGTATAAATGGTGTATTTAATATGTCATTGCATATTAAAAACGTTTCCACACCAATTTGTGGTATAGTGCTTGATAAATGAGTGTCCCACTGTGTAACCCAAATCATTTCCACATTCTGTGCATACATTTTCAATTCAATTAGATTCGCGAGCATATCAAAATTGGATGTGTACACAGAGTTCATGATCGGCCACAGCAGGGTAGTTCACTGCATCGACACACCACCTCTCCTCTCCGTACATCGCCACGGCGTCTTTTCTTTGCCACCCCCACCTGACTTTGCGTATGAGCCACTTGTTGAGCAGCAGGCGCAATGTGAAGAAGAACAGGCCTTGGAGGAAGGAGGAGAGGAACATCCAGCCCAGTTCGTCCATGGAGAATGGGTCCCGGTAGGCGTCGATGCCATAGCCGCTGAGGAGCTGGACCTCCATGTTCACCCTGGCCAACTGCATCAGTCCGTTACCAAAGCTGAATTGGGGGAAGATGAGGAAGGCGTGGCTCAGTTTCCTGAATATTTCTTGGATGGCCTGCAGGAAGGAAGGACAGAGGGTAAGACAGTGAACTGTATTTGAGGTAGCCTGAGTGCTCATCCTGTAATCTCACCTCTCTGTCATTGAATATGTGGAGTGCGATTGTCCTACAAAAAGTGACTCATTCATAATTCATTCATCAGTGAATTAACAGCTACACACGGAGCACCCTGTACTGACCTCGTTGTTATGCATTGCAATTTGACCCAGAAAGTAGACGATGGAGGTGGACAAGATGGTGTTGACGCTGACAAAGAGGTTGATGCACACGTAAGTGATGAAGGCCATCTCTGCATCCTTGAAGACACTGGATAAGAGGTACATCCAGGGGAAGGTAGAAAACCTAAGACAAGACAATGACACCAAGTCAACCAAGTAAAAATAACCCTTCAAACACCTTAAAATAGCCCTGCTGTCATCTGGCTGGGTTGGGTTTCAAATACACAAACCCCAAAACACCGCTTTGATTTCAGAGTTTGTTCTCTCGAGAACGGAAGTGGATATATAGAGAATGTATGCAGTTCCCTCCATCACTGCCCCTTCTAAAATGACATGCCCTTGCATTTCTTAACTGACTGAAGTGGTTCAGTCTTTTAACAGGCTAAATGGAGCCGCTGTGAGCCTGATGAAAATAGGCACCAGAGAACATTGAAAAGGGAAAGAGGAAAATACCAAACCATGAGGAGGGTAAACACTCAAACATGATGGCAAAAGAGAGGAAGATAAATTACTTCTCCCTCTATTCCCTGGTGGCGGCACATTCTTCCCTGTTTTTTTCTTTCTCTTTTTTTCCCTCCCAAATAATCTGCTTGTTCATTTGATTGGGGTGTCCGGGTCAGCGGGAGACAGAAAGAGAGAGAAAGAGGGTGAAATAAAAAAGTAACACGGAGGAAGTAAGACTGGGAAGAGAGAGAGAGAGAGAGAGAGAGAGAGAGAGAGAGAGAGAGAGAGAGAGAGAGAGAGAGAGACAACAGAAACTGAGTTAGACAGAGACAGAGCATCTGACTGCCATGCCCGAAAAAAGGTGCTTGGTAGGCAGACTGTGGGTGCCAAGCCATGACGTGGAACAGAAGCAGGGAGGCTGCAGACCAGACCCAGGTGGGTGCAGGCAGGCAGGCAGGCAGATGGAGGGCTGTGATTATTCATTGCTTGAGAAGGAGACATCTGTCTGATAAATGAGAGGCAGAGCGCTGAGTTGGCCTCCTCCTATCTAGGGCTCAGGATGGGGGCCGGCCCACGACACCGGAATCACAACGCCCCAAACTACAGTCGGGGAACAACAATTCAAAATGGTTCCAGTAATCCAGATGTGCGAAGCATGGCGTGTCATTGGTTTGGAGTCGCAGGGCATGGATTTGCATTCTTATTTAAAATGAAGCAACAGATGAATCAGAGTGAGTGAGTGATCGGCATAGCGAGTATTCACTTTAAAACAAGGTTGTTAAAGGTGATAGTCGATATTGACAAACATCAATATATCTTCATATTGTCGTTTGATTACCATAAACAAATGAGACCATGGTTGTGACGATTGGTAGCCTCTATCTGATCTCATCTTGTTTGTGCTAGTGTTTCTCAAAATGAAGACCACATTGCCCATAAATCCTGTTGTCTTCCTGTCGGAAAAAGAGAATGTTGTTTCTTCAGTCAAAGGTTTTCCCTTTACTGAGAGAATAAACGTGTTGGAAGTAATTTTTCCAAAGGCATTTTCCAAATTTCCAGCAGAATTTTCTATTCAGCAGCGAAGGCTGGTAGAGGCTACCAATTTTCTTGATGATGGTCTCATTTGGTTTTGGTAATGACACTAATTTCTCAATATCAACGTAATAACGGTAATGATTTATTGATGTTAAAATGCTACACATAGTACCTTGTCAGGCTAAAAGGACAGTGTATAGTAGATTTTATTTGGCATAGCTAGTATAGCTACGATCAGCACCCCATACTGCAATGTACTGTAGATATTGAAAAGGGAGATATAATACTTCTAACAAGACGAATGCAATGTACCACTGTCTGTGTGGCAATATCAGTGACCACATTTACATGAAAGCTGCAGTACCTGTTACGTTTACATGAAAACTTTCAATTACATGAAAAAAATTACAATTACTTAGAAGTCTTGATCAAATCGGGATAGGTTAGGATCATTTGCATAACACTTTACCTTCTTTTCATCTAACTATGATCCCATTAGGTGTTAAAATCATCAGAAAAACATCAGAAAATTACACTAATTTTACCAAGTCATTACCTACACAGTTGTCCCATCAAATATTAAATTCCCTGCATTGTTGCATATTGTGTGTATTATATAATGTTCTGGTTGTAATAATAATTCACTCACAATGTGCTTATAATGCAAGTGTTGAGTGAGTGTTGTCACTCATTTTCAGTAAGATTAACATTCCTATGAACAGATTGTTGGGCTGCATGTCAACAGTCACGGTGGCAGCATAGCCAAATCACTGACCCAAAGAGCACCAAGAGCAAGGTGACGGCAGCCAGATTTTGTCGGTCTGTGAACGCTGGGATCTGGAAGGCTGCGATCACACCGACGGTCAGAGTCACAGGAACCAGGTAGATCATCTGCGAAAATGATAGGACATGATACAGCAACAGAAAATCATTTGATTGATATTTCATTATTAATTGAAGAGGTTCGTTCCTAAATGACAGATGAAAGTGTAGGCGTCACTTTCTTACAGAATGATTGACAGCACAATATTAAAGCAAATTATGGCACTTTTTAAAGGACAGGAGGTATGATGAACTGGCTGAATGATGCACTTCAGGTAAAGACCTTTCTCAAAATAGATAGAAATGATATTAGAAATTAACACTTCAAATATTGGAAAATAAATTGCTTTTGAATGCAGTTACATTCTAAACGTGAGCATGCAGCATGAACGTATTATATGTAGTATTTGTACATGCTTTTACTGAGTTCGTGGTGGACATATACTTGGGTTTGAGGATTTGACACGCAAGGATCTGACCAGATTTGGCCCTTCATTTAGGCCACTACACATGAGATGGACATGCAATTATAATGTAAACATGTAAACATAATTTTTTTTTTTTTTTTTTTAATGAGGGTTGTAGTGTGGATCTCCTCTAAGGCGAGAAGACAAAGATGTTACCATGTCGTAGAAGAAGTTCACGGTCCAGTAGAAGGGCTCGCTGATGCCAGCGATGTGCTGGAGCCTCTTGGAGCCACTGTGGTGCTCGTGGACTTCATAGATGGCAAAGCTGGCCGTTGTGATTGCATAGCCCGTGAGCACACACAAAGCCACTAAGATCTGGATCATCCCCTGGACCCTGTGAGATAGCAAGGAGATCACTCAGATGTCAAAAATGTGGTCGTAAATTAATCCACAAAAAAACAACAAATATAAGATGTTGACATTGACAGTCATCAATGGTCAGTCATGGTCCTCATCATTGCATTATCACTCATCAGTATCAACTCAGTCTTTGTAAATATCCTTTAGCATTCATGGGTGCTACGGAGATGGTCTTTATTCCAGTCACCTTTTGCCAACTTAAATAAGGCTGCAGAGCTATGGTACATAGCTGTAGGTTCAGATCCCGAGACAAACAAGTTTACAATCCAATATACCCTGGTGTGCTATGAGTCACTTTGGATGAGGCCATCTGTTGTCATTCTTTACCAAAAACAACAGCCTATTTTATAGTCCTCCTACAAACTGTCTCATCTTTGCCTGCTGAGACTTGATTCTTTTAAACCATTCAAGGGGCTCACATAAATAGAATCCCATTAATAATAAATAGCTTTGTTAAGAGAGATGCTCACGTCCCAGCTCTGACAAGATAATGGCTGCCAAAGAAATTGATTGTTTCATACAGTGAGGAACACCACACTGCTACTGCTGTATTGTCTGTAAGCCAACCGATGCTGCCGTTGAGGCTAGAATAATGTAGAGACAATCTGCTGAGGCTTTGATGCCTTAGTTCCTATTCAACCCTATCCCTCTGAAGAAACCTTCCACCCGAACTTATTTCACCCCGGCGCCCCGACCTGTTCATCTCAAAGAATCTCACGCTTTCTTGCAGAGACGCATACGCCGCACGCTATTTGTTTTGCCTCTTTACTTTGGCCGGGGCATAACACCAGCGACCAAACAGAATAAGCTGGATGAGGATGAAAAACTGGATGAGGATGAAACGCGACTGGCGGAGTGACAGTGGGAGGGAGCGACGAATGGAGGGTGGGGGGGGGGTGGGGGGGGGGGGTTTGGAGCAGCTCTGGCTACAGACGGTAGCCAGCAGCAGCTACTGAGCAGGCTCGCTATCAACATGGCCAAGATACCCTCAGAATCAACACTGCTGCACTGTAAGGATCAGACATTTGGAGTAATAAGTCCACTGCATCTTTAACACTGCTTAGACCGAATCAATACAACGAGTGAGGCAACAAAATGTCAGCCTGGACAGAGGGGGAATCCTGCCGGCTACATACAGGCTACACACACGTGGAGAAGTTAGGAGTGCACGGAGAAACCAGGGGACTGGTGAACGTTCAGTGAGATGGTTAGCAATAATAAGGCTCTTGGGAGGACCTTGGTGAGGCAGCGGCCTCAGCTCACCTCGCTCTCAGAAATTTATTTGATTTGATCTACCGGTCTGTACACAAGTACACACACTCTGGGTCTCTAAAACAGCCTGTGTTTTAAACAGGCCCGATTGGGGAAGTGGAGTAGAATCAATCCACCTCTGTGCCACCTTCAGGGTAAACACCCGTTATATTGGGTCTCGGATCAATAGTGCAAGCTCAAGAAAATTCATTTAGAAAATCAAATACTAAATACTGCTGTCAGGAAGCCCCCACCCTCACGCCACCTTGACTTTGAGAACTTGAATTGAAATGCAAGAAGGTCCTATAATGTATCTTGGGACAAGCCAAACAATAGTCGATAGTGTTTATCACAATTTTGATAACTTTGGCATATTTTCACCAATTAGAAGGCTAATGAGGATATTTTTGGCCAGTGCAGCCATTCATATTGTTAGATGCTGATGTTTTGCAGAGAGAACAGTGAAGAGAGGAGTCCTTACACTGCATCTTCATCATCCGCCCGGCCAAAATAGGGGTGACTGGAAACTGAAATGGCTGTAATAGAGCAAACAGGGAGTGTTAGGTTAGTTATAGGAAAACAACAGCATACTGGTTCTTTTTTAAACGAGTAACATCATTCTCCCAGGACACAGTCTGTTGAAAAATGTAGTAGAAGGTGACTTTATTTGCCAATGTACACAAATAAAGTGGATATTTCTTTTTCCACATACAGTATCGTCTAGATGCTCAAACATAAGCCACTCCCCTACGTCTTTATGCATGCCTTTCTTCAGAGAGGTCAGTGTGCAAGGTTGCCTGAAGCACCCTACTGCTGAAGCGGTTTGTGGCTCAGTGTGAGGCTGGTTCTAGGCGGGTGCTGGGGGTAGGCTACACCCACCCACCCCCCAGATTTGCACCTTGCCCCCCCAGTCCTGAACTGTTCCCCAACCACCCTGCTTCCAAACACAAATATAGGAACCTATTTTTGTTATTATTTTAGCCTGTATTGGGATATAGCCACTCATAGAGCTGCAATGTATAAAGAAATACATTGCAGAGACAGCAAAGTGCAACTGTGTCATTCTCTTTGGACTGTGGCCATAGACTGACGAGAGTAACTTCGATCTGGAGATTAGTTAGAGAGAGTTACATTGTCCTTATTTAGTTTTATTGTTTTGAGGTTTCTGTGGTTGGGCACTTAACATTGATGTGTTGATGTACTCTAGCCCCCCCGGTCACAAGATCATAATTCCCGTAATACATGGGATCGAACCAACGGCCTTTCCGTTAGCCGTTAGCCTCTCTCTCTCTGAGCCAGTTAACGAGTATGTTAGTCTTATGGGATCGCAGCTGACCTTGAGGCGGTCGAAAAACGCCGCCGTTTTATGCTAAATGTGCCTTTTCAAATTTAAACGGCTTAGTGTGGACGTAGCCTGAGAAACCAGGCAGTAAACAACGTGAGGGTCTTCACATGTGACAGATTAACCATCAGTGTGAAAAGCAATCTCCCTGGATTCTCCCTCCATCCCCTCTCTTGTGATTCTGCAGGTTACATTTGAATGATTGCACTGCACCCCCAAGCGCTGTTATTGACTAGAGGGGAAAAAATATATGCCCGTGTGTGTGTGCGTGTGTGCGTGTGTGTGCTTGTGTGTGTGTGTGTGCGCTTGCCCCGAGGCAGACGGTCAGGCTGATCCTCAGTGCTAAAACAGTACTGAAAACATGGGCCAGCCTCTTTCCCTTAGCAGAGCTCCCCAGTCAGCAGCACTCATCTGTATTCAACGCTCATATTTGATATGAGTGTAAGGACACACAGCGCCCCCTGGCTGTAATCCACTCAAATGACTCATGAATGAATACACTGTGGGTTGCAAAAGCCGTGAAATTCACAGAACATAACTCAAAAATAAAATGGATCGCTATGCAGTATTGCTCCTGTTTGTTATTTCATATATGCATTTTTATAATAATAATTAATTAATTAAGTAATTAATTAATTAATATTATTACTAGTAATACTATTATTACTAGTAGTAGCAGTAGTAGTAGCAGTATTTGCCATCAATTTGAGCAGCGCAATTCTTACTTTTATGTATACTGGATACTGTGGACCTGCCAAGAAATAATGACCTGTCTCTAATAAAGGCCTGGCATTCTTGTTTCTTTTTTGAGGTAAACAAAGTACCTTGGTATTTCATAATTTTTAATCATTAATACTTAATGATTAAAGAATTATTAAGTGCTATTTGAAAAAATTGTCCAGTACCACACATGATCCAGTAGCACCTTTAAATCCAGCAGGGTGGATCTGGACCAATATTTATCAAAGTTCTGAGATTTGCATTGAAACACAACGATGTTCAGAGAGGAAAAGCCAATGGGCTACAAGGATTAGCCTATATGTACCACAATATAACACTATTCATCAAAAGTCACAATGTTTCATTCCTACTATTATTTCAATTATATGATGGCCTATTCAGCAAATGCCTGTATTGTCCAATTCAAAATATATATTTAAATATAAAAAAAACTACATGTTTATTGAATTTGTTTATAATTGACCATAATTAACATTAACCTATGGCTGTTTAAATAATCTCATTTTACTCTAATGAGCATGAAAGTGGTACAATATACTTTCTAAAGCAGGTTAGGCCTTCAATGCTTGTAGCTGCTGCTACTGCTACTCTCCTATAACCTCCATGCTGTTTATAAACCCATGATACCTATATTGTGTAGGTGGGGGGACTGCCAAAACCCTTGATCGCACTTGCTGAAGTGGTTCAATGGGTGCTTGGGGAGAATAATGCCACAACCAGTGGATGTGATAAGTCCTCTCATTCTGCTGTACTGAAACTGCTGCAGTTATTGGTAAGGTGAGTAGATCATGAGTGCGATGCGATGAAACGTGAAAGTTTATTTTAGTCTTGTTGTAGGTTCATTTGCAATAGGATGTGTATGTCCAGGGATTTTAATCTGGAATCATGATCCTCGACTATAGGCAAGAATATAAAAAAGGGCGAGCTTTATTAAAATAGTAGGACTTCCTGTTTTATTCACTTGGCCCTGGCTGAGGTCTTGGGAATGGCCAGCAGCATTGGGTATACCTTTGTCTCCAAGGACTACGGATGAAATTCCGGCACATTTACATTGATGTGTAATGCTGATATGTTGATTAATGTGCACTGTCCCAATTCAATAAATTAAAAAATAAATTAAAAAAAGGACATGACACCCTGGTGGAACGAGGCTCTTCTCAAACAGTTGTTTTAGGCAACTTTCAGTGAGGATCCGTGGGTGGATCCTGGCCACCTAGTCCTCATCCACAATCCTATAATCAGCATCACCACTTTTGTGAAAATGCTTTGATGTCGTTTGCAGTTGATAAATGCCTCTTTATTTTCAGTTGTGATGCATACGTGCACGCTATCTATTACGCCAACCACCTCAAGTCCACAATTTGCATAAATGCAGCTTGCTTTTCATGGATGACTGGAGGGGTGGTTGGAAATTACACTAATCTCTGCACAATATTTGGTGCTGTGAGGGCTTTAATTGTTTGAGCGACTGCTGTGTTTCCCAAATCATCCCCATTGCACAGATGCATTTTCCCCATGGCAGGGAAGCAACCTTCTCTGCAGTGATGGCGTTACTCCACAGTATATATAGAGATATCACACCTTGATCAGTAACAAATAATATACCCCCGTCTGTCGAAGTGGTAATACTTCAGTAACTGCATGTCGTGATATATGTCCAACACACACTTCCTGTCTCGGAAGGTGCCTCTGTCTTCGTACAGGAAGCCATCTAGGCCTCTGCTGGAATCTGGAGTTCTCCGAAACTTAAGAGTATTTTTTAAGTCAAAAGACATCAGATAAATGTGATGAAGCTTTAATTCCTAAGTTTAAGAATATTTTTTATTTTTCTATTCTATATCTGGTAAATGGAATTTGATTTTAAAGATTGTTTAGGTGAACCCCCCCCAGCAAACTATTGTACATTAAGAGTATAATTTAAGTAATGTATAATGTATTTTAGGTTAAATCTAAAGCTGTGTCTTCTGAAGTTTGGTTTCAGCTAATTCAGCTAGCCAGTGGACGCTCACCATATTTCCGTGGATCTTTGTCTGCTGGAATGCTGGACCGTAGGATGAGGTTGTTGAGGCTGTTTAAGTATGCTGGCATTGTGTGGTGGCCTTCAGGGTTGTACCAGACCTGCACTCATGCACACACACACACACACACACAAACATACACTTTGTTATTTCAGGGTATTTCAAGTCTACCACCTCTGCAATAAAATTATTTTCCCATGTTTTGGAGCCAAGGCCTTGAAGACATAATAAATGCAGGCATCATCATCATCCAAGGGCCATTCCAGACTGAAACAGTGACACAAGTACTGCAGTAAACCATATTAATGATGACATTGATGGTGTAACAATGCAGCTCCATCTGCGTGCCGGCATCTTGCTGCATCTACACCCAAGTAACTTCAGTTAGGACGTCGTGTTAAAACTTCCATCCACTCAGTCAGTACAGCAATTAAACCGATAATGAGACAGGCAGCAGGGACGCAGGAGAAAGTTACCTTAGATAGGGTGCGGGTTTTGGGCACCTCTGTAAGGTCCATTAGTAAATCAGGAGGGAGCGGCTTGCCAAAAACAAAGCCACCATACCTAGAAAAATAGGTTGCACAAGTATCGATCAATACTAAGCGACTAAAAAAAAGAACACTCAAATTGCTGCTGAGAAATGAGATGCACCACACTTCCGTTTTCATGTATTTCCAATAAATCAGCATTTAGTGTTAAAGCATCTGAACCCTCATTGTGGCTTTATTTCTCAGATGTAAATGCAGGCTGTATTCACCTATTCCTGATGAAATCATTGGCTGTAGCCAGGAGGTAGTTTTCCACATTGATGCCAGTCAGGTTGTAAACGGTCTGGGAGGAGGGGATCTTCTTATGGGGGGGGTGGTAGTTGTCTTCAGTACAAACCTGGAGGAGATGCACAGTACAAAAACGTATCACACATACTCACATAGACGTGTGAACACACATGCTCACACACATGCAGGTGAACACACACACGGAAACTCACACACATATACAGTGGGGTCCAAATGTCCACTACCAAGAACAGGTATGTTGTTTTACTGTATTTTATACTCACTGGATAGAAATGAATACATTATTTATTTTGCTACTACTAGTGATTTAACTTTTAAAACTTAAATAGTTTTAAGTATTAATTCAATTATTTGTAAAATGATGTAATCCTGTTTTAGAAATATAATTTGACGACACATTTGTTTTCGTTTTTGATAAATGAAGAAACAAAAGAGTTCTTGGTAGCGGACTCAGACGTCTGGACCCCACACACACACACACACACACACACGCACACACACACACACACACACACACACACACACCTGTTCCCGATGGGTGCATTTGCAGGCACTAAATGGCCGGGAGCTGTTCCCTCTGGAGTTCCAGTTGTCAGTGCTTCTTGCGCAGACTCTTAAATAGAGACATTGACAAAGTGAAACGCTGGCTCAGTAAAATGACAGTCTGCTGGGCGTCATCATGCTGCAAGACAATCCCTAGACACACCCCAGCAAACATTTTGATATTGAATACATGTCCATAACTACTATCTTTCTGATATCAGTTCAAAACTGTTTCCAAAGCTGGTTTAATATTATTTTTTTTACTGTGCTGTAATATTAAATCGTGAAAATGTTTGTTTGGGTTGGCATTGAACTTAGCCACCTCCCACATGGCGGTACGAATCAAATGCTTGCTGCTGCATATTGTTTCAAAACACGCATCAGCATAGCATCAGCAGGTCAATAACAGCAACCCATTGTGCAGACCATATATCTGCATTACCATATATATATTTATATCTCCATATATCTCCATTACCCTTGCACATGTATATGGCACATATTGTTTTTATTCTATTGTTATTATTTTCTTATTTCTTATAATATCTTTACATATATTTTAGTGTGCATTTTTCTATTGTATTCTTGACCTTTGTCTTTTACAGTACTTGCTTTTATTCTTGTTTTGTTTTTATTCTTCTCTTGCTGTGTTTATTGTTATGCACCAAACACCAAGTCAAATTCCTTGTATGTGAAAACATATTTCGCAATAAACCGTGTTCCTGATTTCTGATTTCTGATATATTAACATACAAACTACCATGGCATGATGGGATATATATCTGGCACTTCAGCACTCTTACAGTGAATGTTCTTAGGGTATCACATGCAAGACATGCCAGCTCCTCTGCGCCACTACACTACACTCTCTCCCTCTCTCTTCATTTTAATTTATTTATTTTTTGGCAGAGAATTTTAAAGTGCCTCTGAGGTCTGGTTCATGAGTGCCAACATTGATTTGAGTGCCTGTGAGGGGCAAATCTCTCCTATAAACACAGGGTGTTTATGGAATACAAATGACGCTGACATCGCAGAGCCCTGCTCCAGGCTTTCAGTCACATACGTTGAGCTGAGCAGCAGGAAAATAGAGAGGAAGGATATCAGAGAGCAGAAAGAGAGTGGGGGGAATTGGAGAGAGACAGAGTAGTAAAATGAAACAAGGTGGGAAAAGAGGCAGGGAAAGAATGACAATGAGTGAAATATGAGAAGAGGCTTGGCAAAACAGGAAGCTTCCTGCATTATTATGCATTAGAAAAGAAGGATGAAATGGGTGAAAGGATTGAAGATGGGTGCCTGTCACTGACAGATCTATCACTTTCAGAGACGGGCGGCTGGCATTTCAGGCAGGTTTACGTACGGGTGATCGGGCTTGTCGACGCAGGTGTTATCGATCCCAGGGAATGACATCATGGTGTCCGCCAGCCGGCTGGAGTTTTGTTTCTGGTCGCTGTGGGGCCAGAACACAAACAACCCGACTCAGTTCAAGTGCAGTAGGGGAATGTAATGGCCTAGGCCTTAATCCAAACGAAAACAAAAGAGCATTCACATGGCATCTGAGACGAGCTTTCATCTCTAAAGTGATTGAAAGAGATGTAGGTAGTATGTGACAGCACAAGGTTTTGGTTTTAATCAAAGCTGCTCTCAGTCCAGTTCAGGTAGAGTCCGCTGAATATGTAGTCGAGTTGTCAGAATCACTGGATCAGAGCTTTTGCTGACAATTATAGATTTGTTATGGGTTTATATATCACGTCTGAAGTAGAGCAGTGCTAAAAAATAGCATGCGTGTTCAGCAAACCTTCACTTGCTTAAATTAAGGATAGATAGATAGTCTGTGCATGTCTATCTTCTCATTATTGATTAATTCAAATCAATCTCAGGAGGGGGATGAAGAAAGAATTAGAATTCAAGGTCAAGGAGAGTTAGGATAGATAGTTCTCCATTTTACATGAGTGGATTTCTTTTCTTTGAACACATGTATATTTTTCACCAGGCAGGTCAGAGGTGAAGGTATATATATATTTGACAGTAACAATGCTCCAATATTGCTGCACCCTCTACCCTCCTCTCAACTGCCTAAATATTCTGTTTGAGAAAAAAAAATGAGACATAACATCAAAATTTCAAAATAAAACAAAATTCATTCAATCTCTGGTAAATCAATCTAGAGAGGACACTGGAGGGCGGCTGTATGGTCTTTGATATGAATTGGCGCCTCAGCATTTTCTCCCTTGCTACACATCCCCATGATCAAAGAAGAGCGCTCCTCAAGAGTCGAGACATCTCTCGCCCTACCGACACTCTTAATCTCCTTCACTTTGATCTCACGTCTCAGCCGTCTTCATCACAATAATCTTTTTCTTTTTTTTCTTTTTTTTTTTAACATTCTCTCTCCCTTCAGGTTCACCTGCCCTTCAACCAAGTACAGCTTCAACTTCATAAAATGAAGTTTCATCAAAATCGGACCAGTGGTGTAGCAGTTAGATTTTAGCTCAAAAGATTAATTAATCAAAAAAGGATTAATAACCAAAATATTCACTATTGAAATGAAGAAAATGGAATTCGGGTTCGCTTGTGGATATTTCTTTTTTTTTTCTTCTTTCGTTTTGAGCTATTCTTCACGTGTGACAGTTTATATACAGTGGTTTATCATTTATTCCCTAAAAAGCACTAATGACTAGAAATTAGCCACCAGTGTTTGTTTTTTTAGTCACTACATTTTTAGTGACTTCTGACTACTGACTGAAAAAGAAATTCACTAGTAGTCACTAGTAACTATAGAATAAGTACTAGTACTTAAATGATTCCTAGTATAACGAGTCATTTCAGCAGCTGCAGTGACTAAAAACTGTTCTGGCTCCACAGTGGTGGAATGAACTCCCCACTGACGTCAGGACAGCAGAGTCGCTGCCCATCTTTCACCGCAGGCTGAAAACCCACCACTTCAAAAAACACTACCCTGACCCTTCCACTTACCACTTGCCTGTTTGTTTTATTTGTTTAAATAAAAAGTAGGTAGCTAGCTTATTGCACTTTTACTTCAGCACTGGTTCTGCTCTTAGATGCTTGTTTAAGGAGGAGATGCACTTACGATTTCTGGTGACTAGTGGTTCTCTTGCCTACCTATGTTGAATGCACTTATTGTGAGTCGCTTTGGATAAAAGCGTCTGCTAAATGACTGTAATGTAATGTAATGTAATGGATCATGGCTAGTGCATTTTAGGAAATAAAGGTATACTAGGTAATAAGGTATGATAGTGAGAGATGGCCCTGAAATAGCTACTCTGGACGCTCCTACAATTAGACTACCCCTGTTTACATCCCTGTACTCTCCTCCCAGTGCTACGGGGTCTGACCTGAAGAAGGAGTAGCTCGGTCCAATGTTGTAGAGCGCTGGGCTGAGGTCCATCTCGGGATAATGCTGCAGGTCGTTCTTGATGGAGCCCAGGCCCATGGCGAATGTCACAAACAGAACCGGCAGCAGGACCTGGGAGATCAGGCCCTTCCAGTCCCTGCGGCTGTGATGGAACCTCTTGACCAGCACGGCTGTTATCTGCTGCCAGACCAGGGCCAGGCCACACACCGTGGATGAACCCGTAAGATCTGGAAAACATGGGGGGCTGGATCATTTTCACAACTTATTCGCTGTACTCTTGTGATAATGAGTCATGGTTTTTTTTTATCTACAGTTCTATAGATTGACCATTTTCACCATGATGTGATGTGACCATGCAACAAGTTTCAAATCTATAATCTTAAATAGCAGTGATGTAAAAAGACTTACCTGCCTTTTAAGAGAAGGAAGGCAAGTGGTAAGGAAGCAAGGAAGGAAGAAAGGAAGGAAGGAAGATAGGCGGACTTAGGGATTGAAGGTGCAAGGAAGAAAGGAATAAATGAATGAATGAGGCAAGGAATGAGCAAGGCCCAAACGAGCACAACACAGAGCAAAACGATGCATGAAGGAAGAGAACTCACTGATGTTGTCACCGAAGCTGCTCCCATTGAGGTCCTCAGGTAAACTGTCAATGGATCCAGTGTCAGAAACAGTCTCTGCTACAGACAGGCGGTCCTCAGAATCTGTGTTTCCTTGAGTCAAATGGAGGAACACCTACAGTGACAGCAACAAAGTGTTATCATCAGTGTGTGTCAGAGAGATAATGTCATGCTGTCAGGATGATCATGATTGGGATCTGGTACTTTTGGGGTTTCTCCACTTTACACAAATAATATTTCTATTACACATCTCAGTAGCTGTGCCTGTTTTTTCCTTCATTTTAAAATTTCAAGAGTGTGTGCATACTTGCGTTTGTGTGCGTGCATGTGTGTATGTCTATATGCAGGTCTGTGCATGTAGATGTGGATGTGCATGTGTGTGTGTGTGTGTGTGTGTGTGTGTGTGTGTGTGTGTGTGTGTGTGTGTGTGTGTGTGTGTGTTTGTGCATGCATACCTCCTCCAGGGTTGTGTCAGAGATTCCATAGCAGCCCAGCTGCAGGGCGTCCAGGTTGGCATCCAGGGCAGTGAGAAGGGAGCGGTAGGAGGAGGCGTTGGAGGATGTGAACGGGGGCAGCGAGTAAACTAGGTCGCCCACCTGAGCCTCCTTCAGCCGGGCTTCGGGGACGTGGGCCTGGATGAAGGTCTTCAGCTCACCACTGTCAAACTTTTCCCCGGAGTCTTCGCTCTCCATCTGATTTAGGAAAACCACGTTTTTCAGAGACTCGTTGATCAGCTTACCGGTTAAAGTGATAATCTGTGAGATTCTTTGGTGATTTTTTTATTTATTTTGTTTTACCTTGTTTTCTTTCCTAAAAAAAATACATCTAATATTTGCCTCTCAAAATGACAGGAAAGAACAATATTCATGACTATTTGTTTAGGCCATAGATAGATAGTAAGTTGTACAACAGCTTTGATGACACAATCAACATAAAAGGAATTGGAAACAAGTTTTGATCAAAACTGCTGTCAGATGAGTCTACAGTGCTTTGGATGAACATTGTCAGAATGACTGGATGCCTATGAGGCTACGTACCTTCTTGGTGAGGGTGAGTTTGTAGCCCTGACCCAGCTTGTCTTTCAGGTGGAAGGGGGATCCACAGCAGTTTAATCCTCCTCTCTCCAGGAAGGCGATGCGGTCGCTGAGCACTTCAGCCTCATCCAGGTGATGGGTGGACATGATAATGGTGCGGCCTGAGAGGAAAGACACACAGAGACATTCACTTGTATTACTATAATTGTGAGGACCTTTCATGCATTAATTTACCCAACTGTGCTCGGCAACTTTGCACATTGGCGGCCCCAAATGGCAGCAAGAAGTAACTGTTTGAAATTGAATGACTTCAAAACCGACGAATCCTGCAAGCTGATGTCAGTAAACTGCACACAGCACACTCTTGTTTACCAAACCGGCCAGTCTGTGATTGCTTTCTACCAAAGAATACCAAAGGGATGAGAGAAAAGATCTAATGTTAGTGAGTCCAGTTTTCTCTGGATGGAGCGCTTGCTTGCAGATTTGTATTTTGATCTTATATTTCGATTTGTCACTTCCTGTGGTTTCCTGTGGTGATTTCCCACGAGTGACCATGTCTAATACCAGAATTTCATTTGGGCAAATAGAGCAAATCGATGGCGTCACAGTTAGTGGAGATGGGATACTCTTCTCTAATGCAGCCCCACTTACTGTATTTAAGCTTATAAGACAGGTGTAAAAATGTCCTCACTTCAGAGGATTTTTCTCACTTTCCTATTATTTAGAGGACACAAGTAAGTACAAGAACACACACACACACATGCGCAGATGCACACAGGCACACACACAAACTCACACACAAAGAAAACAAAATAATACAAAGACATAACCCCACACAACTGTGCAGGCAAACGATGCCATGCACATCAGAGAGACAGAAACAGACAGAAAGACAACAGGACATTTTCCACAGCTACAAATGCATGACAGTTAGCAGTGTCTCGGCCACTACCGCTGCTGTGGGAGTTTTCCACCCTATCTGTTCCCCAGCTACCTTGTGAGCACCCGGGGGAAAAAATGAAAATATCTATTTCCGCTTAATTATATGCTAAATTGACAGTCTCACACACAGGCCTACAGGCTTGGCTCCAGGTTCACAATGCTTCTGCTCCTCTCTTTTCTTTCTGAGGAAATAGGAAGCGGGAGGCAAAGCACTAGAGCGATTTGTTAAGAATTTTAGGTGAAACGTATCCTGTCATTTTAAGGGTTATCAGAATGGTGACGGTTTGAATGGTGTGTGGTACGTGTCTGCGTGTGTATGTACTATACAGTGTGAATATGAGTCCTAGGGTAAGACCAATATCAGTTTGTTGCTGGAGAAATTGGTGGCTCTTACTCTTGCCAATGAAAATGGCAAAATTTGAGAATGAGAATGACATGAAATACTGGTACTAAATATTGGCTATTGGCAGCTTCTATCCAAAAATATCAGTTTCAGTGTCAGCCTTCAATAACCCACATCAGTAACATCAGTTACATCAGTCTGTGTGTGTCCACAGGCACCTGAGCAATGTGAAGCAACTGCATCCCCACTTTCAGATCATTTCCTGATCAGAAGAAAATGTCATTTTCAATTATAAGATATGTTTGAACGTAAGTTTTACAAAAAATATTGAAAATTTAACAATGAGGTCCCATCCCCTGAATCTGAATAACAAGTATCAGCGGCTATTGTTTCTGAATTGATTGAACTGATTCTATCCTGCCTTTATCCTATGAAAAATAAATATTCCAACTTCATTATTTAACTACACTTGAATTAGCCCATTTTAATTAGTTTTAGGCATGGTTGGTTGAAAATAAACACATTTGGCCTTCATTATAATGGTCTCATGGTCATGTTGCAAATACTATTTCAAATACATTTATTAAAAAAAAACTGTAATACATATTCATGGAATTGCTGAGGTTACAGTATGTGTGGTGTGGAAACAAAAATGCAGGAAAATGGTTCTCCTTGGAAAGGGCCCCAGATCCCCCTGCCTCATCTGCTCCCCCACCTTCAAACACAATCAGGTGCCTATGTGTGTCTGAGCGAGACTCACCTCTTTTGTGCTTGATAACAATGTCCCAGATGCTGCGTCTGGAGCAGGGATCCACTCCGGTGGTGGGTTCGTCCAGAACCACCAGGCGAGAGCCCCCGATGAACGCGATGGAGATCGACAGCTTGCGCTTCATGCCGCCCGACAGGGTGCCCACTCGCTTGTGTCTGTGGGCGTACATGCCTGTCTCCTCTAGGATCCTAGGAGTAGGAAGGAATAGATGGTGTGAGGAAGGAAAACATTTCACTTGGAGTTTGTGTTACTCCATACTTTCATCTGGATTACATCATCTTTCATTACTTGTATTAGTTAACTAGCAGGGTTTTTTAATATGTTTTTTGGCCCAAGATGAGAAGTGTAGACTTTTGCCTGCAGACCCAGGCTTAATAAAACATATAGCTACTCTTGTCATGTGGAAACCAACCAGAAGTATATGCTTTTCACACTACACTTAACCCCGGGCTAACGTCTTTCTTAACCCTGGGTTAAGGACGCATTTAACCCCGGGCTAAGCAGCGTTTCACACTTGCATTTTTGAAAGAGGGTTAACACCCCTTTTAACCCTGGGTGAACAAACCCTGCTACGAAGCAGGGTTAGCACCGCTTTTGTGGTGCTATCCCCGAAACGTGGTGCTAAGAACAATAGTGTGAAACGTTGTGGGGTTAGAATGTAACAGGGGTTAGAATGTCACAGCGAGTGGGATATCAACGACTATATATAAATATTCAAATGAGAACGTTGAATATGTTAGCCCAGGGTTAAAGTTAAGCCTGGGCTAACATATTCAAGTGTGAAAAGCCTATTAGTCTCATGACCCAGTCTCATGACCCAGTTAATGATGCCATTAAGTGAACAATGACTTTTTTGAATGATGTTCCTTACCATAAGGTTACCCAAGGAGTTTCTAAGGACCAAATAAAAAAAAACCTTGAAGCATTTATGCCGAGGGGAAATGTGAGGTCAAAACAACCCTGTAACCTTTTGACTGATATCTTTTAAACCCACATCCACATTTCCTTTTTCTCGGAGGAACACTTCATGAACTGAGCTAGGGTTGCAGTTTCATGATGTCAGCTTGTACCACATATCATTATGACAGCCTAAATGGCATCGCTGCATCATGTGGCTAGTCTAACCCCTGACATCATCTTTTTTTTTAAAGGGTCTCTTCAAGACACGTGCATTAAGATATATTGAATGTGACTGGACACGTCCTTTTTGCACTGGCTAACTGGACACTCACTTGCGGACTTGCTCGTGCAGTTCCCTACGTGACCAGTGGGGTGCCTTGATTTGGCCGTACAGCAGCAGGTGCTCCTTGGCGGTCATGTGGTCAAAGTGGACATCATATTGCATGCAGACCCCGAGTTCTTTGCGGATGCTGTCGATGTTGGCCTGCATGTCTCTGCCGTACACCTCGATGGTACCCGAGGTCGGGGCGAAAAGGCCGGTAAGGAGGGACCTGAGCACACAGAGTGATCACATGTTGGATAGGTGACAGTAATAGATAGATGACACATGTAGATTTACAGTCCATGTAAAGTAATCCATTTGTGATTATTGGTTACTCAAATCGGAAAGTCATCAGTTTTCACATTCTGGTTCTGACCCTTCACATAACGGTCTGCTATTTAAAAAGAACTGCTGAGATAGTGAAGGGTGGGGTGGGTGGTTGTGGGAGGAGGGGTTGCGCCATACATTGTGGTGGTCTTGCCGGCTCCATTGTGACCAAGCAGTGAGGTGACATGACCCTCATAGAAGGAAACGTTAAGGTTTTCAATGGCCGCTCGGTCGCCGTAGAGCTTGGTGAGACCGTGGAGGACGACACCCAACGGGAGCTCCTCATTGTCCTGGGAGGAAAGAGTGTTCTGGCCTGAGAGAGATAGAGACAGAAACAAACAAGAAACAATCAATCAGACAAATAGGGGGAAGGAATAGAGAGAAGAGTTTGAGGGGGAATAGAAAAGCAGTGAAGAGCGGGAGCAGGGAATAAATGACAGCCAGAGACCATGAAGGGGAAAGCATTGTGAACACAGAACAACAGAGGAGGAGATGGCACCGCTTATTTTCATCCACTGTGGGAGAAGATACTTGTATTTGTACCTTTTCCCTTGTCGTCGGGGAAGACGGGTTGGTTTTTCTGCATGATGTTAAAGAAGGTGAGCCCTCTGCCCTTGATAGACACCTTACTGCAGCAACCACACAGGTCTGCCCAGAAGGAAGGGTTCACGGGGAAGTACCACGGGGCTGGGATGCCATATTTCCCTGATGGACAACAAAGAACCAAAGATTGCAATTTCAATGTTGAACAAAACTACTTTAGTTTACCAAACAATTCATAAACTGCTTGAATAATTATTAATTTGGTTTAATATTGGTATGTGGAAGGCAACATCTAGCATCTTACATCTAACATCTACATCTTTATATTGGTTACCTGTTAGTTTCAGGATTGATTTTATTGATACTTTTAAAAGCAGGGATGGGTCAAGCTCAGAGCTACATCGCAGACTTTTTTTTAATCCTTTGTAAAGCAATTTAAAACTGTGTTTAGAAAAATGATATATAAATAAAGATTATCATTATCAGCAGTGGTAGTATTTTTTATTATTGTTGTTGTTGTTGGTTTGGCGTTTATTGGTGTTGGTAGGTATTTTTGTTGTTGTGGTTTACCTGGGAAGACCATACGGATGTAAGCCCCGATGATGAAGTAGAGGATGGAGTCGATGAGCATCAGCCAGCACAGCCAGCCGAATGAGCCTGTGTCTCTAGCCATGGGCGAGATGTACATGTTGCTCCATTGAATTCCTAAAGAAGTGAACAGAAAAACAGACTTTTGCTGATTCCCACTGACTCTCCGTGGACTGATACAGTCTGTATGGATTGCAGAGAGATGTCTGCATGCTCGTACCTTCTCCTTGGGTCTCGTAGCGAGAGATGTACTGACTGGCGTAACTGAAACAGGTCGGGGAAAATAAACTCTGCAGGAAATGAGAGACAAATTAGGTAGGACACATAGGAACATCAACAAATATATCTTCTTTGTTTTTCCTCCTCTGCCTTCCTGTAAATTCTCTCCTCTACACAACAAATATGTGGTGGAGCATAAGGTGATATTCTTCAGAAGCCTTTTCTGACTCTCAAAACCCTTGAAAGAAGAGTTTTGTTCCAAAACAAGGCTTACTTGATGCAGTGATGTAGTGATAAAGAAAAAGGTAAAGGTAAAAAATATATATTTTGAGAAAAATATTAGATTCTGCTTTTTCCTTGCGAGACTCCATCCTTGTACATCAGTTTGATAATACATACTATGATAGTTGTCTTCTTGACATTATGTCTACTTTTAATTTATTTATGTTCACATAGAAAGGAGGGTAAACTCTTTTCTGCAAATAAAAGGGTAAACTGAGTCTAGCCACTACATCCCTGATTGTAAGTAAAACTAAAACCTTACAATAGAACATAATTCAAGCCAATAGCAACTGTATGTTCAGGTATTTGTTTGCAGCAAGTGATATTTCTGAGGATGCACTAACCTATTTTGAGTAATAAATAAATAACACTTGTTTTCTGAAATGGATAGAGTAAATAGGATTTTGGAAAAAAAACCTTATACTGTATAGACCAGATGAATTGACACTATATCTCCTTCTGCCTGAACACTGCACTTGTCATGCACAGTTAGGAAGTCTGCCTATCTCTTCACTCCAGCCACAGTATCATCAACTAGCAAATTGCATTATTTGCCATTTTGTATTACATTAAAGATACCTTCCACTATATACACAAACACACATACACAGCAGTTTAACAATGTACTCGCCTCATGATACAATTCATCATACTGGATTCAAAATAAAATAAACCATCAAAAGTGAATTTTCAAAATAAAGGATTGTCTGTTACGTATGTTTGAACAGGGCTAGTTGTTTCAGCCTTCATATGATTCTTGATCATTTGGACTCAAATTGTGATGCTGATTTTTGAATTTTTCCTCACCAAGACACTCTTCTGGGAAAAGGTGAGTGTGGACTCCAGGCCCAATACCACAATGAAGGGGAAGAAGCAGAGCATGTAGATGAGGCTGCCACTGAGGCCGGCGATGTACGTCTTGTCGAAGAAGGAGCTGACCAGGTAGCTGATAGCCAAGATGCTCAGGCTGTAGTCGCAGAAGTAGAGGAAGAGGACGAAGCCATTGCTGTTTGGCAGTATGAGACCGTACTTCAACACCAGGGTGAGGATGATGACGGTGAACACAAGGTAGACGGAGCACTCCAGGAACCAGGCGAAGAAGTGGCTGAGAGGGTTGACCCCCATCATCTTCATGTACTGTGAGAGAGGCAAGAGCATTACAGAAACAAGAAACAATACCAACATAGTCATTTTATCATTGGACGCAGAAAAAAAAACAATTAAAACTTCACACTCCGCAGAGGGACCAGGCAAGGATGTCCACTCTCACTGTCAATATTTGCTTTATTCATCAAACCATTAGCCACTCAATAAATTATAATTAATCAACTATTTTACCACTCTGCAATCACAGCTGGAATGCTACACATGCTAAACTCTTTCCCCCTCACCACAGGCAATATCACATATCTAGGCCCACAAATCTCCCCCAGGCTGTCAGAGATATTCAATCACAATTTCACTCCACTATTAAAAACAACTGAAGATGACTTAAATCGTTGGATGACATTACAATATTACATCATTGGCTGCATCGCTACTGTATAGATGAAGATTTTTCAAAAAATCAACTACTTACTCACAATGGGCCTCATTCACAAAATGCTTCATAAACGTATTTATGTGCGTACAAAAAAACAACGTGGGATTCATGAAACATGCAGAAAACCTTGATTAACTTGAATAACAACTTCTGGACTCAAATCGTCAAAAACACCTTCAACATACAACATGAAGCCTTTGCTGGTGGTTGTCTTTAAAACAAGAAAGGCTTGACTTATCCATACTTTTTCAAATGATTTTATATTGTATTTAACAAATAATGGATCAAATTTGACATGGACTCTATTTTCAACTTAAACTCAAGATTGTAATTACTTGCAGCTGCTAAAGGTTAAATTGAGATTTTACAACATTTTATAGCAATGAAGATGAAGTACATTTTTATCCTAATCTATTCAAAGACAACGGTTCTGGTAAAGGTCACAGTTAATTGCTCATAAGAAATGATTTTGTATTTGTCAATGGGAAAATAGATTTTCTCAGCAATGGACACTAGAAAGAAATGAGTGTGCACTGCCATCACAGGGCAACATGGAAGCCCAGAATTTATTGTACAATGCACAAAAGCAGTGACGTTTTTCACCCATTGGGTATGAAAAAAATCTTTCACAATTTTGCACACAGTTCTGCTTTTCAGCCTTACCTCGTGCAGTCTCAGCTCTCTCTCATGGACAAGTTTCTTAACAAAGTCAGCCACAAATAGTACCCAGGCTATCATCAGCATCAGCGGGAAGACAAAGGAGATGGCCTCCAGATACCTGGGGAAACCAGAGATGACAATTGTCAATCAAACATCTAGAAAATACTATCATATATAACATAGTACCTCATCACTGTCAACAGTAACAGTAATTCAAAAGGCCCATCATTCATCCAAAGGTTACAGAGAGAATAAAGAGAAAGAGATAGAGCAAGAGAGAAATGAAGAGTGAAAGAGGAAAAGCAATGGCAGGGTTGAGGATTGTAGATAGCCATGTCCTGATCCCCATGTAATTTACACAAAACCTTTTTTTTTCTTGCCCTAATCATATCTGGACCCTGATACACGGGAATGTGGTCCTTGCTGTTTTTTATAAGACAGAGTCATATTTCACAGCTATCATGTCAGGAATTGTGTCGTTGAGTAATGAATCAGGACGACAGAGCAGCAAGGATCATCATATCTCACACTTGGACGGGAGGCAGCCAGCCAGAGGCAGCGGTGCTACTGAGATGAGATACCAACACTTCTCTTAAGAAGCACTCCAGATCAGACACAAACATCGGCATTACACTCAAGCATGATTGTGGTAGACTGGGGAGGGGGTGGTTGAGGTGTGGGCCCACCAGCTCAATTCTCCCCAGTCTGCCACAATGATTTATTGGAAACAATATACTGTACAAGTTTATGCCTAACCCATGTTGGACTGGATGTACACTAGGACGATGTTCTGTATAGATGGGTTAATCAACGGCTTAAGGGTGTTGGATGTGTTTGAGTGTGTGTGTGTATGCGTGCAAGTTAATAGTGAACATTTACACGCATGATGATAAGGCGATGACAACTTAATTCCATTCCCAAGTAGCAATGAGAGTGTATGCATTATTCCACATCAGTGACCTGTATGTATCTGTGCATGTTTGTGTGTGTGTGTGTGTGTGTGTGTGCATCCATGTATCCAGGCCACTCACTCATCCCGGAAGTAGCAGGGGTAAGGGAAGGGCTGTAGCTGGACAGCGGGCTCTGTGACTTTCTGCCCGGTGTGGGTCTCGATGATGGCTCGGTCGATGTTCTCCTGCAGGTAGACAAAGCCCCGGTTGTAGCGCAGCGACTGCCTGGCCGAGATGTACGACTCTTTCACAAAGAGAGGGTTGCGGATCCGGTCGGTACGCATGACGTTGTCCATATGCATGCGGATGGTGTAGCTGACTTTGGGAGGCAGGGACGATTCGGAGTAGAAGGAGGAGGTGTTATGACGTTTCTTGGATGAGCCCTCGTCTTTGGGGAGCTTGAAGATGACACCTAAAAGACAGGTTGTGCAGTCTCATTGCATGTTGTATATAATGAAGGGCAGATTACTTAATACATGGAGTGTCTCTTTTGATAAGGAAAACATGCAGGGAAAAACCCTAATTTTCAGTCCTGGAACAGGGATGATGAGCACTAGCATTCCAATATTAATATAGGAATAAATACAAGCATTGCTCCTGCGTCACAGACAGAGAGGCGACCTTTTCATTGAGGAGACAGTGATGTGTAAATGTAGAGCAGAAACAAAAGCAAAGCGTTAGGGGCCAGGCTAACTCTGACTAGTGGGTTATTTGCTCTACTTAAATGTGCTGTGCTGCCCCGGGTGCAATCTCCCCTGAGTATCTTTCTACTCTGATCAGCTCATCAACTAAAAACCATTTGAATTAGATTTAAAATTAAAGTATTTTGGGGGGAAAATCCAATGAGTTACATTATGCCAGGGAAGATCTTCCAGCAATGCAAAACCAATGGACCAGGAGGACTGGATCATCTTAATACAAGAGGCTGTCATCTTAAACTATCTATCTGTCATATATAAACCTGGTCCATTACACACAGTTTCTACTCACTCGCGTAGAGGTCACGGTTTTTGGCCAGGTCCTGAGCAACAGCGTTGAGCTCATCGGCAGAGTCATAGCCACGGAAGCGGTCGAACTTGATACAGGAGGACATGTTCACCATCAGGTTGGATACGGTGGTGATCTGCTTGAGGATGTGTTTGTTCTTCTCCAGCATGACTGTCATGTTAGCTTTGACAAGAAAATAAAAAAATAAACTTTAAAACTTAGACGCAGCAGAGAGGGATACATTAGTTTACTGTAAAACTGAATGCCACATTGAATATGCTATTCAAAACTTTCTTGTCTGTTATGGCAACGGAGAACTAACGTTTCCCTGAAATGACTCCTGTAAACCTTGGAGGCAGGCTCATTTTCTGATAGTGTGGATATTTTACAGGCAATAAGTGAGTGAGGGATGTAAGGATGAGGCTGAATATCTGCAGCTTTCAAAAGTAAGACCTTCAAATGCACACTCACAGAAGTTGCTGAGCGTCTCCTTCATGTTGCCAACATTGATGTCCGTCTGCATCTCAATGAAATTCTTCACAAAGGAATTGCCGAGGGAATTCTGTCAGGGAAGGGAAGAGGGGGTGGAGGAGACATTGCACAACATCACGACTCAGCTGCGAAAACTTGGTGAAGGCCACTGCAGAGTTTATCTGCACATTTTCACAGAGGACAGATGCAAACAAAAATGCAGAAATTGGTGCTGAATTTTCTTACCTGCAGCAGTGGCAGAGTGTTGCTGAGTATTTTGGCATAGTCTATGATGGTGTTGGAGGATTCAATCCAGTCCTCAGAGTATGTCTTCAGGTTTGCAAACTCTTGCAGGGTGCTGTTGGACTGGGGAAGGAAAGGGTTGGGGACAGTGGTTACAATGTGAAATGAAATGACTGGCTAGCAGCAAGTATCTGATAACCTGGCATGTTTGTGTGTGTGGGTAGTGTAAGGCTGGATGTCTTGTCTGTAAAACCAGTGGTATACAAACCGCAAAGTCAAATCTGACACAATTTGAGCACAGCGCCACACACAAATTTGTGTATACTCGCTGCGGTTTTGTATTGTTCATTTATTTAATCCCCACACCAGTGGGGTCGCATGAAGATTAAAGAGGTACACGGAAAGTCTGGAAACCAGTGACAACCTGTAAACTCAGTAAACTCAGAGAAGGACAACGGCAACAACAGCTGCGGTGAAAGAGCTACAAAGGCGGCTGAGGAAATATGAGGATTTAGAAGCTGTTTGATCGGTCATAAAGGTGCAGCTATCCTCTAACAAGCTCAGCAAGAGCCTCGAAACCATTATTTTTGGACTGTTGACCAAAGAATGTTAACATGGAGATGTAAACAAAGGCAATGAATCAGAAGAGGAAATGGAGACACAACTAACCATGCAATATTTTAAACCAGACATTCTAGTGTTCAACTAGAATTCAGCTAGTTCGGCCAGCAACCCTGTGCACTGTGGAGTCTGAAGACAATGCAGCACTTTGTATTTTCCACATGTCCTCTAGTCTGTATGAACCTGACAAAAAAAAATCCACAGCAAGTATACCATAGCCTTCAGTGTGTGTGTGTGTGTGTGTGTGTGTGTGTGTGTGTGTGTGTGTGTGTGTGTGTATGTACCTTCTCCATGAGAGCCCTGGTGATGGGTGTATCAGGGGTGTACAGGATGTGCCCCATCAGCATGGGCTTGAGGAAGGCCCAGGCTATGGCTCCCCCTGTGGTATTGACCATATCCAGGTACATGTTCATACAGAATGGACCTGGGGAAGGGAGGAAAACCATCACCGTTTTGAATGACTTCAAAACCCCAAAATGATGTAACATTTCTAAACATTTATTTGTCTTAATGGCTGGTGGAGGTGGTGGCAAGGTTCAGCCATTGTTGGTTAGTCCAGCTTTGGACAGAGCACACTGCTGTGTAGGAGATAGTTTTGATTTCAGTTCTGATTTTATTTGTGTCACTTCCTATGGGCAGAGAGGATTTCCCCAGGTTTCATCTAGGTAAATAGGGTGAATCTATGGGGTGTCAATTAGTGGGGATGGGATGCTCTTCTGTTGCAGTTTGGGATTTTAGACTGATGAGATGGGTGTATGTTTACATAAGAATCTTGCCTGGTGCGGCTTTAAAAATGTTCTTTGATATGCATAAAAGACTTTTTTGACACTATGCAGTAGATATGGATATTCATTTTGAGGAGTTGACTGGGGCAATAACATAAAAACAAATATCACATCCAATTATAGATTGGAAAAGAACATCTCAAAGACAAACAAATTCTCACCCAATAGGCAACAAAAACTGTATAATAATAATAGTAGCTGTACTTGATATTGGTTTCTCAGTATACAAAAGCCCTGAAACTGTCTTTCCAACATACTGGCGTTGCGTGGAATCTTGAACTTCTCGATCATCTCCTCCTTCTGGTGAACACTGGGCGAGGAAGGGTCCGACTCTGACGAGGTGGGCAGTTTGGAGAGTCCAAACAGAGCCAGGATGCCATTTTTGCACAACGCTCGCGAGAGGGTGACGAACGTAGCTTTGGAGGACATGCGGGCTTTTTGTCCTCGCATCATCTGGGTAAAAAACAGAAATCACTTATTAACATTATGTTATGATCATGCTCCCACTGATTACATCAATTGGCTGAAAGTGTACCACATTTATAAAGAATGGAGTGAAAATGGAACAAATAAGTATCCAAAATACTGTACTACAGTCGACTTACATTGTGAAAATCGGGGTTGGCCACCAGGTTGAGGTCATCCATAGAGAGCAAGTAGCTTTCCAGCCGACTGATGGTGGGAACCAGCTTGCCCATCATGTCGATCAGGAACTTAGCCATCTGAATCATGAGTTCCACCAGGCGCTGCATGTCTTCAGGCAACACCACCTGGGGGGAAGTTAGAACGTGTTTCTTATACCTCCCCTTCCACTTCCACACATTGACCTTCAGACGAACCTTCTCTTTTTCAAATAAACTTTGGTAAACAAGGCAACTTAAAAAGCTGTATAGAACACAGGACATTTCAACAATGAAATATTACATCTTAATCCAAACACCACAATTGTTTGTCTGATGTTGCCTTATCATGTAGGCCTCTTTTAAAAGCCAGTTGGGCTGTGTGAACACAGTCAGCAGCTGAACATGAATATTGAAGATGGCAACAAGGAAGCCTTTTCAGTCTTCACTCGAATGAATCAGTGGCTACTGTCTAAACATGTTTTATTGTATTTGCAATGTGTTTTCATGTGAAGCACACTGGGTGGGTTAGAGTCCCTCCAGTGCATTAGCTGAGTGACCAGTATGAGCTGTGTCTCATGAGCATTGTGTTTGAGCTATCTGACATGGATCAGAGGATCAGTTCCATAATAGGAGAGACCTCACTGTCGGGTGTCCAATCGGCATTCGAGGTGGACACGGATGAAATTCATGTTTTTTTTCAGTCCAAATTAAAATAGAGCTTTAAATCCTTTCAAATAATTTGGTTGACCTCAATCTAGCTGAAAAGGTAGAACATAGTAAGTAAGATTTGCCTAAAAGGAGAAACTCCACTCTAACGCCACTCTAACCTCTCCAATTTTAAGTCACTCAGAAGACATTTTGAACATTGCTTGAAATAGAAAAACAGCTTTATTAGAGAACCTCTTTGGATACTACAGTTTCAGAAGGATGCTTCAGAGTCCCTTAGACCACCATTTGACACATTTGTAATTTTTCAGAATTAAATAAAAAGAATACAGTTGCTATGATTGTCCCAGACCTAGAGGACCTACTTGTGTTTGTGTTTTGACGTACACTATATAGCCAAAGGTCAGTGGACACCCCTACTAATTATTGAGTTCAGGTGTTTCAGCCACACCCATTGCTAACAGGTGCATAAAATCCAGCACATAGCCATGAAATCTCCATAGACAATCATTTATAATTTAGAATGGGTCGTAAAGAGCCCGGATCTCAACCCCAATGAACACCTTTGGGAGGAAGCCTTCTCATCCAACATCACTAATGCTCTTTTGGCTGAATGGGCACAAATTCCCACAGACACACTCCAAAAGCTTGTGGAAAGCCTTCCCAGAAGAGTGGTGGCTGTTTTAGCCGCAAAAGGGGGGTCCAACTCCATATCAATGGCCATGGTTTTAGAATGGGATGTCCAGCAAGCTCATATAGGTGTGATGGTCAGGTGATGGTCAGGTGTCCACTGACGTTTGGCCATATAGTGTATAAAAAGCCTCAAATGGAGACACATTACTTTCAAGTCCTCCCTCTGTTCTTGCAATTATTCAAAATGTGTGGGAAGAAGAGGTCTGTCAGAATAAACAAAAAACATTTGCCATCTCTTTTAGGGTAGTTTGATGCGTTATTTTCAACAAGCATTTCTCTAACTTCCTCCAGTGACACAGCACCCTATTGTTTTTGGTGACTGTCTTCTATTCTGTCTTTTGAACCATTTTCCAATGATTGGACCAATTTGTGATTTCTCTATTCATACATTTTGTGGGACTTTTACAGAATGAAAAAAAATCAGAAGCAGTTGAAGAAAGTGAACCATATTCTTTTTCTTCTGACAAATGACTTAAATAGTTTGAAAACTTGAAACTTGAAAACTTACTCTGTATATAAACTTCTGCACGTCGAGATGTTGGGCCATCAGCAGTGAGAATATGTACCATTGTTGGGTAGACATGGAGCAGAAAGTCCTAAAGATGACTGCCTCTGTCTGGTTCATGGTCAGGGATGCCGGGTTTTTGCAGTGAGTCAGGTTGACCAGCCAGGATAGGATCTGTTCCAGGGCATTAAAGGAGTCGGGGAAAACTCAGTCAATGACAATCTCATGAACAAAATTACAGATAGGTGAGGATGATAAGTTAAAGAACTCCTTTTGACAACCCCCAGTGAACATGCCTGAACCTGTTGTTTTCAGCTGGGGGTTTACCTGAAGGTGGATAGAGCAACAACAGCAATAGTAAAGGAAGAGAGCGAGTTTTCCCAGTCAAGAAAAAACGTTGCTTGTGTTTGTACATATGTGCATGCACATGTGTGTGTGTATATGCATGTACTGTATATACAGCATATACAGGCGTCTCTGGTCTCACCACTAAGTTGTTATTTGGCAGAGTGGTGTTCATCAGCAGGTTGAGAGCGTAGGGGTCGATGTCCATGTGCCGCTGAACATCCATTACAAAAGCTGTTTTATTCCTCATCATCTGCCCTACCACCACCGGTCCTGGAGGAAAGTAGTGTTATAAGTGCTCTGTTAAATAACCTTGATTAGGATTAGACTGATATATTGGTTGGCCGATTTGTACTGCCTTCAAAATAAAGTAATAATAATCATGGATTTCAATAGATACATGCTAATACAACATGGTATAAATGCATAATGAAATTACAGTGATAATGTGACAGAGAGAAGTGTCTTGCCTGGGGTGGTGACGTTAATATTTAGTGTCTTCAGGCTGCTGGCATCAAAGCCCAAACTTTCAGTTAACACAGAGGCCCTGTAATCACCCACCCACACACACACACACACACACACACACACACACACACACACACACACACACACACACACACAACACACACACACACGATTGGAGTGAGTGAAACTACATTGACTTTAAAAACTCCACCTGTTAACACGAATGTGCTGTGGTAGCACAGTGTTGTTGGGCAGAGCGCACAGTTTGCATTTGACTCTTAAAGCTGCATTTTGTAAGTTTGCAATGTAAAAATATGAGCGCCTTATCAGTCTAGTTCATGAAGTCTGGCCCATCCCCTTCATAGAGCTACTGTAAATTCGTTAAATTCAACTCAATGAAGTTTTGGAGTCGGTTAGGTACACAGGAAGTGACAGATCGAAACTTAAGAGCTGGCAGCACACAGCTTTGAAACAACAGTGAGTAAGATAGGGCCTCGGCTCTCCCTACAGAAAACTAGATTACACAGTTACCTATCACTGCCACTTGGGGCCACCAAATACATGAAGTTACATAAAGTAACATAATACATAATGTAACTTTAAGAGACCATACCAAACACCAGAATTTCATTTGGGCAATACGGCGTCTCAGTTAGTGATGCTGTTCTCTATTGCAGCCCTACTTTGTGATTTAGGCTGATAATACAGGTGCATTTTATGTAACAATCTTGCCTAGAGCAGCTTTAACTTGTGATTTGTCCCTCCTGTCTTTGCTGGTACCATCTGTATACTATCTAACAAAACAGAAAAATCATATAAATCCATAAAACAAGGCTGTACCAGTTTGCTTGAATATCATAGGTACTGGGGTCTCCGATAAAGGTCTGGAAGAGGGTGTTGGACAGCTCGGATGTGTTCGTCAGCAGACTCTTGGCCAGGATCTGCAGGCTGGGCAGAAGAGTGTCACACAGCAGACCGGGCTCCATGGACAAAGCCTGCATCAGCTGACGCACAGAGACCGTCTTTTCTAAGGCACACACCTAGAACACAATCAGTCAAATAAGCACAATAAGAAGCAACTACTTGATGGCCACCAAGGGATTAACCAAGTGCAATAGGGATTCTTTGGTTAGTCATGAATTTGATATTTTAGACACATACATACGTAACAACGGCCAACAGATGACATTCAAAACAGGGTTAGAACAAAACAGGGTTTTGCTGATATATCGGCCTTTTATTGAAAAGCAGATATCAACCAGTCATTGCTATCCACCTCTAATATGATGGAGGTTCCCCCACCCGGCCAGAGAAATTACTCCGGTGTGGTGTGGGAGTATTTTAAGGTTTTTAGGACTTGGGTTAGGGTTAAAACCTGCAAACAGACCTGCCTCACCCTGCCTTAAGGAACTGCAATCTGACTGAAAGAATTTCATTAGAATTGGTTTTACTGAAGAGAGAGTTGCGGTGTCTCATGATGCTGTCTCAGGGGCTTCTCCACTTTGACAAGAATACAATTCTGGACGAAAAACACTGAATACTTTTTTTGTAGTTTCAAATTTAAAGCTATCGAATATCAGCACAAAATAAAACAATTGGCATTTTCAATCCAAAACCACTGGCATCAGTGTCGGCCTTCAAAAATCCATATTGGTCAAACCCTAATCCAAAGTACCATCAGTGATACTTCCTGTTTTGGTCCTTTTGTTTTGTTGAGTCCTGTCTGTACTGTCCTGTCTGTGTTGTTGCTACACATTGACTTTCAGGTTCTATAATATCAGGGCAGTGTTACCTCTGAGTTACACAGAGCTAGAATGAAAGCAGTCTTTAGGAAATATATATTTAAAGATAATTGCAAACACTTGTTTATACCTATTATGCTTGTTGAGACACGTAATCAGACTCAAAAGTGTTTTTAGACACAAGTACTATTGTGCCCTGGTGGTTATGAATGATGGATGTGTAAAAGTGGCTGCGGCTGTGTTGAGACCTGGGCTGTCAGGTGGCCGAGTACCGCTGCGAAACGCGGGTCTGTCAGGCTGGTGTTGAGGAGCTCAGAGCCTGTCTGAATGGTCTGCTGCATGAGGATCAGGTTCTCTGTGGAGGGAGGGAGGAAAGGAGGGAGAGAGGGGGGAAGAGAGAGGAAAGAGGTTTTTATGAGAGACAGGGAGACAAGAGAGACAAGAGAGGGAGAGGGCAGCGAGGTCTGTAAGGTGAGAGAATAACATGACGTCCCACTGGGCTTCATTACGACCGGCACCATTTCGGGGGCATCGTCGTCAGGCAGCGGGCAGCAAATGATGTGCTTAAAGTGGAGCCCTGCACAGGAGTGATGGGGCCAGAAGGGCCAGCAGCTCTAGATGCTGTCATGCATTAAAACACATCTGACAAGCCCTAAGAAAGGCACCACCTCTGGCAGCGAGATGTGATGACAGAATATTTAATTAGGCCAAAATTAGACAATGGTGATGTTTAATCTCAGGGTGCGCAACACCTAGGGGCCTTTGCAATTATAACAGTTCGCTCGCATTGTGTTGGGAATATGAGTGACGTTGCGGAAAAGTGAAGTCGCTGCTGCTTACGGTGTGATTCCATGCACTATAAACATTATCAAACAAGCACAGCAGCCAATTAAAATGAGGTCACAGACATCCACTTGTGTGGGTACAAGGGGAGGCATTTAGGGAGGGAGCACAGGATAAGTGATTGAATTCTACTTTGCTAATGAGATTTAATAAGGTGCTGAGTGGCTTTCTGTTGGAGAAGGGCCATATGGCCTCGGGCTCTTTAGGAGCTCTAGCTAAACCGACATGAAGTCTTATCGCTCATGTCTCAAGAATGAATTATGCTGCTCTATAATCATGTAGACAATAACAACCGAATTAACAAAATGTGGTATGATTTCACCATATGAAGGTCAGAGACAAAGGGGGAAGGGTTCCAAGCTGTTTGACTCCTGGATTGTACAGGATGACATACTGTGTCCATACATAAATACTGTGCCAAAGACTGTCAAAGCAGGTATGTAGAGGGAAGACGCAATGTCAATGAGAGCACTACAATACAGCAACAATTAAGACTTTTGGTGAGTGGGCGGAAATGCACCAAAGAATCAGTGGGTAAAGTTAACTTGGAGAAACTGGAAGACATGAGGGGAAGAGGAGAGTGGAGAATCCTCCACTTGGGGATTCCCCATTTAACTAATGACTGCCTGACATACATTTCTCATCATACAGCTGCCCTGGATCCAAGCAGCCTCTCACCGCCCAGAGAGTGAGTGAGTCCAAGACCCAATAGAGTTGTAAATGAGGAGAAATGGAGTTACCTTGAGATTCACTGGCAAGGCCTTGGGTGATTTTCTTCACTACTGAGAAGGGAAAGCCCTCAGGAAGCATATCAATAGCATTCCACAGTAGATCCATTGACGACCTGGGGAAGATGAAAGAGCAATTATTTATTTCAAGGGATTCTTTGCATAAGGCACATATACAATATTTTGTAGAGGGCAAGTACATATTGCCTTTTTATTCAGGCACAGTGCACTGAAGACGATCACAGCTTTTCATTTGAAGTAAGTCACTGAGTAACTAAAAGTATGTAAGAATATATACAGGAGCCTACATAACATTAGGAAAACCAAGGCACATAGAAAGGTGCAAGATGCGAAGTAGCTTCAGTTGTAGATTCTCCACATCATAGCTAAGGGTTAGGGCAAATCTAGATCCTGCCAGTTTGAACTAAGACAAAAAGGGTAATAGATCTCTTCTATTATTTTTTTCCCCGATTGCTAAAGCCATATTTTGGCTGATGTAAACAAGCCTCAGTGGTCGATAGCAGTGATACAGTGTTAACAGCATGCCCTTACATCTGAAACAGGCTGGGGAGGGTGAGGTAGGAGAGCACCCCGAGGGTGGCATCAATGGTCTCCTCCTTGGAGGCATTCAAGCCCCACGACATGTTGGCAGTCACCCCCTTCATCACCACGCCCAGATCAGGATTGGTAAAGAACACATGGGCTGTCTCCAAGATTTCTTCTGTGGTGGGTTGGACAAGGACAGCTTTGAACAACCCATGGTAGTCAATATAGAACAGGTCTATGAAGTCATCCATAGGCTCCCTCATTGGCTTCATTATGGCCTCGCGACGGCGTCTGACATTCTTCCCAGGGTTGTGCTGCGTAATTTGCCCCTGAAGCTGACTCAGATAGTAGTCCATGGGTGCCAGAAGATCACTGGTGCTCACCATCTGCCTCAGCATCGCAATGATGTGTCCAACTAGGTCCTCAAACAGCTCCATGTTTGCTGGCAAATCCAGGCTCATCTGGGTCAGGAGGGACAAGAAAGCCCTGAAGGTGTCGTATATTCTTGGCAGGGCCTGGGTCACCAGATCCATTCCAGAGGCTTGGGTGGAGTTCCACCACGTGAACAGCTCAACCACCTTCTCCACAATGACCCTGGTGTTGTTGGAAGTCACAAACTGCTCCATGGCTTGGTAAACCATAGGCGCATCCCCAAATACCTTCATGCGGATGATCAGTTTGACGGCCTCCTTCATCATGTTAATAAGGGACATCTCATTGAGTCCAGAGAAATTCCAGAGAAAGGGGATTGAGTCAGAGGTGATGTTCATGGAGGTCAGGAAGATAATTGCAGCTTCTCTGAAGAGGTCCTCAGCCGAATTGCCATTTTGAATGAGCTCATAGTTGTTTAAGATGTGGCTCAGGGCTCTGTCCAAGGACTGGATGTAGGCCTGGAGGGAGGGGGCCACATTCAGCAACTGATCTGAGAGCATTTTGATGTTAGCCAAACTGCAGCGGGGAGAAAGAAAATGAATGTTGGGTTAAGATCAGATAGAGTTTACATTGATGCACTACACTGTTCCATTGTGAACATGTGCAACTTCTATCAATTGGTAAAACTTCAAAGTGAGATTTAACGGCGTAGACCAAATAAATACTCACGGTACTGTCACAGCCCATGTGATTTTTTTCAGATAATAGACTTTGGAGTTTTTCCACTGTGATCAATGATCTATAACTCATGCAGTCAGACTTGATTGATTCCCTGAGATATGCAGAATGTGATCCTTATCACCATGCCCAGTTCATTATTACAGCTGGCGCATAAAGGCAAATCGATTGTAAGTGGGTGTCTTGGCTAACTGAATCACAGTTACACCGCTATCTGCGTAGACCTGCCTGTTTTCAGGCAAAGAATCAAACTAAATGAATCATGCTGCAAATGTGATCACTCCAACCCTTTCCTGTAATTTCATATGAATCAAATTGTGTTGCCTCTGGTGCATTTGGATAATATAATAACTGCAAATGGAGCTGTGAGTTCATATGCATAGGTGATGTGTCAGGTGTATGTGTGTGTGTGTGAGAGAGTGAGTGAGTGAGTGAGTGAGTGAGTGAGTGAGTGAGTGAGTGTGTGTGTATGTGTGTTCATGTGCAATGTGTGTCCATACGTACTGTATGAAGCAAACACATGTGCATATTTGTTAGAACAGAGTATTTGGGCATGGAACACATTATGTTAGCAATCTCATCATCTCAGTAAGGCCACTGATAGTCACCTCTGTCTCAGCTGCATGTCCTGGAATTGCTTATACAACTGAAGCTCTGCCTCAGGGCTCAATGGCTGGCCTGCCAGGTTGGAGAGCTGGCTGGAGAAAACCTCGATGAGCTTTCCTGTCACAAGTGTTCGGTTAATGTTGACTTGGTAGAAAGACTGTACGGCCTCAACAATCCTGGCAGCTGTGGTGCTGACGGTCACCGGTCCCACCCACGTGTGCTGTACAGACAACATACAGTAGAGATGGGCAGTTACTAGCACTGGGGAAGCTTGCTCAATGAATCAATACTCCCACCAAGTGGTGAAAAAGTGAATCACACTTGAAATTACATTTGGAATTAATTGAAATCAATTTTGTTTGATCCTAAATCAGACCAAATAACAAGTTTAAATACAACTTCACATTTGATGATGAATTCATGTACTCACATTCATGTGCAGGTTGGCATAGACAATCTGGGCTGCAGCGTGCGCCTCCATGACAGGCTGCAGACTGATTTTACACCACATACCCAGGGTGGCCTCGCTCAGCCCAGCTGCCTCCCTTACCGGCTCCCAAGGTTTGAGAGCTTCACTGCACTCCAATGTGCCATTAGCCTATAGGGCAAAATAGGAGCAATAGGCAAATGGCTCACTGTCACACATTGTTCACAGAAAACCAGTTCAGTTAAGAGGACAGGGATATAAACAGAACAAAATGACAGAGAGACAAAAGGCAGACACAGGGGAGGTATCGTAATCTCTATGTGTATGCACAAAGCAATGAAAAGGGCAGAAGTCTCACACAGGTATCATCAGTTCTCATACACGTACACGCACCCATAAACAATGTGCATGTACACAACACAACAATGGGTCCTCCTCCGATAGAATTTCCATTGTGTTTAAAATCTCTGAAAAACCGTAATTAGATTCTTTCTGAGGTAAACACAGGACAATAGATATAATTTTAATAGTGCTCTACTCTTATACAACATGGTTTGGATAAATATATGTGAGAGTATCTGACAAATGCTGAAAGTCAATACATTGTATTGACTATAGCATTGTACGATCTGACCTTTGGATCAGGTATTGAAAATGTGAGCAACAAAACCCAGCCATTAACATATAGCCTGCACGTGTGTCCTGATGTTCAAAGTGTTTACCAGCCAAGTTAAATCTTGATGGCAAGAGGTCCATGGATGTTGCTTGTCAAGAGCCTTTTCAAAGGTAAGTCAACCCACTCTGGCAGGTGGAATGGTAACATTATACATTTTGAACAACATATGTCAAACGTGTTTTTCCACTTAGGCCATAATGCCAACAACACATCAGATATGAGGTCAGCATGATGCATGATGACGCTGTTTCAAATAGGCATGAAGATCTTTGCAATAAAAGAACATTCCTCACACTGTCAGACACACGCAAACATATCCACAAAAATGTAGAAGCAATGGCCGTGCACCAACCCACACACAAACATGTTCACACATGGTATCTCATTCTCTCTCTGTCTAACCTTCTTGGCAGCCTCCACCGTGAGTTCAATGGCCAGCTGCATTCTCTCAGAGGCATCAGATAAGTTGAAGCGACTGGTATTCACAGAAAGTGAAAGTTCTGCAATCAGACTCATTATGGGCCTCTGGAGACTCAGTATCATCACTGAGGGCAAGAAAAGACAGAACATTGTACAATGTGTAAGGCTTCATTCAAACATTCTACACATCCATTTTGGAAATTGCAATTGATACTTCATGTTCATTACTGAAATATGAAAATACAGATACAGATACAGAGGTATATTTTCAGCTAAAGTTGGTAATTATAACTTGCATAAAGATTGTGGCACAAATGACAGAACCAATATACAGGCACTACGTTGATAGGAAATAATACTGCATCCTTGAGACAATGGCCCTTATTGCTTTTCTTCAAATAACAGTGTTGATCAAGGATCACAAGCCTTGCTGTTCAGTGTGTTCTCACCATTCTCCGCTTGCATGTTGTTAACCACGGCGCCTATGACTTTCTCCAACAGTGAGGTAACAAGTGGGATATTGTCCCATAGCTGTGTCCCGTTGAGGGTTGACAGTAAGGCTTCCAGCATCTTTCCAAGTCTGTGACAAAACACAGGGGACATTTAGTTTAGAGCAATTACAGAGCCAGCTGAACAACACTCTTTATCATCTATTAATTTTCAATCCACCATTAAGGTGCTATCTAACCAGCAGTCCTTGTTTCCATAGAAAGTAGCAATTGAACTTACTTGTTCCAAGTATCTTGATTTGCCTTCCCAGTCATCACCTGTTCCAGGACAGGAGCAAGATCGGTGAAGCTCTCCAGAGATGGGATGGTTATTTGTAAGCTTGGGTCTCCCATGACAAGGGGCAAAAGAGTGTTTATGAGTTTGCCCATCTGAACAGAAAAAAATAAATCAATGATTCAATGCAAAACCTTCACTATTTGTGCCCTTTAAACCATTTTTTTCATAGAGGTAACACTATGACTTTTAGTGAGCATTTTATTGTACTGCCCTGAGGTCCACCTGCAGACCTATAGGATGTTTCATTTTGTGCATGAATGGAATGAAATTGAATTAAAGTTTCATAAAATGAGGTGAAGTAAACAGAAATTTTAAAAAAACATATTATAACAAGCATTTCACACAATTGTAACAGACTTTTTTTTCATTCGTACCTCACTAATAATTACAGACAGATTTCCTCCTGATGCGCTCTCAAATCTTGCCCAGAGACTCATGTTGCCTGAAATTTAAGAAAACCCTGTTCATGAAGTTGGAAGTTATCCCTTCCGATACAAATCGAAACAAACACAATGGATATAAACATAAACCTCTATACAGACATAAGGTTTTTTTTGTGAACATGTTGATCAAGGATCACAAGCCTTGCTGTTCAGTGTGTTCTCACCATTCTCCGCTTGCATGTTGTTAATCACGGCGCCTATGACTTTCTCCAACAGTGAGGTAACAAGCGGAATATTGTCCCATGACTGTGTCCCGTTGAGGGTTGACAGTAAGGCTTCTAGCATCTTTCCAAGTCTGTGACAAAACACAGGGGACATTTAGTTTAGAGCAATTACAGAGCCAGCTGAACAACACTCTTTATCATCTATTAAAATAAAATTTCAATTCCCCAGTAAGGTGCTATCTAACCAGCAGCCTTGTTTCCATAAAAAGTAGCAATTGAACTTACTTGTTCCAAGTATCTTGATTTGCCTTCCCAGTCATCACCTGTTCCAGGAGAGGAGCAAGATCGGTGAAGCTCTCCAGAGATGGGATGGTTGTTGGTAAGCTTGGGTCTCCCATGACAAGGGGCAAAAGAGTGTTTATGAGTTTGCCCATCTGAACAGAAAGAAAGAAATCAATGATTCAATGCAAAATCTTCACTATTTGTGCCCTTTAAACCATTTTTTTCATAGAGGTAACACTATGACTTTTTATGAGCATTTTATTGTACTGCCCTGAGGTCCACCTGCAGACCTACAGGATGTTTCATTTTGTGCATGGATGGAATGAAATTGAATTAAACTTTCATAAAATTAGGTGAAGTAAACAGAAATTTAAAAAAACATATTATACCAAGCATTTCACACAATTGTAACAGACTTTTTTTTCATTCGTACCTCACGAATAATTACGGACAGATCTCCTGCTGATGCGCTCTCAAATCTTGCCCAGAGACTCATGTTGCCTGAAATTTAAGAAAACCCTGTTCATGAAGTTGGAGGTTATCCCTTCCGAAACAAACACAATGGATATAAACATAAACCTCTATACAAACATAAAGGTTTTTTTGTGGACATTTCTTACAATAGGACACACCAAGCCACTTTGGTCTAAAGTGCTTAGACTGTCTGGTGGCGACACGTAAAAGATTATTGAATAATGAAGTGCCCGATGCTCCACTACATCAGAGTGCATTAGGATACAACATGTTGTCCACCTGCAGTGACACTGAGAAACTGACTTGCCTTGGCCAGACTCCAAGATGAAGCGAGTGATGTTAATGAAGACAGAAATATAGGCGTGGGCTGTGCTGTTTGGAGGCAGGAGGCTCTGGACCGTCTTCATCTCATTCAAAATGCTTAGAAAAAAAAAGCATATCATCACTATTCACATCTGAACAGGCATCATCAAAAGGTCTGTAATCAGGGCTTGAAATTAAGTTTTTGGCTCGGTAGCCAATATGGCCAGTATATTTCAGTGACCAGCCACACAGAATTTTCACACAGATGGGGCACTTTAATTAAAGGGAAATAACTGCTACGCCACTGGTCCGATTTCAACAAAAAAACTTGGAAAACTCCTCAGACCATGGAAGGATGATGCATCTTGGCACTTGGCACTTCTGGCACTTAAAAAATACACTGATTGGCCTGATGAGGGTGCTATAATTAAAGGTCAAATTTGTAACGTAAATGTGATCTCAGGCACCTCTGTTCCAATTTTGACAAATGTTGTATTTTGGCACTGTGTTAAAAAATTGCTTATTGGCCTGATGGACACATTATATTTAATGTTTAAAAAACTTTGAAAGGCCATACCTGCTACACCACTGACCCATTTTTGATTAAACCTGGAGGCTCAGAGAACCTCACTCAAAAGAGGCTGATAGAATTTCAAACTCTGACTGTCTGTAATGTAATTTCAACTACAAAACACAAGATTTGAGGAATTTTGTCATTTTGTAAGTAGGCTTACAAAGTAAACTAGCAACATTACTCACATTTCATTCCATTTGTCTGGTCCACCAGGCAAGGACATAGTCTCAAAATATGTGGTTGCTATTTGGATTCCAAACAGCAGGTAATCAGCAAGCATTTTAGGTACTGTCTGTTGGATGATGCTCTCAGCTCTCTTGAGGATGAGGAGGGAGATGTTACGTGATGAGGCAAAGCTCATCTCTGGTTTGACAATGAGCTGAAGTGAATCCCGTACGATGCCCAGGATGTGCTGGTGGACAGATAGTGGTAGTGGACCCGTCACTGCAGTCAGGCTCTGAATCACACTTTGGACTGCTTCCAAGATGGCACCTGAGAAGTGGTCACTCTGCAGGCCACCTGGTTGACCCGCCACCATGAGGGCCTTATTTAGGGCCTGGGTGATGTTGTCAATGATGGAGAGGTAGGCCAGTTGCTCATCATTGAGGAAATGACCCATAGTCTGGAGCAGGCGGTGGAGGTCCGCCCCAGGGGTGGAGACATTCATGGAAGAGTTGCCCCATTGGAGCATACTGGTCAAGACTGAGGTGACATTGGGATGTTTAATCCAATCTCGTAGAAGGTCGAAGTATTGCCCAAATTGGCGCTCTGTGGCATAAAGAATGGTTGTGTTGAACACTGGTTCCATACCAAGGCTTTGGAAATAGTCATTCTGAATCTCGAGGTTGGTTTTAATGAATTCAAATTGATGCCGGAGGATCTTGATGGTTGTCTGCCCAATTTTACTCACTTCTGCCCCATTTATAGGGTACTGGAGGTTTTTCAGCAGGTACTCAACCTGGTTTCTGACAAACAAAGAGAAATCTGCCTGTGCCAGTTGAATAGCCACTTGCATTTCTGTGAGACGGTAAAAAGGATAAAGGAGCTCTGAGACCGAGCTGTTGCTGGTGACATTCTCCAGCTTTTTCAAGTACCACTGGGCAATCTCGAAGTATACTTTCTGAGCATACTGGGCGTCCGCCAACAAGGTGGAGTTTAAGATGCCGTTAAAGGGTTCAGTGTTGGCAGCTAGTTTTAACAGACCCTCCAACACTCTGATTTCATTCATAATCTCAGGAGAGTTCAAATTCATCCGCTGGAGGCTCATCTTGATATTGGTCAAAGTGCTATTCAGGATCTCTATGGTTGGCTGGTGTGGATTGGAGCTGAAGTTAACATGTACAGCATCAGTGAAAGTTTTATTGACGAGTACCGGGATGAGGGAGATAATAACTGTCTCATTACGGAGAGCAGGTAGTTGTGTGAGGAAACCACTGACCCCATGTATCAGTCCCATAGCACACTGGACTGTCATGAATGGGGCATGCTGTGGCTCAAAACACTGGTGGACATTGATAATCTCCATGATATTTATCATAAGGTCACCTATGTTGGCAGCACCAGCGAGAGCAGTGATTCTGTTCAGCTCCTCCAGAGTGAGGTTTGACTGTCTCAAGGCATTCTGGACATCAGACACAGTAACAATTGGTCTAGCCATGACCAATCTGATGAAATAGAGAGTCTGGTTGAATATTCTCACGTAGGCAGCATCCTTTGGAGATCGGAGGAGTGAGAAGAGCGTGGTTGTCATTTGCTCATATTCCTGTGTCCACAGGTTTTTTGTAGCAAGTGTGATGGTGATGTTACCTTTGGCCGCTAGCATCATCTCTAATATCTGATCCAGGAACATGAAGAGCTCTGAGACCCCAGCCACACAGTTTTGGCCTGTTGTACAGAGTGACATCTGATTCTGCAGCACTTGGAAATCTCGGAGAAGGCTAAGAGCCTGCTGCTGGACCTCAGAGGGTAGCAAGGCCAGCATTTTCCCTATAACAACCTTCTGAGCAGCATCCGGCCCAGCCTGAGTGAGGTTCTGGAGGCCCTCGGGGGTGACAAGCTTGAGGAGGTCCATGGCAACCAGGTAGAGGTCAGTGACCTGAGCTGTGCTCAGCTGCCCACTGGGTAAGGTGAGCTGTTCAATTTTGCGCAGTCTGAGAGCAGAAACCAGGAACTCCTGAAGCTGGTGAATGTACCCCAGGATGATGTTTGTTGGGTTGCCGTTAGGGGCATCAATCATTTTCTTCAGCAGTTCCATGGCACTGAGCATGGCCTCTACAGCGCCTGCTGAGGTCTGGTTGGTGAAAGGCTGTATGGCCTCCCTGAGGCGGGCCACATCGTCAGGGTTGAGGTAGCCAGAATAAGTGAGCAAGGTGTGCCCCATGCTGAAAGACAGGGGTAAGGTAAGGTTCCCCTCCATGGAGAGAAATTTTATTATCAGTCGCTCCAGATCAGGAAGCGCAGGGTCCGTCTCATTGAAGGTGAAGATGTGCTGGTTGAATCTGCCAAACTTCACAACAGCACCCAGAACTGTGGAGATGTTGAGGGTGGTGTTGCTGTACAACAGGGGCAGGAGTGGTGTCAAACCCATGGACTGTAATAGGTTATTGATCAGGGGAAGCATGCGATTAGGGTTAGAGATGTCAATGTCATTAAGGGTGGAGATTTTCTGGGCAAAGCCATCCAGGTTATTCATCAGGTTAATCAGATAGGCCGAGAGCATATTGCCACCCGGTATTGCTTGCTGTAAATATAATCCTGCCTGATGTTTATAGATGCCACCATAGACATGCTGCAAGAGATTCACAGTCCCCTTGAGACAACTATGGAGAGCAGAAAGTGGAAGAAAACAACAAGTCAGACTTTTAAAGCATACTGTATCAATGTATGCAAGAAAGGGAGCAACAATAATACCAATAATGTTGGTGTTAATGAGAATTTATTTCAAAGCATATATATATGCTTACGCTCAACATTCAATAAAACTGTTACTAACAAGCTCTGCTACTTACTTGACCAGGACTTCTTGGTTGTTTGGAAGTGACATCAGAGCCTGAGCTGTTGCTTGAACAAACCGTGGCCAGTTTAAACCAGTGTCACAACGAACAGCTAATGTGTTGACATCAGCAGAACCTAAAGGGGAAAAAAAGCATAATGGACACACACACACACACACACACACACACACACACACACACACACGTACCTCATATATTGTGATTGCAATTTACTTGAATTGTCAATTGTTTGCTAGTATGTCATGACTGTATTGCCTGCTAATTAGTGTATTTCATACATCTTGGCTCAGAAAAATAAATTGAAACAAAAATGTATACGATTTTGATTTTCTTCTGCCACATTGGCTTTAGGTGGATGAAATGTAGATAATATTGTAAAATTGGGATTGGGAAATATATAGAATATAATATAATATATATGGGGGGCCAAACAGGAAATATTTATCGAACTTTGATATACATACATGCCAGCTATTCAGCACCACCGTGAGCGATCTGAAAGTTACATTTAAATCTAAAAAGTTGACAGTAAAGTTAATGGCTGAAAGTTCAAGGGAAATTAGATATATTTATATTACGAATTTATTGGCTACTTTGAACATTGTGTTTCAGTCAAGCATTGATCTAGCCATCTTTCAACACCAACAGGGCAGATAATTTAACTTTCAGATCGCTCAAGTCCCATGTATACATATTAAGTCCCATATATATATATATATATATATATATATCAAAGTTCGATAAATATTTCCTGTTTGGCCCCCCATAAATATAATATAATATAATATAATATAATATAATATAATATAATATAATATAATATAATAACTCACAGTTTGCTGGCTCAGTAGTGACACCAGGTTTGTAGTTCATAATCCAGTAAACCATGTGGAAATAGTTCTTTACCTGGGGCCACAGTTGGCTTTTCTCAGTCTTTTCTCCAAAACTCACCAAGGCCAAGAAAACACTGAAACCAAAAAAAACCACAACACAACATGGTTGATTAAGAGAAATGGTGACAGACACCATGCAGCACAAGACATTGTGTTGATTGTCCAAAACATATCATGGACAACAATTTCCCAGAAATAGTTATTAGCAGTTTTACAGGACATTATCATCTGTATTTCCGTGAACTATTGAGCAATGAACATCAGGAAACACAAGCTTCACAAGACCTTTGTTGAAGAGTCCCAGTCACATCATAAGTGTTGTTCTTTGGCATCCAGTCCATCCAGTAGTCTGCGCCCAGCTCCTTGGCCAATCTATCCAAAAACACTCCAAATTGCAGAGTGTTATTAGACAGCTTGTGCCACTCAGAGAGGATCATGGGAAGGGTAACATTATAGTCCGCTTGGCCCAGCAGGGTGCTGTTTATTTCTTGTACCTGCGAAAATATTATAATATGGAGAAAACACAACTATGTTTAAATGCACATCTCCAACACATTTGTGATACGTTTTGTATCGTATCACAAGGATGTAAATCAAGCGGCCATTGATAGGTGATAGGAAGAATTTGAGAATAACCCTCCGACAAAGTTTAAACCTATATATCAACAGGGAATTGGTTGGGGAAGAAAGCACTGAATGTATACAGTCCACATTTAATGAAGTTTCGGTAAGAATTAACTCTTGGCAAAGGCTAAGTTGAAGCTGGAAGTGCTTTTTCTTTCTTAGGATGTTCCTGTAAAACATTCTATATTATTATCATTATTATTATTAACATTAATATTGGCAATCAATTGCACATTTTCCTCTGCTATGGAATCTAGGCCACACACTATTGATACTATCTACTTTATCATGTTTCATTTGTTTGTCGCACTGGCATATCTGGGGAATGTAACCTGATAGCAGCTGGATAAACTACACCATAGTCATTTCCTTATAAAGGATCACTTGCTATTGGCTTTAGTCATTCATTCAGACCATGTAGGAGGTTTTGAATCAAATTCTGCAAAGGCTGCAACCTGGACTTTCATAATAGCTGAATAAATAGACTCCATGTATGCTTCCAAGACATCGAGAATAATTCAATCCCTCACATGCAGTTTGGTAGCCTATGGTAGCCTTTACCTTCTGCACCAAAGGCAGCCAGTCCATCAGCAGGGTTTCCTGCAGGGCAGAGCGGTTCTGACAGATAATGGTCCTCCACACCTCGATGTTCACACTCTTGGTGGATAACAGCCACTCAAAGGGACTCAGCAGACCCTCACATGTTAACGGCTTGATTGTGAGACTCTAGTGAAATGGAGGCAAAGAACATTACCTGATAGATTCAAAGCTGAGTGGTGCTTTCTATGTTTTCCATGTTCACCAATGACAGGGAGCAGAACATGATTTAAATCAATTATGATGCCCTAAGGCTTGTGGTCCGAGAAAATAGTGAACACTACTGGCATTTAGGCTAGGCTTACCTTAATAATCATTTCCGCCACACTGTCCAGGACACGACCAATCCAAATGCTTGCCTCAGACTGGTTTGTCATTAATGTAAGGAAGGTCTTTTGGAGTTGAGCGGCATCTTCTAAGACATTTTGCATCATTTCTGCAAACCAGGAAGAGTATGCAAGACAAATATGTGCAACTGAGATAGATAGAGCACAGCCATATTCAGAGTTAAAACTGAATTTTGCTTTAAGCCTCAACCAATGAAACATAATTACTATAATTATTATTACCAGAGTCTTAAAGGAAAAATCCACCCTTGCATACTGTTATACTTTTATATATCATCAATTTGAGACTTTCAACGCAATCTAGGAGTTGTTTTGTGATTTGTGTTGTAATTTACATGTTTGGTGTACACACTTTCCCTTAACCTGCCTCATTTACTTCTACTTCAGTTAAAGAAATGCCTACATTTCCCAGAATACCTTTCAACAATCCCCTGAGAAGGGACGTGAAGTTGTTGCATTCAGCTGTGAGTAATAGGTGTAGGTGGAAAGAGCGATGGCAACTTTTTTTTCCATCGGTGTGCAAAATGTTAATGTTAATGTTAACTGTTGATGTTTCAGATAGCTGAAAATTGTAGCTTCCTTGGAAATAAGAACAAGGATACACCACCAAACAACAAAATGGGCCCAGAAATGCAAGACACAAACTGCTAACTGTGTTGACGTGTTTTAGGGTGTTTTTTCCTTTAAGACATCAAAGATGTAATATGTGAAAATAATAGGCCACATGGGAGAGGTATGTAGTCTGCTATGTAGTCTTACCCTCCACAGTATCTAGGGCCTGATTGCCTGTCCTCATGGAAGTAAAGCCAGTGCTGAGGACTCTCTGGATAACCATGTCCACCTCAGGGAAACTTTTCAGAATTTCCAACACCACTCGTCCGACTTCTAAAAACCTGCCAGTGCATGAGACAGATGCCAGACCAAGGCAAAGTAGTACATATTATACACTATGTCTATCTTTTACCATCCTCCCCAATATTCTGACATGTGAAACATTTAGACTGAAGTGTATGAGATTTAATAAAACACAAAAACAGACAAAGCTGTTTTGTTTTTAAGGAATTATTAGGTATCAAATTTAAAAAGCTGAATGGAAATGCCAAATTCATTACATTTTCTCAATATCGCAAAAAGGTTTTGAACTACAAGTGGAAAAGTTTTTTGTCTATGAAGAATTTTCACAATAAACTGCAAGGGAAATGCATTTGTCTTAAGAACAATAACAACTTGCCCAATACTAATCACTTCTTGAAAGACTTTTGCATTTTCTTGTGAACGTGTTTTTTTGACATTAAGGGAGCCCATTCATGTTGCTTCAACCTATTTCACATTTCATTTTTTGTGACAAAGGTTTGGGCAAAGAGGACAGAAGATAGAGAAAAAAATGTTGTCCTCACAGCTCCTCCTCGATGTTTTGTGGTTGTGAGTCTACGCTACGCCGGGCCCTGATGTTGTTAGAGCCTCCCTGACCTCCTGGGCCTGAACCTCCCATCAGGCTATGCAGCACCCCTTTGGCGAAGGCCACATCATGTGAAGCCACGTGCTTACTCCACGCCAGGAGAACCTGGGAATTAACAGAATTAACATGAGGAAAAAGGAAGGCAGGGGAGGGAAATGGACGGGATAGAGAAGGGATGTTAATGTTGTTCTGTTCTCCTCCTGTCCCTTTCTGTCAGTCAGTCTCCATACTCCTCTGTCCACTTCTGCCTCACCGCCTATCATGTACATCATAATATGTCTTCAAGTAAACCTTCAAGTAAACTTTTCAGTCAAAGTCAAGTCAAAGTGACATTAGTCAAAGACGTGACAAAGGCAGCTGAGCAACTAGGGAGCTGAGAGATCACATTCCAATAACCTATATGTCTATATGTCATCACCACAAATGCATCGTGGGACTGTATAGAACCTGTAGGCTACTTGTCTGAGTAATACCATGCACATTAGTATGCAGCCACGCCAGCATTGAAGCACTACATTACTATGCGATATACAGAGAGCGAGTATACAGAGGGATGAGGGTGTTAGCTAACAGCTTCTGATTGGTAATTACCTCGCCAAAATAACTCAAGCTTAGTGATAGGAATAATTGGATATCCCTGTGGTTTCTGTGCTCAGGTGTGACCTGGGAGCAGCAGTTCAATCATCAATGGTACGGCGTCTTGCTTTGGCTAAGGTTGCAGACTAATTGTTTGGTGCACATCTGAGTCTCATTACTTGTGGACGCGGCATTTGAGGATTATGGTAGAGAAGGAAAAGAGAAAGAAAAGAGAGAGAGAGAGAGAGAGAGAGAGAGAGAGAGAGAGAGAGAGAGAGAGAGAGAGAGAGAGAGGGTGGGAAGAATAGCAAGTGAGAAACAGAGAGAGACAGGTAGCAAGATAATAGGTAGAGAGACCGAGAGGTAGCAAGAAGAAAGAAAAAGAACATTTGTGAGAGGTAGACAGAGAAAGGTAACAAGTGAAAGAAAGAAAGAAAGAAAGAAAGAAAGAAAGAAAGAAAGAAAGAAAGAAAGAAAGAAAGAAAGAAAGAAAGAAAGAAAGTGCAAGAGAGATATATGTAGCAAGATAGGAAGAAAGAAAAAGAGATGCTGGTGGTTGGGAAAGCTTAAGCTTGAACATCCATGCTGGGTGAAAAAGGACACCACAGGAAAGGCACCTCCCACCCACATCAACAAACAGCCCTGCTTCCTGTTGTTGTCTGTAAGTAACCATCAGAGCACTTCAGTCATCCTTGCATTACCTGGTTGGCCACCATTCTGGGGCTGATCCAGCCCAGCAGCATGTCCACGGTGCCTGTAGCGCATGCAGCTGTCAGCCACACTGGGTTACTGCTGTTGTCACACATGTAGGAGCGCACCGTGTCTCTGTCCAATGTCAAGCCAATAGCCTAGTTCAAGGAAGAGAGCTTCATATGAGGGACGTTTGATAAGTGATAATGATGATCATGATGATAATTTGTGGGCTTATTATTGCAAAGAATGCTGTTTTTGTTGATAACAACCTGTGACCTGTGATGAACAACAAGGAAGTGATTTCTCTAATTCACTACAGTGCAAATTTAATTAACTGATATTATAAATAAATAAATAAATAAAAATAAAAATGCATTGTTCACTCTCATTAAATCTAAGTCAATTAAATCTGTATTGCATTAGGGCAACACATACCTTGTCTAGTGGTATCCTGACCTCCTGTAGAACACGTTTGACGACTTCGCTCAGGGATTCATTCTGCAAAATGACATCTCCAAGGCTGATCGTGACATCTAGGCAGAATCATATCCAACTATCAGATGACACACCATGATGGCCTCAGCAGAGAGCACACGAGGGCTGAATCACATTTCTCTGGTGTTTTCGCTATGCTGTTTTGATATCAAATGTTCATATCATGCGGGTGGCTCAACTAAAATAGTAGAACTTCATGCTTTCTTAGTGGGTGATGAGGGTAAAATAAGTAATACATAGTTTGTTTACAACATTGATTACAGTGCTCTTCGCTTTTTTCCACTTTTGATTGTTATTGCACTGTTGTTTATCCTGCTTCTTTACAAAGATCCTAATACACTTTCATAACAATTCAATAAAAACCCTTCAGGAGTGTGTAATCTTTTGGATGAAACAGAGGAAAGGATAGTTTGTACGCTACAGATGATGTTGCCTAGCTACCTCTGCCAGGCCACTTCTTAACATAGCGGCCCAGGTTGATGCCTCGCGCAAGAAGTGGCTGCACCATGGAGATTGAGGCACCTGCTTCAGGGAAACTCTTCTGGATGACATGCATAGCACTAGAGAGAACATGGGAATACATGAGATCGACCATGCGTCAAACACATGACAGCACTAATGCACGGGCAATCGCTATTTTTAGGCTGAAGTGTTTAGGCTGAAGTAATAAGCAGCAGTGGATGACACTGACTGGCGGAAAACACGTTTCAGAAACCAGTTTTCCTCCAGCCAGTGTGTAGCAATAGAAAAACACACCTTGGTTTTCACAATACGTTCCATTAGCTAACAGGAAACAATTCCAAAAATCCTGTAACCTGTTCTTTCACAGAGAGCGCATTACCCCTGTATGCTGGTGAGCAGCGCTTCTGCGTTGCTCAGCGCTTGGTCCAGAGAGCTGGGAGAGAAGAGCTGGGGAATGGCCAGGAAGCTTTCCCACAGCGAGCTCTGGTTTTGCAGCTGATCGTAGACCAGCGCCACCATCCCGGCCACCGTCACCATCTCACTGGTGTTGTTCAGCAGCAGCTCGTTCAGCACCTGACAAGTTCAGAGACACACCAAAACAAATGTGACCGCATAGTTTTGTGTAGCTATAACCTGTGTAGCTAGATGTGTATATTTAAAGCTACCGTCATTGCTAACGGCAAGCATTCGCACAGCATGAACACACTCACACACACACACACACACACACACACACCGCGAGAGTGGTGGTAGTCTAGAGGTTAGAGGAGGGGGCTTGTGGCCAGAAGGGCTCCAGTTCAACTGTCTGGGAAAATACAACAACTACCATTGATGTAGTTGAGTCATGTACTTGAAGGAATACTTTTTGGGAGATTGGCTCATTGTTCAATTTTCCCTATTTAGGGATTAGAACATAGACACTAAAATCTTCCACATCTCCAGTAGGTCGCTTGTGCTCTATGATAGCCAGGTTTATTTTTGGATCTATTTCAGGTAAGCAACCACTTGTTCATCTCTAGTGGAGCTGCTCAAGGACTAACAGTAGAAGAGCGATGTTGTTCTGGGTAGCTATCAGGTGTGAACTATGTCAATGTGAAGCAGGGTGTTGCTCGAAAAGAACATGGTGCTCAGTTGGCCTTCTCTGGATAAATAAAGGTTAGAAAACACACACATACACACACACACACACCTTGTTGAATGTGAGGAGGGACACTTCTAGCACAGTGTCGTTGGACTTGCAGAAGGTGATCAGAGCAAAGGTCAGGGGGTTGGCGGAGGACGTGTTGATCAAGGGCAGAGCAAAGGTGCAGATGGACTTCTTCACCACGTTCACTGACTCCAGCATGGCAGTCAAGGGCTCCTGTGAGGGTTTCATGTGGATCCAGATTACATGTACGCATCAATTAAAGCCGTGTCAGTTATTTCACATCATTATATGAAGGTATTCATTCAAAAATGTTGGAAAAAAATATTGGGTCATGTTTCTTTTTCAATACTATACAAACACGTATGATCTTTGCTATAATACATTGCTATTTCAGAAGCTACATACTCAAAAATTCAATAATAATTCAAATTGTTGTTTATTATAGCACTATGCTTAATGTTAATTACAGTTATTTACTACTTTAATATTTAATACTGCCCTATGGCTCTAGCTCCCTGTCTGCGCTGGGGTCAGAACAACATACAGCGGCTATATACTCAATCTGTAAGTCTCTGTTATTATTGTCAGTAAGTGCTGTCGTTTCTGCTGGACTTAAACACTTACATATACACTTGTTAGACGATCTAACAATATCTTAATATGTCACATGGCAATAAATTGAGTGTGTAACCTGATCGCTTTCATAAAGTCTGATTTGCTGAACAGACTGTAACTCTGAATCACATTATTTACAGTTACAATACAAGTGTATTCATAAACATTTACAGAAACTTCTACATCTTTACAGAAACTTCTACTTCAATCGTCTGACTGTACAAATACTACTGTGCATTTTGTGCTTTTTTGTGATTATTATTGTTATTTTTGGTACTGTCATGGTTATTATGTGTATCCTGTTGAAATACTGTTTTTCATTTGCTTTTTTCCTCATAGCATTTTGCAACACTGTACTTTCTGAATAAATATTATGTGTCCAAGGGTAGGTCAAATTTCTATTTTGTTATGTATGTTTTTGAGTGTCATGATTATTGATTTGCGGGGGGGTCACACATCATGTAGCACATGCAATACAATTTATTTTATTTTAAATAAGCCTTCTAAGCTTCTCTGTAAGCCGGTTAGGGTTTCCTTCTTTTTGTCACAGTGGGAAGAAATCAAGTCTCGCTCCAGCTGATGCTAACAATGAGACACTAGAAATTTGAGTTTCTTCAAATCCTAGTTTGCAGTGTTGTTCCTCCTAATACCCACCTGATCTCCCAGGAGAGTGCTATTGATGGCGTTCATAAGAGCGATATTGTTGGGCTTTCCTTGTTGAGTTGAACCTTTAACACAAAAACACATTGTTAAAACACTGGTTGCTATCTGATGAGTTGCAGCTAAACCAATGGTAACTTAACTGCATAGTCATCTTACATAACTTAACAACTAAATTAAACAAAACCACAAAACTCACATGTTGAATTGTTTCATGTAATTACACATTTTAAAAGAAAAAATGGGGTCAGGGAGTTAACAAACTCTCAGAATAAAATCCAAGCCAGTGGTTCTCAAAGTGGGGACTGGGGACCCCCAGGGGTTCTTGAGGGGATACCAGGGGGTCTCTATGCAGCAAAATGGGATATTTTCACAAGAATGTAATCCACTAGAAAGTAGAAATTAAATTCCAGACTAGAAAATGTATAAGAATGACTATTCTAACTAGAGGTTTCACTCTCCACTATTAGCTCCCCATGTACAGTGTAGACAGTTATACTATTCAATTCTAAATCAATAACAACAGTAAAAAATCTTATCAAATGGCAGTGGCCTTAATGTCTGTGTATTTGGGGGCCTATGACAGGAAAATATTTGAGAATCACTGAATTAAGCGTAGGGGTAAAACTCCAATTCAAACTTTCCTAGAAGCCATGAAAATGTGGTGGGAAATCTAGGCCCAATACATGGATGGAAGTCTCCGTCTGTTCGGGCTCTCTCTCTGCTCTCTGTAACTGCAGGATAACTTACTAAAAATCTGGCCCCAGAGCTCCAACACCTTAGCAGAGTCTTCTTTGGAGTTATTGCCCAATGCTGAGAGGACAGAAACTCCACCTTGGATCAAGCCCGCCAATGGGGAACTATTCGGGAGGAGGAAAAAGCTTGTTATACAAAGTCAAAAGGATTGGACAATGTGGTATTTTTTTAAACATTCAATAGCAATGGTGGTCAGTTTGTTCAAGTTCACAGTGCTTCACAGTTTCATGTTAAAATCAAACAAGAATTCCACATCATAAAACAGTATAAAACCACAAGAAAGCCAGCGTTAACATCAAACAAATTCCACATAATAAAACACTAGGGTGCTGCTATTGAGTTTTGATGAGTGGAGCCATTTGTTGAATGGGCTCTTTAATGGGGGGTTGTTGCTTAAAGGAACAATTCGTGAATCTGCAGACCATATAATAAAAACACTTAACACCTTTTTATTACTAAAAGGTCAGGCTTCTTACCTTGGATGATTTTGGACTAATCACTTAACAGCTAAGTTTGACTAATGGGGCCAATCTCCCCAAAACATATTGTATTCATTTAAATGGTAAAGGTCGTTCCGTGCCACTCTTCAAGTAAAAAGAGGTGAAAGTGAAAGTGAACTCTAAACCTGTTTTACTGCACTTGCAAATGTCAGAGAATGACAAATATGGGAAGCTTTGCTAGGGAAACTCATTTATTACTTCGATAAATGCCATTGTAAACACAAAGCATAATGTCAGGAGAGAACAATAGGGGGAGGAAATAATCAAACATGTCTAACTTCAGTCAAAGTAGCCATGACAGGGTGGAGTAAAGAACCAGCAATAATTTGAGAGTGGCTGGGGTAACGGTTACGCAAACAAGTTTTGTCATCACCCTGTCACCTTTGTTCCTGTCTGAGAAATGTAGTGACAATACCAATTACTACTAAGTAAGAAAAACCGTGGAGAAAACAAGTCTAAGAAGATTCCTTTGTGTAATGATGATGAGTGATGGGTATTTAACATTTCAACTACAAAGCAGATAATGTAACCATTGGTACATTTTTTTTGTTTCAAAAGGATTATGTGACTTCTTTGAGTCATCGCCAATCTATATAGTAAAGAATTCAAAATGATCAATCATCATCTGTTTTATGAAAGACAGAGGAAAAATGAAACTAAGTAGGGAACATCCAGTGGACTGCATCTTATGTGCGTGTCTTCTACAGCAAGAAGGTATTTTCCCAGAGGCATTTTTCCACGAAGACACAAATCACCTCCCATGTGATGCTGTGATGATGAGGTGTGTCCCTCCGTTGTGACCCAAAGGTGTCCTGCACACCTTTTCTTTTAAACCACATGATGCCAGGCCAACAGAGAATACTCACACACAGCTTTGTACCAAAACCAAAAGTACTTCATTGGTTAAATTATTTGTTGTATTCCTCTGCACTGTATGATAATGTGTGTGTATTGTCAGTATTTATTGGAGTTTCACTTATTTGTGGGAAAAAAAAAGTTTGCATGTGGAAATGACACTATGAGGTTTTCACATAACAACTATAAAGTGCGTTGACGAACGGGGTACCCTCTAGAGCTGCGTCTGTCCCAGGGACCATGGCTTATCCTGGATGCGTGGGGGGTCAGTTGGCGTGATTTGTTGTGACAGGTGCTGTCTGTGTTGCACATGAGGGTCTGCAAGAAAGGGAAGAAGCCTGTGCTGGGAAGGTTTCGGGGTCCCACGTAGCCTGGAAGAGACAAGACAAGAGGTTACTGTAGTGAAAAGGTTTTCAAACACTGCCCTCATGATTTAAAATGTAAAAAATGACTTTTTACAAGCAGATCAGAACCCCAATAGAAGCACAGATGCACTTTTCTTTGAGTACGGTTTGATGATTATGTTTGTATGATTTAATGTCAGTATCATGGATAGGATGAAAAAAGAGGCCATTACGTTTTTGGCTGTGGAGTAGAAACCTATTGAACACAAAGAGTAAGAGAGCACAAAAGCCAGGTTCCAGGCAGTCAAAGCCATGGAGACTGGACTTAACTGCATGGCATCTCTCTATTCTTTTTGCTGTTAATATTCTATGGAAAAGCAATCCTTCATCTTTACGCAACACATTTCCTGGAGGCAGAATAAACATGATGTTTCAGTACTCTTTGATATGCGGCCAAAGTCATTTTGAACCCTAGGGTACGTGAACTGCACTCGCCCTGTCTTTGAAGAAATGAATCACATCTGCAGGTTAACGCCGTGCTCTCAAACACTGAACCGCAGACATTCACATGGCAAACTACATTCTGAACAAATTAAAGCATTAAAGAAAGGAAAGCACTTTACATAGCTAGAGTGCATGCAAATTGAAACAAGCTGTCACAAAATGCTGTCACAGATTACAGCGGCTACATAATGGGATTACAAAACAGTCCTCCGCTGTCCAAAGCATCACTATGACTTCTCACACAGAATGATTATTTGATCGTCCAATTATCATTACATTATTCGACTTCAGCTAACACTTAACCTGGTTTTAATGTGTTTGAATACTGACTATAGGATGCCATATCATATCTGAAGAGCCGACAACTACAGTATGTATCATTCATGGGAATAAAATGAATTGTTTAAACTGTATTTGCAATACAGGCCATTCTGGGAGCAGCTTTGTCTCCATATGCTTAAAACTAGTAAAGAAGGAACCAAGAAGGAACCACGAACCACTGCAATAACACTGTTGAATACTTGAATACTACTTGAGTATAACATGTTGCATGTTTGTAAGACAGTGACCCATTTGAGATGAAAAGGAGGCCACATTAGACTGTTTGTAGCAAAATGATTCTTTCACACTACCTGATTCTACCTGACACTGTTCATCATTTTATGTAGGGTATCCTTTTCAATCTGAGCAGAGGGATAAAGCTGTTGTCTGTTTGGGGTGTGGTCCACCACTGTGTCAGTTTCCAGCAAGTTCAAAAAAACACCTAGACAGCACATGACTTGGGAGGGGAGCTGCTATTGTTTATATGAACTCTCTGGGGTTCTGCAATAGGTCAAGTTGGATTATCATGTTACATGTGAATCATTGCATCTATTGAATTTGATCCGTCAAAAAAGATTGCAGGGACAAAAGTGGGCGGATTAACTGGTTATAGTTATAACCTCTATTAAGCTAACATTTCTTCTTACAGTGTTTGGCAGAATCCTCTTTCAGGTGTATATTTATATATTAATCTTACCTTTTCAGGAACTAGTAAATGATGACAGCAGTGATATGACACATAACCTAATTGTTAGAACTGAGCTTGTTACCAACTGTGACCAAACTGTGGTTGTGGTCGGCAACATCAGAGAGGGAAGGTGTTGACACACGTCACCAAACAGATACTGCCGGCATTTGTTGCAGGTAATAAGAATTTGTTCTCAGTCAATTTGGGTTAAAAAATAAAGGAGTGCAAACACTAAGTTAACATCGTAGAGACTGGGGATCGTCTCTGACCACAGCCTACTTACTTTAGAACTGTTTACCATGATTGTGAAATTGGAATGTGGTGTGCAGCTAATGCTATTTATTTTTCGAGACACCAAACAAACATCCTTAAATTTTGTTTGTCTAGTTAGTCAAGGAATTCTGGCCAATAGTGTTTTTAATATGTCAGATTTATTTTTTGCTGTATGTCATTTAAAAACTATTTGAAATCATATATTGAATCAAAAGGTTGAGCCTGTTTTAGTTTTTCAATTGGATAACTTCCAATAAATATTTGCTGTAGTACTCTGAAGAAACACCGTTGACATATAAACAGAACAGACCTATTCATTACTCTTTGACACTGACTAAATGTAGACCTAGACCAAGACATTTCTCGCTATGAAATATATATTCATAGCGATTTTCAGAGCGTGTAAAAAGCTACACCTACATGCTTCTTTGATTTTCGGGGGGAACTGTTGGCGGGTGATGGCCAAGATGATGAAGATGACCAGGGGCCAGGTGATGAGAGTCAGCGACCATACCTAAAACACACCATACCACAAGAGACTTCATTAGAAAACAACGCGCCTCTCAAGAGTTAACTTCCACAATTCTATACATTCATAATGAATGATTCGTGATTCAATACCCATTAAAATATGGAGGATCCAGTCTGTAAAACTGCTATTATTTTGTCAACCACAGGCTTAACTTCCCTACAGTCCTTCCGAAACCACCATCATTTGTTTTAACACGGTGCTGCCTCTCATTTTGTAAGAGCAGTTGTCCCGTTTTTCAAATGGCGGATATCTCCTATGAGTATCACTCTATTTATATCTTGTAATTGTATGTCTAACTGCCTCTTCTGCGCTATTTGAGGTGCTGTTTAGTCCTTTAACCACTTCCATTAGTAATTACTGCTTTACACTGGAAAAACTTGATTTGCCCCCCCATTGTGTTTTTTAGATATGAATCATTAATCATCAGGGAACGTGTGCGTCACCAACCTTTTGTTTGTCATATTAAGCATTATGCAACAATCGGACACCACAGTCACTTACTGGCTGTCTGATGACCCCGAGGCCATTTTTCCAGAGAAGAAGTCGCAACTGATGGAAGAAGGCCATCAGTGGAACAGGCTAAGGGGAAGACACTTGACATGTGAAAATGATATTTCAGCTTATTCACAAATTGTTTTTTCAATAAAGTCATTACTCACTGGACCTGTACAATCATTAGCCGACAGCATTATTGGCATCAACAAACAAATGAATGAATGAATGAGAATTGTATTAATAATATGAATGTATAATTATCATTGGATTGTGCTAATATTACAAATACATAAATATCAATTTAACATCATTATAATGTCATGGACTATATTATACATATATGTATAAAATGTATAATATAATGAATTAACGAAAAATTCTATATATAGGCTACACAAGAATATATAAGGATGACATTTTTAAAAATCCTATAGAAATATCTTGACCTTAGCCTTTACAGTACTTGCTTTTATTCTTGTTTTGTTTTCATTCTTATCTCTATGTTTATTGTTCATTGGTATGCACCAAACACCAAGACAAATTCCTTGTATGTGAAAACCTATATGGCTTTTTGCCAAAACAAAAAAAACCTGTTTGTGATTCTGATCACAGGAGACAAAAGATATAAAGAATTATAAAGTCAATATAGATAACAAGAACACACAAAGTAACTAGAAACTCACTGTTGAGTCCCACAGACACAATAGCTGTCCCAATTGGACTATTAGAGCGATTTTTTCCAACTGGTAGCACTGATACGATATACTTGGCCTATCGTATTGTTGTAAAATCATACTATCGTATTACTTATCCTATCGTTGGCTGAGATTAATCTGGCAGAAGAACAGACTTAATGTAGTGTAGTATTATCTAGTAGTATGAATTTAAGACACGAGACTGACAGGGGGAATTAAATGAAGAATTAAATCAGTAAAACAGTGAATAATAGTAAACAAAGTTGGCAACTCATAAATTCACGTGCAGAAATGAACGTTTTCTGAATCAACCGACTTAACCTCACGATAAAACTTTGTTCTGATATTTTCCCTTGACACGAATGTTAGGATTTTATTTATTTACCAAATGAAAAATGGCACGGTAATGCTCCCTAGTAATAATAGACAGTTAGACCTACCTTGAATTTTTCCTGTTAGTTGGTCAAATGGGATGTTATCCAGGTACACCATAGGAGGACCAGGCTGCCCTCTCCATCAGGTATCAGAGAAAATCAAATACTCTTCCTTGAATGGTTTCTTGAACGGTTTCCTGTAAACGCAATAGTGTTCTGTTCCTCTCTCGCCCTTGGTTGTGGCTTGTCTGACTGCATTTACCTGGAAAGGACGTATATCTGTGAAAGGGGCGTGTACCCGGGCTGCAACCTGACTTACTTCAACAGTCAGTGTCCTATTATCGTGGGAAAACGCAGAGTCACAGGCAACCAGACGTAGTTGATGGAGGGTAAGGCCACCCTAATGTCCCTTTAACCACCTTATTATTCGCAGAACAACGTTTATATGATAGGGTTTTTTTTTGTTGGGGCATATTTGTTTATATTCATGGATGTTTGCCTTATGATCACCAACTAGATGTCATAGCTTGATAGTCACATCAATTTCAGATTACTCAACCTACTCGTAGCCTACAATATAAAAGGTAAAATATTCCTAACTGTAATGAAAACCACTATAATATTATAATGTTCCTATAGGGACTTATGGGTGCCTGTGGTACTCAATAGTGACTTTAAAGCAACATTATCTTAGGCCTACTTTACAGTATTTATATCTCCTATTATATCATTAAAATATTATTACAATATTCCCGCAGGGACTTAAAATACTTCTCTTTTTATCTCCTATATGGTATTACTACAGGATTTTGGTATAATTGTTTGACTGCAGGATATATCAAAGTTTTGCTGTGATATTTGTATTATACTCTTCTAAAATGTATTGTAGGATTGCTGTAGTTCATCAAAGTACTGGATATTTTGGATAACATGAGAAATCAAGGAAAACACAAATCTCTGATCAAGCTGTTACAAACTGAGGCATTTTAAATCATTGTTTTACAAGGGAGAAGGTGTTACTGAGGTGACAGGATTTCAGCTCCAAGCGACACATTACACAAGCTTATAGTTAATCAGGTAGGTGTGGGTCTCCACTGGGGGAAATCACGCTGGTATCTTGTATCCACAGGGAAAAAAATCACACTGGTATCTTGTATCCACAGGGGGAAAATCACACTGGTATCCACAGGGAAAAGAAAAAAACAATGTGATGTACTCTTTGGACATATTGTACAACTCATGATTTATAAGTACAGATTCCGTTCAGAAAACTGAATCAACTTAAATAAAAAATAAGTCTAGATCATATCAAAGAATAAAACATATGATGAGGTATGACAGGGATATTGTCAAAAATATAACCCAATAAAAGAATGCCTCAGGTGATTATGGTTCGGTTTAGATTATGTGCTCATTTCCTTTATCAACACAGTATTTCAGAAGGTCAACCACTGCATACACACTCAACTACATGTAGGCAAGAGGATAGTGGAGTTACACTTGACAATTATGGATTTGGGAAAATCAACTTTATATATATTTTTTATGCTTGATGTGGCTAACCTTGATGTAATTTCTCTCTCTCACATGAATGATATGGCAATATTTTACATTTTTTGAAGTAGGATTTTCCAAAAATAGTTAACAATGAATTGCTGCCTGCCAGTAAAAAAGCAAGCAATATCGCAATTGCACAGACAGGACCCAATAGTTTAAGTCTTATTTCAGTCAGTACCATCTACCAGGCAGTTTTGTGTACAGTCTTGCCATACAGATTACAAAAACTAAACAATATGTGGCACTTTATCTGAAATATGACTAATACTGTTCTTTTCATGCCTTGCTTCATCAGTATGTAGAAAACAAAAGATGAGAGTGAGAGACACTTCGAGATGCGTCACTTCTTCAGGTAAAAGGTCTAAAGGTTTAAATTCCTACATTAGAAGGCACAATGAGTGAATGTATAAGGACGACTGGCTGCCTGACGGTCCTTAAAGGTTGGAAACCCCTGCTCTAGCACACTCACACCTCATGTGAAACCCATCAGTGACTTTGTGGATGATACGTCACAAAGACCAAGGCACTCTTATGTGCAGCTGTCTACACACATGAATGCTTTGGATTTTGTTTTCAACAAGTGCCTCTTTCGCCAGCAATTTTAATAAACTTGATAACAACTTAATAATCTCCCCCTTTTTCAAACAATCACATCTTGGAAAATGGGGGTGAAACTAGGAGAAAGGTCACAAAAATTAACACACCTTCATCAATTGTTAAGGTTATGACACATTGATTGTTCGCTGCCTCGTTCACGCTTTTCTCATATCTCGCCTGGAGTCAAGTTACACACTTACAAAACCAATAAGACAATGCCCAGGCCAGACAGTTTCTTAGCCACAAAACATGCATCTTCAGGAATGAAAACAACTTGGGTGCGTTCTAAAAACAAATGTGTGTGCTTTTGAAGGCTGTCTAGTGTTGACACGCCATGGTGGCTCCTTTGTCACACCACCATTCCTTTCACTGGAGAAAAGGAACAAATGTACCACCAGCAAGATATTAAAAAGACACGGTGTGGTCCATCATGTCTTTTTAAAGCATCACTGCAATTCTTCATATCATTATTTACAACATGGCAAATAGCTGGTTTTGGGTTCTGCTTTCCCTGCATTATAATGTAATCCAATATAACAAGTGGTAATACTGTTGCTGAACTGTGAGGTAAAGGTGAAAGTCCACGCATAAAGACTGTTGGAATATGGTGGGCGGAAAGAAATGAAAAAACACACCTCTTTTTAACAAATGTCAAGGTGTTTCACTGATTTGCTCACCATTGTTACTGGTGTTAGTGATAAAGAAGAGAAATTATGTAACATATAAGACTGTAGGGAAGGATTCAGATTCCCTCACTTTGAAATGAACCTGCGGATTAAAGTGAACATTACAGTAAACCATGTTTGACGTCCCAGTCCTGGCCTTTTGAGCACATGAGGTTCAGTCACAGTGGTCAATGCAGACCTGATTGCACAACTCTGAAAACATAAAAAGTAAAAAATATACTATAAAAACACATCAGGTATTTTGTGCATCACATACAAATAAGCGTCACTGTCAACACTGCTTTTTGGCACTTGCATCAGATGCGCTGTGAAATCAGTAGACTATTTTCCAGTGTGTGGGCTGTTCACACTCTTTCTCAGTGTCCCCACAGAAACGGTTGTATGTGGTTTTGGGGTCGAAACCCAGGATCTCCCTCTCTTCATGGATCCGGAAAGAGAAGGTGGATACAGATGTTCCTATGAAGACCCTGGAAAAATACAGCAAAATGACAAGGTGATTTTGCAAGAAATGTAGACCTAGCTAGACCTAACTAGTTTTTCGAGTTGAAATATTTTCCATGACAAAACAGTGAACGGGCTTTTGATTTAAGTTAGTGGTGATTTGATACTGATCTCAAAAATCGGTATCGGGGCCGATCGAAACATTTTTTAACTGATTGGTTTCGGCTCTATTGAGCACAAACCTAAGCCCGATCCTTTGTTTTACGTCAGCTGTCACGTGTCGTAAACGGAGAGCACAATTTGTAGCGGGACATGGCTAAAATGTCTGCCGTGTGGAAATATTTTAAATTGGAAAACAAAAGCAGTGCAACAGTCACTTGTAATCTAAAGTAATGTGAGCATTTCACAAGGCGGTAGTAACAGAGCTGCGTTCAATACAGCCCTAATATTTAGTTATTTATATATTACTTCACTCAGTGCAGAACTTTGAAGTTGAGCATGGCTTTGACCACTACTTTTATTTTTAATTAACAAAAGAAACAAGGAAGTGCTGTACCTGGCATGTGCACAGATCCACTGGTCGATGATGGCCACCCCACCGTCTTTGAGGAGCTCCAGGTCCTCCCAGGAGGGCTCAAAGTTCACCATCTCTGGCAACATCTTCTTCAGCTCCTCCAGCTCTGCAAGATTATAGAGATTACACAAGATTATACAAGATTATAGCCACTAATTTGATTCACTCATTGCCTTCAGAGAAGTGCAATACAAGTGTTATGCTACTCTTCACTTAAAACCATATCAAGCATGTGTTATTCCTTATACGAAGGGTGATACCGTAAAGCTAACGACTAGAGTTTGGCAGCAGTGGACATCCTCCTATCAACCCAGTCATCACATATATCATGGGAGTGGGGGGCTATGTCGGATGGACACACACACTGCGCGCGCACACGGTGTAGGCGTCATGGTTTTAATTAAGATGTAGCTTTTAAATGCGCAAGGAATCGTGGTTTTACATTTCTATAGGCCTCTTAAGTGTGACATAACAGAGTATACCAGTATAACGGAGTATAACGGAGTATACCAGTAAATACAGGGATAATAACAGTATAATAATGTTGAGTGTCTTCCACTTGACCGACAACTCTCTATCATCTTGGGTCATTTTGTACTTTATGTCTGTGCATGTGCCGTTATGTCATTACCTTCTTCATCTGCATCTGTGGCAACAAACACCTTGTCAAGTTTGTGTTTCTTCATCAGGCTGGAGATTTTTTTGCCCGCCCCTTTAAGGCTGGGTACGTCCTCTCTGTGCCCCCAGATGAAGTCCTTCCTGCGGAGGTGGACCCCCAGATATGGCCCACCTTTAGCCAAGCCCAGCTTGGCCTGAAAAGTAAATACAGTAATAGCAGATCACTGTTTGATTATGCATAAACCTTAAAGCTTCAGTTTGGATAATCAAGACTGAAACTAATTATTTTCAGGACTAATTCATCGATTTGTCAATCCATGAAAGTGCAAAAACAACAAGTACATACACAGTCCCACGAAGCACAGTCCCCCAAAAGCAGAACTTTTATTTCCTTCAATTAAGTTTAGGATACTGCTCAATAAAGTACAGACATGCTTTATGGAAAATTATTTTCTCCAGTGCTGTGAACCGTGATGAATTATAGAGCAGGGGTTCTTAACCTGGGGGTTGCGGGAAGGGTGCTAAAATACGTTTTTTTTAAATAAATAAATAAATATATATATATTTTTTTTTGTTTGTTTGTTTGTTTTTTCCCCCCTGTGTTCTACCTATCTCTATTGTAATAGCACACAAAACATATTTCGAAACTTGATCTCAATCGCTACATATCAGCCGCGCTGCGTGCTGGAAGCTGATATCACGATGTGAATGTTCAGTGTTGTGGAAAGAAAAAATGGAGCGGTTTATAATCGGCGGAAGCAAGACAGCACAAGATATGTCGGCTAACAAACGCACAGCAAAGAAAGAAGCGAAACGGAAAAAAGCCAAAAGTAGGAAATATGACAAGCACATTGGTGTGGTGCTGGGCTGTGGCAGAATGAATGCATTTCTCTGTCATTACTCATTTCCTCTGTTCTCTTGATCAACTTTCCTTTTCTTTGCAAACTTTGTGAACAACATGCAGACAGACTGAACACACTGACTCACCTTCATGCGAGTCCAGTCCTCATTGTATACGGTATGGTCACTGCTATCTGTCGAGTTCAGGTACTTTGCTCTGAAGTCATCTCCTATCAGCCTCAGGTGCTTGGCAAAAACCATGCTGCGGCGGGTCTATATTAAATACAAAGACACGTTCAGAGTTCAGGGTGTCTCACGTCGCTTTGAAGAAACCACCGCACGAGAAGATGACCACACGGTTCACTATCATCACAGTTCGACCTGAGATTAGCCCATAGCTTGACTTACATCCCAGTAGTCCTTCCCAGCATAGTGGTCGTGGAGGACTGTCTCTGCTCTGTCCAGCATCACTGACCTGCAAAAGAGCAGCATGTACAAACAAGTTCATCCCTGTCACTGTCACCAAGATCTGTGCGTTCACAAATAGAGGGATTTCAGGTGACACAGGTGGTCATATTGGAGGTCCTCAGCTCTTGGCAACAACAGCTAAGAACAGCTGATTGCATTTCTAAACGTAAGACTCATTTGTCTCAACAGTATCACTGTTAATGTCTGTGCTGTTTTCTGACTAGACTGATCATTTCTGATTCATTTGATGGATTTTTTTTTTTAGGCTTGTTAATTTTCTAGCTAACCATAGTATCTGGTCAGCTATCACAGTCTTGTAGTAAACACATCTGACTCACACAACAGCTAACATCACGTGGCTGGTAGCTGCATGTTAGCATGAACATTAGCTGTTTTGCTAAATTAGCTTACAGGCTATTTAGCTAGCTAACAAAGCCAAAAAACAGCTGTTAACTGAGCTAGAACTGGTTTTGGAGTAGATGCTAGGGCATAGACCATATAGTTTACTACTTTTAATTGTAATGCTACTGAATGGACCTACACCCACGACACAACTATGTTTTTCAGATGTCTCTTCCTTGCCCAGCTGTTATTTAGACACTATTTGTGCACAGCCAATTCTCCAACAGACCTCCAAAGATAAACTGCTAGGACAACTAGAGGCAAAGTAACTTACCAGTAACTATCTACCCACCTAGGTTACTTTATAACAACTACACAATACGGGTAATGAAATGTAATACCCCTGTGTGTATATCTGTGTGTGTGTATCGTCATCACGCCGTTGCTGTGGACTCACGTTGCTGTGATGTTTTTCTGAAGAATTGGGGCCAAGGATGGAGGCATGGCCTTGGGCTGACATACATGTGACATTTCGAGCTCTCGTCTCCTCGAAGCCCCAAAACCAGCCCCTTCGAAACAGACAGAGAGGAGACAGGTGAATGGAGAGATGAGAGATGTACGACTACAGCGGGGGAGGTGTATATCATTAATACATAATAACTGTTACCTCAATCCGTCACTGTCTGAAATACATCTACGGCACGAATAATAATAATAATAATAATAATAACTTGTTAACACAATAACACAAAGTTCACAAAGTGCTTCACAAGAATACAAATAAAATAATACAGCAACAATAAAACATGAAAAGATCAAAAGAACAATACATTAAAAAATAATTAAAAAGGGGTAAAGGAGGTAAAGCTGCAAAAAGGGCACAGAAGGAGCAAATCGACTACTTAAAAGCCAGTTTAAATACGTGTGTTTTTATGCTCCTTTTAAAGGTATCAGTTGAATCAATTGCTCTCAGGTTTTCTGGAAGAGAGTTCCAGAGTTTAGGTCCATAGTGGCTGAAGGATGATTCTCCACTAATCAGATGTGTTTTAGGAATATACAGATTGCTGTTTGCTGACCTTGAGGGATCTATTTCCAGCATATCTGACAATTTTCAGGCATCGTGGTGCAGTTATTTTAGTGGCACCTGAATTCAAATAACATTGTTCTCACCTGCCCAAATGAAGTGGACTAGAAGTAAACACTCCAAAGGTCGAGTAGTCCACTCCAAGCATGCTTGGTGTGAATGTGCCATAAGATTTGACTTGTATATAAATAAATAAAAGTTGTTTTGGACCATGGTGTTGTTTCTGTGTTACTCTACCTGTAGTAACCATGTTTATCTTTGGAGTACATCAATTTTTCAATGCAGGGCCGCTCATCAACTTTCTCCTCCCATTTCCCATCAGTCCATCCCTCAGCATAGTTCTGCAGCACAAGGACCTGGTCGATGAACGGGCCTCCAGACTCTGGGCCCAGGAGAAGATATATTGATTAATTGAGTGTCTGGCTTTAGTCCATACTATTTCAACAAACTTTCTGAACTGAGCTAAACAACTGGTTGCCAAGTAACTGTGCATTGTGAAAAAGAACCATCAACCATCATCCATTAAGGTACAAGCATCATACCCATCAAACTATACATATAATTCATATACAATATACAATGTACTGATGGGGTTTCGGCGTTTGTTCAGTCAGAAAATATATAAGAGTGAGCATCAAGTCAAGTGCATCATAATAGATTTTTAAAAAGGCTGAATTCTTTTTAGGTAAAAAAAAAATAAAGTTGCACTTTGACCTTAACTGCAGCTCCCATGAAACCCACTTATTCTTCATGGGTTCAAGTGAGGGTGAAATTCCACAGAATAATCAATTCAGGTTAAGCCACTGTAGAACTGAAAACTACATCTATCGGAGGTGGACAATACAGTCAGGATGATGTCCATTTTATTTATCTATTTATTTATTTGTATTACATCAGCCCGATATATTGGTCTAACGCTAGTCCAAGTCACAAAATAAAAGGCTCACCAGCGATGAATTCCTCGTATTCCATGACGGGCACATTGGCCTGCAGGCTGGTGAGGCTGAAGAACTCTCCCCAGGGGATGCGGACCTGGTGGATGTCGGGGCTCTGCCAGTGGTAGAGGCGACCCCAGGGTGGAAGCACCAGGACCCAGTCATCTCCCCTCCTTCCTCAGAGTCTTTACCAGGGATGCCATGCGGATGTAGACGTCCCGCCGCAGGTTGAAACCCTCTGGGGGGTTCACATCATACAGCAGGTACCTGAGATGTCAAGAGAGGACAGGAGATATGTTTGAGGCTGGAGAAGCCTTGAACAGGAAAACCACCGGGAGGTATTTCTGTCACTGAACACAAGATGGAAAGGCGAGCTGCATCCAGTTAAAATAGTAGTCTTGATTACATATACTGTAGCATGTCATGAAATGTTTGTGTAGTGTCATGTTGTGTTATGTGATGTGTAAGTGTGGGGCTCATAATGTGATATTACATATTTTCAAGTATGGGGGGGTTAGGGGCGCATGTTTTCAGTTAGTGCACCGAAATGTATTTGTATGTTTCATTTGTGCTCAATGGAAAGTAGGTAGGAGTGAAATGCCTTGTGGGCACATAAGACATGATGACATTTGAAATGTTCTCAAAACGAGTGAAAAATTCTACCAGTGGTTGAGATAATTCCACTTGTTTCCAATGCACTTTCAGAATTTGACACCAACAAAACAAGTGTCAGTGTCTTGAAACAAGGCAGAATATGACAAATCATTCCTCTAGTAACAAGAAATTATTTTTTTTGCCCTTTGGATCTTTTCAGTTGTAGGATGCAACCATAGGTTACTGATTCCCTGTCCATCAATCATCTTTACAGTTATAAGTTACACATATTCAGTACTGGCACATCAAGACAAGTGCCAGTGCTGAACACTGGAAGGACACTTGTGATCATGTTATTAGCAGAGACCCTGGACTTGAGAGGTAGATGTGAACTAGTCCAGATATCTGCAGGACATGAACAGCTTGTAACTGTCTACAATGAGAATGTGAATCAATAGTCATCTAACAGGATGCCTAAAGCAACAATGCTATGCATATACTTGAGCTTCCTTCATAACAAAAGGAAAAAAAACTGGACCGAATGTGAGTTACTCCCAGTTAGCCCTGATACGTTACCTCCACTCTTGAATGGAGAGAAAATTCCATTCCCCGCCTACATTGAAAAATCTGTCAATTTAATGATTCTTTGCTTATCGGTAAATGTACACAGCTCATAGAATATAAATTAGGCCGCATTAAGAATCGTTAGGATCCACTATTTTAATCGGCATACATCAAAATCCACATAACAGTTGTTATTTCAATAAAATGTCAACATTTATAGCTGGTTCGCCTATTAGCCCCACTAAAACACACCGCATAAGGGCTAGCACGAAATGTGAAACAATGAACTATAAAAGTTGATATATCATTGCAATTGGTGCTTGGTGGATCATCTACATGCCGAATTAACCAGAAGACCGTACTGCTTTGTAAAACGTCTTAAACTGGATCCTACAAGGTATGTATGTTTGCCGGTAAACACGGCAGATTTTTGAATGGAATTTGGCATGAGGTTCAAGCTATACAACAGAAAACGGGGCGTATTGACTCCCAGCCAAAAAGTAGCGGTGTTGTCTGGAAAACGGGAATGAAGTTAAGATTTAAGTATGCAGGAGCGAAACCTGGAAACCGGGAGCGAAAATTGAATATCACATCATCGAATTGGTCAAAATCAATGAAGTTATGTTAGCTTACGATAGCTAGCTAACTGTTAATTGCAGCTAGCAAGCAATCTCACCGTAGATCCCTAGCTGCAGCGATGGGTACGGTGGCCGTGTAGCTTGCACTGAACACATCGCCAGTGTTTACTGCAACTACTGCTGTAAAAACGACAAGCAGAGACAGACATAATTTAATAAAAGATTGCGTTGAAAAAAATAATAGTACTGGAAAATGCACTAGCCTGTGCGCCATATTGCCTATTTGAGCCACGCACTTCCGGAAGAGTAAAACGCATCTATAGTTACCTAGCAACCGTTCAGCGTCTAGGAGAACTCCACGTAATCTCTCACTCTCTCATCCTTACATGTGAGGAATGTCTTCATTACATTCAAATTGAGGGTTTTATGAATAAATGGCACATTTTCATTAAAGCAAAGGTACAGCAAAATGCGATTGTTTGTGCAGTCCCTTGTTCAACGTTGTGTAGAGAAAACGTAATACCAAACTCCATCCAAAACTGAAACTGATGTTATATGGGAAAACATAAAAACTTGACTTAATCTCTAATATGAATCAATAGGACTCATTCTTCATTTTGGCATACCTCTGATTCATTGGTTCGCCTGTAATTTCCCCCCTCTTCTCCCATGAACATGCACTATAGTGGGCGGCAGTGAGCAGAGTGAGCCTATAAGGGACATCATCTGCAACACAAGTTTTCTCTATCCTACCCTAACAACATGCCATCTTAATGCAGTCAAAGGGACATTATATTTCTCAGATGTTACATATCTGAAATAGCTATGGAAAGGACAATACACTTTAATTTATTTATTTTATCGTAAAAGATCAGACAGATAATGCCACAACTATTTTGTTTTTCTGTTTTAGCGCCTACTGTACCCCTAAGCAGACATTGACGGACCTCCTCAGCTTCATAAGGCAGGCCTGTGCTATTGGTGTAGTTTAGCGGCAGGCCAGCCTGTGGGAGGGGGAACTGCTTCTCCTTCCCATTCACCTCCAAGGTGGTGGGGCACCACATGTCGCGGGTTACCTAATTTGGAAATACATCACCGTCACACCTCACTGTGCTCAATATGGAGTGCATATGGATGGCATACGGGCTTTGACAGTTTGTTGGATAACACAAATTAACTTTTCCAAAAGTCCAATTAATGGCATATTCAATCAAAGAGCCATGCCATAAATTCAACAAGACTGTGAATCATAAAGGCAATCTTTTTAATTTATCAAGCGATTCACCATGTTCAGGTTGAAACCTTGCTGGGTCAGTGCCTCAAATCATTACAGAGTACAAACTTTATGATTAACTGGTGGATAACGTCAGTTTGTAATTCTCTTTCTTTGCTCGTCTTGTTTGAATGTGGTTAGAGCTGTTTCAGGTATGGCAGGAGAGCAGGTTCTGCAGTGACACATCTACAGTATCACCGTCATGTACATTAAAGACAAGGCACCGAAACCGAAACTGCTCCTGGGGTTGGATGATCTTGGCTATAGAACAAGTTGGATTGCTTTGTGTCATTCTTGCTGCCTGTTGTGTGTTTCTTATGTTACCTTAATGGTCCCTGTGATAACTGCATCATTGGCCAGCATCACGGTGACGGAGCAAGTGCAGAGAGCCATTCTGTTTCCTGAGAACTTCAGGACTAAAACCATTGTCTCATCAACACCTGGACAAAAGGTACAGTTACAGGTACAGCTCTGAAATGCCTGGAAACTACTGACTGTGTTGTTTAGTGTAAGTGCAAATCATTCATACTATTGAGATAATATCACATTATGGTGTGTGATTTAGCTGGGCCTGCTTCTTATAAAAACTGCAATTCCACAACACACTGTATCTATGTTGGCAACAAAGCAACACCTCAAGCCTTAAGGGTAATCTTGGCAACCGTTCAGCCCGTGTTAAGCCTGGCTGCTAAAACCCTGGATTTCTGTTTCATTGATCAAGTCAAGAGGGTCGTTCAGTCCTGTTTTCTGCAGTTTTAAAACATCTTAAAAATAGTCCTTTCTATCCTCTATGCAGACCTTGAGAAACTTATCCATGCTTTTATCTCATCTTGTCTACTCTGGCCTAATGCAAAATTTATGTTTCTAAAAAAAACATGACCATATCACTCCTCTCTTACCAGGTTAGTTGTGGAATTGATTGAAAGATTGCACTGCTAACTTTCAAGGCTCAGTGTGATTTAGCCTCCCAGCTACATCACTGATCTTTTGAACAACCAGCCTGAGGTCCTTGGGCAGGGCTCTCCTGGCCGGTCCAAACTCCTGGTTAAGTACTAAAGGTGACCATGCTGTTCCCATCGGGGCGCCTAGGCTTTGGAACACTCTGCTCGAAAAAAAAACTAAGGCTAATCAGTATCACCTGCATTACTTCTCAAAACCCACTTTTATGTAAGAACAGGCTTTTGCACAATGTCCAGTCTTTTCCTTGTTTTATTTGTCATTTTATGAGCTATGTAAGTTTACGATTAAAGATTTCTATTTCTAGTACAAGTGCTGCCATTTTATCAACCATGGACTTAAGTTACATGCTACCATTTCAGAAGTACCGTCATTTATTTTGTGCCATCATAATCAGTCATTACTTACACTATACTTCAAATGCTTGAATTGCGTGCACCAGTCAGTTTGGATTCCCAGTTGCCATTTGTGTGGCCACAAGGAAACACTTTTCATTTCACTGTGCTCTTGTGGAATCTACAAGTTGGAATACCAATAATGTTGAATTGTATAGACCTTTTTAATGCTAACTGGAATTGAATTGAAGACAAAACGAGAAATAAAGCTGTCAAAACCAGCGTATTTCCATATGAACATGAAAGTTCAGATACTATAAATGGGCAGTTTAAGATAAAGGGCAGATGGGATGTGTACTACTAACCCTGTTCTGTATTCATCTAAGGGTGGAAACATTGAGAATATTAAGAAACATTGCATGGTGAAAAAATAACATGTCTAATAACCATTGCCATTCTCTGCTTAGGCCTTAATATGTTAAGCTGGTGTGCCTTCATCTTCATTAATTCATCTGCTTTGGCTTTAATCCCTTAGGGCAGGGTGTCGCAATTTGTTAAACTGTCCTGCTGAGTGGGCCTTGGCATCCATTAGAGAGCTGCCATTACGGAGCCAGCGGGGTCAGTGTCAGGGTCATTTCCTGGGCCAGGGGATTGTTAAGGAGGCTCGTCTGGTGTCGAGCTGAATATCTCAGCTGTGCTGAGTGCGGGTAGAGGGACACCGGAGTCTACTGTTGAGCCTTCTGGAGGACTTGTGGGCCTCATTCAACGAAACATCTATTATGGGATGTGCCCACTTGATATGGGGCATGGCATACACACTGCCCCCCCCCCCCCCATTCCTTGTAAATCTGAACTAGGTTTCTATATATGCACTCACCCTGGTCTACGGCACATCATGTACTGTGTATTGGTAAAACAAATTAAGACATTTCAACCTTTATATTTAGATCATTTATTTTATTTTTGATGCCCTGTAGTTGGTTTAATGTTTTTCAAAATGTGGCTATTTTGTCATGGAACAAACGTTTGTAAATGTTTTGAGGAACATCAGCCTGGTAAATGCAAGAATTGTCCTCGTGACAATCACCTGTATCTGTGCAGTGCCCAGTGGCTTGGATGGACTCGGGCCTCTCGCCATGAAGACGAACTGCAGACAGTAGATGCCCAGGCTCAGCAGTGACCCCCCTCCCTCCAGGTTCCTCATAGTCATGCGGGAGATGTGGGTGAGTGGAGCGGCCAATGGGCCACGCCCTTAGCTCCACCAGTCGGTGGAGACAGATGGGAAATTATTCATTATTGGTAATGTCATTTGATATCCACTAGATGCCGCCAAAGACCACTCAATGTCAGAAGCACCGTGGTCCTGTCCCATTTTTTCCCCTCCATTCTTTTAGTGGGGTAGGTACGTTCAACTTTCAATATAAGACTACAGCAAAAGTGTGTGTATATTGTAAGGTCATACACATTAGACCCTGCCCCCCTCCATTTTATTGATTTGTATCCAAAGGTGCCCAGTGTGAGAGGAGTTCTGTTGTTAAATGACTTTTTACAGAATCAAACTATTCCTCTCTTTGCTGGAGGACCCCCTTGAACCCCTCCAAGGACCCCTGGTAGTCCCCAGATCCCACTTTGGGGACCACTGTTCCTTGGTGTATGCGGTGCAGCTTTAATGCAGATCTACGTTAGTGATTTTGAATACCACAGGCTTTGCAGGAGATGGGATTGTGCTTTGCACAGTTCCTTGACACTCCCACTGAGGGCTGAATATCCACAGGGAGGCTGGGGCTCCGCCTTCCTTTCCCAGCCTGCCGAATGGTGGGAACTGGGCACAGGACAGCCCAAAATGGTGCGCTATTTTTACCACAATCTGTGGAGGGCTGCTCCCCGGAGGCCTGCTGCCGGCAGCCTCCCCAAGCCACGGAATTTAACCCGGGACAGCTCTCCCCAGATGTGAGGGAAAACATCTGGCCAGCTGTTACACTACATGGCCCGTCTGTCCACCCTCACTGCTCGCACTGCCAGGCCACTCCCAGTCCCAACCAACCCCCTGTTGATACTGCTGATAAATAGCAGCCCAGCCCCCCGGAATGTGGTATTTAATCTGATGTCTGATGTTACACTGTTGCCTGCATACTGTGGGTTACATGTGAAGACTACTCTACACAGAGAGTGGCCAAGGAAAATGCCCATGAGCACACGAATCATGGTGCATCCTTCCAATTCACGATAGATTTAGGGGAATAATTCATATGCCTCTCCTCTATTCACTTCTGTTCATTAACAAATCATTACCCCCTTCTCCATGTCATCTATGGTTAGTTGAAGGTTTGCAGGAGGACAAAATGCCTCACTGGTATAAATACAAACTAGTTAAATAACATCTTAACATTGGCAATATTGTATGTTTGTGTCACAAAATTCCAGAGAAGCCAAAGTTATTTATTTTTCCTTTTTATTTAATTTAAAAAAGATTAATTGTAAATGTGTTACATTGAGTTCTATTGAAACATTTCCATGTTCTTGCTCAGCACAGGTAACATTAGGCACACAACAAGAATGCATACATCATTTTGCAGTTCTATCCATCATTTATTTCAAATACAAAGCACAGAAAAGAGGGAAAACTGCACTGAAATCTCAAGCTGTGCAGAGCAAAAAGGTACAAATAAACAAAACTGGCATTCAGATCAACCTTTCCCGTGCCAGGAACAGGAACAACTGATCCCTCAAGTCCCCCCGTGTCTTCTGTGGCATTACAAAAACACATAAAAACTTCTAAAACCAGAGAACCCCTGTAGAATCTGAGAAACGTGAATTTGGCTGTACTATTCCACACAGTTACCAGAGAAACAATTGGTTGAAATCAACAGTACAAAACCCTCTACAAAAAACATCCAAATAAAGAATATTGTATTAAATATACTTCAAAATATAGCACTCGGTTTCTTCTCTGATCATCAACATTGGCGTGTGTGTAAATACATGTATACCAAATTTGTACATGGGTGTACCAAACAGTAAAAGCTGGTTGATTTCTTCTGCAAGCGTCTCAGGAATCTATGGCCATGAGCATGAGCACTGCATTTATTATTAGTGGGTCAAGCACTACAAGTAATAACAACCCAACAATAAGTTGCAATGGCAAAAACATATTTCAGCAACACAGCAATAAGAACTAGGATACTATGAACCCTCTGTCCCTGCAAGGGCTGCAGCTTATGATACAGTGATGACCAGTTCTCTGGGACACACAGCGCACAGGGTCCTCACTACCGTTTGACCAGGAGAAAGCAATACTCCAGACCATGAGCTTATTTCCCTTGCACACAGAAGACATGTTGATACCAAAAGCTTTGAATGTGAGGAAGGCATTATGAAAGGCTTGGGAACCTTCAAGTCCCTTCACTTTTTCCCACGTTTCTATTAGAAATGTCTGTCCGACCGAATCAAGTCCCCAATTAGGGGCGTTCTCTCCGATTCATACAACACATACAGTATGTTAAAGATATGGATCACCATTGCAAAACATTGGGTGGCAAAGATGCAGTTTACGACAACCCTTTGTACATGTATTACATGAAGTAAAGCTTGAAAACGGTCAAGAGCTGTACTGTGCTTGTGAGGACAAGCCAAGAGGAAATGGAAATTGATCACATGTGCAGTCCTGTCAAACAAAATGTCACCACAGGTTTGATAGGTTACCCTCTTCAAACCATCTTTGCCCTCGATAGTGACAACACATAACTGACCGGGGGTCAATCACCTATATGGTTCTCAGTTAAAAGTACAGGAGCTCGACTGTGCACTGACACATGTGACAAGTCATGGGGCCCCGAAAGAATACGGGACTTGTTGAATGGCACGTAGGAGTTATGGATACAAAAGTGGCTTTACAATCACTTGGCAAATTACATTTGACAAGCATTGGTGCTTCTGCTGAACTGCCCATTGTGCTTTCTGTTAAATTAGTGGCCGTCAGAAAAAACACAAAATTGAGAATAATAAAACATACAATCAAATACATTTTCAGACCATCCTCTTTTTTTTTTTTTTTTATATATATATATAATCACACCCAGGTGAAAAGAAGTGCAGTCATTACGTTTTTTTCCAGAGAAAATAAATCTGTCAGGCCGAGCTCAAAAGCTCTCCGTTCATTCTTCTGAGTCATCTCGGTCAGAACGTATTAAGAATGGATGACCCAAAGCCAGTCGAGGCTGCGGCTTGTTGCTCGATTCTCTGAAGATCGGTTCATACAGGCATAACAATCACGATTATCAACATCACCATTGGTAACCATCTCTTGTGCTCCACCGACAAGAGGGGAACGTTTGTTTTTTCTTCAACTCTACCCCAGTTTTACGAAGCGACACCAGTAAAACATTTTGAACACCAAACGTCTGTGGCATGCAACCCAGCAGGGGCTCTCTCTACCAAAAAAAAGTGGCGGCGCACTGTTGCCGCTACAGTGGTGCCATAGTAAATCTGAGCAGAAGAGATTGAAGGAAACAACAAAAAAAACAACAACACAGTAAGTTGAATAATTGCACAGTTAATTTTGGGGGTCAGCGTAGGGACTGGGGTGTAGGTGCTTGGGAGCAGAGTTCGGGGTGGGTGGTGGTTTGGTGGTTAACTGTCCCCGATCTGAACACTCAGTAGCGCTGTTGGAAAGCTGGAGAGGGGGGGGGTTTTGTTTGTATTGTTACGCTGTTGTGGGCACGAACACCTCCAGTAGGCGGTTGTTCTTGCGCTTGCAGGACGCACTGTTGCCGTTCTTGGGGCCTCCTTGGACAAATTTCACGCACACCTTGTCCTGCTTGAACTGCACCAGAAACCTGCCATCCGGAAACATAAACCACATCATCAAGCACCACGCTGATAGTAGACACACGGCTAGATATCACATCCTGAGACCAGAATGAGAGAACGGGATAGCATTGTCCATGCCGTTTCCCTTGAAGAGCGACCATCATTTGAAGGCTTAGATCAACCGTGTGCCGTAGAGAGCATGGAGTATGCAAGTTTTCATTCCAACCAAACTTTACACCAGGTGATTTCACTGATTTGTTCCCTCCTCTCTGGTTGAAGGTGTGTTAAGTTGTAAGTTTGGTTGTAAAGAAAACTGTGGACCTCTCTTCATTCCTCTGGAATGGACACAATCTTGGCCTTTCATTCGTTGCCCATTAAGATGGATGTGTACATGAGCCTTTACACCAATTTCACACTTCCATGAAAGACTGAGGTATGGGAAAGATACAGGTGCCGATTTCATGAGACAGTAATGCAATTTAAAACGGATTAGATATATCCAAAATGAGGTTGGCAGGGGTGGTCTCTTACTCATCTGAGATGTCAATGTTGAGCTGTTCCCTTTCTGTGGTGGTGGCCCCGGTGCGGTGCAGTTTGGTGATGATCTCGATCAGATGCTCACTGCTGAGCAGGAAGTCTCCTTTGGCAGCAGATGCTGACCCCTAATGCAAAATAATACGATAATGAAAGCTGCACTAAGCAACTGCTCTGTCAGTAAACAGCACTTAACTGTAAAGAGTACATTCACATCCTAGTAGCTATATTTATAAATCAACCTAATTATCTAAAGCAGACATCAACCAGAACTGTATCGGTGCATTAACTCCAATGGGCATGGGTCCAGTAATATTACACAGAACAACACATCTCTCTCTGTGTCTGGGTCTCCCTCACCTCTTTGAGTTTGAGAGCGAAGAAGCCATCGTTTTGTGTGCTGACTGAAATGCTAGTGAGGTCGGGCAGGGGGACGCTGGTCTTCACCTGGCCCGTCTTCTGGTCAGCCAGGACAAAGCTGTTCTTTGTCAGCAGGAATATTCGAGCTGCACCCTGGGAACCAGAGCAGAGCGGTTCATCTCACCAACGCCACGCTCTTATTGTGCTACATGTCAATAGTATGGTCAAGGCAGACTGACTGACAAGTTTTTTTTTTATTTCCACTGTATGAAGAGTGGACAGGGTTGAGAGTATGGTATGATAACCTGTAATAAAACTCCTGTCCAGGCATGTCTGGCATGTTATGGTGGGGGGGGCATGTTCTGTTTCCTGCAGACCTGGGTCAAACCAGCATATCGACATAGCTAAAATAGTTTTTGTGGTGTGCTCGACTAGGCTTGTCGAGTGTGGCAAAACTCCCAAAGATATGGTATCCAAGGGGTAAACACAGCAGGTCACAGAAAGTAAATCCAGCTTACATATTTGACTTTCACTTTTTACATGTAGTGCAATATATTAGTGGGTGTGTTTGATCTGGGTTACCTTGCCATTGGCCCTGTTAATCTTATTGACCACATCGGCCAGCAAAACCTTCTCCTCCACAGCACTGTTGAGCTTCTGGTACTTGGGGTTCTTGCTGATCTCCAGGTAGTCTCCTTTGAAAGGCTGGCCCACACTGAGACAAAAGGCAGAATCAGAGGATTGCAAACAGAGGAGAAGATTCACAATACAGGGAACACCAGAGGGGTTTTGGTCTAAGAGACTTTGTGAGATTCCCTTACCAATCCATTCATCGACCCCAGTTCAAACTGTTTAGCTAGGAAAATATAGATAACAGCTAGATAAACAGCACTCAATTTTTGTGTGTTTTAGTACCTGCTGGGGTAGAGAGACTTCTTATCCTTGAAGATCTCACTGGCCTCCAGTTTCTCCTCATACACCGCCTTTGTCTCGTCGGTGAACTGGCTTCTGTACTTCTTGCACTACACACACACACACACACACAAAACTATGAAATACCATAACATGGAAGAAATGGGCAGAGTAATTCAATAAAGTTGAATGGGACCCGTAGAAACGACTAGGTCTAGTTATTTGACTGACCCTCCAAAGATGGAAGATCCTCCTGAGCGCTGTGTGGGCTCCATCCAGGAAGAGGTAAGGCCTGGCTGGCCAGTTCTTGTCTATGGGTGACATGGAGGGCATGGTACTCTTCAAGCCCAGGAAGTATTTCTGCACCTGGACACACAGGTGCAGAAAAAATCAATACTGGCAAAATAGCAAGGGACTCCGGTGTGGTTTGGGTGCATTTTCAGAACAGATTACATTATGTATAACTTGCTCTGTCCACACCTTGGGAGATTTTTCAGTCTCACACATTTATTTAAGTGTAGAACATTCAAGCCCTACTTACAATTCTCTGGATGGTGAAGTCGTAGATCTTTCTGCCGGCATTTGCCCTGAAAAACTTCCTGTACTCCCGGCGAACCTATTACAGCGGGGGGAAAAAAAAACAAGAGCTGTCAATCACCTATTGCAAAGGATTGGATGAGGAGCGGATTGGAAAATGAAGTAATTGACAGGGGGTGATGACAGCGACATACACAAACAGCACACTAGAATGACAGACATTTTGTTAGTGACAAACAATTACCATGTACGCTGACAGAGAACAACTGGAAGGGACAAAGTGAGCTCCAAGCTGTTGACTGGTAATCAAATGTAATTAAAACAATTGCTCCAAATTAATGGCTGAAAAGTCAATGGTAATTATGGCAAATGACCTTCATGCTGACCTTAATTACACAAATGGAGTTGTAAACAGGTGCACGGTGAGAAGGTGCCGTGTGGTCAATTAACATGATGAAAAGATTAAGACCACAACAAATGACCAGTTTGTGATGACAGTTGTTCCTCTAAAACCAGACAGACAACCTAGGACACACACAGAGGCACACCTAAATACAAAGAAATAACATAGGTGACACACAAAACAGGGTTGTGTTACATGGTTAGTTCCACTGTTCAGCATGCGGAGAACGCAAACATCACAGAGAGACAGTTTGACAGGTGGAGAAGAACAGATCAGACAGACAGCCACTGATATATCAGTCAGAGTCAGTGGGTTTAAAACGCTCAGCGGCCTTCAGCAACCCAGAAGAGAAACAAAAGCATCTCAGTTATCTAAAAGCTGGAGGATTAATGGGGGAAGTTTAACTTCACATAAAAGAAACAGGTCACCTTGCCGCATACACACATCTGAATCCTCTATTACAGAAATGTGCACCAGTGCAAAGGGAGTACCCAAGAATGAAGGTGGAAGAGGTTACATTGATCAACCTTGAACTACTGGACAAGAAGGTATCAAACTTCCAAGGGACTCCTGACTTGACCTCTTAATTATGTTTGAAGCTTTACTCTAGAGTGGAAGTTCATTCAATTAAAATGCATTCTGGATTAAGTGTGATTGCGGCGTTAGGCAGACTGGCTTTCACAATGAACACGGGTACAGGAGTGGTTGAGGAGGGTCAGGGGTGTTGAATAGGTGGTAGAGTTCCAGCCACGGGGCCGGAAGGTACCTTGAGTCCCTGCCAGTAGGCCCAAATCACAGCGACAGCGTGCTTACGCCTGGCTTCCTCCTTCAGTCTCTTCAGCTCCCTGCGAGCCTGTCGGGAGGGGGTAAGGCAGGGAGAGAGAGAGAGAGAGAGAGAGAGCACGAACAAATGAAGCAAAAGAAGAGGAGAGGAAGGAAGGGGAGACACGGACTTGCTTGAGGCAAACACATCAAACACACACACACACTGCAAACAGGAGCCCTGTATGACTGCCAAGACACTGAAAAGTACTGTTCCAGTCTTCAGAGATAGGAGTTGGAAACACAGGACACAGTGGGTTATGTTAACATTAGTTAGGGGGAACATCTGTGGGACTTCAAGTGTAAAAAGGGAAAGAGCAAAAGCCACACAACTCGGGCGGTAGAGCTTCCCTCCAAGGGTCCAAACAACACTTCAGTCTAAAAAAAAAAAAAGAAAAAGAAAAGCACTCCACAGCTTAAAATCAGCAAGCAAGGTGCAAACATGCACAAACTACTCAGACGGAAAGAAGTCATGCAGTGAGAGCAGGAAGCATGCAGAGAGGTCAGGCGTGGACCCTGGAGGAAGAAGTTGAAAACACACACCCAAAACATGACCTATCGGAAAAGATCTGTTTCTGTTTTGTGTGTGTGTGTGTGTGTGTGTGTGTGTGTGTGTGTGTGTGTGTGTGTGTGTGTGTGTATGTGTGAGAGACGGTAAGCCACTTGGGACACAGCTGGGTCGGCTGTAATCCAGTGGCTGCATGGCAAAGAGGCTTAATAGTGACCGTCTAGCGCCAACCCTCCCACCGCAGCGAGCCAGCGCTCTTGGTGGTCTAGGTAGGTCTGTCAAATTGTAGGGTCACGCTGTACTTTGCTCATCTAGTTCTTACAAAAGCCATTTTCACGTCAAGCATGCAACGGTCCGCTGGATGATGGCGTGTACATTATGAATGAAATGGCGGTAATGGGTCCGCTGAGTAGATTGATAGATATGTTGAGGGGGTTTGGGGGAGGTGGGGGGGGGGGGGTGGTAGATGGAGGCCCAGGTCACGGACGTCAACAAGCTATTCCCAAATACCTTGGTGCCCTGCCACCCGGCCCAAATGACCGACACGGCATGTTTATTCCTCGCCTCCTCCTTCAGCTGACGCAGCTCTCTCCGGGCCTGGTGGGAAGTAGTGGTGGTTGTGGGGGAGGTTAATTTCAAATGACTATTAGGTGTCCCAGGGGAGGTATTGAGTGGGTGTAAGAAAAGCATTAGGAAGCAACACATTGGGCAAATACAACAAAAAAGGTGCTAGCCGTAGGATCCCCAACACACTGAGTGGTTAACATGAACGTTAACATCAACACAATTCAGTAAAAGCGTGGTAGATACCAATCGTATCGTGCCATGTTTGAGAAAAGGACCACTTGACGATTGGTTGGACGGTCTGCATTAGTATACACGATCCTTAGCTTTATAAAGATGTTGACAGATAAGAAGGTCTGAGTACTGAAGTTCACGGCTGATTACTTCCATCTGATTTGTCGATGCGATAAGCTCCATGTCTCTGCTTTAGAACAAATAGGCTTAAAGGTCATCCTGAATAAGTCAACGGAAGCTCTTTGATGCTCAGAAGGGGGTTCAAATATTTGATGAGTCACAACTACCATGGATGTCATATGAGAACACCGTAAAGTATAGAAAATGTCAATGGGTGAATGGTAAGGTTATACATACTAGGCAAATGGTGTGCATCCAGACTAGAAAGCCTGCACGAAATTGCCAAATAGATCAAACAGATTATACCCGGGCACTGAGGCTTTAAAAAGTGCCACCATATGTGCAGGCATGAGGGCATGATTGTTACTAAGAGGCCCCTGGTGTGCTGGTGGTGCAATAGAATTGTTCTTAGCATAATCTAAAAAGGATATTGCAGACGAGAGAGGAGGGACTAATAGAAAACACCAGACTGGGGACACTATGAATGAAAAAAGGAGCCATGTTGAAAGATTTAGGTGCCGTTAGCTTGGGGAAGCTGGCTTGGCTCCAGAACCACAGAAACCCAGCTTTGGTTTGTAGAGCCATTGTTAAAAAACAAAAACATAAAAGATGTTAGTGGGTAAACCTATAAAGAGTAAACCCAGTTGTAACACCTACGAGACAAAAAACTGGATGAGTTACAGGGATATTAGACAGACCAGTGGATGACAGCGGGACGGGGAGGGATATGGAGGACAGAATCGGCCATAATTAGAAATAAATCTATTAATAAATGCAAAAATAACGTTATAAAATATGCAGAGAAATCGGTCAATAAATGTAAGTTAAAAAAAGTGCAATCAAGAAAAAAATGAAAACATTTCTTTCTTCATTATTTGCCTACTCATTTATTAATTTCTGTATTTCCTGTGTCTGGCATTCAGACTCAATTGCACCTATTGGAATTGGTTTTGACAGGCATCCAACCACATCTTCTTCACATGAGATCAGGTGCAGTCGTGTAGAAACCTCTATCCAAATTCCAAAGAATGGAGGGGTCGACCTCTGTGTCAGTAACAGCTGACGTTATTGATTATTGTCTCTACACGGAAAAGCAGGTAATCAGGGGAAGCGTCCAAATGGTGGTGGCAGCCAAATCTCTCAATTCTCTGGATATTGCAATGTGGCCAATGCCAAGGATGCGGTGAGACTCGAAATGAGTTGCAGACAAAGTTGCTTTGTTGTCAGCCAAGTAAGGCAAATCCAACTGTGACTATATAGATCATTTTTCTTGCAAATGCATTGTCTTAAACATTTGTCCTGTCATTGTTCTATTTATTTATGTACATCTATGAATTTTATTTTTTTTACATTTACTTGTATTCACTAATTGATTTATTTATTTCTAATTATCGACAATTCTTTCCTCCATAGATGATGGTCGTCCATTCAGAGGGGCTTATTATATTTGGCAATTTTAAAGTGGGACGGGACATGTGAGGGGTGACAGGACAGCTGGGATGGCAACACACTAAGGGTTGAAATACCTTGGTTCCCTGCCAGTATGCCCAAATTACTGTCACAGCATGTTTATTCCGTGCCTCTTGCTTTAGATGTCTCAGCTCCATCCGAGCCTGGCAGGGTGTGGTGGGCGTTAGGTCGACAGGTTGAGATGTGAGGAGGGAAAGATTAGAGAAAGGAAGAAAGGAGAGTGGAAGAGGAGTGGGAAAAAAAAAAGAAAAGTGGCAGTTGTGTGATCAGCCACAGACGCAGGATTAAGAGGAAACAGCAGTAACACTAATAAGCATAGCTTTGTAATACTGTTGTAAACTTGTCTTGGTCATTAGCCAGAAGCACCAGGGTGAAAAGCATTAGACGGAAAAAAAAAAGACACAAGTGATTTATCAATGTTTGAGTTAATACTGCCGTTTAAACACAAGAGCAGTCTTTAGTTCAACACGACTAGATAGCCTGTATCACAAGCTATGGAGACTGATTCTCCATCTCCCCATCCACTGATATCTTGTTGGACTTGGACGCATCAGTACCTGAGTGCCGTGCCAGTAGGCTGCGATGGTGGTCACCGCCTCCTTGCATCTCTTCTGGTATTTCAGTTCTCTCAGGAGCTTGCGAGCCTGACGAAAAAAAACAACAACAACATTCATACTTTTATGTCGTGTCCATACTGATTTTTGCATCGTTTCCATGCTAGATTACATTCAAGAGTTCATTCACAGGGAGGGGCACACCTTCCATCCTCTGGCGAAGGACTGCATCACGACGGTCGAGCTCTTGATCTTCTGGTATTTCTTTTGTTGCTGTGAGATAGAAAGGAAAACATTGGGAATCACTTAACACTGCACAACTTCATCCTCTATCAAAAATCTATGTATTGCAAAAGCAATGCTACAGCTCAAAACCCGTCTTTCTCCCTCACCGCAGGCAATATTACATGTCTAGGCATAGAAATCTCCCCCCGGCTGTCCGAGATATTCAATCTAAATTTCATCAAAAACAAATCGAAGATGACTTCAACCGTTGAATGACATTACCACTATCCATCATAGGCCGAATCGCTACTGTAAAGATAATACCAAAAATCAACTACCTAATCACAATGATCCCAGTCCAACACACACAATTTTATTGGAAAAACACAAATCCCAAACTGACCACACACAAAAAAAATCTAAAACTCAAGGAGGACTAGAAGCACCCAACTTCCAGCACTACTACCACCTAAACAACCATCTGCAATATCTCACCAAATGGATTCATGTAACCCACCATCATCACTCATGGCTGGACATACAACGAACTGAATGCCAAGAAATAGCAATCACAGACCTACCCCTCCTTAGTGACACAACTCTGACAGCCTGGTTGACATAAAATGACAAACTTCACAATGTCACCTGGTGAAACATCCACCCGATTTGGCACAACCTTCTCATGAACAAATCACCAATGGCAGGCAGCAAATGGAAAGAAAAAGACGTAACACATCTACACCACATCTTTGGAAATAATAGGTTTCTTACTTTCCAATAGATGATCCAAAAGTACGGTATTAGGAAAGAGCAATACAGCCAATTAAAGCATGCAATTAAGAACCAAGACATCCAATAATGACCTTCAACCACCACTATTAGACATTAATAAAATTGCAAACTCAAGCAAAAATTGTGGAAACGTTTATCTTCTACCGACTCCACCATACCTCTTCCAGTAAAATAAATGGGAAAAAGACCTCAACATCAGCCCCAATAATGACTTATGGACTCAAATCTGCAAAAACACTCTTTACAGGCAGGCTATCTGTCTTGGCTACACTTAATATTAAAAAAAAAATCTTGCTGTGTATGTGTGTTTAGGTTTCTGAGTGTCGTTTCTGGGGGAGCCTCACCGCGTATCGGCGGTACCATGCCGCCACCACCACCTGACTCTTCTTCAGCAGCAGGAAATGGGTGCGACACTTCCAGCCGCGGTAGATCTTCTGAATGAGCATGGCCAGGTCTTCCAGGCACTGCCTCCTCCTCTCCTCCAGGAAGAAGAGCTGCAGGGAGGAAGAGAGAATTCGATGTTAAGACTCAGACTCTACCTTGATCACGTTCTCTTCTAGAAAGTACAATGAGCAGGATCAGCCAATGTTTCTGTAAAAAATAGTCCGGCTCCTATCAAGATTACGGCCCTCCACCTAACAAGACATGTTATGAGGCTCTAGAGATGATGACCATCTTAAAAGTCAAAGTCTTTTAACCCAAGCCCCCCCCAAGTTAAAGACATGAGGACTAAGCAGAGCCCTTGTCAGCACCCGCCCCAACCCAAAACCACTCAAGAGACTATTGTGGTGCAGAGACAGGAGACATAAAGGAAACCTGGATGAACACAGCTCAACAAGATTATACGTGGATAGCGGGCAACTGTGCAAGTTTGCATCCTATAGAGATAACAATCACGGATAAAGAAAAAATTCCCCCCACTATGAGATCATGTTGTTACAAGCTTTGTTTGGTCTCCTGCTCACTGGGGAGAAAGTCTTTAAGAGCCCACATACATGCGTGGAGTAAAAATGCTCATTTCCCATGCTAGATGGGAGGATAAGTGAAAACATGTGTTCTCAGAGTGGTTACGTGCTAATTGCTGGAGTTGGGGGGGGGCGGGCGGGGGGGGGGCAGAGAGCAGTCCCATCTTGGTTTAGAAAACTCTCAATGTGAGAAACCGGGCACCTGAGCTCACGGCATTCAACCATTCAAACACAGCTTGACCTACCCAGGTACATTCAACCCTCAAGGATGAAAATCGCTGGCTGCAACTTTTTTAAAAACAATTTCAGAAAATTAAAAGACACAATAAAGGGATCCAGGAATGCTTTATCTGTGTGTGTTTTCTACCGTTCTGGGGTTCCTGATGAAGATCTTGGAGCGACCGTAGGACAACTCCTCTGCCGGGACCTGGAGGTCTGCCATCAGCACCTCCACTCCCTCCCTACAGGAAGGCAGAGAGGGGTCAGAAGAGTTATCCAAAGCGCACTCTACAACTCAAACATCATCAGTCATAACCAACACAAACACAACAGGAGAGAAATAGTGGGAGGGAAATGGACCCAATAGAGCGAGGAGTGGGTGGAGAAACAGAGGAGAGTACAGTGTAGATAAGGTAGGGTTTGAGAACACAGAGTAGATAGCAACATATCTAAAATAACACATGGAGGACATACAAGGTGAAACACTGAAGGGGGAGGGGTGGGCTTGTTTGGGGTAGCTTAACTACAAGATACTGAATGTTTGGTAGAGCAATCAGATAGGAGTCGGTGCATTTACCGGCACAGTGGATGAAACATGTGAGCCTGACTGATATGGGATGGCAGCGGGGAGACAAGGATGAAATGTCTCAACATGTAGTAGCTGAGATGGGAATGGTTGATTACTGATGGATGGTGAACAATTCACCCATGTGACAAGACTGGTTATATTCTGAGGAGACTTGTTTCATTTGGTGCGTGCAACTTTTCAGAGATTTTTCATCAGTTTGACACTACTTAACATAATGTATACGATGACTTTAAGACATAAAGACTCAGTCAACCTTAAAAGTGGGCAAACTAAAATGTTGTTCACCGAGTTTAGGTATTTAAGATTTATTTATCCAGGGAAAGCTGATTGAGCATGCTTGCTCTTTTCTAGCAACAGACTGATCCACATTCATGTCGTTGTACGCATTCACAACTGGGAGCGGCCCAGTACAACCACAGTATACTGTTCGTCACTGAGCAGCTCCACTGGGGCAGCTTAAGTGCCTTGCTCAAGGGCACCTCGATAGTAGTTGTTGAGGGAGGGGAGAGCATTGCTCATTTATCCCCACCCACATTTTTCCTTCTGGTCACAAGCATGCTTCTCTGTCTAGGGCAGGGGTGTCAAACCATGTGCCATGGAGGGCCAAAGTATGCAGGTTTTCATTCCAACCAAAGACTACACCAGGTGATTTCACTGATTAGTCCCTCCTCTCTGGTTGAGGGTGTGATAACCGGTCGAATCATCTGGTGTATTGTTCTGTTGGAACGAAAACCTGCATACTCTCGGCCCCTCCATGGCACATGGTTTGACACCCCTGGTCTAGGCAATTGCTGCCCCATAACCCCCTGCTTCCAGACAGTCTGAGCTGAAGCGTTACCTGGCAGGACCTCTCCAGTGGGGCCAGGTCTGCTTGCAGAGCATCTTGTAGCGTTCGAGGCAGGGCTCGTACGCCTGGCGGAAGGCGTAGCCTGCCCTCCTCACTCGGACGTTCTCCATCAGGCCCAGGTAGCGCACCTGATGGCAAACCAGAGACTCTGTGAAGATGTGGGCCGCCTTCTTATCGTTGGGCTTGATGCACCTGGGCAACAGGATGAGAGAGAGGTTGTACACATTCAGGTTAGACTGATATATGGGGCTGATTTGGCTTTTATTAAGGTAAAATTGAATGACATTGAATTGCACACAAAACATTGGCTATCGGATTTCAAAGACCCATATTGGTCAAACCCTAATACACGCATGTGACAAGCAACAATCACAACTGTAGTTTGTCTTTATATCAGACTGGTAGCGTGGGGGGTTTGTCAAGATATAGGATATCAGCCGTTGCTGTAAGTTGGCTGAATGGGAGTAAAACCTGATATGCAATGACTGTATGAATGATGGGTCTTTACCGGATGTAGTTTGGGTTCTTGGTCTGCAGGTTCCTCATCAGCGTGCCCACGGACGCCTTGAACTGGAATCCAGCAGTTGGCGGTCTCTTCAGGTTGACCTTGGCTGGGTTGCCTTCAGGGAACAGTTGTTTGATGAGGCTGTGGTTGGCCTTGTACATGGCCTGCGACAGGTCGCGGTACAGCAGGTCATTGTTCTTGTCCACAAATCCCTCGACGCGATACAGCACCTGGACACGAAGAGGAAACATAACAACCTTTGAAATCTTTTTCACTCTGTGATGCAAAGGAGCGCAAATCACTACAAATCAACCAAAATATCAACGTACCTTCCAGCAGTTTGTTATTTCAAAAGTCTGTGCCTATCTGTGCATCTTGACTTCAGTTTACACCAAGACAATACACCAAGTTCAGGGTATACGAAATTATTGCCTAATCGAGTTGCACCTCCAGCCTGCAAACTACATCTCCATTATCTCCAGGCATGAAGCTGCAGTAGGCAACTTTGCATGTTGGCGGCTCCAAATGGCAATGAGACGTAAATGTTTGAAAATTGTTAGAACTTAATATCCAGAAAACTATTTAACGCAACATCTGTAAAGTGCACACAGCACGCTCATGTTGACCAACTCAGCTGGTGTGTAATCGCTTTCTACCGACAGATATCAAAGACACGAGAGAAGCCAAAGATCTAACACTGGTTAGTGCAGCTTTCCCTGGATAGAGTGCTAGCTCACCGCTGTTTAGGAGGCAGCTTTGTATTTCATTTGGGCACATAAGGTGAATCTACAGCATCTCAATTGGAGTCATGGGACAGTCTTCTCTGTTGCAGTGCTACTTTTATTTTATCATTTATTTATGCTGATAAGACAGGTTAGTTTAGTGCAGGAAGATAGTGCAGGAAAAAGGGATCCACCTGGTCAGTCTATTGGAAAGAGCAGGTGCGTTCCTAATATTTTGTACATTCAGTGTGTCTGAGTACTGTAGTTGAATGCTCAACCAAGCTGAGGAATTCCACCAAGCATTTTACTGCAGTACTATGTTGACAGAACAGGGACTATAAGTCTGTTTTCTTAGAGTGGTTGGAAAGCTGAGGATATTCGGTATATATTCGATATACTCCTGTCCAATACCTTGCCGGCATAGTGCTGGATGCGGAAGCAGCTGTGTGGCAGGCTGTGGTCAGTAAGGAACTTTGAATTCTTGCTGAGGCGACTTTCGAAGTGTTGATGCTCGGCGCAGATGGTGTTCAGTTTGTCCAGGAAGGTGTCGTCGGTAACCGTCCCGGGCCTCAGGCACTCCTCGTCCAACATTGCCAAGATGCCATTCTGGTTCTGGACACAGGAGGGTGAAAACAGGTAAGTGGGCATAAAGGAGTTGTAACCACTTTGGTTTCAAGTTAAATCTGCACCATGAGGTCCATTTACCTGGGTGCAAAATTATTAGACAATCAAGCCTCTCTCAGCAGCTGTTTGCCATTATAATGCCAGACTCAAATGAAGCTAAACTGGTTTGTTTGCTTTGAGAAACAGGAGACACAGACAGACTTACATTCTCAATGAGGTCGCAGATAATGGCATTGTTGAAATACTCAACGTTGGTCCACTCGATGCCCTGTAATAAAAATAAATAAATAAATAAATAAAGGGTCAAAGGGTCGATGTTTTTCTCTCACCAACTTTCACTGGCGCTTTCAAGAAAGCTTTCCCACTTCAGCTAGACTCGCTTAGAGAGAATGATGAGTGATGTTTGAGTGGTTTATGAGAGAAGACTCTTGACCTTACCTGCATTTAGACACATAACTGAGCACCTAGTCAAGCACTTAAGAAAGGACAGTTACATAATCGCTGATGATCTCTCGGACCCTTTTCCCCTTACTGGTGTCCATCAGCCAGACAGACAACTTTTGCTAAAAAAATATATACTTTAATTGGTGCTTGTGCGCAACAAGCAGTGCTGTAATATCCTACATGTGGGCGATTCTACAGAAAACTCCGATCAACTGTCTCCACCAAAGAAAAGTGTTTCAGATTACAAATCTACTATTATATGTAAGTAGGTATACATGTGCTTCAATCAGTCAAGTAATATGAAACGATATATGATATTGATCAATTTTGTGTATTTCACAAAGAACCAAAAACAGGGTAGTTCCGATTTATCGGTAGTGACACATTTTTGGAAATATATGCAAATATGTAAAAAAAAAAAAAGGTAACATTTTGTGACAGTACCTTTAGTAGATTTGTGTATTTTAGATGTGTACTAACACATATATGCTTTACAATTGGCGAAAACAGAATTTGTTGTAGAACAAAGGTTCGCAGCTAATGGGCTGGGAAAGTGGCTTTGGCTAGTGTGAGAGGGTGTGGCTTAAAGAGCAATAAGAGAGGGCGTGGCTTAAACTGAGATGGGGGGGACTGACCATTTGAGCTGCTGACTTCTGATTCGCAGTCCTCCCTGCGCTCTCCCAAGCTATGGTATTTTCCCATGCACTATACTGGATAGGGGCCAGGGAGTGGAATATCATTGGGGGTGCTGGTAAAGGGGAGGGGGTGGGGTCAGGGGACCAGCACTCACATACATAGAGCTTAGAAAGCAAACAGAGGCCCGGAGGGGGGTGTGTGTGTGTGTGTGTGTTTACTCTTGCTGGAGTGAAGGATCACTTCCGTCCTCAAAGAGTCTACGGAGGGAGACGGGGAGAGGAAAGCGTTGGGCCACGGAGGCAGCGAATGCAAGGTTAAACAGAGGAGTGACACGACCGGGCTGAGATTGCAGCTCGCGCCACGAAAAAGCTGTTTACACTACAAATTGGTGTGCTGACATGTAATGATGTAGATGTAGGGATGCGGGTGGAAAAGGCTAAGGGCTAGACCTGTTGAGAAACCTATCCCAGTGTTACAGGAGGGTAACACCCCCGCCCACCACACACACACACACACTCACTCAACAGCTGGGGGACACGGCTGACCTACCTCCCTGATATACTCCTCCTGCTCCTCACGCAGGGTCAGCTCGATGAAAATCTGCTGCAGCTTCTCATTGCAGTAGTTGATGATGAACTGCTCAAAGCTGTTGTCCTGCGGGAAGGGCCATGAGGAGAAACCCAATTAGTTTCATCACATTCTCCCCCTCCAGACGCACACGGCAGGAAATCGTGAGGTGCTGCAGTAAATACATATTGCTGGTGGTGCTGGTGGGCACATCTTGTCCTGCCTGAACTTGCTCTGCAGTCCTGTTTGCCCCCACATTTTAAATTCCTCTGACAACTCTCTTGACGATACTTCATGTTTGGTTTTTTTTTGTACAGATTAGATGTAGACATTTTTTCTTTAACATGATCGCATTTGTCTGCTTTCCCCCCCCTCCACATCCCCACGTTTGTGCTGTGGGAACAGTTTACAGGCCCTGGATTTGACACAATACTAGCAATAAGCAACTTAGACTAGCTAGAACCTACAGCTCTCCCATTGCTGGGAGATTTACAGCCTCGTCACTTTAACAACCATTATTGAAGTTGAGTTCACCGACTTGGACAGTAAAAAAACTAGATGCCTGTAAATCTCACTAGTGTTCTGCGTCATGGTAAGGCCTTACCAGAAGCAAACGTTTCTGTACATTGTTATGCAGTTGATGGATTGTTAAACATCTGAAAGCGTCACCCACTTTTTACGGCCCCGTTTTTATTCCCCACTCTGCACCAATTACTGTAATCGATTAGGACCATTTAGTGGTGAGTCATGCTATTTGGCTAATAGCGTCAATGTGTGCTGGGTTAGATGACATTCATTTTCTTAGGATACTTCTCACTATGGTGGTTAGAACAGCATGTCTAGTCTAACAGTTCGTGGAGTGAAGGACATCGCTGGGTTTCTCACTGACTGGGAAACCGATAGGACACATTCACACAACGAGAGTGGATTGGACTTAGTGGTATTGTTAGAGTGTGTCCTCAATTTCCCTTGACAGAGAAATCAGGAAGTCATCTTCACTCCTAAAAACACACACACACACACACACAACTGCAAAAGGAAGCATCTCTATCCCCAAGTGGCAGCAGACACCAGGCTGAAATCTGACGGGCTCTTTCTCTAACCAATAACATCTGAGCTGGATGTGTCGTGGTAGCTCTTGTTTATTGGGTTCACTTATTTGTCTTAGCTCTTGTTTTATTCGATTCTCTATTTGTCTCATTTGTTAAGATAAGTAGGTTGCTAACTTATTGCACTCTCACATTAACACTAGTTATGCTCTTAGTTGCTTGTTTAGGAAGGAAATGCACTTATGATTTCTGGTGACTAGTAGTTTTCCTTACCTACCTTTGTTGAATGCACTTATTGTGAGTCGCTTTGGATAAAAGCGTCTGCTAAATGACTGTAATGTAATGTAATGTAATGTATGAGACAAGCTGTTTACAGTAACCTATGGCAGTCACCATGTTAAAACTATGTTTTGAAGTCAATGGGCCTGTTCTTCATGGGTGTGAATTCACTGAACTCCAAGGTTTGGCAAACATCTCGCGTCTAATCATCTGCCGCCAAATATTTCTGGGAAGGAATTGGAGCAATGACTGATATTACTTGGATACAGCTTTCAAACAGATTTCTGGTGATTTTTACTTGAAGTTTGCACTCAATTACGATAAAAACCACCATAAAACCCTGATGAACTACATGCTTCGAATGAACATGATTTGCCATTCCTACACCCTTGCTGATTAAATGCTGGACTAAAAAACAGAGAACTGAAATTGGGAAAATGCCACAGCATTGCCTAATGTCTAGTCTATGCCTAATCAGTACCTGCAAAACTGAATGTGTTTCAAATCAGAGAGCACTGCAGTTCAGCACAGCAGACACATTTTGCCATGATTCAAATGGTGCATTAAGCTCCTTTAGTAACGTTTTGCAGCCATCGTCCTTTCAGCCATGTGGTAGCGCTGCGCCACCGGGTGACCTGGGTTGTTTTTAATGAGGATCTGAATTAGTACTAAAGAGTTGAGATCACAGCATGCACACTGGCACAGCAAACGCCCCTTGGCAGGTGTTACTTACTCCGTTCTGGCGCCCCCAGACACAACACACAACAGTCAGGAGAGAGGAGGGACTTGAAAGTGAGCGGGGTAAACAATCAGGGATGTGAAGACGACATGCACTTATGGAAATGTGGTTTTATCTACTTCTTCTTGGAGATACGTGCTTGGACACACTTCTAAAAACATGCAAACTGTTGCCAACCGTGTCTGATCTGCCGCTCGTCTTACCTCAAATATCTCAAAGCCATAGATGTCCAGCACACCCATGACCTTGTGGCGCGTTTTGCTTTGAGCCTGCAGAGAGACAACGATCCAGGTTAGAAAGTGGATCTGCCAGTCTACCTCATTTTTTGCACTGCAAGTTTTGCATATAAACAGCAAAAACATACAGTAATACTATACGTACTTTGATGCTTTCGTTGATCCTGGTGACTAGCCAGCTAAACAGACGACTGTACAGATTTTTGGCAAGTGCATCACGGGCGTAGTAGGCCTGTAAATAAAACATACAGCATTGATTTAACACATAAGCAACTGACAAGAAAAACATTGTCGTTTTTCATGCACCGTTTCAGCAGGGAAGTGCATCACTGTTGAACTACCTCAAGGGGACAGCTGCTGTAAACATTTGCACAAGGTCAAATACATTGTTATTATACATTATAAGTCACAGCGATCGCAAACCAGAAGCTTAGCGCAAGTGTAAATGTAGACTTAAAAACACGCTTAGTGCATTCCAGCCACAACATTTTCCCCATTCCAGGGCGCACGGGGGAAATTACACGTTGAGCCGTCTTGAGTGGGTACGTCGCAAGATAAATACTACTCCTATAGCTTAGGAGGGTTCATCTGCTGGCACTGAGCCGGATGGGAGTAGAATCAGCCGCGTCGTCTGTAAAACCTGGCCCCAAAAATAACCCACGTGTATGCAGAAGACATATGGAGGAGGCTGAGGGAGCTTGTGCTGACATTTGGGGCGACGACAGGAGCAACAGCAGCAGGGCAGACACAGGCACTTAATACAAGTTGGTGTTAAACCAGGGGAATAAAATCCACCAGATTGGCTGGATGACATATCAGATTTGTCAGACCACTTTGAACCTCATAGTATGAGAGTGTGTAATGAATCCCCCCCCCCCCCCACACACACTTTGTTTGCTCTATCAGGCTGGATGTGTGTGTGGGGAGGGGAGGGGAGGGAGGCTGTTGTGTGAAACGTGCAGAACAACCAGGAGGCAACCTCTCCAAAACCCCCAAAAGCAGAGCAGACACTCTCCAGGCCTCTAAGAGTGGTAGTGCTGGTCATGCGTCACTGACCCTGCTCCTCCGCACTTCTTATTTATTATGACCTGAAAACCAAACTCATTCCAAGTCTGCACTTCTGAGAAACTTGAGCAATATCAGTCCTGGAAAATCCCAAAAGCAAAGGCTCTCCAAATATTAAAAAAAAAAAAAAACCTTTCCCCATTGACACCATGCAGGTAGGATATTGCAAATGGTGACTATACAGTAAAACAATGAAATACAGTAAAGCAAGCAAAACTGTAGACGCAAGGATTAGAGGACACCACCAACATGGGCCTTAATCTGCACCCGGGGAAGTTCACATTGGGAGGTCAGCTGCTTTCGGACCAGGAGGGCTCGTGTCTGCAGCATCCCCTTCAGATCAACACTCCCCAAGAGTCGGGGTGAACTCACTAACCTCTAAAATGTGACCTACATGTGAATTTCCAGGAGGGATGCTGCTCATCTATAATGAAGGGGTTTTTCATGTAGCATTGACATGGATGTGGGTCAGCAGCCACTGGAGCAACTCAGGGGGAAGTAATCACCCTTTATCCTTTCATGGACTATATATATGTGTGTGTGTGTGTGTGTGTGTGTGTGTGTGTGTGTGTGTGTACTCCCCAGCAACCTGTCAGTACAAGTAGAGGAAGACTGTGAGACAGATTAATGGTGCGAGACAGATTTCTAACTTTCCCTCTGACCTGGGCCACGTTCAGCGTGGTGGACACTTTTTCCATCTTCGCCTCCACAGTTCGGTAGCTGAACGCCCTCTCCAGCACTGACTGTTCGACCCCCAGCAGCTCACACATCTCCTTCAGGTCTGCAGAGGGCCAAGGGGAATACACTTTAAAAACTTATGACATGACATACTTCTGCATGGGCCCAGGGGAGAAGAAAAATACACAGAAGTAATATGACCCCGGCCATGCGATCGCTCATGTAAAAATACAGAAATATCTTAAGCAAGATGTGTTCCCTTCTCTTGCCAAGCGTGTTCATAGTTTTTACAGCGCGTAGAAACATGGAGCTGGTGAAACAAGTAGGCTGCCATGATAAAAAGGAGGTCAGTCTGTTTGTCAGCCGTTCATCCACTCATCAGACAGGGTGAGTTTATGCTGCAAGATTATTTTCTCAAGGTTTGGAATAAACATGGCTGTCCCACCTGAATTTAACCTGAATCCCTCATTCTGAGAAGCTTTCTGCGACACCTCAACCTTGAAAATTTAGTCTGGGGTGACCACTGTGATGCTTTATAGCTGCAGTTAAATAATCCTACCCTACAGTAACTAAGGAAAGAGAGGGTATGTTTTCTCCCCCTGACAATAAAGCAATGACTCTAACAACTGTCAAATACAGCAATACTTAAAAGACTAAAAATACTTAAAAATATTCATCTTAATATAGTTAAGTTAATGAATTTGTGTTCTGAGGACACAGTAACCACGCGGGGTCGAGGGAACAAAATAAACCGTATAAAGTAGAAGTCTGGGATTCTGAGCGTCTTTCATAAACGAGAAAGTTGTGATATGCATTTTCCTAGCACAAGTGGTTGGGTCACGCCGCGGCCGCGGAGGTAGACATGCAAATGCAATATCAACAGAAAACGATTGTGTAAGCGATAAGGACGGCCAGGTCTCACCAGGTAAACCATAAAACACAAAACACACGGCAACAAGGACGAGGGCTTGACGAGTCGAGTTAACCAGTAGGTGGCAGTGGGTCAACAGCAGCTCGAGGCGGAAAGGGAAAAGTGGGGCACATTGATGATTGCGGGTGTCCTACGATATCTACACCCTTCAAATGTAATTTAAAAGAAATTATAAAACGATATGAACAATTATCCGAAGCCAAAGACACCAGGATTGCGTTCAAATTCCTTTCACCACCCACCGTTTTTGTCTTTGACGCGGCTCTCGTCAAAGCCGTTGCAGCGTGACTCCGGCTTGAACTCGATGTTGCCCAGCTTCAGCACTGCTGCCACCAGCTCCATAACCGACTGCACCTCGTCTTCCATGAAGCCCACGATCTGCATGGCATTCTGGGAAGGCGGAAATGGGACGAGCGGGTCAACTGGTATTCATTTGTATGGCAACGGGGGGAACATGGACACAGTGGTGGGGAAAGGATGCAAGGTTGTAAATGAGTGAACGATGATTGTAACTAGTGTCACAATAACTAACATTTTAATACTACTTCAATACTGTTGTGAAATATTGAATCAAACACATACAAGCTGAAATTCAATCACCATATCTGCACATTGGAATAGTTAAAAGAAGAAGATGAAGGACTGGAATAGACAGAGCTGCAGTCTGGCTCTTGACAATGGTCTGCAGCAGTTGGGAGTCAAACAGCTGAAAACATGACAACAACATCAAAGTCCAGCACGTCTTGAACTGGATCCCAGTCCACCCAAAAACCCAACTAGAGCCAGGAGACAAATATGTCGACAAAGTGAGAAGAGAGACAACTGAGAACAAAACCGCCGTGGCAGAAAGTTTATACAAAGTTGTCAGAGTACAAAGATTGATGGTTAGTGTTGATAATAGTGTTGAAGTTTCCATATCCTGGTATTGTGACAACAATGCAACAAAAGGGAAAAAGCAGTGTTGCAATCTTTCGACTGGCGAGGCTTCGTACCCCGAGGAGAGACCTGTTCTTCAGAGGGAAATGGCCGACTATTGGGTTTCTGTAAGTGAAGCGCAGTTGTAAGCGATGGAAACTCGGGAGGCAAGGAGGAGAAGGAAAAGGACTACGGTAGAAGGGAACACAGTGGGAAGAGAGGAGCAGGGATTCTAGCGGAGTGGAGCACAGCGGAGCGGGACCGATAACAACTGAGCGCAGTAGAAACGGGCTCTTATAGACACAACATCCTATGTGTCATCGTCAATGGGGACAGGAAGGAGTCGCACTGCCCACGGAGACAAGATCTGTGTGTATGTGTGTGTGTGCGTGCATGTGTCAGCGTATATAAAGCAAGACAAGGAAGCAGCTTTTCTCCGGCGGGTTTTTGCCACTGTGTGTGCTGTACGAGCTGAACCGAGCTGTTGATGACAGTTGCGTGGGGGGGGTGGGGGTGGTGCAGATGGAAATCCCCGTCTTTCATCGTAGCAAACCTGCGAGTTCAAAGTTCACCTGGTTACGCAACAGGTGGGAGGAGAGGCCGTCGTGAAGAGGACAGGACCGACAGAACCATCCAGGAGATGAGGAAAGAGTATCTGCCCTCGCTAACAGGGATAGGATGAGGATGGCTCGGCGCAAACGAACGACATACAGACACAGTGTGTGTGTGTGTGTGTGTGTGTGTGTGTGTGTCTATTCTTGTGACAACCAGTTTGAGTTTTAGACCTTTGGAGCGAGGGCATTTGAAGAAGTGAGGACCAGGGTTTAGAGTTAAGATGATGAATAGGATTAGGTTTAGGTTGGGGTAATGGGTAAGGTCAAGGGCGAGGGTTAAGGGTTAGGGAATGAAGTATAGTAAGACAAAAAAAAAAGGCGTGTGTGTGTGCGCAGGACTCACTCTGACGGTCCTGAAGCTGGTTGCGTCGTCCAGCCCGTTGACCGTGGCCGAGTCCAGGCTCAGGTAGTTGTACTTGCTGAAGTCTCGGTCCAGCTTCAGCTTCTCTGTAAAACACAAGGCACGCGCAAACCTTCTGTTAACGCCACACTTAACCGAGCAGGTTGGCTAAGAGCAAAATTGAATGTTTTTTTTATTTTTTTTTTTAAATGTAGTGCCAGGGGGACCAGTTGGATATCTACTCACACCTGGGAGCTGCCCAGTAAAACCACAATCTTGTAACGGTGGTCCTAAGAGCTCCTCCCAACTGACATGCCTTTCTAACCTTCGGGCCGCTACTCGCCCCGACCAAGATTTCAACGCAGTGCACTGAGGCACAGAGCTGCTGTTGTGCACATTACTCTGGAATATCAAATGGCCTCCCCGTCTTAAAAGCCCCGTATCTAGTATCGAGGAAATCTATTCCTCTGCGTCGCTGCATGTGTCGTATTTGATTACGAGCTGCGAATCGAGTCCCTCTGATTCGGGCGCAGCAATAGTCCACACATCAATGGCCATTATATTGTTCTCCTGTGTCTGGGACGTGAAACAATGCCCCCCCCCCCCCCCCCCCCCCCATTCCACTGAAAAACAAATAGAGGGAACAGGTTTCAGGGCCTGCCTTTGTTCTCTGCGGTGTTTGTTAGGCAGGAAGGTGGTGTCGTTAATGCGTTGGCCACGTGTTCCTACAGCACGCGAGCTTTCTGGAAACTGCCTTGCTCAGAGTACTTGGCTCCATGATACAAAGATGTTAAAGCCGCACTAGGCAACTTTGCACAGTGACGCCGCCAAACGGCAGTGAGAGGTAAGTGAAAATTCGAAATGTGAAACCCAGAAATCATGTAATGTGATGAACTGCACACAGCTTGTTCTTGGTTCACCCACCCGGCCAGTCTGTGATCACTTACCACAAGGAAGAGAGAAACAGAAGATCACAAAAGATTGCGGAGTCCACCTTTCTCTGGAGAGCTCGCTCAAATTATTTCGCTCTTAAGTTTCGATCCGTTACTTGCTATGGCCGTTTTCCTGCCAGTGCCCATACCAAAACACCAGAAATTCATTTGGCAAATAGGGTGAATCTGCAGTGTCTCAATTAGGATGGATAGGACGCTTATCTGTTCTGTTCTCAGCCTCAGTTTGTGATTTAGGCTAAGAAAAAAAACTTGCCTTGTGCAGGTTTAAATATTTAGAAATGTCAATTATCCATTTTGGGCATACACTACCCCCCACAAAAAACAATTTCTCCCTAGGTGTTGTAACTCACTGAGTGTGTCCTCGGAGGCTCCAGACAGGAGCTGGTAGAAGATGTGGAAGTTCCTCTCTCCTCTTGGCTGCTTAACCACCCGCGACTTCTCCAGCAGATCTGAAGGAGTAGAGAACAACCAAAAGGAAACAATGAGACATGACTACCAAGGCACAAAACAGTCAGTTGCTAACAATAGGCTTCAGTCAGGAAATGTTAAAGTGGTGATTCACAGAGGTGTCCGTAAGTAGAATAATGTGTCTGATCTGTTATAGTAAGAGGCCAGCGTCCAGCTCAACATCTGCGTGGAGCTGAGACGGGTCCCTGGTGGGCCGACCAACAACATAGTTTGCCAAGGTGACTGGGCCAGTGTTGGATCTTCCATCGTTCAGTGTGTGTGGTTGAGTAAGTGAGTGTGTGAGTGAGTGAGAGAGAGAGAGAGAGAGTGTGTGTGCATACTCTGCAGAGGTGGGACAGGACAGGAAGTCTCAGAGGAAAAAAAAAAAAAAAAAAAAAGAAAACACACAAGGAGATCAAACGTCAGCTCCTTTTCCTGGGATACCGACCAAGTACAACACTAACTGATTAAAAGGGGATCCATCCTCTGTTCACCGCAATGGACTTAGTGTTATTTAATTAAAGAGCAATTACAGAACGGAGCAGCAACCGGGGTTACTTGAGATCTACTGTACTACCATCTGGGTTGGATAAAAGCCTTCAACTTCTCTGGCTAGCAAAGAATCTTAGTTTTTATTTTATGAGCCTGTGAGATGTGAGGCCTTAAAAGTACTCTGAAGAGAATCAACTTTGGAAACAACTGGAATAAAACCAGCAGCAACTACTATCATTACCACCACCACATTTCGAGCCAAGCGAGAGCTGCTTCAGGTCTTGTTTATAGTCAGATCTCACCTCGCAAATTCTGACTCATCCACTCTGTGGGCCCCCGAGAGGCTGTGAAGGACCACTTCACACTCTGTTTATAGATGCACTCCTGCTAGCCTCTCACTAAAGAGCTATACAAAAAAGACCTGGGGTTTTTCAGAGTCAGCGGGTGGACAGGCTGAATGAATATGCATCGCCCACTGGCCCCGTATCCCAGAAGTGGCCCTAAAGTTGCCTGCTCATCAATACAAGGTCTTTAGCGAGTGGCTGGCAGCATCAGCACAGAGCTGTTATCAAAGAACCAGTGAAAAAACAAAAAAAACAAAAAACAAACACAAAGCAACTTTCTCTCGTTCACTCAGTGTTTCTCCGTATCAACTTTTCAATGTGGATTTTGAAAATACATTTTTGCTTTGGGCAGACTGCGAGCATTTACTTCACTAAAGCTCCGGCACAACACAATACGAAGATGCAGGAAGAGGGGGGGGGTTTCAGCAACGTGACCTCCCACCTTTTGTACAGTCGAACAGTTCAGCTCGCTTGTTGTTGCTTTTTAGTACCGCGGCTACACCAGCTTTTACATGGCAGCTGTAAAGCATCCTGAACGGTATTTGTGGCATGCTGTGTTCAGGATATGCTCCTTTAGATAAGCAAACATACATTAAAGTAGCAATGTGGGGACAAAAAAAAAAAATACCCCCATATCCCGTTGTGGTGTTTTGACTACAGGCCCTTGGTTGTTTGGCTGCCAAAAACTCAGCTCACCACACTATCATTACCAAAACTACTGAGCGTTGGCATTTCAAAAATTATAGCTGATGCTCCTCTCTCTGTCCAGCAATTTGGCTGTGCCCATTTAGCTGCTCTTGTTTTTCTATCGGTTATAGAAAGCGCTTCGGGCTACAGAAATAGGGGGAAGAAAATGAGGCATCAGCTGAGAGGCGGAGAGAAAGTCAACCAGCCAACCGGCCACGCCCTCCAGGAACATCCAGATCCATCTATCTGGCCATCCACTCAGCCAGTCACATGTCCCGGGATTCTCCTTCACAGACATATCCCTTGTGTTGGGACTAACTCAACAGACTGACAGACGGACGGACGGACAGAGGTTCATTTGTGTCTCTGCCATCAGTGCCTCTCTTTGTTTCTGTGACCTCTGGCAGAGAACTCGGCACAGACAAAACAAAGTGAACAGAGACAAGATGAAACCAAAACAAACAAAAAAAAAAAAAAAGGGTTGAGAGAGAGAAAAGTGAGTGGGCAGAGTGCCTTTGTTAATCAGTCTGGGAACATCATAGCTTTGTTTCAATAGATCATTAATCCCTCCTAAATGCTTTGATAGAAAAGGGTGAGACCTTACTTTGAAAATCCAAATGAAAGAAGAATGGATGACAGTGGCAAGAAGATCTATTATTATTATACTCAAATTAGTTTGGCCATATTGAAGTGGAAGGAGTGTCTGATATGTTGCAGTGTGTTTAGTGCTGTGCCACTGACCCCTCCACTGACTGGGAACAACCAATGATATTGATATGGCTCCCTTGCTCTATTTGACGGGGCAGCAGAATGCAAAGCGATACCAGTATGTTATCACGGACCCTCTCGCAGCATGTATCATATGTGTGTGTGTGTGTGTGTGTGTGTGTGTGCCAAGGCAGTTTGATGTTTAATTGAGCTAACTTTGTCGTTGGGAGACATCAAAGCCATCAGTCTCAGGTTCAGGAGGACGTGTGAAGAGATATGAGACAGTAAAGAGAGATATGGTGTGTTTGTCATTCTTAACTCCTGCATAAGGAAAAGGTTTGTTTTTAAAAAGTTTACTAGGAAACATTTTATCTAAAAAAAAAAAAAAAAAAAAGGGCCATTCCTCCCAATAATACTCACAGTTGCTGACAACTCCACCCCGAGGATCTCCTTTGAAGTCAAACTCGATGTCCATGTACTTGCCCTGTGGACCAGAACACAGCACAGATCAGAAATTCATGAAAGCCAAAGTCCCTGATTATCATACTTAATGACGGACAGAAAAAGGGGTGGGGTGGGGGGTCTCGTCTTACCGAGTCAATGACCTTTTCTAGCCCATGGGCCATTTCTCTCACACACACACACACACACACACACACACACACACAACGAGATAATAACGGCCAATGGGATTAATTGGATCCTGAGCGTGCCCCGTGATGACAAAGCTTACCTTGAAGCTTTGTCATCGGGAGTTCACGGGGGGAGAATCTCTGCACACCTCACGCAACCACAAGCCCTTGAAAACCAAATTACAGCCCTTTTCCCCTCAAACTATAAAAGCCACTGCCTCCAGGTGAGAGATGTATTCAGAAAGCCAGCTGCCAATCACAAACAGAATTGCTATGAAATAACTGGCTTCTGTGGAGGAAATGACCTTCTTTCCACTCCCCCTGCTCTCTGTTGGAGGAGGAAAACAAACCATCTCAGCCCCTCTCTCTCCTTCTGTTTGAAGCTTGGGAGTTAGAACAGTGAGTCCTGTGTGTTAGACGGTTTGATTTTTTTTCCCCCCCTCTTGTATTTATAGCAGACAGCTCCTCAGAACAGGCCAAGCTCCACTGGTGAGAGGGCTGCAGCCAAACTCCAAGTCCGTCACACAAAAATCAAGTGACGGTTTCATCCATTTGCCTCAGAAGTGATGAGCTATGACTAACTGGCATCCGAGGTCTTTGTCCAGCGGTTTCCTAAATATGAAACAGATCAGCGACATAATCCTTTATAATACTTCCCTTTATGGGTGCCGGTGGGCCTGAGAACTGAGACGTAGGCAGGCGCTGTATGGCACAGCTTCGTCGGTGCCACTGAAGATGGCATATAGTACAAAACCAGGAAAAGACAAGATTGGGATAGTAAAAGTAGACTGGCTCGTAGGCTGCTAGGTGGTATTGGCTGATGGTTAAATAAATCATTTGCCAGTCTAACTATGACCTGTTAAGGAAAACATCCTTAGCCTTGTGGTGTCTTCTGATTCGAGTTTTTGGGATTTAGTCAGCCTAATTGGACTTCTCTTGCAGCAAAATAAACATTCATGCCACTAAACTAAAAAGAAAATGAAGTTGTAGTGTGATTGGGGAGGCATGTTGTAATGTGATGATGTCAGGGACGAATCCGAACCACACTGCTGTTGCTAGCAGGCTTCCAACCAGCCAGCCAGCCAACGTGAGGATGTCTTCCTGAAGAGAAGCATGTTCTCCCAAAATGAAATGTCTTGATCCATATTGTCTGGATGTCAACTGTTTTTTCTGGATTTGGGTCCCTGACTAAAAGCCTTCGACGGAGAAGGCCAGCCAGAGGTTGAATCATTCTTCAGATGTTATCTCCATCGACCCTCATCGGGTTTCTTCAGCGTTCCCATCCTCAAACCCCAGTAGGGTTAATCATGAGAGGAAAGAGTTTGAAACTTAATGGGTCAACAAGTGCTACCTTGTTAAAGTGAATAAAGTGTGGAAAAACAAAAAGTAGAAAATCAGCACAAACCAAAAGAGAGTTTGCTTTCTTTTTCTAACACCAGACCACAGCATGTGTTAGCCAACTCAGAGGAGAGGAACAAAGTGACAGCCAAGTATGTTTGCGCTGCACTGGCATTTAGCCAGTCTGTAGTCGATGAGCATTAGCGTAGGTCAGAGGACATCAGAGGAATCAAAGTTCGCAGTCAACCACCCCCCACACTCACTGGCTGCCAACTGTCTGCACACTAGCAGACACACTAGCACGGGCCGTGTTGCACGAAGCACAATATATTAACTGTGCTAGGCCGGCTGCAACTCAGACGACGTGAGGGTGAACACATCAGGAGCTCTTCAGAGTCCTCCCGCCTTAAGAAAAGAAGATGGGAGTGGACATCACGGCAAAAAAAATAAAAATAAATAAGAGGCCTGTTGTCGACATCTGGTTGCGGTTGCCAAAACAGTTAGGGCTGTCTTGAGTTTCATCCCTGTACTGCGCTCAGCTCTGTTGCTGCAACTGCTTGCATGTTTGTGTTGCGTGCATTTCTTATGATCATCAAGTCATTGTGATGGTTATTATGACATGAAAAGGAGGGGACACCCTTAGCATGAACGGGTCCTGTTCATTGAATTGCAGGGGAAGAGAGATACCAAGCTACCACAAACTCTGCACGGTTCCTACACCAGGTTGTACTTGGTGACTTGGCTGAGGACTGATGCCGTCAAATGACTATGAGAGAACAGTGTCAGCAGAGAGGAGAGAAAAGACAGGGTTTTTTTTTTTGTTTTATTATGCTGACGTCCGGATCAAAAAAAAAGGTCCCAGCTGTGCATAATCCTCAGCAAATAAATCCTCATTAAAGGAGCGCTCGTCTAATCAGATGACACACTAACATACATCAGTGCTAAAGAGGATACTTACGAATCTGGAGGAGTTGTCATTCCTCACAGTTTTGGCATTTCCAAAAGCTGAAAAGGAGGAAAAAAAAAAATCATAATTGGGCTGTTAGATGGATTAGTCTGAATTTCACGTTTTTTTCCCCCTATGTGATCATATTATATATACTGAAGACTGAGATGAAAGCCTGTTTCTCAATACGTCAAACCTTATTAATGATCCTGAACAATGTGCCGTCACTGCAGCTAGCAGTCAATCAGGTAACAGCTACAACTCAAAGCCATTTGTACTGATGAAGCCCCATAATTCTGCTTGGATTAAGCAAAGCGCTGAAGCTTTCCAGGCTTAGGATGGGCTGAACCTAGCAGTCACGCCACATTGAAGTCAAAGTGCTTCAGCGTGTACGTGCGCGTACGAACAAAACAATAGTAAACATCACGTTCAAAGGCGGCGGGATCAAGTATGAACTATGTTTTTACGAGTACCTTGAATGCATCGCAAACGAGCGTGTACATATAGGCCTAGTCTTTTGTGCACAAGTAAGCCATTTACTATTGTACTCTCCTCCAATCTATGCCTTTCTCCATTCCCTTCCAACAACACCTTTACATTAACATGCAATGAATGTCACTCTGCACACTGCAGTCACTCTAACAAGGCTTAATTGCTAATAATAGCCGATTAATGTGTGTTGAAGTCCATTATTAATGTGAATGTATGGGCTGCTAGTCTGGCAGCCCGCAGGGTGAGAGAGAAGGACAGAGAATAAAAGTGAATGAGAGAGATAAAGTGAAAAGAGAGCGAGAGGAAAAGAGGAATCAGAGCGCAAGAAAGGCAACGAGAGAGAGACCGAGAGGGAGACAGAAACTGAGATGAAGACTGAGAATATAGAGAGAAAGGGCATGAGAGTCACAGAGCGAGCAAAAGCATGACCGAGATTACAGTATGATTGTGTGCAGCAGGAGAACCGCTCTGCTCTCTCCGTCTTCCTAGCGTACGGGGGCCATTACATCGGCAGGAGCTAAACTCTTACAGATGTGCCGGGGCTCTGCAGCAACTCAACCCCGGGCACACAGCTTCATCATTCATGGGCATTTCCTGTCTACTGCCCCCAATTAAAACACAGCTGTCCCTGTGCCAGCACTGATCCGTGAAGGGGGAGGGTTCCTGTGTGTGGGGTACCGGGGATATGTTGAGAAAAGAGTGTATTATGGGACATGATTGAGTGACAGGGAATTATGTAGGTGTCTTATAGGACACTTACATATTTTTTGGTAATCAGTCTATGACATTCTCCATGACTATTCGGTGACAGGGCAATTTCCGTGACTAATATTTGTGTCTATGTCCATAGGTTATTTTTTGTTGTTGTTGCGGTTCCTTGATTTAGATGTCCCACGTCTTCACTTTTCAGTTAGCGAAAATGAGGTTTTGGATATTTATCAATGTGCATGCCCAGAAAACAATTTCTGACTTTTTCTGAGTTTTCCATGTGGGAAACCCGGCTGAATTCAAGCAATTCAATTGCTTGAATTTGGCTTTTTTTTTTTTTTTTCTCAATGTGTGCAACATCCCAAATGTATTGTTGCCTCAGAGTTGCAACCTCTTGCAACTCAGTTATATCATGCCAACCAGACAGAACCGGCCGGGCCCTTCACTCACCCTCCAGTACGGGATTGGACTGCAGCAGCTGTTCCTTGACCTTGTTCACCTCCTGGCCCTTCCCACACACCGCAGCCACGTATGACATCACCAGCTTACTGGCCTCTGGAACACACACACAGACATAAACACACACACACACATTAGGGTCAAGGCCTCTGCTAGACATGGCTGAGGAACAAGTGTGACATACCCACCCATCTCCCCCCCAAAACAAAATCCCCCTTACATCATCCCTCCAGAGCCCCATCAGGGCAGGGTGTGGAGCATGCGTTTGGTCTGGGGCCCGGAATAGAGATGGAGGCCCCATTTGACACATCCCATGAAGAACAACCACCTTGTTTAGTTAGATGGTGACCATTATTGCATCAAGTTATGATCATCAATAAGGACGCTTATAAGAGCTGAGACTTCATTTGGAGCTGCTGAAATTATCCCGTTCACCCAGAATCTCTCATATTGGGAACGAGGCCAGCTCGAAAGACTCGAAAGAGCCGGTGTGTGTTAAAGGTAAAATGGTTCCCAAAAATCATTTTCTGGATGGGAAAGTGACACAAGTTTATAGGATATCTTGTTCCGTCTGGTGCAAGTGACAGGCCTTGTAGGATGACTAATCTCACTGGAAAGGAGAGTGACCCACAACTGATGATGTTTGAGAGGTTGCCAAGACAGGATAGAAAAGGGTTTGCTGGCACAGACCGCTGACGATCCCAGCACGGGTCACACACACACTTAAGTTCCTTATGGGATGAGCGAGGCTAGAGGATATAGGCAACCAATTCTGGCTGCACAAAAAGTATTGTGATGAAGATCAAGAGAACAGGTTTGCTGAGTAACAAAGGTATGCACTCTCAGGACGGTAACATAAACTTCCTCAGTTGCCTGTCTCAAACAGAAAACGTCTGCAACATCTCCTGTAGGGAAAGAAGCTGGCAGCTGGTAATATCTGTCACATCTCTCCATTCAATAGAAGTACAAACCACGGCTGGACAGAAAACCAGAGCAAGACATGAGAGCCGGTGACCCCATACTAGAGAAGCAGGCATATTTTCATCGGCATTATTTCCCTACAAAGCTACATGACTGATGAGGAGATTAGTCAAATCCAAATCCATCCCCTTGCCTTGGCTGACCAGCTTCCTGGAGTGGATTTTTTAAAATCCATGGAGAGGTTGTGGGTGCACAAAAATGACTTGCTGATGTGCTACATGATCTGTCAACTTGTAGGCTTTGTGAAACATACTGATACAACAAAGACATAAGTCCAAAACAAAGCAGCGGACTGTGTGAATTGTACATTGAAAGTATGAAATTGCCATCAACAGCATTAGGACAGAGTGATGCACAAGAGCAAGGGTTAAAAATTCAAACCAACAGCCGTTTCAGGGAAATGGGATCACCGCTGTTGTAAACAAATGTATCTCCGTCCACAATCTTGTGAGATGAAGGCCACGTGTCGGACGTTTTAGACCAAATGGAGGGGAGTGAAGTGACACGGTGTTAATAAATCACTCCCTGACAAACTTTACAGAGCCTTAACCTGGCAAACACATGCAAATCTAGCGTGGCAGATGAAAGCTCGCCATGATTAAAGTTAACATCAAGTGTAGGCGTCAACATCTACAGGGTGTTGGGGCGGGACCATGAATGAGCAAACGGTGAAGCATCCATTTCATCATTTTTGGAGACTTAAGAAGTTATACTGATGTTAAGAAACCATGGTTGCGCCCTTTTGAAATGAAACATGGGTCTAACTACTGAAACTCAAAGAAACAAATGAAACATTACACCTCATGTGAAGCCAAGAGCTTTGATGGTCGCAACCCGGTAACCCCCTATGACAAAAGCAAAGGGATACGTTTCACATTGTGTGTATGAGGGTACGCCCGTCCGTTCGATAGGATGATCTCATACTGTAAGTAACTTGCGGCTTTACCGACAGTCTTGTCCTCTGCCAACTCAATATGGCTTTTACCTGGGACACAGCACTGCCAACAGAGCAGACCAAGAAGCCAGGAAATTCCAGGTTTCTGTATGGTGTGATGTGAAATTTCTCCAGAACACGGCCATGCTACCTACGGAAAGAATGGACCAGGGGCATGACAAGGGCCTCTTCATAGGTAGCCTCCATTCAGTTCAGCCCACACTGCACGATTCTGAGAGTTGACATTTCGAGCGCGTACAGTGCGAGGCGGGTAATGTCACCAACGCTGCTGCTCCGTTGTGATTTGCCTACCGCTATCATTTTACATGCACTGCAAATGTAGATCAGTATAGAGCCCACCTCAAGTTTCAGGTACAAACATGACGCTGTGTGTTCCCAAAAACAAAAGCTGACATCCAGCTGGCTTTTCAGGGTAGATCTAGACGTGATCTCGGTCGGTGCCATGGCTTTCTGCGATACGGCCCTTATCTTACAGGAACAAGTTTCAACTATGCTTTGCTGCAGACGTCTGTGGTTGCACTGGGCAGCTCCCAGGTGTGAATGTGTGTGTTAACTGTGTTGCTGGATAAGAGCGTGCATGCTCAGTCAACTTTCCCCCGGATGAATAAAGATTTAAAAAAAGGAATTACTTACCGGTTTTCCCAGCGCCGCTCTCCCCTGTGATGAGGATGCACTGGTCCTTGTCCTGGTCCCTTAAGGAGCGGTAGGCCTCATCTGCCAAGGCATAGCTGGAACAGACAAGGACAACTATGAGGACACAGGCCTTCATATTATAACCACGTTATCACCAAACAGACAGCATCCAACGATTACTGAAACTGTGATTTTATGGAGATGCAGGGAAGAGGTGCTCTGCCTGTGTTGCCTGCCTTACATAACGCCTTCATGTTCAAGTGTGTCTATTTCCAAGACCATGTTCTTCATGTGAATATCTGGTGTAGGACAACAGAAAAGTCATTGAATTTTTGTCTCCAGAACATGCTCAAATTTCCTGTTTTTTTTTCTAACAGGGTAGAAAAAAGTTCAGATAGATCACCATACTGTTGTGCCAGGCCGCATGGCGACTCACCTAATCAATAGCATGTGGCTTTTTGGAAACTAGGTTGCATCTGTGGGACAGTCACTGGAGTGCTTCAGTGACTTGTAGCTTTATTTAGCTGCATTGGCTGGTTCGCATTTGGGATTTGGCTTGGACCATTTGGAATAGTGACAATTTCCTGCTCAATCTCATAAACTAATGCGAGTAAAGCTCTTTGAATCAACAGCAGGAAAAGAATAGTTATATGCTTGAAAAACGTCAAAATTGTCTTGTGTTAACTAATTATTACGGTTACAATTGTCACATAATAACCGATTTGCGATTTTTGTATGTGATTTAATTACATTTAAGTAACAGCTTGAATAATTAAATTATTCAATGAAAATATAAAAAAAGGGTTTCATGTTGCTTGATAATAACAGGGGAGTGCTCGTTATAAAATGAAGCCCATTGTCACATACATTCCAGGACAGTGATACAATGGGGAAAGTGGGACAGATTATTGCAGTTTCTCGAACAATAGAGGATTTGTTGTTGTGCTGTTGTCTTTATGTAAAACGATCTCTTATGATGGTTTGGGAGTGGCGTGAAGGGTGTGGAGGGTATTGCAATAGCAACTTCTAATGATGGTTAGGGTGGTGGTGATTTCAGAATATAGCTGTAGAGAATAGTCTATAGGATGAGGCTAAGGCAACAGCTTTTTACAGCTCCCATTTGGCAGGCAAACAGTCATCTACAGTGCTGCAAAGAGTTGGAACAATGTTCCAACTTTCTCCAACAGCCCACGAGACTTCAAATTAGCCCGCTAGGTCTCCCGTTTCCCCTCCCTGTCTGTACTTTTCGACATTCATCACTCAGGAATTTTTTCCAAAGCCACCACTAATAATAGCTGTGATTGTAGGGGAAATGTTGCATGTAGTTTCCCCTTTTTCCTCTCGGCAGACTCAGAAGCCCTTCTCCGTTGAGAAAATCTAGTGATAGTTTGAGACAAGGTGAAGTGGGCTTGGCATATCGTTCAAGACCTCCCCGATGAGCTATGAAGAAGTGAGCCGTCTACGCTGGTGGAGCCATAACCGGAGTGATGGCAAATGGGGTAGTAAGTAGGGAGATCCTTCAACCAGAAGGCTCAGGTTCTGCTGAAGGCTCTGCACTGCTGAAGTGTCCTTGAGCAAGACAATGAAGCCCTACCAGCTCCTGGAGTGGGAAGAAATCAGAATGTCTCCTTTGGGGCTCAATAGAGTACCATATCACTCAATACTGGTAACGGTGAAACCATCAAAATCCCCCCCACCTCCTCTAAACACTGTGGTGAGAGTCACATTTATAAGTCATAGGTTGCACAATAAGTAAAGTGTCAACACAGCTTGGGGTCATGTTGGAGAAATCAATCAAAACAGCCTCTCCCAAGTGTCCAATTTGGCTTAACTCCTTGCCTAGGGGGGGGAAGGGGCACTCCAACTCTCTGTGAGTAATGTCATCAATTAAGTCATTATATGCACCGGGTGACCTAGACTGTAGGAATGCCTGACACCCACAGATTCAGACAGAGATTTTCACACGCCCGCAACCACTGGGGCTCTCCTGGCTGGATCCGACACGGGCTATATCTCGTACGCAGTATAATCTGAGCACAGTCAGCAACTTTGCATCAACTTGTAGAGACAACAGCGCAGTCAGATCAAGTACGACGCACAGATCTAGCGTGACACTGATCGGCAAAGTCACAAGACTGGTTAGACGGGCTTTCGAAAGCCGTTCTGCGCAGACATGTTCAGAGTGGATGCGTTATGAGTCTGTATACGGAAGGGAAATGTATTATGCTGTAAAATAAACCCCTGAGGTGTAGTCTAAATCTAAAGCTAATTTGGAGTGAGGTGACGAAAGGGATGAATGTATTAGTGGAGTCGCTGCGGCTAGGTGCATAACTTGGAGAGCTGAACAAAGCTGAACTATCGTTGACCTCTGATGTGAAAGGCAGTTGATTGCTAGTAAGCAGCCATGAGAGGGTAGGGGCCAGAGATGGATAGCCAGATGAACGCATTCCAGACCATAGTACAGAGTCAGAGCTCAGGCTGGCTAATGGACCTTTAGGTACTGTCAACATCACACAGCACTCTGGACCCTGAGACCCTGCAGCCCAGCCACCAACCCTCTCGTCGAGCCTCCTCCAGCCCAAAACCTTCAAAAAGGTGTAATAGTGTACCCTTTTTTTTTTTTCTTGTTGGCTCGGCAGTTGCCTTCTCGTCACGCTGGCCAAGTCAAGCCTGATAAGCTTGTGAAGTCGTGCTATCATCTTTTACTGGAGTGCAGCTTCAGTTGCAGCCTTTTCCCCCCCCCCTTTTTCATCCAAGCCCCGACCCCTCTCCCTCAGCCCCCTCACCCCAGCCTCCTCCTGTACACTAACCCTCCACTATTGTATGGACCAGACGGGCCCGGGGACATTACGTCACTGCTGAAAAGTGCAAAGCAGCACAGCAGATGTCCGCTTTGTGAAAACAGCCCCGCTGCCTGACATGATCCTGACAATGAGCAAACTATCACACAATTATCGTGCTCCCGGGGGAGGGCCGAAGGCTGGGAGGAGGAGGGGCGTGCCGGGAGTAGGGGAGGGGTCTAGAATAGGAGTGGGTGGTCCTCTACTAGGAACTCTGCCCACTGACACACAAACAGAGCTGGTTATATGAATATGAATGACCATAATCACAATATCAATAGACCTGCAAGCTGCTGTGGTGGGTAAGAAGAGGAGGGCTGCAACAAAACACACACTGCCACAATGAAAACTGCAGAAAAATCTTACAAATAAATGATATCTAATAAAAATAAGTTCAACTGAGAGACCAGTGGACACTCCCCTGCCACAAAGGAGAAACAGACATAATCCACACACAGCTTGGTGCAATCATTAAGACCATGAAAGCACTGCAAGCGGATGCACCAATTCAGCAAAAAATCATGACAAAGCACCAAGAGGTCACCATCAAAGGCAGAGGCACCAGGGAGTGAGGCACCGCAAATCCCCGAGTCCACCCTGACCAGAGTGCGGAGGCCTGGAGCTGGGCGGGGTGGTGGGGCAGCTGGGGTGAGGCCTTGGGAGCAGGAGTGGCGCTTGGCACACTCCCATCACATCACCCAGCAGGCTGTAATTTGGACTCGCACGTGGCAGCGGTGAGCGCAAAAAGCCACACTGGCATGAGGTAAGCGATAGAAAATAGTCATCCTCTGTCCTTTCTACTCCCAACCTCTGGTAACTGGGACAGAGGAGGAGATGAGGGGCAGCGTGTGACCTGAAGCTAGAAGGGTGGGGTGCTTGGAGAGCAGATCCAGCACTTTGAAGACATGATTTGTAGTTCCTAATGGCATTATAATAATGTATGGGGCTGGAGCACAGCCCACCCAGCTACTAGATGACAGGCCCCTGTTTACACTAATGCTCTTTCTAAATGAGAAGCTGTAACCAATGGCGTCATACTGAAATGGAGCAGAAGAGGGCAAAACTTCAATCCTCCTCCATTCTCTTTTCAGCCCTACTTTGGTGCTAAATTCAGACATTTCTTTGGCTGCTGCGCTGTGTGTTTGTGCGTGGGGGCTGAGGGCTATACAGTAGCCTGTGATCTCAGTGCGATCTGGCTTCTCTAGAGGCCGGCCTCAGGACATCCGCCCGGCGCTGACGGAGCAGCCGAGGAAGTCACTCTTTCCTGCTGCCGATAGGACCAGGTGGCAGGAGTGGGTGGGGGCTGATGTAAGTCGCACACACACACACACACACACACAAATAGAGCGGCATGGGAAAAGAGTATTGCCACAGAGATTGATGTTTAAACTGCAGGTGTGAGTAGGCAGGGAACACTCGATCACACACACACACACACACACACACACACACACACACACCCCCCTTGCTTCCAACAGATGTGGCCCATCTGTGTGCTTCTTATGACAGCACGTTGCTATAAAACATGCAGTGAGGGGACGTTTGGTCAGCACACAAGACAGGAGGACTGAATATCTGACACAAGATCATAATAGCAATAGTGCAACATAAATAACAGCATTCTCAGTTTAATTCACATTAGATGAAGGTGGCCCCAAATCTTCAATTCACCCAACACTTGCTGGAGGACTTAAGAAAGAAAGACTGCGGTTGAATTTCTCATTGATGTTTGGTTTTCCCCTCCCATCGTCAGACTTCGAGGGGATCCGGGGCTTTAATTTACTTTTTCGACGGAGCAATTTAGTGTTCCACAGCAGGGGAAAGCACACATCCAAGCGGTTTGTCTAATCTTTGAAAAAGCAGGGGGGGGGGGGGAAATAACCATGCTGAGTAAGGCGGCACACAAAGCGAGGCTTCTTCTGGGAGTCTTTCGGCAGGTTTATGTGCAAGCGTGTCGAAACACATATAGGGGGGGGGGGGAAAAATGCACAGTTACAGGATCAGAATTCAATTTAGCCACTGATCGACCCTTAAAAACGTCCCAGGGTACAGGCTAACAGACTCAACCTAGAGACAGTTGAGTGTGTCCGTACAGTAGTGTGTTGGGATAAACCGCCCTCCCATTCATACCTTTGGCCAGAAAACAAACACACACACACAGGATGTTGGAAACAGAGGGGATAAGTATGCTTTTTTTTTTTTTTTTTTTTTTTAGCCCGGAGAGCTCCAGTCCCATCAGGCCTGAGGACTTCCCCCCCCTCCTGGCCCTGCTCTCCATGACTCAGCCTTCCTCCTGCAGCCACGGTGGCTTCACACGGCTTCTGCTCCGCCGGTCACTTCATGCTCTCAGACCCACTGACTGTTCAATGTAACAAAACAGTGCTGCTGTCGTCGGATGTCTCAATCAGAATCATGCTTGACCACCATACACACAAAACAACTTGGTGTAGTTTAAGCTTAGTATAACCCGGTATGGTTAACTTGGCTAAAAATGCCCACAATTTAAGAAAAACTAATCCTAATGTTAGATTTAATGTGTAGCACTGAAGCTACAGTGGGGATAAAATGATGATTAGACAGATGACTAAATTCATGTCTTTCTTATACACAGAAAAAAAAAAAAAAAAAGACAGGGGACAGACGCTTACAGTAAAGGGGATCCTGGTCACACAGCTGACCAAAATCTAATCTGCTTTCAGTCACTCAGACTGTTTTACTGAATGAAGCATTGCTCAATTACAGCCAAAAGCATCAGGAATTTATCAGGGCAATCTTGGTGTCGTCTTAAAATAAACAATTAGGGCTTGGTTCAACACCACACAACTGCCCCCCCCCACCCGCTCCCCCCTACCAACACACAGAGACTGCATAGAAATAGACAAACTGTGATCCCTAGTTTAGTCACTTCACGTGTCTCGGAGAGAGCGGTGACCTCAGCGTGACCCGGCGTGATTTCAGGATCCCAATGCTACAGCGCAGTAACTGGGCCCAGTCAAACAGACAGACAGAGCCATTGTGGATCTGACTGGCAGTCTAATGGTGGGCCCACATCAGCACCACACTGGGGGGGCTACCCACGCTCCAAACCAGGAAATGAGGAGGGGGCCGAGGGCCAGGAGATCTGGATGAAGAGAATACAGTTACGGGGACTTTTTCTAGGGCCAAAATAAACAGTTCATGTTGAAATATTAGTGCTGAAAGGTAAAAGAGGAAAAATGGCCCTGGGTCATCCATGGAAATTCAAAAACAGTTAGAGCTCAACATTTCTGGTATCGACACTTAACTATTACAAAAACACATCTCCGAAGGTTCTGAGGGCAAGTGAAAGTATCCACGGCCAAAATCTGCACAGCCGACTGAATCCTCAATCAATCTACACCAAGCAGCCAGCTCCACGTTTTCAAAGTTTGTTTGCTTTAACATGACCAATCACGCGCCGTCTCGCCGTGACTGAGGCAACACTAATCAATGGCGAGAGTGCCAGATGAAGGGTTTTTAAATGCAGCCCGAGTCATGGGAAGTACCAGTTAGGAATGTAAACAATGGGAAAAGCAAACATGACACTGGCCCTATCGTAACCAGGGTCGAAGGTCCCTGTAAGCCAAAGAGCTCCTTGAAAGGAAACGACATTCGCTCTCCTGAAGATCAGCTGTGAGTATAGGAGGGTATGAGATTTCAACAGCAGGCCTAATCTAAAGAGGAGGGTGCACTGACTCCAAGCTCTGCTCTAGACTATTGTTCTGTCTTTCTTCCTGTTCCTATGCTCTGGTCGACTCTGTACCCTGCTTGGCACATCGGAGTACAAGAGAGACAAAGTACAAGTTCTGTGTTCTCCTCAGAACTTGGTGGAGAACCCTCTGAAACCACGACATTAAACGTCTCCACTGACAAAGAGAACAAAGAGAATTCTTTCAAGGCAATTCTTTGCATGGCCTGACAAAAATGCAAAGATTATAATCAAAAATGCTGATTTTTGTTTTCTTCTTATCTAGCTCTCATTTTTTCTGCTACTACTCAACCTTTCCAATAGTATCGAAATATAATATCGAAACCTGATTTCCTTGAGTCACTCAGAATTTGCATTTACAAGTAGTGATAAGAAACTAATGGCCCAATTCCTTTTTATCATCACAATCAGTACTTTCGTTCATGGATTCATCAACATTTACAAGCCTAATAAAGTATTTTAACCATCGCACTACCAGGTCCATACAAAACTTTTAGGAGAAATATTATCAAATAATGAATAAAATAAGATATATAAAATAAGATATTATCAAATAATGGTGTTGTATTTTGTGGCCCCTACTGAAAATGTGAGCATTTGGAGAACTAGGCATACAGAAACCTGATCCTATGAGTAATGGGTAAAACGCTCGGCAACAGGAGAATGTTTTACTCAATTGAAACCGATCTTATCAATTTGCCTCCATTTAGTGGTTTGTCACGTGTGGTTATGTAAGCTGTGTATACAGATAAAAGGTGCACAGCTATTGTTCTCACTGTGAATGGGGAGATTTCACAACGGTGTTGGGCAATCACAGACAATTTTATAGAAAATCTATAAAATGATACGCTCACAAAAGCAATAAATGACTGTGGGCAAGTTTAATGTGTGAGCTGTTGAGCCACGGGCAGATAGATCCAAGTGATGAATTCAAGACATTTCCATTAACCATTGCCACTGGGTAATTTGAGATACCAAATAGAGCCTGGTTCTTGGTTGAATCCATTAAGGTAGAAAAAGAACAAACCTTGAAAATCTTATTCTAAGAAAATAGTAAAATAACTTTCTCCTGGGATCCTTCAGCTGTAGGGGAGACAAAGAGACCAGGACCGCACGTGTGCTTGTGTCTAATAAAGAGTGACAGAGCATTGCTTGTATCCACAAATGCAGCTGCTGATAATAAATGGCTGCCACTGCCACAGAATTATCCAATTTTATGCATTTGCATTTTATTCGCAGGGCTGTAGGAAAAAGGAACGCGCACACACACACACACACACCAAAACACACAGCTGCTTCACCTTCCTCCCCCATCCTCTCTCTCTAGAGTCACCTAGCTCACCATCACGCCAACACACACGCTGGAGAGGACTCTACTCTGCCCACCTGGGTCAAAATGCCACTTCCACAAGAGCTCCCACTTAAAGCTACCTACATACAGTCAGGTTGTGTGCAGCTCTGCAGCTCTCCTCTGAATCAAAATTTATGTAACAGCAAACTCAAAAGGACGCGTGGCGTGGGCTTGTTACCAACAGACTTATAGTATAGTCTGGGACAGACGTATAGTTTCTCAAAACACATGTCCGGCAGCAACATGATGAAACACCTGATGTGTGTGCGCTCCATTTCTCACAGTTGCACCTGTCTGAGATCCAGATCCAAACCTTTTATTGGACGATCAATCAAACAAGAGCTTGTCTTATCACTGATGTACGTAAGCGCTATGAAGGCTACTCCAATTAGATTTATTCTTTCCTCATTGACTTTTGAACGCAGCGCTCAGCAAACAAATGATGCAGTAAATGGGTCTAAAGTCCAGACTATTTCACTGATGCAGTAAAAAGTTACCATGTTAGTTACCATCAGTATCAATAAAACATCCCGCATGTACAATGACCTGCATCCTCATACCGAGCGACGGTTCAAAATGCATCACAAAACAAAACGGGCAGTTGAGACCGTTTTGTATAACAACATCGACTTGCCGTCATACGTGTGAGTGCAGGGGGAGATGGTAGAGAAGAAATGCTTCTCGGTGCAATGCAGGTCAGACAGGCGCTCCCTACCATTAGCTGACTCCCACATGCAACCTCTGGTTTAAATCAGTGCTTTTAGGAAATCACTCTGATGGCAGTGCATCACTTCCAGGTAATCAGCATTTCACGTGCCCTTGTTTGCTAGTTGTGTGTTCACTATGATGGGGATAGTGCCGATCAAACATTTTAAGCTTAAATCTCACTTGTCATGTTGATATTCCCAATACTATTATAGATTATGGATCTAAAAAAAAGGTATAGATACCAAGAAATGGATCGAACAGGAGCAGACAGAGGCCCTGCCGTTGTCGTTCTGATCTCTAGGTAGCTTCTTTTGTTGTGGTCTTGCATTACAGCCTAGGAGCACACATACCTACCAGGGGTTGAGTTACAAAAACCTTGGAAGCCAAAGTTGTGCTTACTCTCATGTGTCTCTCAAACCCCGACATGGCATGGTTACTAAAACACATTTTGCACTGCACTTCTCAGAAAGCACGTCAAACAGCGTGTCCAGTACTGTGACGTCTTTCCTTGGAGTTTCTGTTGATGTTTGAGTTTCCGTAGGTGGCGCTCCTTTCTTTGTCTGTTCAGCCATGGTGGCTATCGCTGCTCATGCTAACTACCCAGTTACTTCTTCTATTTAGTCCAAACAAACCGCTGTTTCTGCTGGTGGAAACACATCACTTCCTGCGCACCAGATGATTTGTCCTGGGAAAGACCGACCCAACATCGGGTGTTTAGAACAACAAATGTAAAAACTTCATGAACTGGTATAGCAAAAACAGACATTTAGATGAAAATATCACTACCACTAATAGTTTAATTATTTTGTCTTTGTGAGATACTTGACTCTTCTTCAATAAGAGAACAGTGTTGATCAGCAAGATGAGCAGAGAACTACACACAGGAAATAACATACAACAATGTGGCATCACACATTTTCACGACAGAGGAAGCACCTGAAGAAAACAAAGACCCATAATAAAAAGCCACTGGCACCCCATGTGTCCAAGCTCTTGCGTACAATCTCTGTGCAATCAAGCATATTCCCCACAGTCTGAGTAAAGCATTCATAACCATGTGTAAGGCAGCTGAGAGCCCCTGACTGACCCTCGCGCCAGGCCTCTCTGCTCCATCAGCCAGCCGTGATGCCCCCTGTGGCCAACGCTCCAGTGGCACTAAGTACTGAGAGCTCTGGGGGTCTCAATACCTCATGACACATTGGGGAAATATGATCCCACCTTGGAGACATGGGGCTAGCTGCCTGTCTACGCACACACACACACACACTTCACTCCATCTGTGTCCGGCTTGGCCCTGGCAGCAGTGTGTGTGTGTGTGTGTGTGTGTGTGTGTGTGTGTGTGTGTGTGTGTGTGTGTGTGTGTGTGTGTGTGTGTGTGTGTGTGTGTGTGTGTGTGTGTGTGGTGGGGGGAGAGACATCTGCCAGTTTAATAGGAGAGACCTCATCTGGGCTGAGAGCATTTTCCTAAATTGGGCAGTTGAGGGCACAATGGATGAATGGCTGGTCCTGTAGAGATGGATGGTCGCTCTGTACATCTCTGGATAGATGGATGAACGGTCTAGCTGGGTTTCCATACATGTATCTTTGTGAAGTACAATCTATCGAACAAGAAAAGCTGAAAGGAAATGGCAAAATTCAATAAAATGTGCTCTTTTGTCAATAAAGAAACTGTTTCATTCATTTTCTGTTTCATTGTAGTATGAAAGTGGCTTTTGATATCCTGAGATGTTTTCTGTAAAATATCCGTGTCCACCACGACCTTCAGAAACGTCATACCTGCTAAAGAACAACAACAACAACTTGTCAATACTAACCGACTACATTTATCTGGTGGTTGTGTTTGTTTAACTTTCAGGAAGCCTACTTCTTTGTTTGAACCTAGCTGATGGAAACACGTTTTATTGACATTGAATGAATGAACTGGTTTCCAGTCTGGCGCAGAGTGACATCACCACTCTCTACAGCAACGCTCTGATTTGGATGCAATTTAAGAGGCAATCGGCCCACCGAACAACCTTAGGCACTGCCAACCCACGCAGATGTAAACGCACACGCTTGCCAGTGATGATGCAACAGCATTAACCAACAGCAAATGCACATTGCCACGCTTCTAATCCATTAAACAATTTATTTCCCAGTCAGTCAATCAATAACCATCAGCCACATAATCTACATTTTATCTCATGGACTAGCTAGGGTGCCTAACACGTATACCAACAACATCAGACAATGAATAGACACATGCACATACATACACACACACACACATAGGGCTATGTGCTCAGAGGACAGAGAGGACCAGTGATTATTGTTGTAGTCAGACCATGTTTTAGACAGACCAGCTGACATTTTGTCACTGGCGGCTTTTCACAGTGGGACCAAGTGTAGAAGGATGTTGCTCTCCAGCCAAGAAGTCAAAGCAAACAGATTTGTGCGTGCCATACTCTGTGTGTGTGTGTGTGTGGCAAACAGTCGTCTGTTGCCATTTGTTCTCTGAAGCACCTCTGTAGTGTAAATCACATGAGCAATTCAATCACACATGCAGTGACCTCATTCTACTATCTTCTGCCTACAGGCTACAGGGTCTATAGATTATATTATAGACATAATTTTGTAGGCTGGAACATAAACATTTCCACCGTTTGGAGAGTAGTCCAAATATGAATGGGATTTGCAAGAAACGGCAAAAATAAAGTCTGCGTTACACAGAGGCTTACTAGCTCTGAGCAGGCATCCAGCCCTGCCACAATAAAATCACCCTGATGGCTTCACTATAAACCACTGCTATCGTGCAGGCACGGGTTTAACCTAATAGTCCAAGGTGAATTAGAGTATATCACCAGCAGTTCGCACAGTTCAGTAGTCAGGGCCCAGTTCCTAATGTATGTAATCAGAAAAAAAACCAGCAACTACTCTGTTGGAAAATACTTGCACTGCCAAAAGGAGCAAATAAATTAGACAAAACTGAAACGTGGAGCAATAAGAGTCCTGCTCAAACTAGCCAAGACAGTAAATACATGTCTAATTCAGAATTGCATATCCTGATAGTACTGTATATAATATACCTGACTACAGGGTGTGGTCTGCTTGCCACCTCCCTGTATGGAGGCCCACCCTGGTCATCATAGGCTGCTAAGAGCCAATGCTGTTACAACCCTCGACTGTGGCAAGTGCCTTAACCAGAGCTGGAGAATATGTTCCTCTTCATTAGGGTTTAAGAGCTGTGGTGAGCCTGGCCTCACAAAAACCTCATCTGTTCCAACCTCTACCGTATAAAAAGACTTACTTTAAAACCTTAATGGGTAGTTTATTTGAGAGATGGATGATCCAACTGCTAGACACAGGCCTCTCCACGTTGGCAACACCTAAAATCCAGCCAAGACACCGAGGCCCTGGCTAGATCCTCTGGCCTCCTCTGCTGAGCTGCTGATTTTAGACTGTTCAAGTGTCTAATGAGGAGCAAAGAGAGGAGACCCCCTGGTGTTACTTTAATTAGAGCCCAGCCCTGATCCCCTTCAGCACTGACCAATCACCAGACACAGACACAATGCCCCTCAGCCAGTTGTGGTTCAGCCAGCCATGGAAAAATAGGAACTCATTAGGAGAAATTTGGAGTCATTTTTGATTGAAGATGTATTTACTGTAGATTCTAGATGTATCAATCCTTAGTCACCGCCTCATTACACACGAGAGAGCAGCCTAGTGACTAAGTAGAAGATAAAACTAAGATGATTATACTGATCACATCAAATCTGGTTAAAAGCTGAAGATGTTACAGTTGCACCATTGCGTATATGAATTTGCACCATTATACCAAGCCAAAGCGGACACTGTTGGGTAATTAATTTGGCATCTTTGTTTAATTTCTTTGTTGTATGGAAGATCTTCATGCAAGTATTTGTTGTTTTTTTTCTTTCCAGTTCAAATACTCAAAAATGGCCTTGGGTCACAGGCACAGCAAATGCCTGGCTCAGCATAGCTGTATAGGCAAAGCTCTGGCTAAGCTAAAATGTTAGAGTTTCATTTAAAGTTGTTTTACTACGAGACCAACCTTTGTTTACCTCCTGTTTGGTGAGGTAAAATAAATACTTTTCTGTGGACGAGGCTCCTTGACTTCAGCCTTTGAATGCATTTCCTTACTGTGTCAGCTACACACTGCACTAATACCTGTTGCCCTTTCTGCTGAGACACAATATATTTGAACTGGAACTGTTTAATTTTCCCTAAATAGATTATGGTAATGAGTGAAATTACACAAGTTCTCCAAACACAATCTTAATTTCTGTGTCTTCTTTGAGCGATAAGGATGAGCTCAAAAAAAAAAAAAAAAAAAGGATTTGCTTATGGTTTAAAACAAAACGCAATTGCATCACCTGCAGGGAGGATTACTTGCTGTTGTGCTTTGAATACCAGTCAAGTCAAATGCATTCAAATGGCTCCATCCAAATGTGCTTACAAGCCATAAATGTGAGGTTCCAGCTGGCTCAAGACCGGGCCAAGCGCTCGTTAAAAATACAGCTAAGACACATCGAATTCCTTGAATGCATTAAATTTAAGTTGAATACTAAACTGTAATATGCATTATGAGGAAGACAAATCGGATAATGGAAAGTCAAGTATGGCACTAAATGTATGTATGCATGTACTCATGGCATTTGTAGGCCCTGTGGATGAAAGTATCGATCAAATGGCATGTTATTAATAGCGAGTGTGGAATTTTATTAAAAGTAATATATTACCAAGTGTTAATATTATAAAGGACTTGATAATATAAGGAAGTGACCACTATTAAAAAGGTACAGGAGGGGTAAAGTGAATTTGGGTGAGACTATTTTTTTCTTTGCACATCAGCTAAATATGAGATGGAGATGAGGATGACAACGCTGACGTGTCTGACTGGACCGAGGGTGTTGTGTTACATGGGGCTGATCAATGCAAAGCCCCAAAGCCTGGTCCAGATGGCCTGACAGGAGGATTAAGATCAATTTATGGAGTATTTTGAAACAATCTGGCCTTTACTGGCACTTCAGGCCCACTGCAAGAGCCTGTCCAATTAAACCGGGCTTAATCTCCTTTTCTTCAAGACCACTGGCAAAGCTTTAAGAGTCTTGTTTACATGATCTAAGTCTTGGACAACAGGTGATACATATTTGTTTACCAAGGCAACCAAGTCATCCATCTTCAGAGCTGCAGAAATTGAGGTAGCTTTGAGCAGAACTTTAAAAGGTAGAGAATCAGCCATAATTGGAAATAAATGAATACAAAAATAAAATCTTTGTACATGTATCAAAATGAGAAATCTGCCAAGTGAAGTCCTCAACTGCGAGCTAATGAGTAAGGTCCAATTGGGACTCGAGGGCCGTGCAACCACACCTCCTTTGTAACAGATGAGCTGCAGTTGTGTAGAACTAAGGGCTCGGTCTCTGTGTCAGTAGCAGCCAGCAGAATGAAGTTATTGATTATTGTCTCTGCCGGGAAAAGCAGGTAATCAGGAAGCGTCATTGCCCTCTACAGCGGCCAAATGTTTTAATTATCGGGATATCCCGTTTATCATCACAGTAATTGGCCTTGCCAGTCTTAGCAGTGGCTAACTTCTAGCCTAATTGTGCCAGCGAGGCGGGGGGGACTTGAAGTTGGTTGCAGATAAAGTTGTTTTGTTGTGAGCCAAGTAGACAATGAACAACCAATAGTGTTAAACATCACCCACATCCGTTTGATTGTCACAACTTCATTATCTTAGTAGGAAGAAGTACAGAAATAAATAAATGGGGGGAAAAAAGTAAATGACTATATAGATCAATTTACTAGTTAATGCATTGTCTTACTCATTTAATTATAACTTGTATTTATACATTTCTGAATTTCTATGAATTTTATAATTTTACATTTAATTTTTGTATTTATTAACAAATGTATTTATTTATTTCCCATTATGACATTCATTATTCCGACTCCATAGAACAGAGAGATGTTCCAAGCTTCATTCCTAAATCACAGTTCCTGATTTCACGACTTAGCGATACTACCTGTCCAAAGTATCGCTAAGTAGTGAAATCAGGAACTGTGTTGTACAGGTGAAATGTTTAAGGTTGTTTATTTTGCAATTGGTTCAACTTTAACAAGGGGGTGATTGGGAGACAAATTGTTGCCCTGGCAGATTTACTTGTTTCAAGATTTTTCTTGTATTAAGAAAACGAAGGGCCAATACTAGACTAGGGCGTTCTAAAACCTCTAGTCCATCTGCTTTGGGGACGAGTTGTTATGTTGATGCATTCACGCATTGGTTCGGTTAACAAAATGTCAAGTGAAGCGTAATTTATCGACCAAAGCCATGTGGGAGCAATCATATCCTTTACTGGTCAGAAAGGACTTTCTTCTATGTCAAACAAACAAAGTGCAACAGCTACATCTGTGAATCATTGCATTTGCCGTCATTCATTTGGGTCATTTCATGTTCTCACTTCAAACAAAAAGTACTCCCAGGTTTGTTTAGAAACCTACAGAGAAACCTCCCCCTCAACGAGGTCTCGGCCCGACTGCCGTGTTCTCAAACGGCCAAACGAATCAGATGGGGAACACACTCCGGGGTTTACAATGTCAACGCTTAACCAACTACTTGTGAAAATGCCTTAAATGACTTTAGACCTTCAAATGTCAACCTCGTCCCCTTTGGAGGCTGTGACTCTGGGCCACGACGGTCCAAGTGGCTGACCTGGAGTGTCAGTCCTGTAAGTTAGGAGAGAGGAGGTTTGGGAGTCTGACATCCCTTTAGTCAGTTTGTTTTAAAACATTGGGTTTATGGGGGGGTTGGACACATCTGCCATGGTGTATGTTCTACTGTTCTACTGAGGCCCACCTAGGGGTGAGTTAATCAGGCTGGTTCACCCGACACCGGCTGCCACCAATTGAGACTAATTGGATAACGGCAGCCTGGGACTGATGTAACAATGTGTGTGTCTTTTTCCAGTGTGGGAACGAGGCGGGAGAGAAGACGCCGCCGCAACAAAAATGTTATGATTTATGATTTTGAGTTTAAAACAAAAACGGCGAAACCGTATTATGCCTCCGTATGAATAATTTTAAAAAAGAACAGCAAGAGTCTAGTCGCACCCGGTGGGAGCAATTCATTTTTTTTAGTGGCACCGGACAGATATATGGTCGCAGTCTGGATCCCTGGAACACCTTCAGACGCACTTCTACATCATCAGTCTGAGAAGTTAAATGCATACCAGGAGTTATTTTGTGATGAAGTGCTGCTGTTTTTAAAACACTAACTAAGTGTTTTAAAAGTGGATTTTTCCTTTAACAAGTAAGTTGAGCAACAGGACTGATGTATTCCTTTAAGGCCACATACTGAATAGTCAACCAGGAGAAAATGGACTGCACATCCTCAAGTCCCTACACCACACAAAAGGACAGAGAGGGAGGGATGGGGCGAGACAGCCTGAAACAGTGTCAAGTGGCTGTTCCTGTGTAGTTGGCTGGAAAGTAAAGCCAGGCTCTTGCTTTTGTCTGCAGGGAGTATATGTCAGCATTGAGACAGGGGCTCTCCCTTTCATTGAGAGGATTTCTGCTCAAGCCTGGGGACACAGCGGACTAATTGACGGGTGCTGGGCTTTGTTTTAGCTTGGCAGCCTGACTGCGACGCTGGCTCAGTGTTAGAAGTACAGATGGCCGCCCGCTGCTCGGGCATTGATTGCTGAATGGCCAGTGAAATCAGTTTGACTCTCCATACAAGAACTAGTGTCCCTCTGATAGCTCTCTTCCTCCCTCCCATTGGTCACTGTATCAGAGTTGCCAACCCTTTGAGAAATGTGCACTGGTGCAGGATAATACAATTCACCAAGTCACCAGTGCCTCGGATACACATGTATGAGGCCAAGATTTTACAATTTGTCATTTCCTGATTTTGTGTAGCACAACTTGAAGTTTGTGCTGAAAATGCATTCAAAACATTCTATAGATTCCACTACTGCCTCCAATATTATTAGGAGACCTCTGTCTTCCGCAAAACATGGTAGGTAATTTGCTCTGCAATTTTCGCTTAAAAATGTCAGACCTGGCAGATTCATACAGGATTAATTATGTGTGTTCGAGTGAGAGGGAGACAATAAAGGACGTTTAATCGAGATAAGGAGGTTTGGGAGACTCACATGTGTGGACTGAGCTCATAGAAGTTCCTGTTGCGATACTCCTCCACCTTATCTGGCGTGTAGATGGGCAGGGACCTGTAGGGGTTCATGGAGATCACCACACTGCCAATGTATGTCTGGAGGGAGAGAGATGGGACAAAAGAAAGTGGTAGCAATTAGTGTGAACCCATGCGGCATTTTCATATTACATTATATTACATCATATTACAGCCACACTTTATTCAGACGGAGTACAGCAATGGCTTCGACCCCCCCACCCCCCCATATGTCCATTTGGGTGCTGATTGGAACCTGAAGTGAGAGGAATTCTGCTTCCCTCAGCTTTTCCCAGCTGGGAATTCCTGATGCATTGTTCAGGCATGCACCGCCTTAAGTGAGCGTGAGGAGATGCAAAAACACAGGAAAAAGTCTGTGGAATCCCTGGACCGGCAGCAGACAGGGGGTCTGTTTTAATAGTTGTGTGTGTCTGTCAGCAAACCCATATATCTGTCTAACCCTATTTGACACATGGAAAGCAAAACTTTTATCCTTTTTTTACATTTTCACTAGGGCTGTCAAACGATTAAAATTTTTAATCAGATTAATCACAGGGCAGCTGTGGATTAATTTAGATTAATCACGATTAATACCCATTCATTATTAATTGTGTTTCATTTTGTGGGGGCAAAAAGACTCATGGCAGAAGGCGATATATACACTTAACATGTGTTTTATTTAAACTATAGAACAGATATGGTGTCCAGATATCAAAATTTAAAAATAATAAAACCTACCAACCACACCGTATTTACCAACCACATTTTTTCTTTCTTTTTTTTTTTAATCAAACAAATATCCATATTAATGTGGCCCTCTTACTCATCTTTTAGCCAGCTGCTGAGACAGACTAACTTGTTTACATTACCGGAGAATAAGCTGACCGCTTCTTATGTACGTTACCTGCGACTGAGAACAGTCTCTCACACGGAACGGTGGTTGCAGAAGTGGCGAGATATTTGCGAGCCAGCAGTGCTCGCAAATATCCTTCCTGCAGAGTGTGCAAACTACTTTATGTCGGTCGATCGTCCCGCCTTGGGTTTTTTTGCACTCAAACTTCCCATCGAGAGGGCCAATATGTTGTTTAGAGTCGTCCATCTTTATCGAGTTGGTTCTGCCGCCCGATAGCGTTGGAGCACCAATCCGCGGCAGTGAGTGAAATTGTGGGATTTTGAGTTATTGTGCGCCGCGCGTTAATTGCGTTAACATTTTTAATCAAATGAATCATGCAAATTAATTAATATGGATTAACGCGTTCATTTTGACAGCCCTAATTTTCACACATAAAGACCAAAATGATGCAACACGAACACAGGTTCTGACTTCAGCCATGGATTACACTCAGTTATCTCTGAAAGCAAATGTAACCTAACATCATCATCATCCTCCTCCTCCTCCTCCTCCCACACTCAAAACAGAGCCCGAATAGCACTTTCGGTGATCAATCTGAACCTTTCCCTCACTTTCCGAGATAATAGCTGTTGCATAACGCACTCTGACAAGAACGGAGACTGGCCTTCCCCATGGCAACACTGCCGCCTGCCATGGCTTATTGTTCAAAAGTACACAGGGGGCAGAATGAGGATGGAGAGGGAGGGAAAGGGAGAGAGAGTGTGTGTGTGTGCAATGTAAACAAACAAGGGGTGAATCAGGGTCGCAGATATGAGTGTGCAAAAAGCCATTAAAATCGCTTTCTGGCCTCTGCAGATCACAAACAAAAAAAAGACACTCGCACCTCTACGGCCCCCATAACTACTTCATCGAATACTCCCCCTGAATACCTCTGAGAGCGGTTTCCAATAGGGTCAGTGGAGCGTACAGTAAAGATTCTCATCTGCACTCTTAACAAAAAAAAGGTGCCGGGTACAACCAAAAATGGTTCTTCCGAGTGATGGCATAGGGTGAAAGAAAAAGGGTGTACTTAGGGCAAACATCATTGTAGCCATGAAACAGGAAAGGGGGTGAAGGGGCTTTCCAGTTAGCTTTACAATGGGTAACGAACAACGGGTGGGAATCGGGGCTTGAGGCGTTCAAAAAAAAACACGTTAAGATCTCTTGCTCATCAGTTTAGGACGCCCAAGTCATGCACAAGACTGGTAATCAGACCGCCAGGGCTCAGATGCTGTTAACTGTGAAACTGCAATAACATCTCTGCATTAATTCCCCTCCCCGGCGGAGGAATCGAGTCAAAGAGTGACGGACAAATTACAGAGGCGGGACCGATCTCCCTGGAGCAGTTTCTAATTACTAGCTGCAAACAAAAAAGACAAACATGGACTTTCCTCATCACACAACTCACAATCCAGACTTGACGGTTAGATCTAGATCTCGCCTCATGCCGAGGGCTTCGAGAGATTGAGAAACTCGTGACAAACATCGCGCCTGACATTCACCCTCATATTTGCTTGCTCGGCAAAAAAACAGGTGAAATCAGACGTAAGGAGCGGTGGAACAATTAACAGGAGAAATGTTGACTCCCGTTGAATTTCCATGCAGCTATCCAATACACAATACTCTGTCCCTCTGCAAAACAAAGCCATGTGTCTTCTGCTGTGCTGCTTGCTGACATGTGATACACCGAGGGGGGGGGGGGGGGGGGGGTATTTCTAAGGAATGATGCCTCATGAAGGAAACATACCGTTACATGCAAGGATGTACACCGCAGATTGAGTGGATAAGTATAGGTCTCAATGCTTTGACAAGTCACCACTTTGAGGTGCAGCTCGCGCCACCCAAAATGCTCTCCTCATAGACTAAGCAGAACCGTGTGATTTACCTTTCCATGATGCCACTTTCTCCTTCTACTTGACACACACGGTCCATTACAGTAGCCTGCTAATAATGCACATTGCTAATAGCGCAGTGACTGAAAGAAGAAACAAATCAAAGCAGTATAAGGGAAACAAATCCCTCGAAAGAGCTTGTATAAGACATAAATAACTGTTATAATGCATCACGACACACGTTTCCTGAACCTAAGGAACCCAACAGAGAAGTCAGCGCCACACTGGAAACACAAGAGTTCGGGACAGAGAAAATTGAGGGCATCTGAAATCTCAAAAACACCACGCCGTTCCCGTTCCTCAGCAGGAAGTAGCTCTAAAATACTGGAGCGCACTGCCGAGCCAATCGGCGCTCTGCGAGGTGACATCATCCCCTGGGCTCCGGCGGCCAGAGCGGGACTGTAATCATCTCGGCTGACGTCTGGAGAAGCCGTCCTGCAGAGCAAAAAAAAAGCGGAGGGATCGTGGGGTGCCAGAGCCCACAACCAAAGCTCTGATCCAGGGATGACGGTTCACTAGCCCCCAGCCCCCCCCCCCCGCCTACTTCTGGAGATCAACAGCCAGCCAGCCACAGTGGAGCTCCTCATCCCGTTTCTGCCTCGTGAAAAGAAAAAAAAAAGGGCATCATCTGCATTCCTCAGTGATGTGATTTATTGATTGCTTGGTTACTGTGGTCACTGTATCTGTGCCACTGTTTTCTGAGGCCACGGCTAAAACGAGTCAGAGTGAGTGGAGGAAGAATGGGAGTTATAAAACGTATCCTCAGGGGGGGGGGGGGGGGGGTCTACATCCCTCTTAGGAAGTAGGGGTAACGTAATTTAGCGCAGACTTACGTAGATCTCGTTGTGGTCGAAGCGGTTCTTCAGGTTCTCGAGGAACGAGTCTTCAGACAGGGGCTCTAGGAGGACCATGTCGCCCACCCCGATCATGTTGTCTAGAAGTGACGTCTTCACCTCCATTTTGGTTGCTGCTGTCCCCCCCTGCACAGACAAAAACGGGAAGGAAACAGAGACACATGAAACATACATTTCTCGTTTTTTTTTGGTCCCTTAAATCAAGTCGTATTGCACTGAAGTGGCCATTATTTTGTATTTGTGTCGGTTATTACTCGTGAAGCCTTCGGCAAAAGTCTCCAGACTGCGCTAAACTTAGCCAGCACAAATAAACTCTGGGGAGGACATGTTTGTTCAGCGGTGGTTTTGACTCCATGGGGAGGAGCAGGACCGTTCGATTGGCTCCTCAAGCCTCGTTCTACTCCGGCACACTGTGGACCTGAGAGGTTCCCCCCCCGAGGAATTACATAATGGAAGAACTTTGCCCTTGACCTCTGGGCGTCCGCTCGGCTGGAGTTCGCTGCTGTATCAGAACCCCTTGTAAATCAAATAAACACCCCCCAAACCCTCCTCTGAAAAACCCGGAGTACAGTAAACAGCCTCAGAGTTTTCTTTTCCACTTGCTTGTTGCAGCAGTGTGATATTTGGAAATGGGCTGGAGTGTGAGTGTGGATAAAGACACTGCTGGGGGTGGCAGTTTTCTGTCCAGTGTTGTCCCGCACCTCCTTTGGGACAGTAATCCCAGAGCTATAGGGCCGAAGATAAAAGAGGGGCCTAGGGTACATTCAGGGCCTTGATACAGGGCTTTGCTGTACCACAAACCCCCCCATGTCTGCTGTTGTGACAGAGGGGCCACCACAGGGCGAGGCCATGCGCTCATCATCTATTGTTCACTGCCCTCTCTCTCTCTCTCTCTCTCTCTGTCTCTCTCCGCACAGACCTCCCTCTTTTAGATCAGCAGAAACAGCCACTGGCATGGAGTGAAAACAGCCATGCTACATATTTAGAAGGCACTTTCAGATGTTTGTACTTTCGGATGTTTCCGATGCTGTTCAATGAATAAAGCAGCTATATACACAACTGCAGACTGCAAGACTCTTCTCAACATCTGACACTCTTTAAAATCCCCCCCCAGTGCCAACTGAGTAAAATCCTGCTTGGGGGTTAAAAAAAAAAAAAAAAAAAAAAGCATACGTTTTTCTCTATAGATTAGTGGACAGCCATTTGAGAGGTCAACTAGCACAGACATGGATGTGGCAAGTTAATGTGGGGATTAAACGACTAGATCAGCGGGTAGCACGCGATCTGATGTGATGGGTTGAGGGGGAGGGGGCGGTTGGACCAGAACTAGAGGATGTTTGGTCAGTGTGTGTGTGTGTGTGTGCAGTCTGATAATGGTCAGACTATGGCCTGTCAGTCGAGGGGAAGATGCTGCACTGCACATCTATTGCTTGTTACATCCATCCTCAACTTCCACTGAGTACAAGGATGTGTCCTGGACCAGTGTTTGGCAAGGTTAAAAGTAACCTTGCCAAACACTGGTCCTGCCTACAAGGATGAACGCTTGGACACTTAACATTGTGTTTCAAGTTACTCTATTTCACGACTCAAACCACTGGGCAACTTAATCCCAATTACTACACAGCTTAGAGAAACCGCTGAAACCTGCAGCGGAGATAAATGGACTACAGCTATACATAAAGAGGAGCGCCTTACATGGCCCCGCACAAATCAGTTTGCTGAAAGCCTTATTCTTACAAGGCCCTGTTGGCACATTCAAGCAGTAGCATCTCCAAGATGGGAGCCTGGAATGACGAGAAGGGCTTAATTCATTGTGAAAGCTCTCTATAAAAGAACAGGAGGAAAAGAGGCTCCGGCGTTTTTAGCGAGGGAAAACCCCTACGTTGTTTCCAAGATATAACTCCCTGTCAGGACACCGACTCCAAAAAGGTTTAGTTTGAGCAGTGGCATAGCAACAGCATGAGTCCTGTCAAAAAATGGACTCCCTGTGTAGACCTCCACTCCACTTCACTTCACTTTTTCCTTGGCTTCTGTTATCCTGCAGGGCACAATGTTATGGGCTCATAAAAAAAAAAAGTTGCCTGGCTCTTGGTAGGCGGCGAGACTCAGGGTTTCAAAATCACTCACTCTCACACTCAGCATGAACACAAAACCATTAAAAAGGGGGTAGGTCAAGAGAGACGGGGGGGAAACGTTTGTTGCAAAGTCTTTTCCCCAATTTGAAATAGAGCAAAATCTCCATGCACCCTTCCTTCATTCAGGGGGGTCTAGACGAGATTCTTCCATTCTAGTCTTTGAACAAAATGCATCCACACGAACAGTGATGCATTTAGAGAACAATTACCAGCACACTTGACAGGGTTGCAATTAATCAGACTGTCAGAGGAAAAAAAAGAAAACAAAAGAAAACAACTTGTCTGTGTCGCCTGAGTATCTGTGCCACTCTGACCAACAACATAGTGCATTTGTCTGCTGCCTGGATTCTGGATGCCCTCAGCTCCTCCTCTGACAACCCACTATCCCAGGTTTGCTTGTTTCCAGACAGCCAGTTACACAATCCCATTAATAAGAGTGGCTGCCTGCTTGAGTTTCCTGACTGTTATATTGAATTGAAAAAAAAAAAAAAAGGGGGAGGGAACGAGAGAGGGAGACAGAGAGAAAACCCGACAGCACTGATTAAACTCATAGGATTATCCTGACTGCTGACTGGCAGGGAGAAGAATCTGAATGCCAGTAAATATAACATTTTGCTGTGAGTCCATCCGGATCACTCGTGAGTGAATGAGAGATTTGGTCATATGCAAAGTCTATGTTACCGATAGGTAGGCTGGATTTGGGATTAAAAAGTATGTCGCCTACAAAATGCTTTGCGTCCTGCGTTCAAAAACTGACCCAGATTCCACAGACAGAAGGTAGAGAAAAACCCACCAATAATATATATAATTTACAGGTGCTGGACTGAGGCCATGTGTGCTTTTCCACTCCTATGTGTGAAAAAAAAAAAAAAAAAAAGGTCCGTCTCTAACACCCAAATGCCAACAACCGTGCAAGCACACACACGCATGCAAACCGAGCCAATAAACCAGCTGTTTCTTATAAAGATGCATGTACTTTCATTTCCCCCCCAAAAAAAGCAGCTCCGTGTGGTATCAGTTTTGAATGAGACAACATTTTTGTGAAAAGCAATAATGAAACCCTAAATCTAAAATGACAGTAGGTCTGTGGGAAAATACATTTATATTGTGCGAGCTATGAAAGCATCATTCTACCTTGGGAGTGGCCGTTTGTCTCTCTGTGCAAACAAAATGATATTAGACTCCATTATGCAGTGTAATAGACTGTAAATCCCCCAGAGATGGAGCTGGCCTTGTCGCAGGCAGCAGAGTCACAACATCACAGCCTGTTGGCCTGTTGGAGATTAAAGCCCTCCCTAATGGAGCAGCGGCAGAGCACAGGGCTTTGCCAAAGAGCAGGCCAGGACAGAGCTTTAGAGGACCGCGGAGCAAGCTACCGCCTGGGAAAGTGACCTGGAATCCAGAGTCTTCACCGCTGCTGCAGGGGGGGGGGGGCCCGTGCATGCATGTGGGGAAAAAAATGTGCAAACTCAACTCACGACAAGAATGAAGAGACTGTAAAAAAAAAAGATTGTGCTGCACAATAGAGACACACCTGACAACCTTCTTTCATTCAGATGTCAGTGGTTGACCAGCTCACACTACAGGAAGACGTCGAGACTTGTACCAAGGCTCCCGACTAAGATTTTAGACTAATTTGGTTGCACCAAAAATGGGTTGCAACACATTTCTGACTTTTTTTTTTGTGGAGATATCTTCTATGAAATCAAAACGAATATAAAAACTGGGGTTGTAACGATATATTGCGGGACGATATTTTCCGATCCAAAAAAAAACAGCATTTCAATGATGAAGTTGAGTTTCATTGAAATCACTGGAGGTCCAAATAGTTTGTATTGAGGGGGGTGGGGCGTGGACCATTATGAATGGGAGCTCGTCACTATGAAAACGGAGCTAGTGCACAGGGAAAATGTGTCCTCAGCCGGGCTTGGGGCTAATGGGTGGTAGTTTAGTACGTCGTGATGGTAAGCTAGAATGACTACAAACGGCCGCATTCGGTCATCCAAAATCTGTTTTCCATTTGCGAAACACAAGGAAATAAAGTGACGCCTCGTGGCTCTTTTTTTGTTAAAACATAGAAGCTTCTCATACCGGGCCACTGTCCTCTAAACACACACAAGACAAACACCACCTGTCACATACTTCCACTAAATTCACACTTCCTCTTACAGTCCTCTAAATTATGACAAAAAGCGGGCCTCTTTAATTGCCGTTATACAGTTTATGTCGGTATTTACAGCTACTTGAGGACAAATAGTTATGGAGGTTACCCTGACATCTTCACGACTAACTCTCTACTGACATCCCTTGTCCGAGGCGAGGAGCCGTGCCAGCAACAACCTTTGTTTTACGGGTTTCTGACATTCATTAAAAAAAAAACTAAAAAAACAACAACAAAACAGATCATTAAGAGAAAACACTTTCCACCCCCGCCTTGATAACCAGCCAAAGTATGTCAGCATGTACAGGCCTGCCTTCAAAAAAAGGTCAAACTATCATCAGTACTCAAGATGGCAAGCGGTCCAACAACTAGACCATAAATAATGGTCCACACGCCCACCCCCCTCAATACAAACTATTTGGACCTCCAGTGATTTCAATGAAACTCAACTTCACACTTCAAAACAGCAGAAGAAGAGGTTGGCATAACGGTTTGAACTTCAATGACCACGAATCATGTAACGGGACATCAGTAAACTGCACACGTTTACCAAACCGCTCGAATGTTGCTGAGTCGAGCTTTCACAGGACAGAGCACTCGTATTTCACAGAGAAGTGAAAATACTCAACAACAGACTTAATCTGGGTAAATAGGACAAATCTACAGGGTTTCACTGACCAGGGATGGCACGCTCGTCTGTGCTGTAGCCCCACTTTCTGGTTTAGGGTGATAAAACGGGCATATTCTTACATTAAATCTTGTATAGTGCCGTTTAAAAACAAGAATGTTAAAGACTTGAGGTGAAAAATGGGTGAAATTCAACATTGGGAAGGAAGCATTTTGTACCCTCGGTGTATTATGGGCAGCTCACTTCTTTCTGGATGCTCAGGTTTAATGCCCTTGTGGTACTTCAACAGTAACAATGGCTCAAAAGTGACCTGCTCGCTCATGTGTTAAATAAATACACAGGAGAACTGCACGGGAATATTTTTTTTTCATTGGCTATACATGAACACACTAAAAATGTTCCACTGACTGTTCTGCGTTTGCAGGTTCAGTGCCGTCTGCACTACAGGCAGTGTTACATTGCGGCTTGGTTTCACGCAAATGGATGGAGAAAGCAGCTGCCCTGGATTTACAAAAGCTGGAATGGGCTGAACCAGAATGAACAGCATTATTACTCCAGCCCCTGAGGGAGATGAAAGCCACCAAGTTCAAGTAGTGAAAAAAAAAAAAAAAAAAGGTCCTGAGTGAAACAGAACAGGGGGAAAAGTATCTTATGTGAGGGTAGTTATAAAACTTTTAGGCAATTTGTGCCATGTTTACCGTTTTGACTCTAAAAGTAACATAGGGCAACACAAAAGTACTCACAAGTATGACATTTTTGTTTTGCTGTGAGGCTGATGAGGCGTAGCATCGGAAATGCAATTAGATTTCATTCAAAAACCCTTTTGATGCCGCCTTGCTTCTTCAGAAAAGTCTCCCCCATATGGGGCTTTTTCTGGAGCTACATGTGTGTGCGCCCCTATCCGTCTCTCTCGGTTGCGGGGCGAACACAAGACGCATGCCTCGCTACACTAAGCTGAAAGGACAGACGAGTGCAAACACTATTCATCACCATGGCATTGGCTGAGGGACTTAGTTCCTCGGCAACACGCCGCATTAGACAGCGACATCTCGCCCAACATCGGTCCTGGAGGGGATTTTGGCAGCACGGAGCGGCGCAGAGTTGAGGACTCCCCGTCTCCACCGTACTGATTCACATTGAGGGGAGCGAGTAACGAGGATGGCTATATCTCAAAAAAAAGGCCCACACATTGCCCTTTTTCCAACTCTGAGCTAAATGGTTGTAACTTATGCCAAGAGTCTCTCTGCAACTCTGAAGCCTTGCCACACACACACACACACACTACCTTCCACGGTTGGCTTACATCATTGTTTGTTTGATCAGTGCGGATAATAAAGTTCCCATCTGGTTACCCAACTGAGACTTTGGCCAACAGAGGCAGTAAATATTTGCTGAGAACCACAGAGGGGAATGATAGACGGTAATAATAAATTTATCAAAAAAAGGAGCATCAAGCGACAAACAAAGAGTATTTAAGTACGGCAACAAATCAGGGTCCAAATGCAAGGACCGCTACATGTTAAGACTGAATATAGTCAGCAGCCTCTGCAGGCCTTCAATTATGTTTGAGATTATTTGCAGGACTCCACTCTCGCCAGTTTTTGGTGAGAGACCTTTTTTCAATGTAAGTGTACAAGTAAGCTGCCCAGTGGTACTCAAAAGTGAGCAAACCATATGGCAATTTTATCTCCTGTGGTATTACTATAGGATTTTCTGTAGTACAAGATTTTGACCTGTAGTGGCAGCAGAGATGTTTCATTTGATATTGATAGCATCCTAAAATTGACTATAGGATTAATACAGTTATAACAGATGCCTCCCCTTGTTTCAAACGCTGAGTTCAAGCAGAGTGCCTGGCTGCGTCCCAAAGGGAACCCCGACAGAAAGAAAGCAGGCCGACTTCTGACAAGGGGAACTTTGGGATGTTTCTCAGAAAGGTGAACAACAAGGGTTTTATTCATGTAGTCCATGCTGTGCAGTAATTTATTCCAGTGAGTCGCATTAAGGCAAGGAGGAACTTCTCTTTTCGCCTTAAGATGACTAACTGGAGTTTACCCTCATTTTTTATTTGCCATCACTGATTCAACCGCTTACTTCCCACAGAGTAGGCTGAAACTAAATGAATGCATCTGTGCAGCTGATGTCAAATTATACAAATATTTGCAACAGCAGGCCATTGTACTTCCGACTTGGCTGTACACGGCTACGTGCTGAATAGCCGCAACTAACTTTCAAAAAAGTAGCATCTTAAAAGTGCAATTTCTACCCAAAAGGACTGAGCATTTTTGAAAGCGCTGGTCCATCTGCTACTGCCTTTGGCGTCACGTTTTGCACTGGTTTGACTTTCTTTAGCCTCAAAGCCATGTGTTAAAACTTTCAACTCGCACATGTTGTCAATTAACGACCACACTCTTCATTAACAATGGCAAATGAGCCTTGATTTAGCATGAACAAGAGACGAGCAACAAAAAAAGTACGCCCAGCCCTCCCAATTTTAGCCCCCCTCCCCAAACTATTTCATTTCTTGGACAGAAAAATCCCCCAACCCCCACCTGCAAGTGAGGAGGAATGAATGAGTTTGGGCAAAGGCGTTGTGAATGAAGTTTGAGATGAGTTAGTGCGAGTCCAACAAAGTAAAGTATGTGAGTCAGCAAAGAATAAAAAGAGGACTTGCGGTTGTTTAACAAAATCGGCACCTAGATAATAGTAAAGATGATATACTTGCCTCTTTATCTGTTGAAGTGTTGTTCCCCCTCGTTATAATCCAGTCAACGGGCAATGTAGGATCCCAAGGGGTGCTTCTTCAGGTCTGGAGTGGCTCCTGGACCCCTTCCCCGCTGTCTCTAGTTTAACTTTATCTGCTGTGCTGGATGAGGCTAGACGTGTCTCTCGCCCGCCTCTCAGGACTTTGAATGGAGCTCTGGAGCGGGTTGGGTCTGTAGGGTCCACCGGCGTAGGGAGTGACTGAAGCGGCTTCTTTGGACTCAGCGTCCCCTAATCACCTCCAGCAAGGGGAGGGCGGGGGGGCGATTATGCTGCTTTCAAATGTTGTCGGAAATATCCAAACTTGAACATGAGTGCACAAAGTGGTGAGTGTAAAAACACATCAGGGGTCTGACGTCAGACGGGTGCCGGAAATAAATTCCCGATTGAAAGACGCAATAGACTTTTCTTTCCACATTCATTACAGCTAACAGCAGTAATTTTATTTTACCATCAATTCCCAGATTTTAATTTGAACATACATGTTTTGTAAAATATCTTTGGATGAAATATTAAACTTTTTGGGGATGATGTTTGGGTCTATAGTCCAAACTTTACAATATTATATTTCAACGATTGGCAAATGGAAAGGGCGTTATCATATAGGCTAGTATAACTTCTCATTGCGCTAGTCTCTAGCGCAATGAGCGTGTACAGTCTAGCTATGTTTTAAATGTAGTTATATTTGCCAGCAGCCCTTGCTTCACATACCATTTTTAATAACCTAATATGTTTTTTAGAGACGAGGAGTATCCAAAGCATTGACCTATTGTGTCACTATTTTGGAAACGCCTAGCTTGCTTGATGTGGCTTTTAAGTTATTTGATTGGACTACATGTTGCTGCATTGCTCCATATATGTCGTTTTTGGCCAGTGGCACCAATTAGGTACACACGATTGTACCCTTCAGGTTTGTTGAGAATATCATAGTTTATGTGTTTAAATCCCAAAGGATAAACCAGCAACATAACTAATACTCTTGCTGTTACTATGCTGTCGCTGTCACTATCATTATTGTTCTCTCCACCAAGAAATGAGACCCAGCTCAATACAATTAGTTCAGGCACGTTCTCTGGCGTTGTCGAAAGGCATTCTGGGAAATGTAGAAAATCAGTAACTGACACAGAAGTAGATAGGACAGATTTAGGGAGAGTGGGTACACCAAAAAGGTAAATTACAACACTGTTACAAAAAAACTCCTTGAATGCATTGAACAGATTAATGATACATACGAGTGTAAGAGTACAAGAGGGTGGACTTTTTCTTTAAGAAGATATTTCAAAGATAATACTGATTTAACCAGGCTAAGCTCCTCATGCAGGTCATTCCAATGTCTAGGAGCCCTGGCAAAGGCCGTATATTATTATATTGTTTTATTTATGACCTCCTGATCTCTGGAACTCCTCTCTGAGGAGTTTACGAGGCGCAATTGAATGCAGCATTGAAGTTCTCCATTGATGCTGCAACTATCTCACCTGAAAGCACAACATCCCCCTCCTGTGTCATATTAGTAGATCGCAGCGAGTAGCTGACCGATTTCATTGTTAACCTGCATTGACTCTGGGTCAGTTTTGTGTTTTACTCTAATAGTAGAACAGGGTTATAGCCCCCTTTCTGATGGGTGAGAAACCGATCCTGGAGCAGTTTTCTGGGGGCGAAACTTTTTCTCTACCCCTTCAAGTGAAGAGTGTGCGAACTGTATAGGGGGGTAATTTAAAAGGATAGCCGTTATATAATATCCGCATTGTACGTATGGAAAAATTAACATCATATTATAACAAGTACATTATATATATGGTAAATATACAATAATTATTTCTCTACAACCTATTTTGTGTCTGTTTTTTATATGTTTGCAAACTGTACTCTCCCCACACAAGTGTAATGATCTAGAAACAGCGGTTGCGCAAGCGCCGTTTCGGTCACCATTTCCTCCTCTCCGTAATTTGGGTCATATTCAGGAACTCAGTTTGTGTCGCATTTGTTTGTGTTTCTCCGACTGATTTTTGTCATAAATAGGATTTCGGTAAGTTGCCGTTCGTGTCTGTTCAGTTCAACTAACCATTGGGCGTATATTAGAGCTTTTTTAAAAGGCTTTATTTGTGGAAAATGAGGGAAGCTAGCTGTACTACCTGGTGTTGTCTAGACGTCCGGGTTGGGTCAGTCTGGTTGTTGAAATGAATGCAGTTCTGCCACAGTATTGTTATAATTTTAGTCAGATTGTAATGTGGCAAATCATTTTAAAAATGTGTGTGTCGTCTCATCGAATCAGATCAAAGCAATGAGCCCAATAAATCGTCCATGAGTGTTGCAATGAATTCACTTCGACAGCTATTCTGCCCAGCGAGGAAAGGGTAAATAAACGTATGACCTCTAGTCGGTGGTCGTCATCAGGCTAACGACCACTAATTACAGTTACACAATCCGACTATGCTTTCAGAAAAGCATTTAGTTATGCCTTCCCCCCTCAAAATGCCTTATATTCTATTATAACGTCAATTGTTTGATGGCACTTGTTATTATGTATACTATGAATTTATGTTAGAAATATTTATGTCTGGCTAAAAGGTGGGTCAACTCACTTTAGCTAGGTTTATCTTCTTCCACCACATCCACTTAACTCAGATGTTGTTCCCTTGGTTGTTTCTAAATCAGTTATGTTTTTGAGTGTACAAGGAAAGCGAGAGTGACTTCTTGTCTCTGTTGAACAGCTGGGTGCTCATCCTGATCTTTCCATTTCTTCCTTTGTCTTTCAAGGTGTCTTTTATGAGTAATCAAAGGCAGCAGAAGCCTACGCTAACAGGCCAGCGTTTCAAAACCAGAAAAAGAGGTGAGAGAAGTAACTCCATTTAGCAAGCCAAAATGGAGGCCTTATGTAACCGTGTTTTTCAATAACAATCAGAAATATAGGCTTTGACCATATCAACTTATAAGAGCCAAAAACCATGATATATTCCCAATTTGATCTCTCAGCAACTAAATGTAGTCAGGATGTACAAAGTGATAATGTTGGTGGTGAGATTCACCCTGAAATGTGAAGTTGAAGACTAAGCACACATTTCCCATAATAGGATAAGGTTGGTGGCACTCTATTCAAAGCCTTATGCAAGAAAAAGAGTACTCTATACTTGTCTGTCTGTGCGTGGGATTTTCAGGGGTTTTGTTATATCAGTATTTGCCTTGAGGAGTCATAAGGTTATTAGTAATTGGCAGGGAGAAACTCAAATGAATATCTGTCCTCTCAACAGATGAAAAGGAGAGGTTTGACCCTACCCAGTTTCAGGAAAGCATCGTACAAGGTCTGAACCAAACTGGCACTGATTTGGACGCTGTCGCAAAGTTCCTTGATGCCTCTGGCGCCAAGCTCGACTACCGACGCTATGCCGAGACACTCTTCGACATCCTGGTGGCCGGGGGAATGCTGGGTAATAGGCAGTCCCTTTTTGTCATACTTAAGTGCTCTGCTTCCATTAAGACAGTGTGCATTCTTTAAGGGTGCTTTTTACTGTGATTATTGGTGTGATGATGATGCAGTCAGTCCATTGCGCAGGTGAGCACAGTTGCCATCACCAAAGTACCCAGAATCATAGCACCCAAGTGCCGCTAATGCTATAATGGCTTTCATACAATGGTTACCCACAAATGAGAACTGTTTAAAGTTTTCTTCTAAATAGTATGCATACATGAAATGTAAACAGGTTGGTACATGATGAAAAAACAAGTTGAGTTGAAAAAACAGCAATTCCATTTTTCCCCAAAATAAGTGCATTATAGGAATTATTAGTGTGGTTGCAAGTGTTAGACCAGTCAGATGGCTTGGCCAAAAATACTTGTTGTATAATACAGCTTGCCCATTTTCTTGTCTGGTAGTGTATTTTTCTTATTCCCGTGGATAACTGGCCAAATGTAGATGACATGGTGCCTCATCAAGATATTTCAAGTGCAGCTACAATGGAGTTTGATAGCAGAAAAAAGTTCAGCTGTCTGGAACAACGACAGTAAATGTCAGGTTTTGAGAGCAAAGAGCAAGGGCTTCTTTCTAGGCGCACCATTTTGCACCGACATTCAACAATCATACAGGGAGAAATCCACCATAGAGGAGATGGAGATGGCATTTCTCCATTGATAGTAGACTCAATAGACCAAGGGTAGGAAATCATGTTCCATTGAGGGCCGAGAATATGCAAGTTTCCATTCCAACCAAAGACTATAGGAGGTGATTTTCGCTGATTAGTTCCCTCCTCTCAAGTTAAAGGTGTGTTACTCAGTGAAATTTTGTGGTGTAGTCTTTGTTTGGGATGAAAACTTGTATACTCTCAGCCCTCAATGGCACATGATAGCCCATCCGTGCAGTAGACCACAGTGCAATGAAAGACATGTTGCCACAAGCCATGTTGCATTTTTACCATTTCAATCATAGACACGCCCCAGTGTTCACAAACTAGCTGGCTGGCTGGCTCTATAATATGCCCATGCACCCACCTTTGACTGAAAGCAAGAAGTTAAGGCACATTCTCTGGGGGTTGTTTAAAGTCACCTTGACAAACGTTGGAAATCACTAACTGAAGTAGAAGAAGACGAGCAGGTTGAGGGAAAGTGGGTACACCAAATTACAACACTTCATCACAAAACAACTGGAATGCAAACATCACAAATTGATGTTATCTAACAGTATAATCCAAGTATGTATTTTTCCTTTTTAAGTATTTTATTGTTTTGTTTTCACTCAATGTCAAAGCTCTCCTCTGCTGCAGTTTTACTATTAAGCATTCAGTTTGATGCAATTGGAAACACAAATTGGAGACACAAATTGTGTTTCACATTGTGAAAGCAACTCATTTGAGGGTGTGATGCAATTATTTGTCTTTTTTTTTTCAGCCCCAGGGGGGACCTTGTCAGATGACATGACCCGCACAGAGTTCTGTCTCTTCACAGCACAAGAAGACATGGAGACCATGCAGGCATATGCACAGGTGAGCAACTCCAAATCACACTGAATATGAGCACACCATTTCATTCTTAGTCTATTTTCACAGACTCAAATTTAATGCATGACACATCTTCCATTCTTCCAAGGAAATTGTAATGTTGTTTCTGCAGTAAATTAATATAAAAAATGTTTTGTGTTTCCTTCAGGTCTTTAACAAGCTTATCAGGCGTTACAAGTACCTGGAGAAAGGGTTTGAGGAGGAGATCAAAAAGGTTAGCGTTTTGCTCAAGGTGTCTTGAGAGGAATACTTGTGACCCAGTTCAAAGTTCTGACCTATTTGTTTTTCAACTCTGACTTTCCTGAGTATACAGTCGCTATCGAGCCATATAGTGGCACTCTATTGTTTGCACACTTGTTTTTTGCACTATATTGTCTATTCTATTCTGTTTTCTATTGTTGTGAGCTGCCATAACACATGAATTTCCCCACGGCGGGATCAATAAAGTCTATCTTATCTTATCTTATCTTAGTGTATGTCTGACTCAATTCAGCCTACAGGTAAATAAAGGTGTGTTTTTTTTTCCCTTCTGTTTGCTCCTCTGCAGCTGTTGTTGTTTCTCAAGGGCTTCACAGAGTCTGAGCGCAACAAGCTGGCCATGCTAACCGGAATTCTGCTGGCCAACGGCAATATCTCTGCCGCCATCCTCAGCAGCCTGTTCAACGAGAACATTGTCAAAGAAGGTACCTTGTTTGTGCCTAGTAATGTTGTCCCTTTCAATTACACAGATAAGGTCCAGAGGTAGAAATAGGTGGATGGAGAGAAAATAAGCAGATCAAATGTGGAGGAGAATCATTACCCCCCCCACTCCCTCTTCTGTGCCTAGCATTGATTTTACATCTGTGATAGGCAACCGGTAGCCAAACACAATAACTCTACTGCTGGAATTCCTAAATCCTGCCTCTACATGAATTCACTGCAATTTGGGATGGTTACTATCCTCCAATTTACATGTTTGGTAGCTTGATAGCTGGAGAGATAATATGTGACTTTTATTTGAGTGACACAGTGGTCAAATGAAGCACTTGGAAGTGACCTCAGTCTTGCCACCATGCTTATTTTTGTCTCTTTTACATATAAATCATATGTTTTCTTGGTTTACTCTACCATGGTATCAGTGTTTAGTCTGAGACAGACACATTTAGTACAGAAGTTGATGTGAAACTCAGATGTAAAAAATGTAATAATCCCCACACTGGATAATCAAAATAAATATACGTTTATTTGATATGCCTTGAGTTCAGATTTATTTTGTTGATCTATGATTCATTCTTTGCTTTCTAGGCATTCTGCCAGTTAAAGCCTGTTTAATTGCATCTCATGGAGTTTTGTTTACCAATGCTTTACTCAGGCCTAACGTTATCCTGGCAGGTCTGTTAGCAACAGCTGCCTCTCATTTCAACCATTTTTTTCAGGTGTTTCGGCAGGCTTTGCTGTGAAACTCTTCAAATCCTGGCTTAATGAAAGGGACATCAACTCTGTTGCTGCCAGTCTCCGAAAGGTCGGCATGGACAACAGGCTTATGGTGAGAGCGTGACATCTCAAATACAAAGTCAGGAACAGGCGAAGCATACGCTTCTCATGGCTGGCTGAAGGGCAGTGCCTTTTGGGGGATGATGTTTGGGTCTATAGTCCAATAATTGTCAAGAAGCAGTTTGTCTTCTTATTGATATGCCCGTTTAATTGCTTGAAAGGCTTCCTTTGTTTAATTGGGTCCTAACCAATGTTTGACTGCGCTCTTTCAGGAGCTGTTCCCTGCCAACAAGCGGAGCTGCGAGCACTTCTCAAAGTACTTCACGGATGCCGGGCTCAAGGAGCTGTCGGACTTCGCCAGGAACCAGCAGTCCATCGGTGCCCGCAAGGAGCTGCAGAAAGAGGTTCAAGAGCTGATGTCGCGTGGGGACCCCCTCAAAGATGTAAGGCCTAGCATGTTTTCCAGCAGAGTTGATTCAGTCAGCTTCCTCTCTATACATCCCTTTTTTGCTCCTTTTATCAAACCACTCAAGAGAGCACTTAAGATCACTTCCTTCGCAACCTCTGTCCCTATTTGTTTTGAGGAGTCTAGAAGAAAAGGACCCATTGACTCAATGAGAAATTACTGAAATCTACTCAACCTGAATGCACTACCTGCTCCTGCAAGCCTCTGTATCCCGCTAGGGTTCACGTAGCTCAGACTTCTGCAGGATTTGATGAGCAATATACACTACCACCTGCCTAATAATGTGTAGGTCCCCCTCGTTCCCCCAAAACAGCTCTGACCCGTCGAGGCATGGACTCCACAAGACCTCTGAAGGTGTCCTGTGGTATCTGGCACCAAGACGTTAGCAGCAGATCCTGTAAGTTGCGAGGTGAGGCCTCCATGGATCAGACTTGTTTTTCCAGCACATCCCACAGATGCTCGATCGGATTGAGATCTGGGGAATTTGGAGGCCGAGTCAACACCTTGAACTCTTTGTCATGTTCCTCAAACCATTCCTGAACAATTTTTTTCATACCGGGAACACCCCACAAGACCTGCCCTTGTGGAGATGCTCTGACCCAGTCGTCTAGTCATCACAATTTGGCCCTTGTCAAAGTCACTCAGATCCTTACGCTTGCCCATTTTTCCTGCTTCCAACACATCAACTTCAAAAACTGACTGTTCACTTGCAATATATCCCACCCCTTGACAGGTGGGATAAATTGTATTGTAAAGAGATAATCGATGTTACTCACTTCACCTGTCAGTGGTTTAATGTTGTGGCTGATCGGTGTACCTCAGCATACGTGGGGCATGATTTTACCTGCTTTCCCATTGATGTGCCTCACAGATCATCGTCTACAGCCGAGAGGAAATGAAGAAGAGCAACATCTCTGAGCAGACAATGATTGGAATGATCTGGTCCAGCGTAATGAGCTCCGTGGAGTGGAACAAGAAGGAGGAGCTGGTCACCGAACAAGCCATCAAACTCTTAAAGGTAACGCTTTAAGAGTTCACCTTCGACTCTTCACAAGCACGACAACACAAAACTTATTCTGAAAGTGTTGTTTTTCCTTTACCGATTCCCAGATGTCACAACTTGTCTTTTTCAGTGCCTGAAAATGTTCTAACTCTAACATCTTCCCCTGTTGTTGTTGTTGTTGTTGTTGTTGTTGTTGTTGCACATTTTCAGCAATACAGCCCTCTGCTGAAGGCTTTTACCTCCCAGGGCCTCTCTGAACTCACTCTCCTGATGAAGATCCAGGAGTACTGCTACGACAACATCCACTTCATGAAGGCCTTCCAGAAGATTGTGGTGCTGCTCTACAAAGGTAAAACTTGTTTGTGTCTGTGAGGTTTTTTGTTTTTTTTTATTCACAAAAGCTTCACAGTAAACTATTCATCAGTGTGTGGCAGTCATGAATTTTAGGAAGAAGTTCATTTTGATGGAGAGAAACTATGTAGGCATGAATGAATGATGCCAGATGGCTAGAGATTATAGCCAAAACTCTGCCTTGATTGATGTTGTCAACCTGTTGGGGGAGATTTGTTTTTCAAGCACCTGCGCACGCATCTGTGCCGTTGGCGTCATGTTGAATAGGATTTTTTTTGCGGATTTTTTTCACAGCGGATGTCCTGAGCGAGGAAGCAATTCTAAAATGGTACAGCGAAGCCCATGTTTCCAAAGGAAAGAGCATTTTCATTGAACAGATGAAAAAGTTTGTGGAGTGGCTCAAGAACGCAGAGGAAGGTGAGCACTGTCAATGCATTTTTATCATGTCTTGCCAGTTGGTGGTTTTGGTTGTACTTTCCATAGCATAGATTGCCAGATATAGTAGTGGCATGGCTTAATGCTTTATGCCATGCGTGCTTGTTTGATGTAGCTCCTTTATTCGTGCTATCACTACCAAATATTTTGTTTTGTCACACTCAATTTCAAGTTTTTATGACTCTGGTGGTAATGCTCAGCAGTGCGTAGAGGTTTGTACCCAACGCTGACTCATGTTTTGTGCTTTTCAGAGTCAGAGTCTGAGGAGGAAGAAACAGACTGAGGAGCTCAAGCCAACCACCATCCTAATTTTGTGTTTTTACTTTTTATTTTGACATAAACATAGTGCCAGGAAGTGTTTTGTTACAGAAGTCTTTGTCTCCGTTTCTTTTTTCTTTTCTATTCTGTCTCCTCTACTGTTAATCATGATGTTTAGTTGTACTGTAATGTAAGGGCTTTTACATCGTGTTCATTTTAGACATGTTTTACTATCTGAAACGATACTTGTACTCTTCTACTCCTCTTCACAAGCAGGACACAATGCCACACTTAGCTAAACTGACCTAGCCCCCTTTGTTTTTATGTATCAAAAGGGGATTCTTTGGAAAGATGATTCCCTTTAAATTAGCCAGTTTACAGGCATATTTCACAGCCATCTTTTTTAGTCATGGGACTCTTGTTTGCAAGAGGTCAATAAAAAATTATGTTTTGCCATGATATCTTGGACCTCTGAAAAGCATGTTGTTTTCCTAACCTTAATTTGCACTTCTGCTAATTATGTGATAACTTTTGAATTTAATGCCCCTTTTTGAATTTAGCTCCCATCTCCATCGCCTTTGATGGAGCTGTGCCAGTTTTAACTCCAAGCGTGCTGGTGGCGGCAGTGCCCCTCCAGATGAACTGTAATTGCTCTATACATTTTCTGTACCATAACCATGCCTAGCTTCTGGATTTAATAGTTTTTTTTTTCTTTACCCTACAGTTTGCAATTTTTTTAAATAAATGGAAATTAGTGGTTTTCATTGCTGGTGCACTATTTTGATTATTATTGACACATACATGTAGTCATATCTGAGTGTCAAAGTGGGCATATTCAGGAAAATCCCTCTGTAGGTCACAGATCAGCCTTTGTCCACACAGAAATTTTCGGCTGGTCGATCACCTTTTAGCCTCACCTAATCAAGTAATCAGGAAAGGTAGTCTGCTATGTGTGGCGTGAAGTGCAAACAACTCTCGTTCCCTGCAGCTCTATCTCGCTTTCAATGGTAATTATGGTTCAGTCAAGCATGCAAAAATGGGAGCGAGATGGTGATTCAAGATGTTATGAAAATGGAGGTCACTGCACATACTTTATGGCAGTCATTGAGTGTTTTGTGTGAGCATGTTTAAGGGGGGCTGGGGAGGGGGGGTTAAGAGGGTCAGCAAAGTAAGTTTTGATTGGCACATTATTTGGCACATTATTTCCTAGGAAGTGAAGCATTCCCTCCAATAGCTGTCCAATAACTGCTTTGAATGCAGCAGTAGATACAGTTGATTTGGATAGTGAAGCTGAATAATTCTCTAAATAAAAGGATGGTTGGATGTGGCATCTTGGTATCAACTTACAGAAATGTACACCGATCAGCCTTAACATTAAAACCACCTGCCTAATATTGTGTAGGTCCCCCTCGTTCCCCCAAAACAGCTCTGACCCGTCGAGGCGTGGACCTCCACAAGACCTCTGAAGGTGTCCTGTGGTCTCTGGCACCAAGACGTTAGCAGCAGGTCCTTTAAGTCCATCGGGTTGAGATCTGGGGAATTTGGACATCCACATGATGTAAAAGAAAACATGATTCATCAGACCAGACCACCTTCTTCCATTGCTCCGTGGTCCAGTTCTGATTGTAGGCGTTTCGGCAGTGGACAGGGGTCAGCGTGGGCACTCTGTGGCTACGCAGCCCCATATGCAGCAAGCTGGGATGCACTGTGTGTTCTGACACATTTCTATCATAGCTAGCATTAACTTTTCCAGCAATTTGTGCTACAGTAGCTCTTCTGTGGGATTGTCCTTCCTTGGATCTCTTTTGGTAGGTACTAACCACTGCATACCGGGAACACCCCCACAAGATCTGGCGTTGTGGAGATGCTCTGACCCAGTCGTCTAGCCGTCACAATTTGGCCCTTGTCAAAGTCACTCAGATCCTTACGCTTGCCTCCAACACATCAACTTCAAGAACTGACTGTTCACTTGCTTCCCAATATATCCCACCCCTTGACAGGTGCCATTGTAATGAGATAATCGATGTTCACTTCACCTGTCAGTGGTTTTAATGTTGTGGCTGATCGGTGTATATGTTAAGCCCAGGCCAGCAAAGTGCAAACAGGAACATAGGACTGGTGATCTGTTTCACGCAACACCAATAGATGGCAGTAAGTCCTTTGGAGATACTTCCAACCTCCTTGAGTTGTATTCAAGCTTTCAGAAAGTAGAAAGTGCCATTTTGAGAAACTAGACTAGAAAGTATTAGACAGGCAGAACTACAAAGTATCAGACACAAGTATTTCTCTGCTCTGCCCCAGGAGGATTTGTTTGCCTTTTGGTTTTATTTAGTTGTTCTAAAGAACATGAAACAATTTGGGAGACTGACACGCCGTCGGGGGGGAAATACGGCTGCTTTTGAGATTATGTGTGTACATGCGTGTGTGCAGCGGTGGATGGCAGTGACGCCTTCCCCCCTCCCTTCCTGTAAACAGCACTGGCATCACCATCTTGGTGGGACTGTTGTCTGCTTGTCACCAGGCTGTCTAACACACAACACACAGAGAGAGCTCCTCCCTGCATGTCACGGTGTACAGGCAGCGCATCGCCGAATTTTGAAGAAGGCTCAAGTATAATGAGCTGGGTTACAGTTTGCATCCATTTTTTTTCAAGCCAAATATGCTGCTAGATATAGATATACCTACACAAGCCTGTTTTTCCAAAGTTGTGCCTTCTCAAGGTGTGAAACTGTCAGGGTTTAATTTGTTCTTCTCTCTCGGTGACAAGGAGTCCAGAGGTGCCTGTTCCCTATTGAAATGTTCTGTTCTTTACCTTTTGTCATTTCAATGCCACGCAGTACAGCTGACAGGATATCGGTAAAATGAATAAATAATGTTCTTTAACCTTTATTTATCGGGGGAAAGTCAACTGAGCATGCATGCTAAACATTTATACAGTAACAAACACCTGAGAGCTGCCCAGTGCAACCACATCTTCTGTTGACCAGTTGGAGCTGCCCAGTACTACTGTGTCACTGAGCAGCTGGGGGGTTAAATGCCTTGCTCAAGGGCAAATCAACAGTAGTAGTCACTTTCCACACCCACATTTTCTCAGCTGTTCCGGGGATTAAAATCTCCAGCCACAAACCTGCTTCTCTAATCTGTAGGCTCCCACTAGCCCACCGACAATGAAGACTTAAAGACTGGTTGGTGAAAAGAGGAAGGGTGTCATGCAACATAGGATTGAATTCACGACGTCCTGACCCCACAGCATTAACGTTAGTGTGCTGATACACGTGGAGTCATTAATTGACGTTTTAATCACGTCATGTTGCAAGAGTTGTGCTATATAATTTCCCCCAATGACATTGAAAACTGCCTCAGGAAAATAAAAAAAGATTGGCATCATTTTTGGGAAATTTCTATCTCAGTTGGACTTCCTGCATGAACTGAACACAACAGCACTGTGTGCCAGGGGATGCCAAGGGAGTTGTGGAGAGCAATTATTCTGGATTTCACACTGCGGCTTTGGTCAGTAAACATGACTCAGACTGCAATGCAGAACTCATCTGAATAATACTGTCAGAAAACAGAAGGAGGCAGGGCAATAGTTCCTTTGAATGAGAAGAGAGGGACTTGAGATAATTACTGGCTTTTCAACACAACGACTACTCCTTAGACCATGCCATGATGTGCTGAGCACAAAATGCACGCTGTTTTTGTTTTCAGCAAATGGCAAGTGGTTTCTGTATATTTTGCATTTCAAGAAGCTCATTGAGTCACAGGCCAATTCCCTAAGCTGTGCTGCTGCTGCTGCTGCTGCTGCTGCTGCTGCTGCTGCTGCTGCTGTATATATACAGAGGAGCACTCTTCTCTTGGGCTTACTAACCAGGTATGGATAGTATGGAAATACAGATCAACAAGTTGACTCAATTCTCTAAATTTGGTCTTTAGCTGAACATCCTGAAGTAATGTCGTCTCTTAACCCCGGTTTGGCTGCATTACGGACATCTCAGCACCTCTGTAACAAGGACTCTTCACTAAGCTCTTAAAACCAATGGGGCTGACCATTGGTTTTAAGAGCTTAGTGAATAGTCCTTATGAGGTTATGAGCTGGCAGTCACTGTTGCCTGTCAACCCTCCCCACTTCCCCTGGAGGTAACACTGCCATCCTCATCAGCTTTTTCCTTCTGGAAGCAGGCGCCACGTTAATAGGAGCTTTTTAATGTAACTGTGGGAATCATTCTGTAACTAGCTATTCAAAGTCATTTCACACACTTAATTCAGAGGCAACGTCATAAAATAGATTTGGACCTTCAGGGCTATGGCTAAAGGTACTGTACTATTTCCATTTCACTTTTCTCTTTCTGGAAGTCATTTGACAGCGGTGATGATGGATAGATAGAAGGAAAAATGCAGCATTTTCTGTGCGATCCAAACACAATGTGTATAATGTGTTTCTCTCAGTCCTATAAACTAGGAAATCAATAGTGATCTCGAAAAGTGGAGGACCGCTCCAAATGACCTATTTGTGGCTGTCATGCTGCTGTAGTACGTCGTAAGAGATATGCACACAGTATCAAATTGAGATAAGAAGATGAAAGTGGAGATAGTGGGAAGAAGATTGCTTGGCTGTCATTTCAAACCATCAAGCAAGACGGCTAAACAAACAGCATTGGAAAAGCGAGCGGCAAAACAACATATTGTGAGAGGAGAAATAATTGAGAGGATGAAATGTGTAGTTTGTGCAGCGTGGATTGAGTGATCCGGCGGTCACCGCGGTTTCAATAAGAAAAGTGTATCTCCCCTCCCTCAAAGTCCTGCTGCCAGCTTATGGTGGCCACACTGAGTATGTGTAATGGCCTGGCTGTGAGACCCCAGGGATTTCGTGGCTAACCCAGAGTCAACACCGAGGCTCATCACAAACATCATTACTTTCTCTCAGCCTGTCCTTTTTCCCTCTTCAGCCGTCCAGGTCTGCGAGCTGTGTACAGACGACTGAGGGCAAGGGGATGGATGGCCCGGTTTGATAAAGAACGATGGACTCAAGGGCCGCTATTTACTGGAGATGCGCCCAAGACCAAAGGGTCTTCTTGAAGGGCCTTAAAGAGCACATCCTTAGCATACCTCTGTCTCTCGCAGCTCGCGCCTTGCTAACGGAAAAGACAACTCGCGGAAGATTCATGCCCTATTACTCTCTCGCCCTTCAAATCAACAGCATAGGGCTTAACAGGGGCACTGCTGGAGCTAACTGCATTGAGATGGAGCTCTGCAAGAGAGGAAGGAGAGGGAGGGAGGGAGGGAGGCAGGGAGCATATGACTGAGCCCTCTTGGGAACACCACAGCTACATCACAACACTTTGGCTGTGACAAACCGCACTGATAACTTGCAAATGGAATGAAAGTTTGGATCTCCAGAATGTTTTTAACGAGTCTCCCTGGAGTGTGGCATAATGACTGTAACTCTGGAATGGAGAGAGAGAGCGCATCAGAGAGAATCAGAGAGAGAGAGAACGAGAGAGTTTGAGTGGTAGGTCTGCATGCAGCTCTCTGCTTTCGCTTGCCCGTTTATGCACCAGCGGCTCCGGGGACTCAGACAGGCTGTGGAAAGACACGAAAAAGCCTCTACAAAACTGTTTGTTTTTGTAAGGAATGGCAGAGTAGGGAGGGAGGAATCTACTTAATATTAAATAACACAACACAATTTCTTTCCCGAGCTACATGGCAAATATTCAACCCAAACACATGAAGAGTATTGACATTAAATACATGATTAGCGCACTAACCGGGCAGGATATGGACGTCGTGTTTTGAAGCTGCTACGTTTAAGCTTTTACGAGAATAATGTCAGGAGTATTTTGCCGTTAACAAAGAGTATATGTGAAATGGGCATTATGTTTCCATATCTAATAGATGAAATGAGCTCCTTTGAGGGATATTTCAGTCCATTGTTTTCTTCCTGTATAAAAGTGACAACTATAAATGCCTTTAGATAGAAGGTGAAAATGTATTCCTTCCGCCCTCTGCATTGTCAAGGAAGAATAACTCAAATGAACTCGACGGGAGCGGAGACCTTATCTTCGATAATGCCGAGCATATTTCTCAATGTTGCCATTTTCCCGTTTACGAAAGACTATTCATTCCATAAGTATCTAACCATCTCAGGGAAGAATATCCAATGAGAGACAAAGCATAAAAAAGCAGATGTGAATATAGCCAACAGCGTTTGTTTGATCCAGTTTCCTTCTTTCATCTTCACTCTTTTTTTTGGGGGACTGGGATTATGTTGACAGAAAAGCAAAGGCCTTTTGAGGATAAACAGAGAAATAATCAAGATGTATATCATTTGAGGCGTTGGTCTCATCCAATGATCAATACAAAAATTGATCGTGCCACAACGCAGCAGGGTGCAGTGAATAGGGAGGCTTAATCAGATGACCGAGGTTCAAGCCATCATGCTGCTTAAGTGTCACACATTCCCTACCAGCTCTAGGGGTGTTGTTGTGTAGCCCACCCTGACCTCTGACCTCCCTGTGGGAAGAGGAAAGATGGAAAACAATTTCCCTGTGGACATTAATAAATGATTACATTTCTAGCACCACACAGGGCCTGGTAAGTTTGTTTTGATGCATTAAATAAATGATACTGATATTGTTCAAGGTTGACTGATACTGATACTAAGTGTGTACCGTGTTTACAAGAAGTACCACAGTATCTTTTCTACCATTTATTATTGAAGTAAATTTAGTATTTTCAGTGTTTCATTATTAAAACCAAACTAAAAATGAAATTGTATCCGTCAAACATTATGGATCATCGTATTTGCAGTAAGTCTGTTTGTTCCTTAAAATTAAATCCATTTATTGTATCTGCACAGTGATAGCTAAGTGCTCTGGGACTGTCAGAATGACCTGATCAGATAAATTACTTGTACCTCAGATGTACAATATTGAATAAAGCCCTGAAATTTGGCATATATGCAATTTTACTTGCTCTTAATATGTTCAAATACGCTAAGAGTTTGTAGCTGGGCATTATGGGAAATTGTAGCACCACCTAATTGCCTTATGTATAGATCGATATGTATGTATATCGACAGTTCAGTCAAACAACTCATGTATAGATTATGATTTTTTTTATTGAGTATAAATGTATATACAGATTTTATTTTCCACCTCAAGGCTCTGTTGCGTCTGCCTCTGTGCAACGTAATAAGACAAGTGAGGCAGGGAGCATCGATAGCATTCCTCCCTAGGGGGGACTATGAAACAGAGCCCACAGGTGGATGGGGTGGTGGTGGGATGGGAGATTCATGTGCAGCAGTAGCAGCAGCAGCAGCAGCAGCAGAGTGACACAGTGCAGCAGGGTAAGCAGCAGCAGAGAATGAGTTTGACAGCTTGAACAGACCACCCGCTAGACAATGGCAACACGTGAGCTCAACTGACAAATCAGCTGATTGAGCTGTAGCGCCACTCCACTTGAGTCCCTGTAATAGCTTTGCAGGCTTCGCTCCATTATATACACATACTGTATATGTACACATCTTTTATTTCCTGTTTGAGCTGGGGGGTTTTCTGTAGTAAATGATGCATGTTCCAAATAAAATGCATTATTATTATTGTTTTTTTTTTTTTTTACAGAATATTTACAGTGGAGTAGTCACTTTGGAGTAGTAATGTGAAAAATGCTGAATAAAACCCTGATTAGTACTCTTGTAGCGTTCATTATGGGAGCTAGCAGTAACATACACGGATCATCACACAACCTCATCCCGTATTGATTTCTATGATTCCTTACCCTCCATCTTCATCAATTACACACAAGCACAGTCAATAACTCTGTGCTATTTTCAAAGCAGAAACACATGCATCCTACCTACCCTCTTCCAAAAAAACATACCAATAAATATTGATAAGCAAACACAAAAATAACAATAGAAACCCATTCGCTACTGACCTTCTGGTGGCACAATGGTCTCTAAAATTGTTAGAAAAAATAGCACTGCCTCATATTTTGTTTAGTACATGCCCATATAGAGCCTTGACAATTTTCAGCTGTCTACTAAAAAGTAAACACAATTTTATACATATAATCAAACAGATAATATTCTGGTGTGTTAGGTTTTGTACAGCACACAACCAAATGCACATACGCTATTTTTTCTTTTTGGTTTTATAGTCATAGGCTCCCAAATGGCTCCAAGGACATTATACTGGGTTTTGTTCATCAGATAAAAACATGCGCTTGCACCAATTTTCAGGATTCTGCTACAAAGTGGTGGCTGTAATGCACATCTGTATTACTCTTTCCTCCAGAGTTGATCTTGTGAGGCGTTGGCGTCATTACCCATTAAGAAACTCTATCCAGCCTATGTCATGATGAGGATGTAACATGCTTGTACAAGTTGTTTCCGGCAGGACACCTGTGTATGTTACCGCTTGTCTGTGTGTCAATAGACACTACTGGGCAAAATGGTTCCAATTAAACCACCTTCATGACCGTCTGAAGAAGTCATTAATCATGGGAAATACAGCATTAAAGCGTTACTGGGTATGATGCCACCAGGACATGGAAGAAGTGAATAGTTTTCCCATTGTATTTTTGTTTTGTGCTGCAGCTCCAGAGATTGCTTACAGAGCACTCCGATGAATGAGCTGGATTTACTTAAACTCCATTTCAAGCCAGGAGAGACTAGATTTGTAAGTTTGACTACAAGCTTTAATGGATAATGAATCAAGTGAACATTGGCAGTGGCTCCAGTTGAAATCAATGTTCAAGGGTTAAAGGAGAACCCTGTGAATCTTGGATGAGCGGGAACCCCCCCCCCCCCCCCTAGACTACTTCCAGTCCACTGATGACCAACTGGAGCCTGGCACTGGTGGTGGTGGTGGGGTGCAGCGGGGACACAGCCTGAAATGACAGATATGGATGGGGCAGGTATCCTTGCTTAATGGGCTGATTGAATAACACGCCAAGCCGATTGCTGTCAGAAAACCTGCAGTAGCAATAAAGAAGATATGAGCCAGGCTGATTGAACTTATGCTAAGCTTCATTAGTATCATTTGAAAGGTACTCTGTGCCAATCAAAGTCAGGTACATACCAGATTAGTCTCCACGTATTAATTCTGTATACAAATTGGATAAAAAAGACCTCATTACCTCTTCATTTATGTTAAAAACACATTGCACAAGCACATTTATGTTATGAAAAGATTGAGAGAAATGGAAAAACTTTCCAATCAAGATATACACGTTACTTTGGGTTTGCAAACATGAAAAAATAAGTACTGTACAACACTGCAGTTCCAGTCTGACATCCTTCATTTATCTTTTATTGTTACTTTTACAGAAACGAGAAGCAAAAAAGTATGATGTTTGCCTAAAACCTTCCTTTGTTCATTGGAGTATTTTACCCAAACAGAGGACCCTCTTTCCTATATCAGCTGCACCAGAGAGGGCCTGACTCAGCCAAACAAAGATGTCTAAATCTTGTCTGTCTCTTCAACCATAGGATGGGGGATTTGAATTAGAATAACTGTTGCAGCTTGTAAGCTGGGTAAATGTGTTGAGAATCAGAATAACCGGCAATGTCGGTGCCTCAGCGAGCACCCAACAAGCCCTGATTTATCTCTGCTGGCTGATAGGAGACAGTGGGACTAAGTCATGCAGACGGTGTGTATTAAAACAGCCACTCTGTGACTTCATAAACCACACAAAAAGCAATGTTGGCAGTATCACACACACAGAGAGCTATACGGGCATGCATTAGCGCGCGCGCGCACACACACACACACACACACACACACACACACACACACACACACACACACACACACACACACACAACAGCATTCATTCATCCATGGCAAGTGAGCATTTTATCACGAAACATTTGCAATAATGCAAACGTTTCTCGGATATATGCTCCTCCAAACATATTCACCTGGAGCTCAACTGTAATGAATTTGCTACGTTGAGTCAAGAAGATAAAAACTATGGTTCTGATAAGCGTATTTATTTCAAAAGCTTTTAGAAATTTGAGGACCAGTTCTGCTAAAGCTCCAGATACAAGGTATTTCATTACGTTGCCTCGGTTGCTTAACTAGAAATACCTATTCAGTCATCTGCATACACCACCCCAATGACATTTCCAGTCACAGAGATACAATGAAAACCTAAATCAATACTTAGTTTGAAAGTGAAGGATCCAGGGAACGTATCTATAAAGCCATTATCAAAGCACACAATGCGAGGGCTTGTGTAACGATGTCATTGCCAGGGCTGGGGAAAGGTTGTCTTTTTTTGTTCCTGAGAGCCAGGCAACTGGACAATATGAATAGAAGAGAAAATATCACACCGAAGAGGGAAAGAGAGAGAGAGAGGGAGATATTATGAAAGATGTAGTGCATATGCTCATCAGCCAGAACCACTATAATGGCTTCCGTGACTACAGAGGGTGAAAATCCCGTCTCTTTGAATAAAACATTCGCTTTCCAAAGTGTGTGCTTGGATTGGCATCAATGAATATATCAGGCCCGGCCAAAGGTTTAAAAATGTATACACCCGGCACTACCCTGTGTGTTTTTGATCTCCATTAGATAGGAGAGGAGGAATGCATTCTTTCCTTTTCATGCTAGCGATGATATGATGAATGTTTGGAATGGAGAGCCGGGAACATAAGTCATATTGTGGCCCCGTACAGAAAGAGAAGATTTGAGTGAATACACAATTTTTTTTTGTGTGCAATTCCTTGTGTGCACTGTGAAATTAAATTCTTCAGTTCAAACGATAAGATTGTAGTAGAAATGATACTATGTGACAATAAGGGACAATGAGCAATCTTTAACTATTTATATCAACAACCAAGGAATTGTAACAACAACTCCGGCACATGCAGGCTCACGGTAGCCTGTATTTGACATGAATAAGTCACATTTTCACAATGTCAACAAGTAAGCTGACTAATTAGAGCGGAGATGCAGCAGAAACATCTAGTGAAGAGGTACTGTATCATGATGTAAAATACTGTGGTAATAATAATACTGCTTTTCCGTTTGCATTTTTGGCTTGAGAGCGAAATATCTTGTGACACGGGTCGCTGCGGTACGGGCCAGAAAGTGAGTTTTGAAAGCCTGAAATCTCCTGGCCAGGTGAGTCATTTGTATTGATCAATAGCCCTATCAACCCCTTGCAGATATATAATGGTCCTTTTTGTGCTACGGGGGCAGTAAAAACCTCACGTTCTGCACCTTTCAAATCACAGGGCTCAGAGAAAGCTGCTGAGAAAAACGAATGCAGGATTTTTACCCTGATCCTTTAAAATTATGCTGCATGGACCAAGACTTTTGTCAAAGTCTTGATCTGATCAGATTAAATCCCATGTTCACGTAGCTGACAGTTTACTGGCTTGATTTCCTTTCATTTTTTAAACCTGCCTCTCTTAGTGCCCAGTGACCAAACACTCTGAGCACTAGGGCATATACTGACACCACGCTGCTAAAAGCTCTGGCTTATGAATTCAGAGAACTGTCAGAAATCCTGATTGTATATTCAGACTATCGCTCCCACGGTGCATTCAGAGCACATTCTGGCACTTTAGCCAAGGAGGTGTGCAGCAAAATGTTCATGTTTACAACGGCAGCCAAGCCCACCAACTGACTTTACTGGCAAGTTGGCCACTCTACCAGACACAGTACCAATAATTCACCACAGGTCACCACAGTTTTAAAAATAGGGTAGAAATGTTACTGGCAATAATTCAACACTAATTAATTTGAGCTATTTCATATTTACCCACAAACGGTACAGTTTGTAAATACCTACTGCTCTAAGCTATTCTAACTATATATTCTATTACAATTGTCCAGGTGTAATGAATTGTTGTCTTTTTTAAACAAATAATGGATGGATAATGTCAACCAGGGGACTGGCAGTCTCATGAGCATAGTCCTTTGTACAAACTGAGATCAGGATGAAAAAATATTCAAGTTATTTAGTTTTTCTTTTAGGGTTTCTGTTAAGACACTAATCCCAAAAAGATGTGCTGGTCGACAATGAACATTAGGATTACAGCTAAACCTCAGTCCCAGAAAACAAAAGAAAGATGCAAAAACAATAATCTGGGTACAATGGACGTTTCAATAACGGTGTGCCAGTGCTACAGGCCTAGCACTGCAGATGATACAGCATTTATGATACAGCTGATGATTTAGCGTTGACTGGAAAATGGCTGCACGATGCAAGTTTACAGTCAGATGAAGGATGTATGAGCTTACAACAATCTCAGCATCAGGGATAACAAACACTGTGTCTACAGTTAATTCACAAATACTCCCTATTTCAACACCGGTCTCCACGTGGCTGACCCATATACTGTAGTAACATTTATAGCTCATAACATCAAGTGAACGGACTTCTTTGATTAAGCCTGGGTAATGTACAAGGCAGAAATGCACTGTAAAGCACTATCGTACTGGCTCCTAATTGCCTGATGACTTTAATTAAACTTCAGACTCTTATACTTGACTAATCACACAGCCACACAGTTCCCACCCTCCTTTAAATGGTGCTTACATGACGTTTTGCAGATGTCAGCAATCCCTTAATAGGAAGTTGGTTCAAAAAGGGGCACTTAACAGGACTTGTACACGGTACACAGATGAAGCCCAAGTGTAGTCAAGTGAGATAATTTGTCAGTGCTACCATTACAATTTGTCACCAAGCAGTTACCATGAAGTGTAAATCAATATACTCTCAAACAGCCACCAATTTCATTACATTTTTCAAATTAAGTGCCAATTTATTGCACATTACTATTACTCCATAATCTCTCAGTAACAACACGTGTGGAAGCAGTAATACCCTTCCTTTCTATGCAAACCAAACAATGTGCTATCTACCAAGGAGCTCATCAGTATTTGCATGCAAGCTTCGTATTTTGTTTTAATGATCCAGATAAAAATATTCTCCCTGCAGTCGGCAGAAAAGGCACTCTCAGGGAAAGCTTTTATTTGTAGAGGTCTGGGAGTTAATGCCTTACCTATATATTTTGTAACCTTTAAAATTATGCCATCTTTGTGACTCTATGCACAAATGCATCTGGTCTGCCTGTAACCTTTAGCAAATTGCAAACTAGGGGCTGAAATCATTCAAATTATTATTACTCATCTAGGATAGTCTGGACTTTATAATACATTTTGGTACTGGACAAAAATACATGAAGTACATGAGGTTACATTGGCACAATAGGTGGACAATGTACATTCACTTGCTATTTCAATTTCAGCTATTTTGCCTAATACAGCTCCACATCTTTCTAAAATGGAAAGAAAATGACTTCTATTGGGACTCTACTGGAAGGTCATTTGACTCCAAATCATGATGATAGTGAGGAAATGTTTTTTGTGTAATGGAAATAAATAGATCAAATTATATCTAGTCTAAACTTTAAGATCCCTTCCTCCTATTAGAACAAATATACAGTAGTATATATATATATATATAGTATAATATAATATATAATATATAGTATGGAGGGTAGGAGGGTTCAAATTGCAAAGACTACAATCTTGCATCTAGATGATTTTCTTTCTGTTTTATGTCACAGCCAAATTGAAAATACTTAAAATAAACTACAGTACAGCAATTTAGTTGTGATACTTTCTGATTCATTAAACATCAAACTGACCAGGACAGAAGTGTCTTCTCCAGCTGCAACAATACACCTGTCTTACCTTGCTCTATTTGACCCAAATTAAATTCTAGTGTTAGGTATGGTCACTTTCAGGAAATCTTCTCTACTCACTGGAAGTGACCAATCAAAACTGGACTCACCAACAGTGGCTCAACCTCTTCACCACCTCCACCCCCACCAGCCACTAAGCCCCTCCCATGGTTTCTTCCCATTTTTCTTAAAAGGTTTTGTGCGAGTTTTTCCTTGTCTTCAGTGAGAGTCTAAGGTTGGTGGGTGTTGTGTGCCATCATTTATTGCTTTCATTATGTGGCCATTGTGAAGCCCCTTGAGACTGTAACTGTGATTAAGGGCTGTTTGCTGACCCCACCTTACAGGGTTTCTAGGTAATGAAGTCCTTCAATCTTTACTCACTGCCAATTGGGGCAAAGTGTGAAGTTGCCTGGTGCAGATTTAAGAAAAAACACAGGTGTACAGGTGTAGAAATTTCATGTAGCCCGATAGCGATTGACTGATGCATCGCCTCAGAAGAACTCATCATTCACTAATTTGGAAATGACTGGATGTGTTATGTATGTGTGCATGAGTGTTTGATTGACTGATTATATTATATTTGATTGATTTTATATTTTATATTTCAGCTGTCAGAAGGCACACTGGGAAACAGATGAATAACAGGCACGCATTTTATGATGCAACATGCCAGTTCAGTGCATCTGAACAACATTTGAGAGAAAAAAATCGATTGCTATGTCCCCTGCAGAAATCGCAGGCATGATGCATGATGGGGAAACACCTTGACAGACATCACAGTAGTAACGATCATGTGTTAATCCATGTTATCCTCCTGAGCATTTTTCTTGCTCAGGCATCAGGGTAAGGCGTGTTATTTCACCACCTAGTCGCAGCCACTCCATTATCTAACATTGCTGTTCCTATTCACTATTTCTTGCCCAGTATGCACTTTCTTTAGAAGTGAGCTCAGAAAAAAAAGGACTCATGTCAGATGCTTCTGGATTACTACAGTCAAGAAATATAATCAATGAACCTCTTGCTTCTGACGCTACTTTTTTTTTTATCCTAATGTGGCCAACAGTAGGAAGGTTGAAAATCAGGTTAACGTAATGGAAAGTAAAACTTGCTCAACTCCACTCAGCTGAACAAAAAGACTCTATGATTCCCTCAAGCTGTTGGGCCTTCGGAGGCATGCAGCAGCAGCAGCTCAGTGTGGAAGGTGAAAATGAGGATTGTCCAAGCTTGGATGATTATTCCTAGCCAGTCAGTCATCACCAGCAAGCCTGAAGAGGAATGAAGAGTATTCATTATTCATGCCATTGCACAGCTCCTAACATATTGCGGGGACAAATCACATGCTAGGGATATATCCTACAGCAAGCATTGAGCACTTTTTCACATTTGCGCTCACTCTCCACGGTGTGTGAACTCATCTATCATGATGAGTCTGACAGACATACAGTCCAGGTTATTGATTTTAAAAGCGAGGGTTGGTGGGAGAAATCTACGGGTGCAACCAGAGATTCAAGAAGCTCCCGCTGTTAAACATTTATAGGCTCGCTAACTCGCTGAAGTAAGTTCAAGGGGCTTCCCGTGGTTTTGCCGTTTTTAGACTTTAATGTATGGAAGATCAATGAAAGACTTTGGGGAGGAATGGAAAACTTCTGTCATGGTTGAATAGTTTTGGACCCGGAGTACTGTCTGTCATGCAGTAAAAAGAAGAAGAAATGAATGGTAATTGGTGCCGCTGACTGTTTAATTCAAACTATTTTTATACAAAAACTGAGGTTCCAGCTTGTTATACCGCCTCCACAGCTGTAGATAAAGCTTATCTTATGGCTACAAAAGATTAAAAAAATTACAATGACAAGTAATAAGCTGTAGTTTATGCTCGCACAATTATTTTACTCATACCACTGTTCAGAAATAAAGCTTTAATTTAAATTTAGTAGATTTAATCTCAAAAAGACGGACGGCGTTATCATTGTCACCTACTGTTGCACTATGCAATATGAAATTTGGTTTGTAATCATGTTTGTAAGATTCAATTTGCTTGCAAAATGATCACTTGAGGGTACTTCGGCCCATCAGGATCAAAAATGACTAAGTGTTGAACCACAAGCTTGCAGTCACCCTCCACAAATTAGATATAAGGTCCTTCAAAACAAGAAATCTTCTGTCTATTTTCCTATTGACTTCCAGAGGGAATTGGCTGGTGAGAACCTCATTGCCCTCATGCTTTATATTTATGCACAATGGCAACAGCCTTTTGATCTCTCATAACATCAATTCACATTGTCTGTACAATACATACTGTACTGTAAAGGGGCTTTCACATGATCCGCGCAAAGCGTTGGTGTCAACACCAGGTTGGGTCAACGCCGTGGTATGATTTCAGCGTCATTTGTATAAAAATAATGTCGTTTCTCCTCCATTATTTTTTTAATTTCACGGCTATGATATCAAACTGTGCTGTGATTGGTTGTGCGTCTTGAAGGTCAAAGTTGAATATAGTTGAACTTTGAGCGCAGCATCAGGGGGTCTCCCATGGCGCAGAACCCCGACGGCGGCGGCGATGCTAGGTTCGGCGCCGACGCATGTAAATCTTTTTTTCAGCTACCTTTAGTAAACCAGTATAACTGTAGAATTGCATTAGGGTAGATTATAGGTTGTGTAATTTAATAGCTTTTTCATTACGTGTTCATTAGGGGTGCCAATGATTCTGGAGGGAACTGAAGAGCCTCCAAATATCAACAACGTATGCCTCTTAATGCTATTAAGATGACTACAAATTGTGGCTGTTACCTTGTTACCTTGACTGACTTGAAGGTCTACCTCCAAATGTGTAATGAGCCCACACTGTCAGTGATGGCTGTTGTTGACATGGATACGCACACACGCACGTGCGCACACGCACACGCACACACACACACACACACACACACACACTCCGGCTCTTAGCATGCGGGCAGAACCATCACTAGTAATTATTGGACTGCCAGGGGCAGACGTTTCTCATCTGCTCATGTATACACAGTGAGCTGTAGCATGGGTATCGCAGCCCTGCTATCAACAGAGACAGAGGGATTAGACCAGATTTACGCTAAGCCTTGATATCCATACACTGGGAGCAGATGTACTCCCTGTCTCTATCTCACTTTTTACCACTTGCTGAATAGAGATGAGCTCACTGCCAAGGGGGTCAGGTGGATTTCAGCTGCTAGTATTAGTGCAAGCTAATTCACCAGCAATCAACAGTTATCTTGCTTGACTAGTAGTATGGTAAGAGATGTACACTATTTATTATATATATATATTTTTTTTTATGTGCACTATTTAAGCTGCAATATTTCTAGATTTAGTCATTTATCAGTTCAAATCACAAAGAGGGGCTACAACAGAGAATAACATCCCATCACTAACTGAGACCATAGACTCTCCCTGTTAGCCCAAATTAAACTCTGGTGTCTGGTAATCTCAGTGCACAGAAAATGATGAATTGAATAAATTTTTTCACCACATCCGCCCCCACCAGCCACTAAGAAGAAGCAGTTTAGGTCACAGGAGTGTACGGTTTACTGACATCGCGTTACATGATCTCTGGGTAATGAAGTCCTTCAAACTTTCAAAAATGAAAACAGTTACCTTCCACTGCCAATTGGGGCCACCAAAGTGCAAAGTTGCCCTGTGCAACTTTAAGGGTAAATGGAACTTTTATGGATTTGCTTGTTACCTATGAGGGGCTATCAAAGGGGAATCTGTCTTTAGTGCTTCGAGCTCCAACTGCTGAAGTACGGGAGGTGGAGGAGTGGCGTGCAATTCACTGATGTGTTTGATCTGTGGTGTCCAAGGGCTTGGCGATTGGCCTCAGCAGGGGGGAGGAAGGAGGTCAGCCAGCCTCATTTCCGTTGGTCGATTGCAAGGGATTGAGGGAAGGGGAACAACGGTGGGGAGATTCAGAAATACTATCCACATTGATCTGCAATGGCCTGAGCAGCAGTTGCGTCACAAACACACGCAGTAATGGAGTGTGAAAGTGGAGAGGATGAAAAGTAACAGATGAAGAAAAATGAACCTGACCAAGTACACAGCCGCCACGGGACTTGGGATCCATTGTAACGATTCAGAAGTGTCAATATTTATCACTGTAGTTCCATTAACAGCGACCGTGGCTCATTAATATGTACAAAGTCAGCTCACGGTGACCTTCACAATTATACTGTTGCCTTTGGGGTCTGTCTCCTGTGACCAACTACATCAGACCGAAAAGGGAAAAACTCTTTTTGTCTACTGGCATATGTAGTGTAGCCTCTGGCCATCTGATGCAGGCATGTGTCTGGCGGGGGGGGTTAGCTCTTTAAATCATAGAGTTTGCCGACTCCGTATTGCCTGTTATGTTTACCTGGCCCCTGCTGATTTGGAGTCAATCAAAGTAGCTACAAATAAGGAGATTGTTTCTCACAATTCCTCATGCTTGCACAAGCTTAGTCTTGCAAGCCAAACAGCCAAGCGTTCAGTCAAAGGGACCTACATTAGATATAGATCTTTTGTAAGCTGTGGCTCTCATGAACGCGGTGAGAGGCTATAAACCACTGTACCTTCACAAGCGCTGATGGTTTCAAATTGTTGCATGGGAGGCTAATCAAGGATTTTTTAAATATGTAAAGATGATGTGTTATGATGAGGGGGTCTGCTGACTGATGAGGCTAATCAGGGCTGTCCTTCATGCTGCCATACTTCAATGAGAGCAAGGAAACCATGTGTGGAACTTATCCACTCATGTCTTCTGTCTCAGAAAGTTTGCCACCACCTACCCTGCCTATCTAAATGGAAATGACCTGGAGATGCAGCAACGCTAGCAAATCTGCAGGTGAAGGATTGGATGCACATGAGCCATATTTCCGTTGGGATCACCTTGCTACTCACCCTAGCCACAACACTGCAGAGCTGAAGACTTCTTTCGTTCTTTCTTTTTTTTTATCCTCATTCTACCATTGTGCCCTTTATCTCTGTGTGTGTCACATCAAACAAAACCTAGTCAGCAATGACACACAGAGCCTAAGTAGTAAAAATAGTACAAAGGCCCCTCTAGCATTGTTGTCTCTAACCGAAGATGTGTTGCAGTGCATTTTGAATAGTTCATGAACGAGGCCCAGGGCCGTGAGTCAATCACTGTCTTGGTTCTCAGACGGCAGCAGCCAGCTCTGAGATGTTCATTAGTGATGGCGTCCCCTTCTGCCTTCAGCTGCAGGGACAGGTGAGATACTGCAGGGAGGGATGCAAACTTTCCTAGTGCTCAGTTCAGCTTTTGATCTGCCGGGATCATTCTCATCTATTGCTCAGTTTCATTTAAGGGCACAACATGAAATGAAAGCGGAACCCCTCTGACACCTACTGTACTGACAGCATCTTAAAAAGACAACGTTTTGCAGGGAGACAGCACAGCGTCACCCAATGGACCGTGACTTCGTACTAGAGATTACATTTGCTCCAAGTTATTTTTTCTTCCAAATATGTCAATGTGTGACTATATGCATGAAACAACATTGTTGATTGGGCCTTGTACAGCGTTAATGTGGTTTGTTCATTTAAGATGGGGAGAAAATAGCTATAACCTTTAGGACAAGAGGGTCCAATGTAGGGTCCAAAAACTTAACAATGTGAATGAGACACGTTGATGTAAGGTTTTGTGCCCTAGTGAATACATAAATAATGCAAACTGCTGATCACAAGAAGACCTCCAGAGACCGACTGCCTCTTTTTTCAATAAAAGCTCTGAGCCATGCGAGAACAAACCTGAAAAGCTCCAGACATGCTGATCTTTCATTACTCAGTCATATTTTTCTTGTGCAATTGGTGGGAATGCAAAAGCCCTCGGCACTAACAGGAATCACACCACATTACATTGTCCAATCCCTGTGGTGATGAATTTAGTTCATTCATTTTCATTTCGTCAGGTATCAGAATTGTATCCTCCCAATCTTCTTGATATTCTCAACTGAGGGAAGGTGTATGATATGTAATGACTTGATTCAAAGAAAGGATTATCTTACCAATTACACCAAATGAGATGTGTCAGCAGTAAAGGTCAACTGAGCAATATTTCTGGGAAGAGATGGCATGTAGTAATTACTTTTCATTGATTCCCCTGTCAGATGCATCCACTTTACCACGCCATCATAATACCAGTAGCCTTGACACAGTGGAAGTAAAATGTCAGCTGAAGAGGTCCATCCTTGGTGTTACTGCTATGTGACTTGTAAGTACAAATGACTTCTTTATACTGAAGCATATAGGCTATTTTAAGTTCAGGTCAATGCTCTGCACTTGTTAGCAACTCTGAGCCTCTGGAGTTCAGTTGCTGTGTGCTCTCTGTGTGTGTGTGTGTGTGTGTGTGTGTGTGTGTGTGTGCATACATGCTTGTAGTATGAGTCATTCTTCATACGGTGCTGCTCCAAAGACTCTTAATTCTGCAGGCCAAGGGTGTAACTGAATAATGTAGCCAAGGGGACTACTGAGGTATGAATGCAATTGTAAGAATGCAGGATACAAGGTAGTGAAAAATCCACTACGCACCAAGCAGGACTGTCTGTGTAAACATACACTCAGTATTATATTGTATTTTTTGACACAGAGGCTTCAGGTAATTAGAAATACAGTATTGTTTCTCTTTTTGTTTTATGCATTAGTATTTTACATTACTGCTCTTTATAGTATTTTTGGGATATTAGTATTTGAAAGCATCTTTGCTTACATATTTTTTGTGTGCCTAAGACTTTTGCACAGTACTGTATACGTTAAGATTTTTCTAATGTGGTTTATTTTTCAACAGATCATTGTTATATGTGTCTGTGTATGTGTAGAGTCGTGGTTACAGCATGTTTTAAAGATGTTGCAGATGAATAGCATTTGATATAATGATTGTGTTGTACAACAAAATAGTCCTTATCTTTATGCGGGTAGTAAATGTGCCTCAAGGTAAAGTAATAATATGGTGTCACCACATATATACAAACCACATAGATGTACATATTCTCTCTGTTGCAAAAACTATTTCAATTCAAATTCATTTTAATAACATTGAGACCAAGCATCTGTAAAACGTGGAAAAAAAGACTTTTCAGCTTCACTTTTTGCTTGCAAAGTATGGACCTTGCAGCATTTCCCCAAACAATTCCAGATGGCATAACAGGCAAGCGAATGGCATAATGCATGCAGAACGATATGCATCCAAGCCTTTGACAATCCCTTTGTTCCTGTTTTACTTTGTGGATCTTCTGGATCACTTGTTCATTTAGAATAGGAGGCATATATGAGCACAAAGAAGTCATTATAATGTATGCAAAATATTACTGCAATGTATTACATCACATTCATTCACTGGCCAAAGTTATTGTTAGAGGCCTGAGAAATGGAAAGTAAAACAATCGGAATTTTATACAGAAACAGAATAGATGATGACCGGTATTCGATGAAAGCTCCGATGAAACTGGCGATGGTGAGTCTGAAAAATGGGGATAAAACCATTGAGTTGTCAGATTGCCATCTGATATAACATACGAGGTAGGAGATGAGCATGAAATCCTCATAAACCAAAATGCAGCAGTCTATCATCAAAGTGAGATGAGAAGGAAATGTTTCATGCAAGGTCACAGCGAAGCAAATGTGACATTAAAAACAGCTCAAGACGTTAATTCATTCTAAATGTGCCATTTATATGCCATGGCAAGCTTACCTGACAATATATGCCTTGTAAAGCTTTGTGCAAAGGTCATTCTGAAGTTTCTCTGACACTATTAGAAACTTTTAGATGCGTTACTTTGTTAAAGTGTTTACTGGAGACATCAGAAAAAACATTTCTCAGCATTGTGCACCGCCATTTTTGGCAAAACTGTTACACGTCACGTTTTAATATTTGATCAGCAGCTCACGAAGATAGATCAGAGAGCTACTGATTGCTATAGACTGGTAATTAATAGCTTAACTTGTGAATCTACTGATCTTATGGCAGCGCTAACATAACAGTAGACAGTCTGGATACAATAGTTGTTAATGTGGGGAAAGTGCAGTATTGCAGTATACTGCAGATATCATCTCCTGTAATTTGTTAGTATTCAGCAGAGGTTGTGCTTGAAGCAGGCATGGGGAAATGAGGCTGAAACTTGTATTTTCAATCATCTTCCCTACAGTGATTTGGCTTGTTCTGCTCTAGCCCTGATTAGGTTTGGGAGTCCCACGGAAGACTTGTTGATCTGTCCTGGCCAATGCACCAGCGGTGTTCAAAGACATTAGCAGTGGGGGCAGGTGTAAGGGGTTGGACCTGGGAACTCTGATGTTTTTGAGCAAGACAATACCTGACCTTGGCCTCACCATGTGAGCTGCTTGGTGAGGTATGTGCTCCACTATGAATGCGAATGAGGAGGATGAAGGGAGAGGAACAGTAAATGCAGGGAGCAGAACAAGCTTCCTGGGGCCAGGTGCATAAAACTTGTGAAACCTGTGTACGCACAAAACAGGAAACATCTGTATGCAGTCTTTTTGTCAGATTTACTGTATGAAATCCTCCATACGCGTATACCCTGATAAATCTCAATCATCCTGAAATTATGTGTACATACACGAGCCTTATGGCCATGCCCAGACTGAAGTGGAAGTAATAGTTGGAGAAATTGAAAACCGATAAAAGTCTATTATGTGGAGGCCTTAGCTCTGGCCTTACAAACAAGATACAATATATTGAAAGGCAAAAGGTAACTGCAGCAATAAATGTTGTTAGTTCAAAGCCCTGGACCCTGGACAAGGTCAAGAGGAAGTGTTAGTGTGAGTTAAAGAAGCATACTACTGCAAATGTGCAGGCCACTGGTGGCTTGTCTCCTGGGCCAAACTGCCATCAGTGGCTTTGTGCCCAACGACTTGGGAGACACACATCCACCTGCCCAGATGGAACTTGGTATGTCGCCCAGTTTGGATCTTATTGTAAGGAATTATGATACTTGCAATGAAACAGACTCGTTTGTGCTTTGTTACAGTGTAGCCTCCTTTTATTGACAGCTTCTGACTACGATGACTATGATGAGAGAGGTTTGGGGAAAGAATTGAGTGGGCCATTATGCACTGCTGTTGCCTTTATATAGTGAAATTTTGTTAACCTATTAATTATTGCTTACTCTTACTTCTTACTCTCCAATAATGTGAGATTTTAGTGATTTTTATTTACTGAAGAGCAAACAAAATGAACACTTGCCAAAAAACCACTCACACATCACTATGTAATCAGAGTGAACGTTTCTTTACACCCTAACACAGTGTAGTAAAGAAAATAGCTCCAAATTCAAAAGACTGCATATGCATGATGTGAAGTATGAGAATAGGTACATACAATCCTCGCCAGCCATTGATTTTTATAAATTCAGAATCCTGTGTGGAAAGTGGGTATGCATGGTATAAACATTGGGTTGAGTCACTGCACACTTTGCTCCCTTTTTAGCATGCAGCAAGCTCTTGTTCTGTGGTCTAATATTGTGCTTGTTTTCCTATAAAAGGATTGCAATCCATGAAAGTGCACGATTTGGACAAAGGAAGTAAGGCCCTGGGTGACTGAAGGACCGATCTAAACAAGTTTCTTAATGGTTTTCATCTGTTCTCTGCGGAGACAGTTGTCTCTTCAGAGAGCTACTTGAGTTGGCTATTAGTTTTAGCCTATTCATCACAGCACTGCTGTGAATTAATCTTACCTTCTGTAAGGCTTCTCTGGGTTCTCTCTCTTCTCTGTGTTTACTGTGGGTACCTTGGAGACAGGTTTTGAATTTGGAACCTATAGGCAAACTAAGACTTCCTGGTTTCATTTTTGGATGATGTGATTACAATAACCTTTAGTGCTATTTTGCCTAGTCTTTGTACCTGAAAATGTAATGTAGGCTAGCAACCACTGACTTGCTAATCTAAAAGTTTATGACTCATTTAGTCAACATAGGAAGGAAGCAAAGAGGTTTACCAGCTAGATGCTTAAAGCGTATTAAAAGATTATCAGAAAAGAGGAGAGAATTTGCATGGAAACATCCATTTGCAAAGTATTGATTATACAGTGGAATTAAGTTGGATTAATGGCAGGATTTAGAGCTGTATTCTTCAACGACGCAGGCACACCCACAATCTTTCCGGACTGGATGTGGGATTTATTTTTCGCAAGAGATCATGTGTCCTGCATATGAAGTGTAATAACTACACATAATGCAATTTTTGCATTTGCGGGGGGGGGGGGGGGGGGGGGGGGGGGGGTAGAAAACAGAGATTGCAATGTGCTGATGATCACCAGGGGAAAAGCGGTCTTGTTCATGCTGGTAAAGACTTATCCCAGAATGATACAGCATTACAGAGAACCAGCCTGTAGTTTGGATTCTGAGAATATAAAGAATTAGTGACACTGTAGCACCATATCGGTTACTTTGGGGATTAAAGGTGCTGCAACATTATGCTACAAATTGTCATTTCTCATTAGTCAGCCAAAAGATAACTCACTGGAGGAAGATTTCAATTATATTATCTCAAAAACTCCATATACAATCATCTGTAAGGACCTCAATTCATCACACCTTGTGGTACCATTATAATGATTTTAATTTTACATTAATTTATAATGTTAGTAGAGGAGCTATGCGTTCTGTGCCTTATTACAGTATAGAGCAGCTTGTGAAAGTACCTGAGCAAATTTCACTTTTGTAATTAAAATCGAAGAACCTCTGACTGCAGGGACATTTTTAATGCATTACTCTCAACATCAATTTACAGGCACTGTACGATTCATCAGTGATAATCACAAACTGATGCTGGGGAGTCTAGAGGAAGACATTCAGGTAACAGTTTTTTGCACTACACAATCATCATTCAAGACATTTTTCATGGTACATTCATGAATAAACAATTAATTAATAAAACCTTCATTACACTTTACTCTTACATTTATGTAACATGGTTACATACATGATTTCAAAATAAAGTCCCCAATTATCTTTAATTCATTCTGATACTGTATATAACTGTAGAACTGAAATTGGACTGGTGGTCCACAACACGAGAGCCATTCATTTTCATATGATTGAGCAACAGCAGTTTTTCAAATCATTACTCTTTCTGAGATGCTAAATCAACTACAAGGTGTTTAATGTATAAGTGTGTGTGTGTGTGTGTGTGTGTGTGTGGAGGTCATAAAATGGATAAAGATCTTCTGTTAGAGGTACATTTAATCCATTAATTGATGCTCAACGACCTTTATTATTTTTTGTTATTAGAGGTATCTTTTTGCAAAAAATCTGTAATAAAAACTGTTATTAATGTTGATTGTTCATTCCTGACTGAGTCGTGAATCACATCATGAGCCCATGGAAAAAATGTTACAACAATGGAAAGAATTACATTAACAGTCCCCAATTCCCAAGGCATACTCTGATATTTAGAAAGGTTGAGGGTAAAGGTTAGGGTGAGAATGAGCTTAACATTAAATTGTCTTGAAGAAGTGAGAAAGGCGATGATTCAGTCAAAGAATAATGCCCCATTGAAAGCCATTTTCTAGTGTCAATCATATGATTGCTTCCCTCTGCAGACACCTTTTATTATGCAAAAGAAAAAACGGTGTTGCCCAGCCCTCTACTTTTAGAGGTCATGGATATTGATGCAATCAGGGAGATGACACACATTTTCATAGCTGAGTGGTTTTGCACTGTGAGGTGAGTATAGAATTGTTCACGTGAAGACTATAAAATCTCAGTTTCTGTTTCACGTTACACCATTGGAGAGAAATACATAGTTACTGGCATGAAGAAGGCTCCAGTAAACCACACGTACCCACTGCCATTTTGACATTTTACTTGAATTTCTTGCAGATATCAAGAAGACAAAACCCATACTGAGGAAGACATGTGAAGTACTTGGCAAACTAAAATGTAACAGGACGGCATATAATTCAGCTAAGTCATTTTGTAATCATGTCAGGATTTCACAGTAACAGCCTTGTGAAACCATTTTGACAAGATATTATCATAGCAATTAATTCAGTGGGGCTGAGAGGAAAAGAGTGTAGATAATCAATTGAAGGGCTTTGAATGTCACCTTCACTGATCATTTACAAGGCTTCTACAAAGCAACAATGCACAGTTGATGAAACATATAGGTATAGCATATTTGCCTCAGAGAACTTCTGAGGACAGTAAGGTTGAATAGAGAGGTGATAAAATTTTTATACATAGTAAGATATACAATAAAGAACTCCACACTAGCCTGTAAATTAGTGTGCAAATCCCATTTTACAACTCAAACTGCAGCTCCTATAACAGTCAGACTTTGCAAACCTTATATAAATGCTTCGCTCATCAAATAGTATGTAAACTCTACATGCAAGGTAAGCACAACACAAGTCATCACAACCTTTTTGAAGGGTTGGGAATTTTTTTTTTCACAGGCAAGTATAGAGAATTACTCACCAGAGAACATTTGCTTTCACGTTTTTCTTGTCTTCCAAGGCAATTATAGAACTGAATATAGAGGAATTGCCGATTCAACCGTCATGTGAGAGGTTTTGATATTGACTGAGAAACTGCTCTGCTCTCTTTGAGCAGGGCCATTAGAAATAAATGCATAAACAATCATCAACAATGTAATGATAATCTAGAGAGAGAGAGGCTGAATTAGGCTGAATACACTCTCAGGACCTATAACAAGGACTTCAGCTTTGTCCAAATTTAATTGTAGAAAATCTTTGGACATCCAGTCCTTAACATCTGATGAGCATGTATGCAGAGAGAACTATGCAGAGAGGCCAACTTCTTTAGTTCACTTGGCTTGACTGAGAGGTACAGCTGGGTATCATCGGCATAACAGTGAAATGAGATGCTATGCTGCCTAATTAAATGATCTAAAGGGACCATATACAGAGTGTATACCCACAGTGTGCCAAGGTAATATAAGCAGCTCAGAATGAATGCACTGGTGTTAAACTTGGTTCTTCCTCCTTGTTGAATTAACAGCCCCTTAGAAAAGATGGAGATTGAGATGCTACACTATTATTTTGAACTGTCAATATTAAGATAAAGTAAAGGCTTCGCTCATCAAACAGTATGTGAACTCTACATGCAAGGTAAGCAGGTCATCACAACCTTTTTGAATGACTTAACAATGCTGATTTTACATTATCTACTGAGCAGGTTGTTTTGTACCTCTATGTGTATTTTACAGAAGATTCCTGAAAGATTTAACTTCTAGAAGTTTGTAATTGTCTGTAATGCTTATTTTGTTATGCTGTTCATTCAGAGACTTTCAAGGATTTTAACTGCCAGTTGCTGGGATGAATAAAACGAAGTGCATTGTGAAAATCAGAATGCTTTATAATTGAAAATTGTTTATGAAACGGTATCCCCTCTCAATCTGCAGATTTCATACATTCACATCAAAGGACAGGGACATGGACAGAGAATATTTCACTTAAAAATATTTTTTTTACATTTATTTTGAGAAATTAATGGAGAACTAGCCTTGTGGCTTAACTGGATTTAAACCTTCCTCCAGCTAAATGTGCTGTTAAGACTGTGAGTTTATTTTTTTTCAGGAGGGTTGAGAGTTTGCTTTCAAGTATTTTCTTTTCACAGGCATGTATAGAGAATTACTCACCACAGAGAGAGACCATTAGCTTTCAAGTTTTTTTTGACTTTCAATTATAGAGAATACTTTAGAAGAATTTAATATAGAGTAATGGCCGATTGAGCCTTCATATGAGAGGTTTTGATATTGACTGAGAAACTGCTCTGCTCTCCTTGAACAGGGCCATTGGAAATAAATGCAGGAACACAGTCATATGTAACGGCAATTTAGAGAGAAAGAAGGGGCATTTACCCATTTTAATGTTAAGGTTGAGAAGGGCCTAAATGATGAAGAAGATAATGATGATGATTACAACTACATTCTGATTTATTGAGAAATGGATTTTAAAAGGTGCTATACAAATGCTATACAAGGACAATCATGGTGACGATAATGATGATAATCATGATGAAGATGAATCACGATGATAGTGTCCACTTGTCCTATAGCAGAATGAGTTGTGGGTGGCAGAAATGGCAGAAGTTTGTATGGAAATTTGTACAAGGTTGACGTCCTATGAATCTGAAAATGTTGTTTCAATTCTCTTCAGCTGTCAGAGGGAATTGATGGAGTGCTGCTCAGTTGTGAGAAAGGAAAGAAATAGTGCAAGATAAGAAAACCACGCTGTAGCAGTGAAGTAAAGAGGATCCAGTCTCTGGAGAATCCATTGAGTCAGTCAGAAATTTAAAACACTCTAAAGATCTCTTTCTCCCCCCTGACAAATTGAATAGCATCCACTTTTCCGATGTTAACTGGAATAGTTTTCCACTATATTATCTTCTGTTCTGTACAGTATGGTTAAGTAGCAAACAGCATAGTGTCCAAATTAAAATGCACATTATACACAATACCATCTTTGTCTCACTCATAACTTGGACAAAAGATATGTTAAAATATGTTTTCTAATGGTTATACTACTACTACTACTACTACTACTAATAATAATAATAATAATAATACAAATTTTAAATAGCACTTTTCACAATCAAAAAAGTCGACAACAACAAAGATCAATAGGATAAGAAAACAACAATCAGGTACAAAACAGTAAAACCCAAACGGATAAAACAAAAGGAATAAATAAATATCAGATGAGGCAATATGGATAAATAAGTAATAGCCAAATATCACAGAAAGGCCTTACTATAAATGTTTTAAATGATTTGAATTTAAATGAATAATAAGATGATACTGACTCAGGTGGAGTGTCCCAAAGGAGCCCAGTCACCTTTCATTTTTAGCCTAGACAAAGTCAGAAGGGCCCTGCCTGAGGATCTGAGGATCTGAGGATCCTAGCTGTCCTGGATCACGCCTGGATCTTGAATGGCTTGATCTAACCTTTTGTCCCTCACATTCAAAGCCAATCTGTTTAACTTCCTTACTAACAGCTAAATAATTCACTTCACACATTTTTTCCTCAACTGCAGCTGCCAAACATTTCAACACCTGGTTGTGACGCCCTTGGGAAAGACTAACTTTACACCCTGACAGTATGTGCCTAAGCGTACATATGCTGGAACACAACGGGCAGGCAGCATCCTCACCCATCCACTGACTTTTTGGATTTTGAGGAGATGGCAACACAAGTACCCCCTATAATGAATCTAACTCTGCTTGCCTCCATGCTCCACAATTCTCTCCACTTCAAACTTCTCTTTTCTACACTTTCCCAATTCACCCACTGCCCTCTACTGCTGTTGCCTTACTCCACACAGGTTTCCCTGCACACAGCCCTAAGCCCCCACGCCCATGCTGCACCTGGCCTACGATGTCCCTATGTCTAAGTGCTGCCTGTGCTTGCTGCACTGCCTCTTCTAGGCCTCTATAAGGATACCATGGTCTATAATGTCAAAGGCAGCACTCAGGAGCAGCACTAACACCAAGCACTCACCTGCATCAGCATTCAGCATTCATTTACAACACTGAGAAAGACAGTTTCAGTCCTGTGCTACTGATGAAAACCAGAATGACATTTTTTGAATATGTTATTATTTTCTTGATACAACCCTTCTCCCTGATTTTAGAAATTCATCATTTTAAAATGGGTCTTTAATTACTGAGAGCACAAGGGTCCAGGCTGAGTGCAATCTGTTTTAAAATAGTTAGGGACACAACCAGAGGACAAAGAGCTGCTGACAATGTAGAGCAAGGCAGGTCCTACAGTGTCTAAAACGTCTGAAAGGAATTTGGTTGGTATGATGTCATGGGGGCTGGAGGACAGTCTCATGTGTGAATTGTCCCTTAGATTGACTTAAATTGACTGATGGAGGGTATCTAGATGAGGACAGGATACGTCAGTAAACAGTAAGCAGGGTTCACAAAGTGATCAATAGTTATAAACAGAAATATAGTTCTACTTTGTTTGAATTTCACTGTGGCTTTCATTCTTTCCTCACACAAAGCAGCCAGCCTGTTTACCGAGTCTTAACAGAGTAGATGTATTCAGTGTCAACAGCTTGATTACTTTTCAAAGTAATTATTCTGCCCTAATTAGACAAGAACCTGGATGAAGAGACCTGCTTCTATACATAGGACCATTTCTAGGGAAAAATAAATAATTTGATGTTGTGCACCAAGCCTCTACACCAATTCATTTTAATTGGAGATAAACATGCAGTAATATAATTAACAATGGGAATAGGTAGAAATACCTTCCTCAATATGAAATCTGGCAGCTGATACTGATACAGGGCACCCACAGTGTGCCAAGGTAAGATAAGCAGCTCCAAAAGGAATGAATGCACTAGTGTTAAACTTGGTTCTTCCTCCTTGGACCAATGAATTCCAGGTTTCACATACATTTTCGCTCTGCCCCAGAAAGATTTACTTTCTTGTAGTGAACATTTACCTATGTTTTATATGTCCGCAAATGTGCAAGAAATATTCATTGGTGATGTCACACCAATGCATTGTTGAATTAACAGCCCCTTAAAAAAGATGGAGACTGAGACACTACACCAGGAGGTTTTACCATTATTTTGGACTGTCAATATTAAGAGTAAGTAAATCTCTGCCTGTACATCTTGATAACATCACAGATTTCAAACTTGGCCTCTGGTTTCCAGTCCTGGGAGATGGTTGGCCATGTTCACGTATACATATTGAATCCATCCATATTCTATACCCGCTTATACCTGGTTAGGATCATGGGGTGGTGCTGGAGCCTATGCCAGCCTGCATTGGGCAGACAGGCAGGGATACACCATGGAAAGTTTGCCAATCCATCACAGGGCAAACTCATAAACAGACATAATGGACTGTGGGAGGAAACCGGGGAGAACATGCAAACTCCACACAGAAAGGAGTCGAGATTCAAATCCTGCTTGCTGTGACAGTGATTGAGAAGACCTGAGAGCACAAACAAAAATGTCTCTCCCCATCATTATTATTGCAGTCCCTCATTAGAAACCTTGTTTGTTTAAGGGTTTTATTAAAGAATAAATCTGTACTGTCTGTACGCCGCATTCGTCATTATCTGTCAAAGCTCATTCAGGCCACATAAACATTGACAACAGGTAATGAGGTGCTGGTGGAGAGGCCTGACCAAAATTATTGGTGTGACACCCAGGCTAATACGAAGGATGTCTGTCGACATGAGACCCGGGACCCTTGAGTGAGTTCCCATGTCGACAGAAAAATGATTCTGATGGCAGAGACACTCCATTTCCTCTTTTTCTGTATTTGTTGCCGCCTCTGTTGATGTCCTGTCTGCCCACCTGACTCTCTTGCCATCTCTTTTTCTTTCTCTGAAAACTAATATTTGAAGAGTTCTTTTCCAAAACAACATTTGGAAAACCTAATTATTGCCTCTCAACTGCGACAAAATGAATGTTGACATGGAATGGAGCACATTATACGAGAGGTTACTGTTAAATAATGAATCTTCTTGTGCATACAGAATAGTTAGGCCTATATGTTTTACAGTAACATCATCCTTATCTGGCATCACACATGCTGTACATGGTAACGGCTCTCCTTATCCGTACCACATGAAAAAAACATAAAGATAAACATCATCAGTGAGAACAGAATGAGTAAAACATGAATTAACCATTAATATAAAAGGGCTGTTTTCCACAGATTTACACATCCTTTCCCATTGCTCCTAGCTATTTGTGTCTACACTATCTACATAGCTTGTGATTTTTTTCATCATTAATGTTTCAATGTAATTTTTTCAACCAAATTTCCCCAGTTATGGCTCAGTGTTATTCCAGTTTACAGCAATCACTTTCTAGATCTCAATAAATGATAAACCCTACGGGTTTGGGATAAACATCATCCTCTAAATTGTTCAGAACGAATCCAGTGGCTATGGTGGTTCTGAGACTGGGTCTCAGACTGGGCTTCATTAACTGATAGTGATGGAGACTGAGGCATTGGCATCGGCAGGGGCAGATGGGGCATAGGGACATGATAAAGGTCTCCCCTTTATCATGTCCCTATGCCCCCTATTACACAGACCTCAAAATCAGCGCTCTATATCCACCAGGGTCCAGCACCCACGTTGCAGCTCCACCTCTGGGGAGAGTCACTGTTTGCATAGGGTGCCCTGATTGGAAGACACACAGCCAACACACACATACAGCCAAACTCAACACTGACCACACACGCTTGCAGACACACTCAGCCATTCCCGCACTCACTCACTCATACAGGGAGACAGTCAGTTGCACTGATGTGGTCAGGTCAAGAGGGTATCCCTAGGCTGGTATCCATTGGCTAATACCTAGACTGAGTCTAGACATTTTTAAACTAAGGTTGGTCATATGATAGGTTTTGAGTTTAGATTTGAAGATTTCCAGGGAACTAGTTTACCTAATCGAAAGAGGTTGTTTGTTCCAGAGATAGGGAGGTCGATAGAATTCTCTGCTGCCTGCTGATTTCTTCTTGATTCTCAGAATAGAAAGGTAGTCAGCATCCTGTGAACGAAGAGCCCATGGAGGTATGTAGGGGACAATTAGATCAGATAGTCTAAGTCTAAGGTGTCAATCCAACCTCCCTTAGTGTTTTCTTGACTGGGAAAATAGGAGGGATGAGAGAAAATAGCATTGAAAAAGAGAGACAGGCGAGGTCAGGGCAAGATCATGTTGAGGCCAGGGGGGGTATATACTTCAAGAGACCAAAACAGCTGAAAAAGTGAGCAGCATGGTGCAAAATCGACCTAATAACAACTTTGTGAATCCATTTTCCAAGAGGCGTAGATCATAGGAGTGCTTCGTAGTCGTGCACAGTAGAGTGCCTTTACTGATAGGAGTCTGTGCACTTTGACCCCACCAAGGGTTGGGTAGCAACAGAATACTTATGTATGTACTTTTTCACTTTTTATTATCTATACTAAACTTTCAATGAAGACCAGGTCTCAAACAGTGGCCTCTTTGGCCTGTTGTCTGTCTGAGTAAATAAAGTTCGCAACAAAACACGGGTAGAAAATTGGTGAAGATTCAGAAATCATTCAATCATTTATTTACAGCCAAAAATATCATTAAAATTACTGAAATATCATAAAATATATGATCAGAAAGGGACATTGCATGTAGTGGAACACTGTGACATGTGTCTCGTTGCCATGGATACAGGAAGTTTTCCTCTTTTTTCTCCATTTTTTGTTTCATTACAGTTTGATGCATTGATGCTTTGTTTGGAAGACTGAAGGACAGCATGTTCTGGCCCACCAGTATGTTAACAATAATAAGTCACATATTCACATATTTTGATAAAATTGTGAATTGTTTGTTATTTCAGCCAGATATGCATTGTTATTACTAGTATTATTATTATTATTATTATTATTATTATTATTATTAGTAGTAGTAGTGGTAGTGGTAGTAATAGTAGTAGTTTATGACATCAGTTTCTTATAGTAGTAATATTTTATGCTATGGACCAAAAATGCAGCTGTATAAATTTGAACAGAATAGTAATTTAAATTCTAAATAGTAACTTCTATCACGTTTAGGCCTACCAGGTACTGCTGACCTGCCAAAAGAAATAATGGCTTTCCTCTAATAATAGCATGTCTCCAATAAAGGCCTGCAGAGACGGAAAATGAAAGGCACGTTGCCAGCTCCACTCCATTAGGACTCACGTTGTCCACCTACAGTGACACTGAGAAGCCGACTTGTCTTGGCCAGAAAAATGAAGTGATGAGAGAGAGCCTACTTTCTCTCTGAGAGTTGCTTTTGATATTACGCTCCTCATTCATTATTTGGGTTGATTTCTCCCTCACTGCGACACAAAGGCACACAAGGTGAATAACAAGCAAGCAGCAGCCCAGGGAATACAGTAAACATAAATGCGATGTGCCACTCTGAAAAATGTTTACTTTGCCAGAGTTGACTAATGGTTCCTATTTTATGCACTGGGATCTTTGTGTAATTCATTTAATCAGTGTATGCCTGACGCTGTTTTCCTCAGGCCATTACAGAGGATTAAGGATTACCTTTACCAGCTGTAAACTGTGGTGCCATTCAGTATTCAATGCATTTAAATCAAGTCATTCTGCCATGGCCAGCCTGCTCAAAACAGTAGTAAGCGATTATATGGAGACAAAATTCTGTATTTATGATGTTTCTCTTTATTATTGATTGCTGCAGCAGAGTGTTTGATACAGGAGGCCAATATCAGACTGAAAGACAACCTGAAGAGGCTCAACATCCCCAATGCCATGCTCACTGTTCGGAATGGGAGAGTTCAATTTAATTAGAGGAGCTTAATGCCGCCTTTTATGAGGCCTGGAGGGGCTCCTCTCCTCCCTCTTCTCCTGCATATTCATGATTCCTGTTTTGTTGGAGGGGACCAAAAGAGGAACATCCAGATCACAGCTCTGGGAGTTAAGTTCTGTTGTACGAGCCAATCTCCTGGATAGAGGTACAATGCTAATTAATCTTAACAATTGACCAGGACATAAAAGGTACAGCACTGAGGGAATTAAATTGGACCATGTTAAAAGTGTTAACCTAATTGTGTGTTTGATATACTGTACGGTGCGTACAGTAATATAATGATTCACCGATTGCTCATCCAATATCAAGAGTCATTGATGATACACATAAGGGGATGGGAAGCTCTCATGTGGACTAGCTCAGCCTGAGACATGAAAGGGTCAGTGTTGCACACACACATTTTTAATAGAGCATAATAGAAGTAGATATAAGACAAACAATAACATTGTCTGGGGCACAATTACAAGACATACAAAGCATGGAATTGTTTTGTGTAGCATAAAATAGGCTGCTGTTGTTAGAGACTAATGGCAAAATAATTCCAATAGGCCTAATAGGTGTGACAGTGTTCCCAGGATTCAACATGGCCAATTATGTCACATATCGACACAAAGACACACAATCACACAGACAGCACTTACCAGCATTGCTCTATAAAAGATACCTGAGCCATTGTTGTTTTCCAAACTGATTAGTGTGACACCAGCAAGACTGATGGCAACATTGTATAAGGAGCTAGTGTCATAACCTCATCCCAAAATAGACGATTTTATTACTATAATAGAGACCAGTGGATCCAGAGCTGGAGCCAGCGGAGGTTGCCACATGTCAAGCAGATGACAGCCCAGACGTGATTCTAATTGATTTCAATGATTTTGTTGGATTTGAATCGCCAGGGAAGTACACAGAGGACAAATGTGTTTTTCTTGCTTGAGTTACAACTTTTGGAAAGTAAAGGCTCTGCTGTGGGACAGAGACTCAAGACTTGAAGGAATATTTGCACATCCAAAGCAGCGGTGCACCAGAGACACAGAGGTTACATATCATAAATGGAAGAAATGTCAACACACCACTCTTGCAACACCACTTCAGCAGATAAGCAATGTTTTTAATGTCCCCTGTAGAGTAGGGCCGGCAGGATTAAAACATTTATTTTGAAATGAAGTGGTGCTTAAGCAAGAGTATAGGAATTTATTCAGTTTTGTGAGATATAGACCTACCACGTAGATGTCCATACACTGCTTGCAAATATATTTAGTCTTTTTACTCAGTGTCAATATCTTGCAAAATCTCTGTAACGTCTTAATTCATTTGGTGATGAGCTGGATTCACTCAGAGACAACATCATCTCTTTATCTCTCTCTCACATAATAACAAAGCAGAACATTCAGAAAAGTCTTCTTTGAGCTTGAGAGAGAAAGAAAGGCAGAAGCATCATACATATTAGCTCTTTTCATAAAAATGTTCATGAATTTTCCGCCTTATTAGAAAAGATCAGACAGAGATAGAGTCACGAGCTGGATTCAAACCCACGCCGTCATAAGCAGCATTGCACCCTA